>JAMQGS010000001.1:35820000-37020000 GCA_028455905.1 Neoseiulus californicus
ATGCGAGATCCATGAATACATAGATGCGTTTCGCAGTCATCCCTTCTGCGGCGAAGCGCTGGTCGAACTTTGGAGCGGACTGGTGATGGAGAACCATTTGGATCTCGATGGACAGTTGCTCCGCCGGAGAGAGCTCCAAACTTGGGACCATGATTTGGGGCATTGAGCTCACGGAGTAGAGGTGACATTCGGAACCTACCAAAGAAAAAAAAAACCAACCCGGGATTGGCATGACTTCCCCGAAAGAGAGAACAAAGATCGAAACTGGGAATTGACAATTTCACTCTTGACAGTTTGAGCTAGTTTGGATGGAGCTTCTGGTCTGGATTTTGTCTGGTTGCTTCTTCCTGAATCAGAACGCCCAGAAAACAAATACGATGTTAATTGCTACCCGAGACACCCCAGAGCGAATCTCCCGTAGCCGATGAGCTCGGTGGCACTCAACGTGTGAACACGGGAAACGTGGGTAAATAGCGAAGCCAAACAAAACCATACTTGGCGTGAATGAAGGGCATTTTTGACTCCCGCATGTTCGACGTTGGGCACGGGGACGAATGCGGTGACGTATCAATTTTAGGCCCGGTGATGGAGCTCGATGTAAGATCGTATGTTCAAATCTTAATTTTCTCATGGTTCGATTTTTGTGAGCTCGGGTATCGGAGAGCATCGAATCATCAGTAGCAATGTTGATTGCGCATAGGCGGGGCTTCTTGGAAGCCAGCTTGCAAGCGATCGCAATAACTGGCACATAACCCACACACTCATTCTAAAACGCCGGCTGATTGATGATGAACGTCATCACTCCCAGACGTGAGTCGATCGCTTTCTGGGAAAATCAACGAAATTCCGGAGGAAGCATCACGAGCTTCTGGAAGAAGAGCAATTTCGTGGGAACGACAATACGGATGCGAGAGGGCCTCGTGCAGTTGGACTATTGTTTCTTCTCAGTAGACATTCTCCATCCTGTACTTCGTTCCAGGCCGTCGTTCGTCGCGCCAGAGCACTTCTGAAGTTTTGTTCATCAAGTGCTCTTTCGAACAGATGACCGACGAAGTGCATCGAGAATGTCTGAAGTGTTTCGCTTTACGCGCGGGTTTTCTTCGCAAAATCCGAGGGCTCTCGATTAGTCACCCGTACAAGTGTTGTCCCGTGCCGATTGCTGTCGAGAACTCTGTACTTTGTTTCGTTGGTCCTCACTCCGATGCTTCAGCTTGTATCCCGTCTTCTCATCCACTGTGGATCTCGAGCGGAGCGAATCAAAGGGCCACGAAGACCATGTTTTGATTCCTTTCGGTTCAAATTCATTCGTTGACTAACGGGTTGGATTCTGTGAGAAGAGGCTCGGTGAGCCGGTGAGGAAGTAGGAGCCTCATGAGACGGGCAGAAAAAAGAATCACGATTATCCCTCAAGCTGATTTGATAATTTTCGTCACGTGCGCTTGAAAAAAAGACTGCCATTGCCGCCCGCCCACACGACGCTTTTAATTAACCATGCGGATGAGTTTCTTCTTTTCTTTGAAAGAGATACTTCTATGATGGGCGTGTGCCTCATCCTGAGATTGATCGTTTGTCGTTTCTTGAGAATTGATGTCGGCAAAGACGAAAAGTATTCGTTCGTTCAGGGTTTGAGGTTCTGCTACCGTCGCCGAAATGCTCGCAGACTTCCACAATCTCTCTGGTTTCCACAAATTCGAAATTCCCGTTCAGTTACTTAGTCAACGATTCCCGACCGAGTCAATTTGTTGGCCGTGAAGTTGAAAAATATATACCGTAAAATTGGACTCACAGGAACCACAGAGCTAGATGAGCGCGGCGCGACAAAGACTTCATCCTAGGTCTTTTGCTGGCTTCAAGGAAAGTTTCGTTTCGCTCGTTGGAGACATTCGCTTCCCGATGTAGGGTCCGAACGCTGCCCTCAAAATATTGCCGGTGAGGTGCGTTCAAGTGTACTTGAGGAACTCACTCACAGCGTTCAGGCAGACTTTACTCGCCGAATCGATCACAACTTCAAGAAGTAGCTCTCTGCAAGCACAGTGTCTCTGATCACGGTTGCTTTACGACCGTTTCCCCTAATTCTCCTCCCTGAGAACCTCTATAAATTATGGACGGGCACGCGGTTCAAAAAATATTTACACCAAGCATTGATAGCTCTCAAAAACAGTGGATGGCGGCGGCGTTGATTCAACGAGGGCACTTTTTTCACCGAGCACTAAGACGAACAGTCGTAAACTCGGGATGGGTCTTTCTGCCTCTAACCGTTGCTTTGAAGGTGCGGCAACGAACACTCGGAGGAAGCTTCTTTCGGAGCACTAGACAGCCGACAGCGTGGTAGAGTTGGGAAGTTGGCAATTTCCACGAATAGTTCGGACGTGAGGTGATGTCAAGCGCTTGCTGCTCCAGAGCGTTGGACCGAAGGTTCTAAAACACCGACATTCAACGTCAGCCCGCTCAGACGATCGGTTAGAGTAAGTGGAACAGTCTGATCGCCACCGAACTGATTTCAATTACGGCACAACCACAAACGTCAGTTCACACATCCTGCTGTTCTTTGAACAGTTGGTCGAGGTGGGCGAAGTGGTAATAGCTGGTCGATTCGGCAGCTTCGATGGAAAGCATGCTTGAAGTTTTCTGCCCTTGCCGCGGCTGGCCCTCAGTTCTGGAGAGGGTTGACTTTTCCAAATAGAAGAACTTCCTCCTTGCCTTCGCGGGCTTCTTGCCCCATGTTCGGTTTAGAGAAGTTCACGGGGAAGCATTTCTGAATCTGCCTGGTCGAATTCGTGGTGACCACCTTTTCTCAGTTCCCGACGCTTTGAAAGATGTTATGCGACCAAATTCTTTTCACTCTTAATGATCCCGCCCACGTTGCAGGAATAAGCCCTCGATTCAGTGATCGCCGTCGTGATCCCAAAATGACAATCGCCAACTTCTACGCTCCCCTGGCCAGTATGACCGTAACTTCGACCGCAGAATTTATTGGAACCCTCATCGATGCATAAACACTCACTTCGTGCAAGATCAGTATGGACGGCCAAGCAAAGACCAAGTGACGTGCAGGTGAAACCTGACTCGTATTCTCTGCAGTTCCAGAATTCCTCACCACGAAGCACGAAGTTTTACTGAATGAACCTTTTTAAAGTCTCTGTCGATTGCAGCCCATCCTTTGACGCCACCCCGGAATCTTGCTTCCCGAAGTCGTACCTTGACACCGGAAAAATTATGATGTCCGGATAGCCTTCTGAGAATGACCTCGCGTTCATCCTGAGGGCGTAAGTTTTGCTCGTAGTGGACCTCTGAGCTTTCTGTAAGAGCCTTCGTGATGATTGATGATCATCCGAGGGGTTTCCCAGGGGTCCAGAGTGTGAAAACTCTCAATCGGCAATCCCAGCGGTGGCTGGATTTTTTTGGCAGATGCCCAAGGATCGTCGATGCCCTGTCGGGGCTTTTCGGCAGCTCAGACAGCTTTGAGCAGCTCGACGGCGGTTAGCTATAATTACCAAAGCTTCCCCATCCTTGACCCTAGGATTTCTGTACTACAGATCATGTGGCAGGCCTCTCGTGGAAATGGGCCCTCGCCAGTCCATGGAACATTCGTTTGCCCCGCGGAGGGTATCCAAGCCTAAATGGGACGAGGGCAAGCAACCTTGGATTTCGGAGGCCTAGTTCCGCAGCTTCGCAGCATTAGCTTCACAGCGAAGCGGTCAACGCACGATCAACTACACTAGTTATGCTGCAGGTCCGTTGCGAGTGAGGATTGGCTTTCGTGGGAGGAAATACCCCAAAGTCTGGGAGATAAAGGACTTTTGCATTGGACTCTATGAGGAAGATCTTTCCCTCAACCATGGGGCCTATGGAGCACGAAAGGTCCTTTATCTCCCAAACTTTAGGGTACTCATGTCAGGCCGATTATCCTGTTCGGGAACCTTCCTATGGAACCTGTCCTGGATAGTTATTAAAATTCTACAACGCTATGATCCTCATCACTGATCATCTCATCATCTCTTGGGGAGGCTTCGTTTTCAGTGGACTTGCGAATTCAAGGAGCGACGAAGCTTGAGGCTCCTGGTTCTTCGTCACTGCTCCAACGTCGCGATATGGAGCAGCCGAATAGATTTCAGCTACACACATTTTGTCCGACCGCGGAGGACGGAATTCCACAGGAGGAATTTCCTAGGAGGGAAGGAGAAATTTCCTAGGAGGGAAGAAGAAATTTCCTAAGGGACACATTTCCTGCAAATTTCACAGGGGTACTCCCTGTTGAAAAAAAATTAGCCCCCTCCCAGAAAAAATCCTGCATACGCGCCTGAGACAGCGTTGAGGCATCCTTGAGTCGCATCGGGCTTCGAGGCGGAGTCGCGTCCAATAACAGAAAGGATGCGCGACCGAAGTAGAGAAGTCTCAATGAAGCGAAATGGATGGATTGGGAAGGAAATTCGTCGAGAGATGGATTTACTTCTTCCGAAGGAAATCCTGTTTAATCAGATGTAGGATGTAGCGAATTTCCGGTTTCGGGGGATGGAATTCGGGCGTGGACTCCAGGTTGGAGGTGGACGGGGGTTCATCGCAGATGCTGTACACAAGTTTTTATCATTCGGCTATTCTCCCGTGGAAGGATCGTTGAAATGGTCATAGTGTGATCCTCGGTTTCGATGTGAAGACTCAAGCGTGGATAATGGAGTTTCTCTGACCGTCTACTCATGTGTCTCCGTGGGCAGGGAGCTCCCGGAACAATCGGAGATTCTTTGCATCCCGATAACGAAAATGGAATCTCCTGAATCAAACAAGCCTCAGGTGTCTCGGACGAAGCAGCGACGATACGAAGCTTTAGTTCCATTAATTGCACGATTTGAATTATTCTTGTGGAGTTGTATCCTCATTTTCCTCTGTTTCGCGGTCGTATCATACACCAAAGAGCAGTTCGGTGCCTTCATCTCACTTGCTGTCGTATGTATGTTCGCGATGCTTATCGTCTGGTTCGGGCGCGTATGTCTGAATTTGATATCCTCTGAAGTCTCATTTCTGGATGCACATGGAGGCGAAACAGGCGGGAGTCCGGCTGAACGCTTTCTGAGCCAACGCTATCTGAACGCCATCCGGAGCAAGAACATCCAAGGCGAGAAAAGTGAAACTAATCGTGAGATCAAAAACGGTGAAACAGAATCTTGAGCACCAGACGTGAGAGCATTTTGAAGGGGACCCTGATTCTTTGGCACCAAAGAGAAGTTGCTGAACCTACAACTGATGTCTGAATAAAGCATCGCTTTTCATGTGAGGCTGGCACCATTCGATTCAACAATGCGAGGGCAACCGACGTTGGATTTTGGAAACCAGATCATCCGTTGCGCCTCACATCATTGCTTTCCACAAAGATACACTGTTCCATAATCATCCGCGCAATGAATTGGTCTAATGAAGAAAGCGCCGGAGAAAGCGTCCATCATTCATCGGAAGACCTCCGGTTGCGGCTGACTACCTGGAAGGTAGAAGATGGCATTATTTTGATGAGATTCCGGCGAGGGGGCGGTTCGAATAATTCTAAGATCCCCACGATTCAGATCTTCCATTCATTGTTCGAGGACTTTCAGTCCCGAGCGCTTCCACAGGTAAAGGTGGAAGTTTCTGGGAGCAGTAAAGGCGGCTTCGGGAGCATGCCATCGATGGCTTCGTAGGAGCTTCCTGCCAAGGGACGCTCATAGCACAGCATCACCTGAATCGCAATCCAAGTAATCTTCAGGTGCGTGACAGAGTCCAGGGAGGATGGATTTCCAAGGCTCGACCAGAGGACGGCATCGCTGATACTTGCCGCATACGCCAGGAGGGGATAGGTTCCCTGATGCATCGAGGATGAGCTTTCCAGCGGTTTCGAACCGCATTCCAGGAATCACAGAAAGCGCACGGTTTTCGTCGCTCTTAGCCGCAAAGAACCGCTTCGCGCGACCGGTTCCGTACCACTCACAACCGCAGGGTTGCTGCCGTCTAGTTTCTCCCTCAGTATTTTCACGTAGTACAATCTCAAAGAAGTCTCATTCCGAGACGCGAGAAACATTGTTTGTTTGATAAGTCGGGGCAGAGATTCAAAAACCAAATTCGTAATCTTACAAGGCAGTTCCTGGTCTTTTCATTTCCCAATGTGCGCGCATGCGGACGATGGTCTTTGCCGCTAAATTTCAGAGGAGGTATCCGAGGAGCGAATCGGTGGCGAGGAAACCGAAACTGAATGGGTTCTCGCCCGACTCAACACTACAAAGCCGTCGTTGCTGCACTGGACGTTTTCTAGACTGCCCGAATTTGTACCGCGGCCGGTTGGGTAGTTTCACGCGTTTTTCGGAGCCAAGCTGGAACATTCTTGGGCTGCTACCTTGCCCCCTCCGAGGGGCTGTCCCAAACGGAGCGGACTCATTCGATCCTTTCGGCACGTTTGGGTGAAGGATTCGAAGTATTCTGAATCAGGTGACCTCGAAAACTAGCCTAGGACTACATAGACGCAACACAGCTCGGTCTTGAACGTTTCGAAAGCAGTGGAATGTTTGAGAGAGGGATTGGAAAATAACAACGCATCTCGTTACCCTCCATTTGTTTTCAGTTAGACAGTACATGAGCATCTGGAATATTCACTAAGTTTGACTCGGGACCGGGTTTTCAAAATTGCGGAGTGGGAGTGTTGAAGTGGGAACGGCACAATGAACCTCCTTTGGGGCTTCGTGCTCTGCGAGACATGAACCCTGCTGAGAATATTCGATTCCATCACAACATTCATGCACTACCCCGACCGCTATCACACCCGTCATGAACTCTATGCGTCAGCGGTCACCCCCTGCCCTGGTCCCGCTTCGGGATCAAACTACTCGAGTACCGAATGCGCCCAATATTCATTTCCGTGGACGCCTCTGAGGGCCTCATCGAATCAGTCGGATTTCCCGGTCCCAGGAATTGATCGCAGATCGCAGCCGTTCCTTGACGCGAGGAGAAAGCTGAATGGAACGGCTGCAACATGGAACTTGGAGTGATTCGGCGGTGTCTCCCGGAGAGAATTAGAGATGACTCAAATCCTGGTTTCGGCTCTGAATCATACTGTAGTTTCCTTAACGCGGTTCCCGGTCTGACAGATGGTGACAAAATAATCTGGCCAAAAATAATCTCGAGGACGAGGACGCTCTCTTAGCAAATCTGGCCGGTTTCGGACGAAGAGAGGAGGAACATTCGTCTATAATGTTTTTGGGGTTTCAACAGGAGGATTTCGCGGGAGAATAGGTAACGCTGTTGTCCGACCAATCTAGGCATATCTTAGAGCCGCAAAGGAATACTTCACCAGTTAATAGCATAGGCATGGGTCACGGATGGGGATCGTTGATAGAGAGATGAGAGATTCCGGTTTCTTACCCTCACCTTTATTTCCAAGTTGAACAACGAAATTCATATTCCAACGCTCCCTTCTCAATGTTGACAGAGGGCTTGCTCATCTTCGAACTGATCGCATCTCTACTCTGCATCTTCTTCTGCGAGATATACTGCTGGAGACGGTTCACCCACCTCTGAGGCCATCACATTAGGATGATAGAGGGGGGATTGAGAGCTGCAAAATTCACTGATCGATCCGCAGCGAGCGATGGAATAGATCGGAATCGGGATAGGTCAGCAGATTTCTTGGGGGGAAGATCGGGTCGATCTTTCCCTTCAGTGCAGGAATGAGTTCATCAGACGTACATGTAGTCAATACTGCCTTGCATGCGGAAATGCGTCATACCGGAACGGGAAATCTCATGTCGTCGGTTCTCTGATCGGTTTACGGTGGGAACGACACTCCAATGACGACCATTCCAGTGTCGGGTCACTAACCCGAGGTTCAACATCGCGGGGAATAATCTCGAAACATGGCTCCCATTCAAATCTACCGTCACTTATCGATGAACAATCGTGTTGAAATTGTTGGCCGACGACACGACCCAAAGTGTATGGTGCTCTTTGTCTGGAGACGTGAGTGATACTAGTCTGCTTCTAGATCAATATTTTGAACGTAAGGGGGTTGTTTTCGAGGAATGACCGCTTTGTTGCAGGCGGTGGAGATGAGCTTCGATACTAAGATCGGTGTCCTAGTAGACGTCTTGGATGAGGATGCGGAACAGTATACTAGTATTTCCACGGGCATCGAGGGCGAAAGGTTCGGAATACTATTTCTCAAACTATGGTAGTAATTTCAGGGTCGGTCTTACCATTTTTTTGTTTCTACGAGGGTTATTTCAGGGTGGTTCCACACTCTCGGTGTTTACGAGAGTGTTCCCGCGTTTTGTCCAGGGTGAGAGGGGCTATTTAATGCAACGGGCAGAGGAATCGACCGGACATCGGCTAATGCTACCATGGAGAACTAACTTGGTCATGTTTGAAACGGTCGAAGTGAGCAAATTGAGTGAAAGACAGGATTTTTTTGAGAGGAACATACGGGCCTCCCTCGAGAGGGCAAGATATTTATGCGGAGCGAGAGAACGATCATGATCTCGAGTCACTATGAAACGCTCCCTGCCTTTATTTCGGTCGTCGAGATTCTCGGAGTTCCTGGCCCTTTCTTCCGGGAGTTTCCTCCGGGACCCCGGGTAACGAGTAACGAATCGAGTTGGTGTCGGGAGACAGGAGGGCGGAAGGATTCTCGTTGCAGAGGATCTCAATCGAGGTGCAGACAGGCAACGGGCTAGCCGTTCGGGGAACTCTATCGACCGAGGACACACCCCCTGGGTTCGGCTGAGCGGACGCTGATCTCCATATACTTGTCTATATCATAATACGCGAAAATGAAGATATTAGGTAACTCAAGTTTCCGTGGTTGAGGAGAGATTCTCTCAGGGCATCATCGGATTGGTATTCCACCGTGCGTATCTTTGCATCTTAGCAGTGTCTCGGAATAGGCGTCGTCAACCCGGTATCCGCTGAAAAGCAAGAGTAACGAGCCCATGTCAGGAGGTCAGGAGTCACCGAGGAGTAATCATCGCCGACCGATTATCACAGACCCAACTTGAAAACCACTGGCGACAATCAATCCTTCACCTGGTGTTGAGCGCGGGACTTCCGCAGCTGGTGTGGTCCTGCATGGTGGGCTCGATTACGGGTCGAATAATGAAATCTTGGTTCAAAAGAAATGGGTTTCGATACATCAAGATCATGACGAAAATAGTGGTTTGTGGTGATTGAAGTAGGGCCAAATCACCAGTTATAGGCCATTTACCAGTTATGGGCCACACATCAGTTACGCGCCAGGGTGACAGCTTTGACTGGTCCCCACTCGGACACGCATATTCGCGTTCGAAAAAGTTAGTCTCCGAGGGAGTTTACAGGGAAGCTTCTTCCCGCGAAGAATACTTCCTTCGCCATTCGAGCAATTTATGCCTGAACCTCCGTCATCTCTCCGCTTTCTGTCCATTGGAAAATAACAATTTCCGCTGACGCTTTCATCGTGAAGGTCGTCGAGAAGGTCCGTTCAGATAACCTCATATCTTAGACAGTTAGCTATGGTGCTAGAATCGATAGAGAAAACATCTCTTTATCTTTCGTCCAAGGCTGGGCGGCATGGAATGGGATCGATGAGCCCAACCGTTGTTGAACCATTCGGAGAGATTCGGAGAGAAATGTCTGCTCGTTCGAATTCTCTCGTGCTCCCCTAACGTGGACAGCTGCTCAGAAGCGCGCCAGAGGACGGGAGCAACATTTATATTCAGTTTCAATTTCAAATTCTCCTCTATTCAAAGGGGGTCATGGGTAGTAGAAACATAAACTGGGGGACGTAGTATGTGACCGGGTATCAGGCCGAGAGATATTTTGGAGCATATCCTCCAGGCAAGAGTATTTCGAACTGCCTCACACTGGGCCGTTCCCTTCGGAGCAACTGTACAACCACTCCTAAAATTGTTTGGCCGAACGTCAAAGAAATGATCAGGGAGGCCCAGAATAACGATCCTTCTGAGCAAGAGACAGTCCTGTGAAGAGAGGACGCTCATGACGGAGGGCAGAGAGATCGACTCGGTCGGCATTCCACACCGGATGGTCAGCCCCTTGAGGAATCGGGTCTGGACGGCTTCTAACATATTTACATGTTTCACCTTGTATGGTAGCCACACTGGGGCACAGTACATTAGCTTGGGCATGACAAGGGAGTGGTACAGCCGCAAATAGAAGTCAGGGTTTCTTACAATGAAGCAGCGAAATAACGAGTTGACAACCTGTCGGGCTGAGTGGACGGTGGTGGTTACATGTTCGTCGAAGTCCAGTCTCGGTGTGACCTGGACGCCTAGGTCGCGAACAGACTTTGCGACGGGGAGTTCCGAGTCGCGAAAGTGGTAGCGGGGGTTGGGGGAGCAATCATCGTTTGCTGAGGCAAGGACGATACATTTCAACGGGGACAAAACCATCCTGTTTTGAGCACACCATTCCACGATGCCATCGATGGCGGCTTGGAGGAGCTGTCTCTGGGAGTCGTCACGAAGGGGGGTGTAGATTTTTAAATCGTCAGCATAGCAGAGGTAACGGACTGAGGCGGGTAGAAAGAGCTTAACCCTAAAGTACAGGCTCTGGGGGAGGACAAGTGGTTATCCAGCTTGACAATGTAGGACCGGTCTCTTAGGTAGTTGCGGCACCAGCTAACCGTCTTCGGATGGATACCAATCGCGGTCATCGTTCCAAGGAGGAGCCCGTGATCGACCTTATCGAAAGCCGATTTTTGATCGAAATAGACCGCATGAAAAGGGGTTTTCTCGTTCAGGGAACGTGCAAAGTCTTGAGTCATGGTGATCAGTTGGGTAAAAGTCAACTTCCGAGGAACAAAACCGTGTTGATTTGCGTCATAGAGATCGTTTTGCCGCAGGAAGTAGTTGAGCCAGCAGGTTTTCAGGAACATCCGCAAGCTGGTCACGGACCATGCAAAAGTGTTTGAAAGCACTGAGTTGAAGGAGTGGGCCGCAGAGAGAGACATTCAAAGCTCGGTCGATAGTTTTGGACACGATCACGAGGCCCCTTCTTGTGAATAGGGGTAACGACACCAACGCGGAAGAGGTCGGGTACTATTCCGTCCTCGTAGGATCGTTGATAGATGAGTGACAACGGGTCCGCGAGGAATAGCTGGAACGTCTTCAGAAAGGCCGGTGGGATGCGCTCGGGGGTGAACGATCCCTTCGATGGAAGGCGGGCAAGACATTCAAGTACGTTCTCTTCAGTGAAGATGACCGGGTGATCAGAGATGCGGGGTATTTGGTGTGTCACCGACGAAACGGCAGAACCAGCGATTCCTTGGGGAGATAGCGGTGGATTGAACAGGCTTTCGAAATGTTCAGCCAGGATATTATGAATATGCATTGCCTTCAAAACGTTCGTTCGGACTCTTCCTCGTGAGCTCCATCGAAGACTACACTGCCCCTCTTTCTGGACAAGCAGCAGTTAAGGCCTGTTTCCAGTGCTTTAGACGATTTCCTGAAACATTCATAACTTTTGATATAGAGAGGCAGGCTGAAACTCAAAATTTTCGAAGTGTCGGACCGAGTGTGGGCTGACATTTAGTTTGATTCCAGCGCTTTCTCATATGCGGGCGAATTGGTCGCTCGTTGTCTCTCTCGACATCTCCCGAGGGAGCCGGATAATCCCAATCTGTGCTGACTGCATATTCCGGCGGGAGAGATGCAGTGTAGTTTGCACCCAAACTTCTGATGATCCGTCGCTGTAAACCTCGGAAAACAAACCAGTCCCACTCTTCTTCCACGGGCGCGCGCTTTTTTGGCGCGCGGCTCACAAGCGATGGCAGGCGGCCGGTTGCTCATGTAACCGACGGACGTGTTAGTTGTTTGTCTGCCTCTCGATGAAAACGCTATAAGGTGCCAGTCATGGACCCGCCGACCAGCTATGGACCGGGCCCATGGATTTACCCTACGTGTCATGAAACCTGTTAGCTGCTTAGCGTGTTCAATTTCCGTATGCGTGTTTGTATCGAGTGGTGATTCGATAGTGCTCCGTTCAGGTGGGTTCATGTGTCGAGGGCTGACTCACCTTCCGGAGTCCCGGTTTCAGTATTTTGTTTCACTGGTTCAATCGGTTTCATTGCGGGGCGAAGCGGGAGCGCGACCGGACGCGTCGTCTGCGCGAGTGATATTTCGTCCGTTGGTGAACGGGGGAGCTCGCATGTTTTTAGAGAGTTCAATGAGGTAACGCGAAGATGCCCGGATCTCGCGCGAGAAAACGGCAGGCGAAAAATCAATCGAGAGAACGAGTTGATGTAACCGTTCCAAATATGTACCCGCGGTATTTGTGCCGAGGGACGATTTTCCAGGGTTTTCTAGAGAGCGGCCTGTGTGTGCCAATCCGTCTCCCGCTTGCAAGGAATGAGGTCACGGGAGGATCGCAATTGAACGTTCGAATTTAGTTTTCTGTCCCGCCATCCGGAGCTCTACAGTCCCTGAAGAGAGGCTCGTCAACCCTCCGTGGATGACTGTAGTTCTTGTTGTTCCGATTCGATATCCACTCTGGGCGTCGGGCATCGCCACAGCTTGTTCATACATTTCATCGTATTTGTTCCATCTTTGATTTGATCTTCCGAAATTTCTGCTGAAGTGAAGTTTACCTGCTCGCGACGTGGAGCAAAAGTGAGCAATGGTCGTAAAAAGTTCCCGTTCATGCTTTTCATCATTCGCACGATGTTCTAGATTCGGGATCTCTATATTTAGTTCGAGCACATTTGAGGAATTCATTTTCGAACCGCGTCAAGTCCATTTTCGCCGATACCCAGTTTTCAACGGGAATGGAATCCCCGTGGCATTGTGCCTCATGAAAGAATATCAATTCATGGGAACTCGCATGCATTCCAGTTCAAAATGACTGGGAAAAATACAACTTGTGTATGCGCTCAATGGTTCATCGGCAATAAAAACGCGATTCGCTCAAAATTGAAAAAATGGACTTGACGCGGTCTGAAAATGAACTCCTCATTTATAACAAAAGAATCATGTGAAAAGAACCTGATATTTGACGATTTTTTCGCAGTCCATGCCTGGGAAATGTAACACCATCCCTTCACATTTCCCGTCGTTCCTGGGGTCGTGATGGGCCGAGTACAATACGGAGTAATGATTGAACGTGTGGATCACCCAGATGTGATCCAAGGGCTCCCTGTAGTATTTTCCAATCGAAGACGTTTCACTTGTCATGTACCCTATTCTAGTAGGCTCCCATGGACCTGCAACCTCAAAAATACTCCCATTATTCAACGCCGTCCGGATCACAGGATTCATCCTCCTATTTGAATGATGACCCTTGTGCAATCTATTCAAGCTCCTCATGGTATTATTGATCTCTTTTCTCTATAGGAATGAAAGGATCCGAAACCAACCCGGGTCAATCCCTCTCGGATCGTCCAATCCGCCAACAGCTCTTCCCAGTAGGAGAAGATTCACCAGCTCTTGCATGGTTTCCGACGTTGATCTTTCAACCAGAGTAACACTGCAACAATCCTTCATAACCCCATTCACTGTTCTCGTCAGAATTGCCTGGAAAATGGGGACGCTATCGTGAGAGGACTCAGATGAGGTACCCGCAGGAACGAGATCCGAGGCCAAGTAAGAACTCGCCAATAGAGGGAATCTTCATCCCACAGCTGCATACTCCACAACTCTGGACGCTCAAAGGGCCCTGTACAGCCTGGTAACCCCAATTGATTCAAAACCCAAGTGATCTTCGTGAACAGCACATACAGAGTAGGAGAACGCGAGAGCCCCGCCTCGCACTACCGCATCGTAGTTGTTGAGTATGATTTGGCGTGTTTCTTCTTCGCTCTGTGCCTTCTCTCGATACAAAACCCCCCGTCCATCCACGTACACGACGGAAACGTCCTCAGGGACGTCAGCGTTCTTCTCAGCAATCTTCTTATCGTTCTCAGATTTAATCTTCCACAGAATCGTCGCCAGTGCCGCCGCAAACGTCGTTTTACGTACTCCCTCTCGATCCTCAGCAACCTTCATGGTCTGAGCTCGGTTGAGAAGGTCGCGGATCATGAAAGCCTGGAAGCACATGTGAAGAGGAACAGAGCTCGATTCGAAACTCGGATTAAACTTGACGCAGAGAGCGAACTTCGAACGATTACAATGTGTCCCTACAGCCACCGGGATAACCGATCGTCATACATACTTGAACCGGCGCGTAGACTCCACATGGACCGCCACCCATTTGCAACAGAACAAAATAGAATATGTCGGCGGAGTCGTCCTTCCTCCTGTCTTGAAATCTGAAAGGCTCTTTCCATGAAGACGGAATTCGAACCTCGGCCCCTTCTGCTGGCGCCCCGAACATTGCTCTCTCACAATCTTTCTTGTCCTTTTCGTCGAGCCGCTCCGCCATTTTGGCTGGTCGAACGATTCTTCGTCGTCCCTATATGTTGAGATCGCTCTGAAAAGGCCAACTCTTCTGGAACAGTCGTGATTCTTAGCTAAAGCGACGGAGGTGAACGTTGCATAACACTGACCAAGTTGAACAAGAAAACCTGATAACCCACGACCAGTTTGCATAAACTTCAGTTCACTGGGACGTCCCCAGAGCGAGTACTGCTCTAATAGTTGACCTGATGATATTTTTCCGGTTTTTCTCGAACCTGTCATGAATTCTGGCGGAAACAGCTCATGTCGTCCATGACTTCTGTCGACTCCATTGTTTTCGACGTAAACGCTGATTGCGGAGATCGTATGAATCTGACCTGGATGACGCCCTTTCGCCTATAAGTTGAATGAGATTGACCAAGGTAGCTCGGTCGCTTCCCGGCAGCGGAGGAAGACCCGCCGGAATTCAGCGTTGGGAGCGAGCGGACTCTCCTACTCTGAAGCAACAAGTCTCGCTTTCGAATTCGAATTTTGAACGCGACAATCTCGGAAAATTCCAAAATACCGAAAGCTCGGATTCCCGAAAATTGGAAATCCCGGAGAGCAAGTATTCCGGCTGAGGTTCTACGTAGATCGTAGGAGGACGACAACCCGTGCTGATTGAGATCTGTGGGTTAATTCATGATCGAAGGGAGTCTGAGCGTGCTGGGGACCTGGATTGAGAGTGACAACACTGGTCTTTTCTCGACACAGCACTGCTTCTAGTTTATTTCCTTGACATTCGATTCACGCGCTCACACGCGTCTCTTCTACTCTCGCTCGCTACTAACTGACTGTCGTTCCATGTACACACTGACGCCGCAAACCGCGCAAGTCTGCCATTCTTCGTCAAACATGCTCGACACACCTTGATCCCCTGAAAGATTCCCCACAGGTTCGATTCTCGTTTCTGACAGGACGAACGAAAAAAAAAGAGAATATATCTCATGGGAAAATGGGCATGAATTTTGAAACATCGATCACGCCATTTGGATCAAGAAGACCCCGCTCCGAATATCCGACCTAACATATGGAACACTACTTGTCAGCACTTCCGCGATGAATTATCCGCTGTAACTACCATGCAACCCCCTGCTAGGCGGTTGGCGTTTCTGCTGGCGGTAGGATTCGCGAACACTGGTGCGAAGCCAGTGCACGGGCTGGCGTCTTGGTGTTTTCCCGGTCGAAGCCTCAACCCGCCTAACAGAAAAGCAACCTGTCATCGCTGCAGTGCTCTCGGTATCTCCGAGAACGACTGGATCCCTCCCGCTTCCATTCTTCTTGGTTGACTCCGTCCACATATAAGATTCGTTAGGTTCTCAACTTCTCGAAATTCCGTGCTTTCGAGATTTTCCGGCGTTCGTGATCTCACGTTCCTCCAGGATTCCGAGTTTTCGGGATCTCGCAGCCTAACTTTCGAGCGAGGCGTCATCTAGAGGAGAATGCACGGCAGCGGAAGAACATCTCGGACGGTGAGCGCACTTCTCGGATTTTTAAAAGCACCAAACACATATGAGCGGAATCATCGACTCCCAAGGAGAGCAGATATGGCAGCCCGCTCCTGAGCCGATGCCGATTAGCAGAAGAACGTGGTGCGGCGCGTATCAGACTTCCGAATTTGACTGTGGGACGATGAACGAGGTCGGAAGCCCACGGTCCGCCCACTCACGGCACCCCGAGGCGCGAAATGTTGGGTCTGGTTCTTGATCAGGAAATCACGAACTGTAAATACGACGCAGTAATTACTGCGACTCCATCGGAAAAAAAGAAAGAGCAGACCGCACCGAGTTATAACCTGGAAAAATGAAGTCTTCCCGAGCTTCCAACTCCTCCTAGCTGCGTCTCGACGGCCTGTATTGAAGTTCGGACGGGATGAGTCTCATCAACTCTTCGCAACTCCGAACGAGGCACGATAATAGAAAGACCCTGTCGTTGACGAGAACTCGTTTTTTTTTGGGCGAGCATAGGTTTCGCAAAAGCACGGTTTGGCGATCCTAGATGAATCATCAATCGAAAGGGACGCGTGGAGGCCGTTAAACGGGGGTATCCATTATGTGTACCCAACGAAGATTCGGACTCCAGAAGCCACCCATCCACTTTCCTCAAGATGGCACCGCTAGGTCGGCAAGGTTCAATACAACGGTGGAGCTGTCAACAGGTGCTCCTTGTGTAGGCATTATTTTGTTGACTCCAAGAGCTGGCGAATACCACGGATAGACCCGAAATTCGCGGGTTTGGGCGCCGAGCCGGCTGCGCACCGGTTTGGGCTCCAGGTCAGTGTCCATCGGAGCGGGCGTCATCAGAGATTCACTTGTAACGCGGTCCCGTTGGGTTCCGCGGCTTCTCGGCCGAATCCCGCGTTGAAGGCCCATCCCTGGGCATCGTTGATCATGCACTGCTCCCCTGTCCTTCTGCCCCCCCCCCTTTTATTCATGCAATAAAGTGATCGTTCATATATTCGAGCATCTATCCAATCGCAAATCTCACCACCATTGGTCGTATTGTACATGAGTCAGAATTCGGGATGAGTGCACGCGGGGTTTCATCTTATATGGAAGTTTGCTTCGCACGATCCGCCGTCTTTATCAAGGTTGGAGGTTGGCGATTCACGCGATGGAGTCTGGAGCTGCAGTCCAACTAACTTTCGCAGGAACTTCTCGTTCTGCGACGGGGTGTGTCTCGATGTCAGAAGGCGGTTATTCGACTGCATCAGTTTTATATTGATCTCTCGTTCTTCTCCCATTTTCGTACATTTGGAGTCAAGCCTATCACGCGGATTGTCCTCCCAGATCAGGGTCTCCGGGGAGTTCGTTGGTGGCTCGTCCCTGAAGAGAAGTGCGGGCGCACCCCAGCGCGTATTCGATCGCCGCCGATTGAGCTACGACCTTTCTCTTTTCCGATAACTTCTGCGGATCGACTGATATTCTGGTTTTTTGCAGAATGAGTTTCCGCTCATGATGGATATGATCCACATTGTGTACTACATGTATCTCATCGGATATCTCTCACAAATTCAATCAGTTACCCTGTTAAGATAGAAGGAATGCCTCCCCTGCCGGGCAAGCTGCCGTAACCAATCAATGGGGGTCAACGGTGGAGGACCCATCCTGTTGTGTTGCACGGCAGTCACAGCATGCTATTCGCAGAAACTGAGTCCGGTTTTTCGTACAAAACACACACATATTGCGCGGAGAGGTTGGAGAATCCGAAGGAACGTGATGTCCTCAACCGGGCACGCTCGCCGGCGCTCGATCTTTCGAGCTGTTTGGATTATTTTGAAGCTAAAGTTCAGCCAAACTTGTTCATTTCCATGCAAACTGACTCTGGGACGAAACAAAAAACGGAGTGAACGACTTCGCCCGGGGTCTTTCCGAAGGCGAAACATCTTTCGGTGAGAGATGGCTAACCAAGTGATTCTGAATAGTTTCCAAACGAAGAGCGTTTCCTTGCAAACAGCTTTGTGGCCGCGTAACACACTTGGAACGCGCTCCCATCTGAAACGGCCGATCCCTCTGGCGCGGGACTGTAACTATGCTTCCTTGGGGCCGAGATTCGGCATCAGGGAGCAGTAATGGCGCTTCGACTCGTTCCTCCCGGTACGCGGGCTGTACCTTTGAACGCTTCCGCCACTTGAGCGCCTCGCCACAGGCTTGAGTTGATTCAGCCTGAGTGTCCGAAAAAGGATCTAACCGCCCAGTGCGAAGGCCAGTTCTGTAGGAAAACGACAATGGCGGTTCGAATTTCTCCCTGGCCGCCGGACTGCACCGCTCGGGCAGATTGAACGAGAGTTGGTCGTGAGTGAGTTCAACAGTGTCCACTCGGGGACCAGACTGTGACCAGCCCACGACCAAACACAAACAACTTGGACCGGATCTGCTCAGAACGGCTCGTCCCGTATCTGAATCGTATGGAACTTGCATACAATACAATTCGAGTCCTAGACATAAGCTGATTGTTGGAAACATCCAACATTCACCAACTCACCCGCCCAGTCGCGAGGAGAAACCATCAACCGACTACATTGCTATCCGTTCTTGGCGGTTCCGATTCTACAGCGGCAGAGGCTGAGACCGGCATAAAACTCGAAACATAACCTCTTAGAAGCCGTCCGGAGACTCAACAAACTCTTGAAGGAGTAAGGAGCTTAGAGGGATAGGAAAACATCGTCAGATCCGCCTTATTAGATTGCACACAATGGAAAGCTTCAGAAGCGAGAATTTCATGGTATTCACGAGTCAATTTGAAAGCCAGACGAGGCATCGGCTGACATGTATTGAATCTCAATCTTGAGACTCAAGGAAATTTCCCAATCGCTGACAGCACCTCGAAATGAGCCGCGAAGAGGAAACAGATCGTTTCTCGAACTACAAACACAACTCTTGAATGCTTGAGAGCCTCCTGAGAAAGTGATCGGTCCGATGAATCTGACACAAAGCGCTGGAAAATACTTCGCTGTCATGGTGGAATGAACAACTTTGCGACGGAACAAATCTGTAGATGGCTGCCATTGAGCCGGTGCAAAATGCCTTCTTCTTAGGTGGCTCTTTTCCGATGGGACACGCCATGTGTCTCTTGGAAAACTTCTGGACACCGGGAGCCGCAGTGAAACGATGCTGTTGGATGATATCGTCGAAGTGTTTGATTGGAAGAATGCTGCAATGCCGATGTGATTCATATTGGGGTTGCTCAGGCCAGTTCGACAGGCGAGTCAGCGGATAATTGTGAACGCAGCCAATCGTCTTTACGCGGATTTGGAAAAGTGGCCACCACGTAGCCGGCTCCGGAGCAAGCGGACAAAGCGGAGACAAGCACGAACGTACACTTTGAGTCCAAGTCTTGGAATACGAACAGTCTCCCCAAGATTTGAAACCACTGAAAATCTACCATCGTTGAGTTTCGCTCCCGTTGTTGATGAAGCATCTATTCTGGCGAGGGGACTGGGGTGTTCCAAAGTCTCAAGCGATTCATTCCGCGACGCCGCGGGTGCGTGCGCCGTCAGCCGCCTTCCGACATCAACCCGAATACGAGTGGGCTACCCCGTGATGTTTGAGCGGTGCGTGTTTTAGACGAATTCCGACGCGGTCTTCGAGGAAAGCTTGTCCCTATATAAAGCTTATTAAAGCTTGTCCTGAGTTTGATTCATTCTCATCCCGCTTCAAACTTCAGTGGATTCCCACATTTCCATCAACTTTATTTCTATTGTGAGCAGCTTGTTGTTTCGGAACTTTTAGGATTGGGGAAATATTTGCTTTCTTGGAAGAATTATGACAATATACCAGGCGCCATTAGACACGCTCACAGGCATGCCGTATCACCGCTATGTGAGATGTACATTGCCTGCATAGCATGGCACCGATTCCCACGGGACCTATATTGCCGCTGTACCGTCGCCGATAAGTTTTGTATCATTTACTCTCGAACAAATATCCGTTGCGAGGATTCAAGAGCGTGGTCATAAATCCTCGATATCGTTCGCGAGTTTTCGGCGCTGAACGCTAGGAAACAAGGCAAATCTCTAAAGGGGAATAACAACCGGCTGATATTCAGCCGAATGGAAATGTGATCTGGATTTTGCCGAGGATGATCCGAACGTTTGGGGCGATCTCGGCTTGAATCGTTCCAGCTGAAACGAAATTTGGAGTTTGCGGCGCATAGCATCCCCGCTGCGGCGACTCTGATGTGCCAACCTCATTTTGATGGGAGACTGAATCAGAGGGAAACAGAGCTCGTGCCTATCGTGCTTCCAGAATGAATCCTCCGTCGATTGGGCACGTACTACGAAACCAGGGGAGAATATATCTCGCTTTGTGGACTGTCGTCCGATTGAGGCGGAGGAAAACTGAAAGTGAATCAACACGCCGCACGGCTTTCTCTTGAAAGCACAGTTTCTCACAACCATTACAAGGCAGATTGGTTTTCTGTGAGAACTTTCTCAGAAATTTGTTTTCGTGTTGACGCAGAAAGTGCTGAAGCGAGACCTCACGCTGAAGTTCTTCGTGACAGTCTATTGGAGAACTCCTTACCCGTTTTGAGACGAGCTGAACAACAATATCACCAGAAACGAATGGAATATTTTATTGAGATTCTCTTTTACGATTGGGTATCATTCTATATTCATATCGATGTCCACGCAGAAGAATGGGGTATTGTCTGCGTCCAGCAAATGAGCCTTAACTACGTAATGCCCCGTGCCGAGGAGATTCGCTATGGGACCGAGCGTAGGTATGTCGACTTCAGTGTCGGTAGTATTGAACACTTGCGGCTTCAGAGCATCGGGGCAAGCGCAGGGTTTGTCCTGAAAAATCGCCCGTCCCACGGAGTTCACATTAGTGACAGCTCGAGGATCTCCATATTAAGCCTGAATAACCTCAGGGAGAGCTTGTAAGCCGGACTAGACGTATTTCAAAAATAGGGGGATTTCTCAGAAGAGAGAAATACGGATTCGGAAAGCAGGTCGTAGTCATCTCATGTCCTCGTTGAGAGTCTGATGAGATCATCTTCTGCTTTCTTTACCACTCAAGGAGTTATCGAAGCTTACCTTCGGCCAGAAGGCACAGTAATTGAAATGAGCCGGAGAGGTTCCGCTCTGCGCGAGCAGATCGCATACGTCATGGGTACTAGGGAAAAACATTCAATTTATTAGAATCGATATCTTTTGCTCAGATCCGTTCATCCTACAGCAGAGAAGCTGTGGACACGATTTCCCGGATTTTTCCCCGATTAACCATCAGATAACCATGACACATCAGCACAGAAACTATCCACATTGAGGAGCCGCTCAGCATTGGTTTGATAATTTTCCGGAATCGGAAGATCTCGTGAAGCTGCTTCGACGACCACGAATTCTGGCATCGAATCAGATCAAGAGGTGCGTTATGCTGTTGGAATCTGCGTTTTTTTTTTTCTCATCTAATACGGCTGCCCTCCCGGTCAGAGAATCTTTCAGGCTTTCCAAGGGCAAGAGCTCTCGCTCTTTGGGACTTCAATGTGAGTGCGCGTCATTTGTGAGCGCACCAAGATCGAAAAGCGTCCGGACGTTCCATCCTGAATGCTTGAGAAAGGCTCTCAATCAGGTCTAGAAATGACTCGATCAGCTCCGGGAACTCTTACAGATTTTCGCGCAAGGAATTCGGATTCAAAGCACGGAAAATCCTACACCAATGCTCGCACTCGTCACAAGCTTGAATTTAGGAGATTCCCAGAATTACAGAAGTCTGCGCAGACGGAGGTTCAGGAGGAAGGACGAGAAATCGAGACTGAACCGGACCAGACAGTGAGACGAACTGCGGCAGCATTCTGTGAGGCGTTTCCCGATATACTATGGCCTTAGTTTCATCGACATAAGACTCACCAGGAACCGACGTTCTGGATGCAAGGTATTTTGATATGATGTTGACCGAGGAAGTTCACGACTCTGTCGATTCTCAGAGACATTTTCGCTCCCTTGGGTATTTCTTTCAAAATCTTGGCATCGGCATCGACTTTGATGCGTGAAGCTAGTCGAATCTCGCCTTTTATAACGATTTTGTTAACCTCAACATAGCCATCAATGGGGGACGCTGCAATGAAAGTTAGATCGAGTCATCTGCATGAAAGAAGAAAACCTGATTGTCAATGGACGAAACAACAGGCTCGATCGGCACCTAAACAATGCCGATGGGCACAAAGAGCCCGAGCAGCTACGTCTTGGGCCTCGAGGTCGATGCATTCATTTGGCTGTTATTGTAACACGTCGAGCTCCGCTAACAACGGAACTCTGAGATCATGCATCTTGTTCACCGAATGAAGATAAGACCATGCATGGCCCAAAGGAGACGAGCAACTCGGGGTTTTAGGTCTTCGGTGATGAATGTTCTAAATATTTTTTCGTGATAATCGAGAAAGTTTCCACGCGGTTGACAGGAAAATTGATAACGTACGACACTTCCTGTAGCGGACCGTGCTGGCCGATGCCACCGTCAGGAGGCAGAAAAGCACTAAATATTCCATGGTCCCCGATGCATGGGTTAAGTGATGGATTTGCACCGTTATAGATCCTCCGTCGCTGAGATCGTTCGGCTGCTGCGGCTTATCAGGATCAAGCTCCGCTGTTAAGCCTGACGGGGTACGTTGGCCTACGTTGTGCGTCCTCGCTCAAGATGTCCTTAATCGTGTCCACCGGAGCTGAGGACAATCACTGTTGCTGAGACTAGGGCATATGCGTGGATGAAGAGATGAGCAGATCAGATGAAAACCGAACTTTGATCGTGGCTGTTGGAGATCAGATTTCTCTTACTTCTTCAACAATACGAAGGAAACAGAGAACACAGACGCTTCACGTCGACATGTTGATCTTAGGAACTCAGAACTAGAAGTTCGCTATTCATCATTTTTATATACTCACTGCGAAGGTCATATGGGGAGGGCAACCATACAGCGGCGTGTCAAATTTTCTGTGTTTCCGTCTGATCCGACTTCACCGTCGATTCCAGCCCGACCGATGCTGTAACCGACTGTGAACGAACTGATTCACAGCTTTCAACAACGAGCCAAAAAAAATTAATCCTGACGCAGTTTTGACTTGAAGTTACCCGAGTTTTTGCAACCAGCCCCGATAAGAGAAGCCCGCTACCATGACCTCCAAATAGCGCGCCATGGCGGTACTGGTTCTTCGCTTCGCAGCGAGCCTTGCGATCGGCGGCAGAAACATAGAGCGACCCGGACATCGGATACCATTACCCCAACTACAAAGATGATTATCTGAAAAGGCATGATGATCAAACGCCTTTCACATCAATCCATGGCTCTGACTCTCGATGACAACGTTCGGAACCTGTCTTTCCTAGGATTAAAATACCCTCTCCAATATTGACGCTGTTCTGCGGAATACTCATGATGGAAGAGCTAAGAATAGAAGTTTGTTAGTATCTAAGAGACCCCGAGCCTCGAGCCATCCGACTTAGAATCCGCCATGCTCGGCTGTTGTCTGTCGCACATAGCACAGCAAACAAACCGGATCTATATTGACGTATCGTTTCGCGGCAACGAATTCCGGTAATGAGCTACCGCAATATCAGAAACAAGGAATCTGTGCTCAGTCCTTTCATTGTCAGGCAACTTGAGCTGCCCGACTAATTGAGAAGAAAGTGGGAGGCTCGACGAAAACATCTCGCTGTGGTGTTAATTGTCGGAATCCTCGAGAGCCCGAGCTTCCGGTGGCAAGCGAAAGGTGTCACATTCAACGTGTCATGTAATTTGCAGATTGATGACCACTGAATACGACCGGCGACGTTTCTGGTCGTAGACATGGAAGACTACTTCCATGAGCTCAGAGCGCTGAGAATGTAAAGGTTGTGACGAAAGTCCATCCCTATAATTTGAGAAAGTCTCCGTGAATACCATGAAGCCGATAGGCTCGCCGCAAGTGCTCATACCCACTCGGTGTCATATTGTTGACGTCATCGAAATCGTAGGTGCTTCAGGGACACCTGTTAGTTTAGAAGGACCCTGATTGAATCTCAGATCCTACATCGCCACTTAAAATTCCACTCCGCGAACGCTGTTGTCTACAGGGTCTTTCCGCGGTAGAATGTGTTCTAGAAGCCGCGTCGCGCTCCAAATGCAATCTGACAGCTCGTCAGCTTCTCGAAAAGTCCCTTCTCAAGCTTTCAGAAAGGATTTTAGAAATGTCCGGCTCCCCTTCCATATTGACGTTTGTCAAGCTCGAGGCGCACCGAACGATTGAATCCAAGCGACAGGAAGAAGATTTGGTCATTGCTTTTTGTTTCCCCGCGTCAATTTCCACGGATAGTGGGATCTCTGAAGTTTTCCAATTCCCAGCCCCTCTCCTCAACGCTGAATTTTGATGCTTTCATGAGGGTATCGGAATTGGACGCCAAGGCTACTTCGATCCTCTGGTCGCGTCGTGCATTCAACGAGCTGTTCCGAGCTACTCTTACCGTGCGCAGCTCTGTTGTCATATCGTCGATCTTGCGGCGAACCCTCGCGCGAACGAAGGGTGGCGTACGCGCAGCTGGACAAGACCTCGTTTCGTTCGGATTCCCGTTCAAAGAACCCTTCCTAATTACAGCAACAAGAGGCGCTGGCAAGGGAATGCGACGGGAATGCCGACCCCTGAGGGACAGAGATTAGTCGTGCGATGCGCCAGCGAGACGAATGAGCAGGCGCAGTCACAATGCGCATTCGCTGGATGCTAGGATGAGAGCGGGCAAGGGGCGTCGTCATCGTCTTCGTCTTCGAGTCGGCCGTCACTGAATATTAACCGGCTCCACACATGTGTTTTCCCAAAGGATCAGTGGTTGAGCCCTGAAATTCCATCTTCCATCTCTTTGAAGAGAGTTGCACGGAGATATAAACAGGGAAACGCACACAGAGAGTGATGAGTAGCTCGAACAGGTCAAGATCGAGTGAACCAGCATATGCTGGAGCAGACCCGAAATCATTCAGTTTCTCGAAGCATCGCGTTGCCGTCAGCAATCATCCGGATTTCCTTCGTCTCCTTCGCAATAAAGCTCAATGGCCGCGTGCATTGCACCTTGAAACCCATTCCAGGAAAGGAACACCGGCATAGCAGCTCGTTTTCTTGGCAGTCACCTTGTGTTTTGGCGGATATTCACGGTGCTAGAACTTGTTTTATTCCGCTATATGCAGCGCGTACGTCGGCGACATCCTGTGCGGCAGAGAAAACTTCGAGCTGCGATCGTATCCGCCGGCGGGTGTTCCCTGGGAGCCGCACAATACGCGAGCACCAATACGAGGTGCGCTGTTCCGCGCCGGAGTGGGAAAGGTGAGACTGCGCAAGTTCTTTGCTCCAATCGGGTGTCATCAGTTGTTTGAAAATCGATGACGATCACAACTTCGTGGAGCCGACACTCGAATTCAGGAAAGCAAGATCAGCAAAAGAGTCACTCGTAAAGATGCGCTCTTCCCAGATGCTCGCAGCCCCTCTGTCAGTACGAAAATCATTGTGCTGTTACGGCAAGAAAAACAAAGGATCGCTTTCGCACTATACTGGCCAGGTGGCCTGCCATGGTGTTCGTGAGCTCTTTGCCTCACGAACTATGAAGGAAATTCATTTCGGCCAAAGACTCGCAAGATTCGATGATTCTTTTGCGTCTTCGAGAACCTTTCGGAACCCTAGGAGAAGGTTAACAAGTTGAACTCTCATCAACAAGGGTCGGTCACTGTGTCTCGCCTGGCCTCTTTGCGCCCGTGACGCAACGAGTTCATGGCCGATATCAAGTAAGTTGGCTCTCAAACTTCAAGGGCCATTGGGAGCGGCGGGGAGCCGCGAGAACAAATGAGCCGACTCGTTTTTAAACCGCTCCGCAGAACTTTTTACGGCGAGCCACCCGAGCGATTCCGCGCGAGACAGATAACGTAGGTAGAGGTCAAATTCTGTTCATGCCCTTTGCAGGCCGTGTCCTCGTTCCCGCTGTCTTCGATTCCTTAATTCACGATCCTGGACTGCGGGATCTGCTCCACGGAACTTGTACTGGGCTGTCAACGGAACCCGGAAACGAAGCCTCAAATTGGTGTCCGACTGCGCTTAGGCTGTTTTGGGAGCGTTCGTTCTAGGCGCCCGATGCCAGGGGCTGAGAAATGTGGCGCATCTTCGAGAATGACGGGAGTCGTTCTTGGAACGGGAACTCCCATTTCGGCACGTGGTTTCTCGGGCCGCAACGACGTGGTCGGCTTGTTTCGGTATGTTCGTGCGTTCATACGTCGTTTCACCCTTCGGCTCGTTCGTCTAGAGCCAGCGAGCGACATCAATTAGACTAACAACCCACCAGGGTGTAGGGACGGAGGAACAGGCAGTTCGTCGTACCATTCATCCGATGGAAAATACCACCACTGCCGCCACCACTGCGACCAAACCTCCTACGACGCGACGGCCTAATTCGTAACGCGTTCGCTACAACAGCCGTCAACAACTGCGTCTGCAGCGATTAAGTTCCCTTTTTCGGTGGTGAACGGCTCTTGGGGACAGCTAGGCCGCGTTTGCGCAAGTGAACCGTTATGAAACGATCGTTTGATATGAAGTAAGTTGAGTTCTATGGTCAACTTGTTGAACCTCCCATCATCGATTGCAAAACTCTCGAATTTTCTCCCCCTCTCATGGCAGCAAACACGCTGTCCATGACATCGGACCAGAATCGGCCGCTCTCCAGGACCTTTATCGAGGAGCGACCGATGAGGATCCGTGTTCGTTGAGCCTTTGACCTTGATTCTGATTTCGTGAATGACTCGGAACCGCAGAGGACACGTAAATAATTCAACGCTTGGATCGTTGCGCGTTTGACGGTCCTGCAGATACAGGGGGATTCTGTCTGAAGAGGACGATGCTCGAGCCATATATTGGTGGCCTCCGTTTTCATGAAGTTCACTCATCATGGATTGGAGCAGCTGAGACTTTGCTTCCAGACGATCCGACCAAGAGTCCAACTTCTTCGCCTCGGCTATCAAGCACTGCCGAACCTTGAACTCTTCCGCAAATGCGACTTATGTCGAACTGAAGCTCTTACAGAGACACTCTGAACATCAGCCGTAATGAGCAGTGCGAGGAATCAAATAGCGCTCCTCAACTGGCGAACGTATGTACAAAAGCTTTTCAGCCGAGCAATTCTCCGAGGAAGTTTATTCGCAAACACAGGCCCCTTTCATCGAGATGCCTGTCTTCGAATGGACAGCTGTCGAGTCCACATGCTCGCCAGACAAAGCTTCCACCCGGAATTCTGGGTAACTCGAATCTCCTTCAAGATTATTTCGGAACGCGGTTCCGCTCGGCTTCCGGCATTCGGAATGGATAGAAGAAAATACTCAACACCGAGTTTCGCCAATTTTCACTTCGGTTCGTTCTCAGAACGTATTTTCGCGACAATGTCTACCCGGAGTGGACATTCGTCCAGAACGTAAATTCAAGGTTTGATTTTTGGAAGTCTCGAGCTGGAGACGATTGTGCTTGCTAAGCGCGTTGCGGATCGAGTTAATTGCCTCTCCCAACACTCGAACTGTTCGCGACTGTCTTCTTTCGATCACACTGCGTTTGTCGGTCGCGTGACTCGCCAGCTTGCCGCGTTGCTTATAAAGACGTTGTGGAACGTCTTGATGATTCGAGAAAAGAACGCGCCGTGATCCCGCTGTTCAAAGTGCAGACTGAACAGTTTTTCCTGATCCTTCGTTTTTTGTTTTTCTCGCCAGCTGAGGGAGCATGACTCCGTCGATGCAGACGAACTGGAACGAGGACAAGACGACTGCGAGAGGGCGGTGAGCAGGGCAGAAATGCTGAGCGAGAGCGGAAGAGAAAGTCCCGGCTGAAATAGAAGTGAGAACGAAAGTTGAAGCGAAGAAACCCTTCAATCAAATAACAATTCTCAGAAGAGATACGTCAGCGACGGCGCTGACTTCACAAGTCGTCGCTGTTGATGTTGTCTGCGTCGCTGTATTTTCCACTGGCCCAAACGACGGAACTCGAACGAAGTATATCTGGAGTTTCGAAAAAGTTCAACATGGAGTCAAAGTGGGGGCTCAGGGAAAGATCCTGAGAGCATCGAAAGAGAACTCTCGATTTTGTAGGCTCCGAGCCAAGAGAAAGAAAAAAAGTTTCAAAAAATTCGTTACGAACGAGTTGAGGCAAGTTTCGTTATCGTTGAGTGAGGGAGTTCCCCGATCACTTGAGGTGGCTGGAACGAAACGTCCGATTACGATTCGACCCGGACAAGATGATTCGACAGAGACACTTGCAGACGTCGTCGTAATGAGTCCGACAGGCGACAAGAGGCGAGGGCCAGACCGTTGCCACGAGCAATCGCTCGTTCATTTCTGATTTCGTTCAACGTCGCCCGCCTTCGCCTTTCTGCTGTTCGGGACGGATCTCATTGGAGCGGCTTTCTAGCCGTTGCTGGGATCTGACTGCTCGCTCGGAGTTGGAATGATTCCGTATCGAAGGAATCTGAGTCCGCTCAGCGAGAACTTTCTCCCTGATTTTTTGAAAGCGTATCCCGAGCTCCTGCTCTCAAGTCAGACACTCCGGGGTTCAGCGGGAACCTCTTGTCGAGAACGTGCGATTTGAAAAACTGTTGATTGCTAGCGTCCAACCACCTGGGTGGGACGTGCATCTGCACGTAATTTTGAATTCTGCGTGTTTGTCGACGACCGCAGCGTTCATGCGGGAAACCGAAGCCGGACTCTCGAATCCCTCGTTTAAGGACCCCTTCTCCGACCTTATGTTTCAGTATTTCGATTGAATGATAGGCAATGTTTGTTCCGATAATTTCTGATAATGTTTGAGCAACACCATGAAAAAATTCTGGAACTCACAACCGTCTCCAGCCGGGTAGAGCTCCGAACCCTCTCATGGTCGGAAATAGGGGTCCTCATACGCGGATTCGGGCTGTTTCGAGTTTCTCCCGTTGAAGTCAGCGAGCTAGAGATATTTGAATATCTTGAATTTCCTCGGTGCTGCATAGAATCGGAAGCTGGTAATTCCAGTTCCCTCGAGCTGTTCTGTCTGAATCGTTCGGAACACAGGGCATCTCTGTTACAAGTTGACTGAGTTTAGACTCTGTGAGTCACCAACCGTTCAATATGTGCGTGTTCTTCTCCACTGTAATGTGAGAGGACAATGGAACGCTGTTATGTCATCTCTCGATGCTTTCCATTGATCACCAAGAGCTAAGGTCGGTTCCGAGAACGAGGTCTATGGCAATCAATGAGCAATTCGTCAAGTCATCGATTTCTAGGAATGTCCATGTCATGCCATGTCAAATATCTTAACTTCAATTTATTCGAAAGATTCTGACGAATATCATTATATTGGCACCCAATCTCATTCAGTTTTCATCGTTTGCGTTTTTTTCGCAATCGCAATCGGCAGAATCGGAGAGATCGCTCGGGTCCCAAAACCCGGAACGCTCCAAGTGAGTTCTCTCTAACAGAAGGTCATGCTCGCTTTCGTGCTCCACGCGCCTCAAACCCGTCCCTGGCTCTCCCTGCTGAACAATGTACAGTGATCCTAGCATCCCGGAGGATGGAGTCCCGTGCTCAGCCTCTAGCCTCTGGAAAACGAAGGTTTCCACGCAGCTTCTCGATCGAAGTCGAGTTAATTGGTTGAGCGGCTCGCTTGATCGACGACTGGTTCATTCATTATGATGGCGACAACTCAATAATTCCTGTCCGCAGTAATCAATTTGTAGTTTAGCGCGCCTCCACGGTCAAAGCCTCTCGCGGGTCGTGCGGGTTGCGAGATCGCCGCAAGACCCGCGGAACGAGTCGGCCGCGAACCGTCCATCCGGTTTCTCGTAATAATGAACGAGCTTTCATTAAGCTAATGGCGGTTACCTGGCCTGCAGCAGAGATCCAATAGGTTCAACCTTATCGAGGTCCAATTGCGTTCCGCCGGACGCCCTCAAGCCTCGACTGGGAGCTGTCAAGTGATGCTCATTGGCCGAATCGTCGGTCCCCTCTTGGCGTGTCCGGTGCGTCGCCGTCGCGTCGTAAGTGTCTCGCCCGCCGCCACAACACGCCCAGCCGACCCGGACCCGGCTTTCTCCGCAAACTTGAATCGCTCTGCTGAAGTTTGACTCATCACAGAATTCAAGTTGTTTTCCGTCGTTCAAGTTCTCAGAATCGTTCTGATGCCGACAATTCGCGAAGAGTGCAACACTACGTTTCCAGTCTTGGAGTCGCGAGTTGAACGATCGAATGACTCTGACTTTTTTGAAGCCCGATTCGAGAAGAGGTGGAAGATTCGCAGAGTTATGTGTTTCCTGATCGAGGGCGGGAACACGTCCAAGTCGTTTTCGGAACGATCGGTAGCTGTGTTCAACGCAGCGCTGTCAGCATCAGGTTCCACTCCTTCAACGACAAGCGTGCTCGTCAGAAATCATAGCTCGTGATTGGTGTGAGTTTTTCGTCATTGTACCTCGGGATCTTCAGCCATGTATTGATGCCCATCTCGAAACCTGATGGTGGAGTCCAATGGAAGTAATTTGCGTTCGAGTTTCATGCTTGAAGTGCCGGCGTCCGCCGTGGGGCGTGAAACGTTGCGGCAAAGTTCCGCGTTGATTTTGTTTTGAACGCAATCATCGAGAATGATCCCCGATCCGTGAACTTCTGGAACCATCGGCCATTGCGTTCCACTCTTCGTCATCCTGTTATCCCTTCGAACCTTCCCTGTTTCAGTTTTTCATAGATCATAGGCATCCACTCGGGAATTCCCGACAAGTGCTCGATGAAGAGCTCTTATAACGCAGTACAAACATTCTCTAATCGCATACGATTTCAGCGGCTCCTCCCAAACGGTCGCGGTGCGGCTCCGAAACTTTTCAGCCGGGTACCTAGCCACTCCGCTTGGAGAGACCCGAACATATGATTTTCCGCCCGTGTAGTGCCTCTTTTCATCTCTCCTCATGGTCAACCAGAAGGAAGCAACTATTTCGATCGCAGAACGAGTAAGAACTTCACGGGGTCCAGACGACAGAGCAACATGTTGCTCATTGTCGGTCGGGCTCCGAAGGACCATGGAACGTTTCTTCAACTCCATCTGCCTCGTTGAGAAATCTTACCCTCTGGTGATTCCTTTCATGCTGACTCCATGTTCTTGAGCTCGCACTCGGGGCGCTCGTTTTCATGAGTTTAAATCTCCTGAAAAGCTTTTCCTCTTCTCCCATGCAAACACGATGTTCCTGCTCCACCACGGTGCAGCGGTGGTCGAAATAACATGTTATTGATTGAGTCTGGCAAAGGAGCCTCGTGATAAGCTAATCACATTATCCAAAGTTGGAATCTGCTCTTGTCAGAACCAAAGGCTCGCAATCTTGGCTCCAGAGCGTCGTTCGAGGCTTAGCACAGATACAGTGGGTGCGCTTCCCGATGATTCAAACTTCCTGAAACCGATTGTTATCAGGAATCAGGAGTTTTTCCTTCCACGCGCGTTTTTCCGCTATCTCGCTGGTCCGAAATAAACTTCAATAACAGTTTTGTCCTCGCTCTGGATCGCGGACCGAAACCTCATGCAGCTAAACTAATCTTACGTTGCAGTCTGACCACGCGCCTGCACGATTCAGCCACTGTCCACATGGCCTCCCTGATTGAATGAATCTGTGATGAGTCGTTCGCCATAGCCGGGGAACGGCTTGATAAGAAACAGTCGTCGTCGTCGTCGAGAATGACAATCAGCACTGGAGGCCCCGAAAATTCCTCGCAATCCGATTAATTCGAAGCATGGCGTTTGTGCTTGAAGATCGGTGGGGTAGAACCGTTGCGACTCCCGAGTCTTCCACGGATCCGGACGGCATCACCGTGCATGGAAAATTCAAGAGACAAGCACAGGGACGAGCACTGTCGGCAGACACAAGTTTCTCGACCTGGCTTTTTTGTTTGCGGGAAGCTTCCCAAGGATGAGCCTCTGGAGCGGTGCTCAGCGAAAACTCGGAAAATTCTTCAGGACTGAAATCCGAAAGCCTCCACGGTAGAAACTCGCTGGATCTGAGCGTAAAGTTCTCGACTGAATTCAACAATCCACGAACGAGTGGTACAGATTTGATTGAGCAGACTTCCTCGGTTGAAACTTCACTGAAACAGACGCTACAACACAAAAATATTCATTACTCCACCTCGACATTTCGAGAGCACCCTCGGTAAAAGGCAGATCACTCAGACTGCAGCCGAGCTGGACGAGATCGTCGTATCATTGGCTCCGGCGATGTTCCCGCGAAGCCACAGTTAGAAGAAGACCAACAACCCACGGGAAAACGAGCCCATTTTCCACTTTCAGAAATGTCGAATCAAGACACACAACTCCCTTGGTGTGTCGCGAGGAACTCGTGTTTGATGTGACTGAGGATTTGTCGTTGAGCTGGTAAATTGGATCCGAATGGCATGAAGAAGTGTGCATAGACAAGGCGACAGAATCCGAGCAATCGGGCAACAGTCGAACACTCAACCAATACCTGGGGCTAGAGCAATTTGTTTCGTCTCTCGAACACACTCTCAAGCGCCACTCGTTGATTGTCAACTGCGTCGTCTCCACACCTCATCATGTAGTTCCTGCAACGAAGACTGCGGAAGGAAGTCGCTGCCGCCGACACTGTTTGCCGGCTGCCCTCGTTTTTTTGCATCAACAGCACCAGAGACACCGAGGCTGAGCACGAGGAGGTGAAAGCAGAAGTTCTTGCGTCTAGTGGAGTAGACAGCCCGTTGTCGAACACAGCCCACAAGCCGGGGGCTGTGAGCGCTTGCCTAAAAACAGCGCTGAACTCTAACAGGCGTGGGCCAAGATAGCTGCTCCGAAAATGACGAAGAAACTATACTGCTCTGGGCCATGGTGAGTGGCATCGCTTACATTCCTGCGGAATCGGGGACGAAAAGAATACGTATTACCGCTGTGACATCTCCACACTACGGAGGAGTTGAGCGAGGTTCAGCGAGAAATTCCTTTGAGGGTCATGGGTCGTTGTGAGCTGTGTTCCGATACAGCATGGTGTACGTGATGATCGTGGAATTATACACTCAATCCCTAATGAATCGCTTGATTTATAGCGCGGGCGAACATAGTGAACACGAAGAGAATTTGCATCTCTTCCCACGGTGGATGATCGAGAATCCGTTGGTACGACGGCGGCTAAATATCCGTAACCGTATCCTTCTGTTTTTGGTCCTGAACGCGGACATCTAGACGGAGCCCACATTATGTACAACGGGAACATCGAGAATGGGTCAGATCGACCCACGCCGCGACGGTCGACATAAGGCTCAAAGGGTGAGCCTCATTATTATCGTTTGCCAAAACGGTTCGCGCTCTGGAAGTGATTGTGAGTAGGAATGATTCAGTCGAGCTTCAGCATGTGTGCTCGAATTCCGGAAACTCTCTAGAAGGTGGGTATAGAAACCCCGGAACCCTGGTGACTGCGGAAATCGTAGCTGAGCAAGAAATATGTATGAGGAATCCTGCCGGACTACGAGGTTTTTTCAAACTTTGAAGGAGTTGTGATCGTCGCCATGGCTCCGAATGAAGTTTGTTGAATATGCGGCAGCTCGATGCTTGCTCCTTGTTTCCCGCAGATTCGCGTTCCGATGACCATTCTTCCGCACAGTATCCTTACGTATCGTGGGAGTCCCGCAGGAGCGCTCATCCCGCTGAATGCTCATATCATGTGAGTTCTTTCAACTCTCTCGGTTGTTTGTTCTGAGGGCTTTCTTCTCCTCTGCCACGGGGAACGTAGTTTCTCGTAGGACTTTATGTTTCACCGGAACAATCGTTGCAGGAGATTCTCTTTGTCATCTTCTCTAGTTCTGAAGTAACACGGAACTAGAACGCTCTTTGAGGCACTCTCTCAGGTTCTGACTTCAAAGAATTGTTACGAGGTGCAGACACTTCTATCCGGATTCGTAAAGTACTCAGATGTCGCGACATCTTTTGAGTTGCTCTCCCGGGGTTGCCGAGATTGTTTCAGGATCGCTCGCTGATTACATGACGTAACGCGAAGCTTCTTTCCTCCAACGGTCGTAGAATCCGAGAGCTCATCGCGAACTTTGCGGTTTTGGCGCATGATTTGCGGGAGCCTACGCTGACGTTCCCCTTGATGTAGAGCAAGATATCAGAATTGGAGTGGAGCATAAAATTAGAAAAACCGAATCATAAAGTTGAGTCGAGTACACATCGTATGAGAGTTTGGTGGAGCAGACGGAGGGTTTTTCGAAACAAGTTTTATAGCTTCCAAAGGAATAAAACACATCGTTAAACGGAGAGGGGTCTCGCTTTAGGCGAGTGCGCTGGACAACTGACCGATCGGGAGCCTGCTGTAGATTCTAGCTCACCACAATGCTGGAGTTGTTGAAGGTCGTGACGGATTGCCGCGTCATGCATCTATCTCCTCTTGGATCCGATGCTGAGGCCTTGAACTTCGATTCGAAGAGATTATATAATCCCAACGTGTCCTCGTTAGCTGAGAGATTCTCTTCAATAAAGCATAGCTCCGCGGATGTACTAGCTCCTAACAGCGTCTCCCTGGAGGCACGGCGATATTTATTCACATAGCTCTTGAAGCGGCACAATCTGTAATGGCCTTCCAACGGTCGGAATCGTCCACGTTCTGGCCGTCGTCGATTTCGTTCGCTACCCTCGGACACATTCGACTACACTTCACGGATAGGTGAGCTCAAATACTCGACGTGCTCCCCATGGACGCTTCCGCCGATCTGTCTCGTCCGGGGTCTCCTGATAATAGCTCCCGGCGACACGTCAATGTGGTCGAATCTGCGCGGCGTTTCAGAGCGCCTGTTAATTAGCTTTCGCCCCTGGCAGCCTGACACTCTCCACCAATGTGAGGATTGCTGAGAGACAGACCGCGTGCAATAACGGATGAGCGGTGCAGATTGTGGGAGGTTGCTTCCAGCGTGATATTAAAAGCTCGTCCCAGTCTCCTCAGCAAATCTTGCTTCCCACTTAATCCAAGCGACTCAAGCGATACTTGAACTGCGCATACTCGCTCGTCGTTTCTAGTGGCACAGCAACAGCGCCGCTTCCATCGCACTGCTTTCCGTTTCTGCAACAGGCTGGTGAGGACAAACAACATCTGCGATGTTATCCTCGCATGAGGATTTATGGAGATGCCTCGGTTCCACTGTGTGCCGTTTCCGTTGTTTACTGCTGAAACTGCCAGTAACCTTCTCTCACAGTGGAAACCATGACGGAAGACAACTGGGACGGGGTAAGGGGCTGCCGTATTGTGCGAAATGACCGCTTGAACCGCGGAAACCTCGCTGATTATGGGGGAGATCTGCTGGACGGCGTCCCAGATATCCACTGTCTGGAGAGAATATAGGCAGCCGTTCAGCTTAGAGTAGAGACCCGAAGTATTATGCGACGGCCTCGAAATCGACAGAATGGTCTGCGAACGATCTATCCTAGGTTTTCTGCTTCCGGAAACGAAGGACGCCATCTAACTGCAGTTTCAAGTGAGTTCCCGATGAGCCGCGGGGGCCCAGAGAGGGCACAATGTCTTAGGGTTGGAAGAGGTGACCGAATCGGAATCAGAAGAATCATCCTCCGCTCTTGGCAAACGACGTCTAGCCGCAAGCTTGGTGCGGTTCATCGCTGATTGATAAGGCTGTGGCTGCGTGAATCCACGAGGGATTTGGCACTTAATTTCGGTTGCAACATCATGCTAGTCCAGTCCGCTTGTTTCTTCTCTCCTTCCCCCTCCTTGCGTTTCTTTGCACTTTTCTGATCATAACTCACGAGCTGGTGGCAGGCTCTTGCCCCTTGTTTCCGAGATTCCGGAGGCTGAGACACATTTGGGTGTTTTCGATGGAGGTGGCATAATCGGGATGAGTTTGATGAGGCTGCTTTGATCGGGGTCTGCTCCCGATTTCATCGGAACGGGAGTTTCTTGTGCTTTTTTTGCGCGCGAGAATATACTTTCCTCGATGTGAGCAACGTTCCACCGAGGTAATTCCTCTCGGAAATTCGCGGTCAGAATTTCTCAAGACCCGGGCTCCCGCCGATTTCTTCGAGGGATCGAGTCGTCATCTTGGCACGCGTTCTCTACAACCTGAACTTTTCTGTTTGGTGAGGATCAGACGTCTGTGAAGCGCTCGATTTGCATGAAGGCGCTTTGATGAAAATTCTCAACCAAAATGGTGGTCATTTCCGATTCCCTCTTTCGAAGGTCTCAGCCGTCGATGTAGCCGGCGAATCGCTATCTCAAGAGAACCAGAATAATCAGCTTAGTTCCTCTGCGAGTCATCGACCATCCGAAAGATCTGAAGATACGCCACGTGCTCGAGTCTTTGGGGGACAATGGTGCCGGAGCTGCGACGATCAAAAGACGCGGTGAGAACGTTTGTGTGGAAGCTCTGCGTGTGGCAACGGACGCTGGGCAACAGCTACAGCCGCAGTTAATTTCCCCTGAGGTGAATAAACGACCATGAGTATCCGTTACTATTTACAGCTTGTCGGCGAATTTCTCGCTCCCATTTTGTTTGGCGGATGTGAACACTTCCAAGAGGCTCGAGTCAGCTACAAGTGAATAAGACGATTCATGGCTCATGAAATTCGGAGTCTGAAAATCCGAGCAGCACACAAATCCGAAGATTCGCGGAGAGATTCAAGTCAAAAGCGGTGCATCTGTAGAGATTACCTTAGAACGCAAGCAGCATGCAAATCTGCCGGCTCGACTACATTTAGAGAGGGAGCACGAAGGTCGCTGGAAATGCTCCGAGCGCGGCCTTCCTGTGCCTGACGGGACGAGATCTAAACCGCTCAACCGAACGACGTGCTCCAGGCAACGTTCCGCTCGAGACACCCGGATTGAGCAAGCTGTCAGAAGAACAAATGAGTTGAGATATGGAGCTTATATCTCGCCTGAACAAATAAGTCAGCAACTGGTTCCGTTTCGTGATTCAGCTATGAATCATGAGAACTGTATGTATGTAGTTGTGACATGGAAATGATGGGAGACCGAGCGATCACAGAGTGAGGTCAGGTAGACGTGGCAGGCATGGAACACTCAGGGTACAACATCGTGGTTCTAAGCGATGGCACGTTAGACATACGAATGAAACTCTATTTACGATACTTTGGTTACAGACGAGATTGAACAGCTTTTTTTCTGTACTGGAATCGGGAAAGTATACGGCTTCATGACGTCACGGTACCCAGCGCGGGCTCGTCCTCCCAGAGGCTGCATACCTCCTGGCATGCGTATCCACCAGTTATTGGACGGTTTCCGGCTGAACTAGGGATAGTTCCCGGCTCGGGCTGTGACAAATTCTGAACAGTCGAGGGAGAGGAGTTTAGATTACATTTCTTCAGCACCAGCAGAGTATCGGAGGTGACCTGGGAGCATTCAAGACCCAGGTTACCGTTGTACAGGCCTGGAAATGGCATATAAGTGACGCAGTGATCCATGATTGATACTCTTGCCTCATGACCTTTCCTCGCTCTCTTCTGCCGGCAAGAGTGATTCAGTCGAATCGCATGCAGCTTCAGGGTGGATCGGGTAGCTGTGAGCGGCAGGCGTATCTCCGAAAGACGTGATCCAAAATCTGAGTGCAAGTGCAGGAGGTATGCCATGGTGCATGCCTCGCTTAGACGACTTTCTCTCATCTGTGGAGGGTAACCCAATAAAGAAGAACAGTCGTTCTGCGAGGAAGCGTGGCCGAGAGCTCCAGCAGCACCGCGCGTCGAATTCAGCTCTGTTCTGGATGGAGGACCGGAACTTTTCGGACACCGGAGAACCGCATATTTTTCGGGAAAGCTGCAGAAGATGGTTGATAAACCTTGCAATCGGGTCTCGGAAACAGGAAATTTCCTCTGCTTCCAGAGTTCTACTTCGGTTCCTTGCGGAGCTGAAGGTCTTGACGAACGCGTGTCCCGATTTCAACGCTGATCTTTCGATTGGTTCGGAGAGAAGTCGAATTTTCGAGGGGAATCTGACGCGGCCTGCCTGTCTGATATTGTCGCCCCGAAGGACTTAAGAGCCGTATTCTGAACTTGATCCAGTCCAGTAGGAAATCTCCGATGACGTCGTTGAGCGCCGTATGCAGCTTGAGTTTCATGAATGAAGGTGGGAAGGAATGCTTGGATGCAGGACATAGATAGGTAGATGGATCGATGAAATATGCCTGGACCCCAACCCCCCCCAATTGATTTTATTTCGTCACCGGTTTTCTCAAACATTGGTAGATTATTGCGCATGATTATTCAGTAAGTACAAGCGCAAATATTTACAAATTTTCATACATATGCTCCACGATTCCGAATCCCTGATCTCAAGTTCTCGAAGAAGATCAAGCCATGATAGATCCATCAGTTCGGATCGTCAATTCATTCGAAGACTGTATGCAACGCAGGAATCACGGATCCCAGACATGGGAATCAGTGGCGAGGAATCGCGAAAACCTTCAGCGGGAACAAGAATCAGACGCGGCCTCGCGCGCGCCCTTCACGTGCAACGCAAGGATTTTTATCCTCGGATACCGAACGACTACATAGGAGCCGTCGGGATACATGATGGGTTTTTATCATCGATTAAAATGGGATACGTCGCATAAAAAGCTCATTTCCTGGCTGAAGAAGCCAGTCGTCTTCGATTATGGACGAGGCCACCGTGTACCAAAAACATCGAGCGGATCGGAGAGCGACTCCGAGCGCTCTGTTCCCATTTCCCAAAGCTCGATTTCTTTTCCTCGGCACTCACTGACGTCTCGACTTCGCATCCGAATACCAGAACGATTCAGACGAGCGATAGTAGGCGTCCGCCGAATCTTTCCCTCAAGATTTCAATCGATCCTTTCCAGGGACAGACAACGTCATGCTTATCGTGGGAGTCCTTGATGCCCCGTTATTTGAGCGTCTCCGTCTCCGGATTCAACTCCGCTACGGGGGCTCGACTCCGTCCTCCATAAACGTCGGAGCTGGGCAGCTTATCGTCAAAATAATTTGAAGAAGTCTACGAACGGAAAAACGTCAAGCGTAGCGCCCTCGCAGAATGCAAATAAACGCCCCGCCCGCATGGCTCGTGGCCTTCGTGCCAAATCAAAAGTCTGAGCCCCGTGGGTGACCCGTCTGAGCTCACCGCCGGCTCCTCCGTGCACTCGATTATTGCAAGAAAAAAGTTTTCAAGGCTATGCAAATCAGCTAAGCATGTGTTTGCTTATACGTCGACCGAATTCATTAGCACGAGTGACCGATACGATCCTCCGACAGTAATCCCTCATTCCACGATGGCCGACCGGGGAGGGACGCGTGTCCGCACCGATAATCAGCTGCTAAGACCAAACACTTCTGCCCCGTATTTCCATCCTTGGGATACGCTCCAAGAGATTCAGAAAGATGAGGATTCACGCTGGAGTTTCCATCCGTCCCCGAATGCGGCGGAGATAGGTTCAAGCCGTACAAAGAAATCGGTGTCGACGGATGCGTGTCGGTGATAACAATGTTGAGAGGACGACTCGACCCGTATCCGAGCGAACGGAGTGCGAGTCATGGCTGCTTCCTCTCGGTCCTTTCAGAAAACGTGGCTTGCGTCACCGACTTGAAACATGAACTCCATCATTTTTCTCCTAGACTCGGGCCGAGCGAGAATCTCCGTCGCCGACATCGGAATCCTCCCCCGCTACTCCGCATGATTCTCGACAGAGATTTTCCATCTCTCCTTGACCTCCCACTTCTGTGACACGAAGTTGGTCGTTCATCGTAGGGAATCTTCTCTTCATAAATGGCTCCAGTGAATGAACGTCGTTGTGTCGATACTGTACACTCACAATCACCAGTCCTCGACGGCTCGGAGAACGCACACGACACCCTCATCGACGGCTCGAGGGTCGGACACGCGAAAAAATCCGTCGCCCGCAATCGCTACTTGGGACGGCACACAGAACACACGATCGGAAGGACACACAATGCATTTCCGCTTGCTTCGACCAACTAAGCAAGCGAGCGAGCGGCCGACGTTGCTTTCAAGAGATTGTAACAGCCATTCGGGCTTTTAGGATTGACCTCGAATTATATGCCGACTTGGCTGTCATGACGTCCGTCGACAATGAAACAATCAAGCCTGTGCGCCTGCCAGCTAGTCTGCCCTGCCAACCAGCCAGCCAGCCGGCATGAGGAGTTTCTGGGAAGCAATTCCTGTCTTGCTGACTAAGAGGATCTGCTAATAAAGCACGTAGTCCTCACCAGCGAGCGGTCTTGACTCTCCCAGGCTTGAATATTCGGCTTCTTTGAGGATCATCATCGGAGCACCGAGCTTGGGCGCATCGGGTTGCAACCGGATCCGGGACCGTGAACGATCTGCGTAGAGTATGCATATTTCACGTTTTTTAGGTGGGTGGCCACTTCGCGGACGGCCATCCGGGTTGTCGCCGCTCGGGTGCATCAAAGTGCTCACCGATTACCCGAAATGTCGCTTAAGTTGTTCGTAATGGATTCTACATCTACATGAATAAGATGCCGGCGCCGTCTTCTCAGAACATTGTCTGAGAGAACACAGATTGTGATTTCCGAGTGTTCAGGATACTACAAGGAGACCCGAAAAACCTGGTCGAGCCTCATCGTTGTTAGAGAATGGTATTGTAGGAGGCGGCTGCGCTGGCTGGCGGCCCCCTGTGTTTTGGTCGGATTTCCGCGATGCTCGCTGTCGGCCACTCGATATCCGAAATACGATACGAGCGAGATTTGTGCGTTACGTTGATTGAATAATGCTAATAGCGTATCGGAGTCTCGATTACCGTTATATCACCTGTAACATCTGGAGCGCGCTCGTACACCTGACCGTTCATCTGTCCAGCCGGGTCGGCTTGCTACCTTCCGACCTGCAAATGCCATTTCAGCACTCTCTCTCTGACTTACGAAAACCCACAGGAGACGTACGGAATTCGACATCGATAGTTTTGTCGATTCGATATCCTGTTTCCGAAACTCGGATTTCGGAAAGCTCCCTGGAATTTCAGTTCGGTGACAGTACGTCCGCTGGATCCTGAAAACAAATACCGATCGCCGTCGTTGAAGCCCGCGATGGAAAAATCCTGGGAAAACAGTGCGTCGCGAGTCGCGACTGCCTGAGCTCTGTGGTGAACGACTTACGCTCGACGAACTAGGAGCCACTGTAGACCACTGCAAACAACGACAGTGAAATTGAACGCTTTTCGGCTCAGTTTCGTACTTCCTGTGTTTTCGGCCTTCGGCTCTTTGTCGTCTTCGCCTTCTGTCGGTCTCTGATATCTCGATCGAACTCGATAGCGACTGCGTCATTGGGCCTTCGAACGCGATTAGGTCGTTCAGCACAACTCTCCAACATTATCTTGTGGTCGGTGGTGGTCTTCTCCGAGGACCTTCCGGCCACTAGAGGCTTGAGTCTTTAGTCTCCGGCCCCGCTTCATTGTGCTCATTACATCCTAATTACTCCACCGCGCACGAAACGCGTGAGCCTGGCTGCCTGCCTTTGTAGCCGTCCGCGAGTTCGTCTGACCGCGGTCCTTTGGGTCGGACGGTGGTCGGTTTACGTGCGTGGGAAGGGAGAGTTCAACAATCTCGAAGGGAGGAAGCGAGTCTCAACTCATTCGTTTTTATTGTTGCCTGATGCGAAACTAAACACCTAAAGGATTCCAACGAAAGATCGCGGCCCTTCTTCTCGGGCCTTCCAGCAGACTCGGACTTCATTCGCACAAGTGCTCTCCTCGGTGGACAATGGATTTTAAGTTCTGAGAGCAATTCTCCAGATTGACAGATTAACTAAGCCTCGCCGTCGGTCTCTATTTAGGGCCACAGCACATCTCCCAGTTCCGTCTGCTCCGTTTCGAAATCCCAACAGAACCCGCCCTTGGTGAAATGGTAGCTTCATCAAGAGCACGAGAATATAAATGGGAAAAAGATGGGCTCCCAGCTTTGAAACGCAGTCGTGCATCAAGTACACCGTGGTTCTTCCCGGCGAGCGGGAAAATTTCTCGTGGAGCGTGTTCCCACGCACTTCGTCTTTGATCACGTCGAACATACTTTAGACGATATCCAAGGTCTGGCTGGGGATTGGAGGTCTCGTCAACGAATTTGCGCAGCCCCGGTCGGAGTAGTGGAAATCAATATTTGAGACCCGCTTCCCCGACTTTGCTCGGATTGACAGTCAAAACACATGGAGAAGGAGGAAGGACCTAGTGACGCAGGGAGTGTTCTATTTCTGGCGTCCTCCTCGTCGTCGTCGGTTTCGAGCTGCGTTCATTACCGTGGAATCCTCGGAGTGAGAACTTAGATCTCATCACAGCAACCTCTAAGCTAGCCTCTAGCCTCGGCTGATCCTACGGAGGTACAATGACATTCTTTTGGGTGGAGGTCCTTCTGTACACTGGCTCGAGATGCAGGGCGTGCGTTCCGGAAGAGGGTCACAACCGGGTTGAATGCAAAAATAGAAATATCACACAGGGTCAGACGACCTCACAGCTCGATCCACGAAGTAATATCTAATACAGAATATTCTCATTCTCTACGGGTCTCCGGGTCTTGATAACCGCAAACTGGATCTGAATTCTGAGATTAAGGTCTTCCATCCCGAATAATAACAATGAATATACGAAAGTTTTCGTCGCCTATACCTGCAAAATCCCACGTCCGCCCGCGTATCGGGGCGTGCCCCATTCCTCACACCTCATATCGACTCCGTGGAGATAATTCAGTCACGTCTGATCCACTTCTGTGACGCAGAGTTGGCCGGAGATACGGCGTCGCGAAGATTATACAAGCTCCGACTGAGAATTCTTTCGATGTTTCTTCTTTTTAATGGAAAAAGAGTCCTGTGCTGACCGGAATAAGAAATCCATGGCGATGAGCGGCTACGCCTTGAAGCTGTGGAGACGATATGAGACTGTTGTCGGAACATGGAAGGCACCTGCAAACTGCTTGGGGCGAAAGTCAGCTATGTATCTCAGGCGGGATCGTTCCTGAGCTGTCGCTATCAAGTTTTTAGTCCTTGTGAACTTTGACAACGTTTCCTCCTCCTAACGCGACGTGCTACGGTCAGCAGATGACTTTCAGTCTTGAAAAGTGAAGGTTCTGTGTTCGGTTGTTTGTCCTCCCATGTGGAACCATGCGAACACTTTCTGAAATCCCATGTCAGGTCAAAAATGTTAAAACATGCAGCAACTATGGCTCCTCACCGAAGTTTCTTCTCGGGCGGCTGTTCGTAGTAACTCAGGGGACGGTGCATGATTCACTTCCCGATTCCGAAGAGGCTTCGGAGAGCATACCTACTTGCATTTGAAAGCGCTCCAGAGATTGCTTGATACCGAGCAGTCTGAGTGGGCTTGGAATGTATCCCGGAATACGTTCAATCGAGACCGGTACTGAGTGGCGGAGGAAGGGATCGAAGAATATCTGTTACCCCTGCAGCTGCGCTAGATTTCTTACGAAATTGATGGCGACTCGCAATTGTTCGACACGATCGTTCACCTTTGGAAACGTCAGGTGGCTCGATTCCAGCGAACGACTGAACATTGGGAAGGACTCTAATTCTCTGAGCAGCACGTTCCCCGGCCTGCTGCGCATTCGATTCAATCCGGATGCCCCGAGAGGATGATGTTGTCTGCGAATCTGTTTTGATGGAACTGCTTTCTCTTTTCCCGTTTTAGTCGTCGTTTCCTTTGCTTCCTGAACGCCGCCACCGCGCCGCCGTGAGGGCCGTAGCGGGTTCTTGGTTGCTCTCTTCTGAGAAAGGGGACCCCACCGAGTGCATTTACAATTCCCTTCAGTCATAAAAGACGACCTTCAGAAGACGCGCTGCCAGATTTGCAGCTGCTGCTGTTGTTGTTGCCACTGCTGCCGCTGATGTGGCAAAGACGTGGTTCCTGTGATAAAAACCCCGAAAAAAAAAACAGGAAAAGAGCCGGAAGCGCTTCCGTTGTTGCCACTCTCCGGAACAGAAGCTTTAAACGACGAAATTTCGGGATGTTTTAATGCTGTCTGCGTGGAGTAACACCTGTCGGAAGCGGGAAGGACTTCGCGAAACGTTGTTCGTCAGACTAGAAGAGTCTGATTGTACACAGGGAGGCATTCGAGGTACCTGATAATGCTCACCGCCAAAAGGGACACGGTTCTGGTTATCTTTGCAAGGGACGTGGAGTTGCTCACTCATCCCTTGATTCGTTGACTGCTCGTAAATTCATCTAATATTGATGGATGCCGTAACTTGTCGAAGCTGTGCTAAGTCGGGCATTCACCCATCAGTGTCCTATGAATAAACGGCGCGCGTATTCCCTCGACCATCGTCAGCCCTGGATGGAGTTCGAGTAAACACCAATATTCCTCACAGGAAACCGGGCTATGCGTAAGCTCATATGGGATGCTCACGGGAGGGCGCTCCAAAATACCTCGCATCCGATTTTGACCATAGTTCCGAGAACGAGCCCGTACGTCCAAGTTGGGTTGCATGTTCCACAAAGATAAGGTTCCCTCGGAAGAGTTCTCCTGACTGATCTCGGCGAGACCTTGTATCCCCCTCTGTTGCCATATCCCTCGAAATTTTCACGGAGCGAACTCTCTGGTTCGGCACTGAGAACTTGGGCACCGCGGTACCCATGGTCGACCAGAAACGCGATGTCCCAAGTTTTTCCCCGGGTTGGAGCAGTCTTCCCGGGAAAATCAAGTGGTGTATCTCAGAACTTCTTATGCATCTTCTGCGCGATTCGAGGCTTGGAACGCGTCATTCCGTGCTGGCCAACGCGATGAACAACGGCCATCAGACCCACTGACTGAAGTGCAGTTCTGTAGGAAGCAGCAGGGGTAGTATGTGACGACAGGGATATGGCACATTCTTCTGACATCGGTTTGCCTTCCCCCATTGCGGTGATGAGTCCGAGGAGAGAAGTCTGAGGTTTTCGGTCTACGATTCCGAAAAAAGAACAGTGAAGCGAAAATCGAACACCAGCGAGACTCGCGTCTCATACAATCGCTTCTAGGATTGCATTTCCTATAACCAATGAGACCAATTCGCACGAGAGCAAGGGGCGTCTGGTTTCATTCGATTTTCACTCAATCTTTCTCGAATCGCCGGGGAACGATGTTCGGTTGTCGATGGTGTGGTACGTACAGTAATCGATGCTCTCAGGAGTTGTCCCTGTAGGCTTTCGAATGATTAGGCGACTCAATACCGCTGTCGGGGAGATCGGCATCTCCCCTGACTGGAATTGACGATCCTGCTACACTTCTCATGGAGTTGAACGCATCGAACCCGTGTCAGGTTTCGGGCAGAGCTTGTTATGACTCGTTCCGATCATGGAAACCACCATGGGCGCCTCAGAGGACATTCCGCGGAATTGACGTACATTCGACCTGAGCAAGTATGTGGTCTAGGATGGCGTCGTATTCATAAGTCCCTATTCCTCCAAGCGGAACGTCATTTGCATAATCACCGTCGATATTGAGAGGATGGAACGAGATCGATCTTATTCGGGATATTTGAAGGGAATCGCCCCGGGGTAAGATATATCTCCACTCGAATAGTCCGGAGGAAGATCTTCATCAGCCCTATTACCTTCTGCTTCCATGATCCACGGAAGATAAGCGTGTTATCCGAGACGGACTCGCGACATCCGTGGTTTTGTATTGGACGCATATGCATGGTGATTCAGTTGAACTTTGACTTCTTCTTTCCGTTGCCACCGGAGAGCTCTCTATTCTCTTGACACCGAGCAAGAGAGTTGTCTCTGCGTCTAAAAGCTAAGCCGCACCTTCCACATCATCTGCGATCGTCGGAATGGACCGCGCTCGCTACGCTCTCCATCGGTGGATAAAGTTTTCATAACGCCAAGAGGAGAGGAGCGCGAATTGCGAGCCTGCGGAGTCAGCTGTCAGGCGATGATTGTGAAGGACAGAAATCATGGTGGTGGGTGTTGATGAACAGAACGTATAATTGGGTGGGAAGGAAGGCACCGGGAAGCGTCAATGGAAAGTCATTCGAACTCTCCAGACGTGCGGATGGTCAAATCCACTCGGTCTTCCGGATGCTGGACCGCCGCCACAACGTGAGTGAAGCGAAACCGAGAGAAAGAGAGAGAGCGAGAAAAAAGAGCATCGAGCTCAGCTGCTTGGCCTCAAGCGATCTTGTTTTGATCGGCCTGCTGCCACAGCTGCTCTTGCTCGAAATCTGTTCAAGCATCCACCGTTGATTGGGGAATCGCCTGTAGCGAGAAGATCCCATTGAATCGAAGATTGCGTTCCGACCACTTTCGTGCTTTTCCGTCGTGCGGGACTCGGATGAGGCGAGAAAATGATAACATTTGCGGAAGAAAGTAATCGAGACTCATTCGTGAGAACTATACGGTTGAGGTGGCAGGAGCGGCGCCAGGCCATGTCTTTGGAGCGGGGGAAACGCTGTGAGGACAATTAGGGAGAACCTTGCGCACAGCTGGACGAAACCGCATTCCTCCCGCAAGTGCCACTCAAATGTCGTGCCGAGAAGCCGGTGGAGAGCCGATTCATCATCGAGGAATGGTGCGAGCCACTCGTTTATTCGTGGTCGAAACGATTGGAAGCGACGACCGCCGTGAACGGGCCGTTTCTCATCGGCTTCGAGTAGCATGCGAACGGCCCGGCCGACGGTGCAGCTTTGTCGCAGATAATTGATATCGATACGCAAGTCGAGTCGAGTCTTGCTCTGGGAATAAAAGAAACAAAGAGATAGACAATTACGAAAGTCGCCTTGCCGTTTACAAATACAGTTGATTGTCTCGGACGAACACACACATCAATCCGATCGGCACGGCGCGGCACTGCCACTGGAGCTAGGGCGGACAGCCGGACAAGCAGACAATGCTCCGCCCTTGAAGATTGGTGTTTGTCTGGCTGTCCGCACTTTGTCACTTTCGCTGAGCCGCAACGAGCGAGCGCTACCGGGCCCAAGTCGCCGAAATCAGCCGTTGTCGCCACTGTTGTGAGAGGAAAAGGGGAAGACGTGGTAATATTTCCTCCAATATAGTGCGACATTCTGTCCACTGCGATTCGACGATTCGGCCGACTTCGGATGATCGAGGAGCATCATGTGCTCGAGGCTGATCGAAGCCAGGAACAGCGAGGGATGCTTTACTCGACCGCTAGAGGCGGATTCGCAGGGTTATTTGTATTCTACTCGGTATAGTTTGCGGCTAAGCACGAAGAGGAACGTTTGAATAAGCGGATGAAGACGTGGACTCCATCGAACGACATTACCTGTCAGCCAACCGTTAGGCGGAGGTCTCTCGGCATCGGAGCCGGAAGAAAACCGCCAAGTTAGTCTAGTGGACAACAACGTGAGGTCGGAACCTTCACTTCAGCGAACGGTGCGAATCCCTCAAGGCTTGTTCCTAGTATGCGGCTGAAGCAATCTGCTCCGAGTGCCTGGGGTTCTCATTTTGTGGATGATGCGCTGTGTTCGCGCGTGTTTCAGCGAATACGGTCGTTTGGCTTATCGTTGACTTCTGCTCCTCGACTCAAAGCAGCTACCAGGCATTTGAAACGCAGCAGAGGGTCGTCCACGGATGTAAGCGTTCGTGGAGTGTGATACCGTATGCTTATTGCCCTCGTCAGGTCAAAAATAACCAAACTTGCTCCTACGAAGAGTATCTCCCAGCGGTGGGATCGCTCTGTGTCGCGAATTAGTTTGACTCGCAGACGGTCCTGAGACACGTCAGCCGTGTCGAGCCAGCGATCGATGTCCTCTTCAGAACAGACTTCTGACACATGGAAGAATGAATATACGATGAGTCAATACTCCTATGAGGAATCGGACCGTTGCATCGGGCAGGCCGCAACAAGTCGCGATACGAAATGATTGTCAGAAGAGAATCCGATGTGAAGCGGAATAGATAGATCTATTTATTCGATCTGGCAACGGCGATCGGTGCTCTGTCAATATACTGTTCACAACACTCGAGGACTTGTTCCTCGATTCTCGGTGGAGGGGAGATCATCACGAACAGATTCATCTCTGCCAGCCCGTCATATTGTTAGCTGGTAGCTGCTCCGGGTTGGAGGTTCTCGGGCTTCCTGCTGCCGCGTCATAGCCGGCTTTCTAGACATCTACCAACCACGCCCTGTCGCGACTTCTTCTCTTCGATGTTCCGAAGCCACAAGGGCCAAGATAGGTCCTCGATATATTCTAGGCGTTTTGGAAATTTCTGCAGATCGTCGGCAAACATTAAATGAGCAAATTTCTGCGCGAGTCGAGACCTTACGAGCGCAACTGCGCTTGCAGGGTCCCCTGCTGTCTGCAATCCCTTCGTGAATGGGTATCAATCTCCCACCTTTCCGTATGGCATCTTCGAAATCGCCAGCGGTGCCTCAGAACCTTGCGACAGATTCATAGGGTGTTCCCCAGACCGACGAGCAGTTCAGAGGTAATTTCAGTGCGGGTGGCTCCTTCCATTCAAGGAACGAGCTCAAGCAGGCGTAGGTGTTCTCGTAAAGAACAGCTCGTGAGGAACATCGTGTGCATCTTTTGCGCTCTTATGCTTTTGAAGGTCGGAACGTGGCAACCTTGCACGTCGCGTCGCGATAAGCCTCCACCACACGACCGAGAGACCACACTTTGGCGGTATTAGCTTCTTAACAGCGGACGACAAGCACGCCAACTGACAAGTATGTTTGTCGGTCTGTGTATCTGTCTCCATGTATGCGTTTGTGTATCTAAGCATCCTGCGTAGAGACCAAAGGCACGAGGGAGGGGGAGAGAACAGCTAAGTGAGTGAGGGAGTTCCTGACTGCTTGTCCGCTTGCTCTGGGCCGCGATGAGGACGTGCGGTTTGTGTGTTTGGCGTGTAAGTGAGCGGGTGTGGGTGAGTGTATGGCGGCGGGGTGACTGCTAGCAAGTGATCTTATCAAGGCGACTTGCGCTAACTCGTTGTGGGAGCCTTTTCAGGAGTCTCCTCAAGAGGATCTTTGTTCGTATTCGCGTAGTGCGCGTACGCGGCCTCCTTACGGATTCTCCGTACGGAGCAATGGGACCAGTAGCCGAACCAGCGAACCGACGAGGAGTCAGGAGTCAGGAGCGGAGGCGGTGCCGCCGCCGCAGGCAAATCCCGCTTTCCACTCCAGGCTGGCAAGCAAAGCAGTTGCGGCCACGCGAACGTCAGTGGCAGAGCCACGAGCTTAACCTCGCCGTGCATCACGAGGCTATAGCCCCGCTGGCAAGCTCCTTGCCAGCTTGGCTACCCATTCGTCCGGCTGCTTAGCTGCTCGCCGGTCGGCCTGTCTGTGCTTAGAACTTGGCAAGAGCAGGTCCGTGAAGGCTCGGTTGCTGGGCGCCTACAGGTTGTAACGCAATCCTTCCCTTGCACGAAAAGCAATCGCTTTCTTCCAGTTGTCATGTATATTCCCCCATTCGCAGCATCCCCCACTATTCCTCGTGGGAAATGGGAGTAAACACGCCACAATGAATGAATTGGAGCTTCCGGAATCGTTGAGTGAGGTGCTCTGCATACCTGACATGCATCATCTTGATAGGGTTTTTGGAGTGCTGCTCTTCCTCCCCGAAAAGATCTGTGGTTGTTCCGCTCGATATTTGGCGCTGCACTCAATCTCGCTGCCAAGTTCCGTCTCGCTTTTTTAGGCCTGCCACCATAACAAAAGAGGATGCCGATTGGTAGGCCGGCCGCAGAAGTGAGCTGCTGCCGGCGCTTGGGCGAATTTTAAATCGTCCCTCCGTCAAGCTCCCACTCAGCCTTGGCTTAGGAGGTATTAACGAGTACGACGACAACGACGGCGTTGACAGCAGCCCCACCGTGTCGCCAACACCGGCGATGTCGACGGCGACAGCGACGACGAACAACCTCGACAGGATCCGTTGCCAAAATCTGTTCGGCGGCCCATTTAGGCTCGCCTGCCGCTATCGAGGAACATTCTCCTACTCGTGGTCCTATAGATCTGGCGGAGAAACCCTGACGACAGATTTATCCTCTGTACACGGTTTCGATCCCTTGGTTGTATTCACTTGGTAATGAGATGACGTTGTTTCCGTTGAGTTTCCCGTGCTCTTGTTCGAGCTCGTCCCTCAGCTAGACGACGCACTGCCAAATTCCGCCGATCGTGTTTCGCAGCGAGGGATACATCCCGGAATCAGTAAGGATACCGCGGCTGAGTGGATACAATATTCCACTCTCGAGGAAGTTCCCGAAGTAAATTTGTGAGAGGTCTTCTTACTCACGGATTTTGCGCTTGAAGCATCAGCAAGGCGGAAAAAAACTCAGATCGGATAGGCCATGCAGAAGTGGTTCACAATAGCCAGAAATGAGCAGATCACCATGAGCCAGAAAGCGTGGATCATTATGGATTCAATGGAAGAATATCGAGTTGAAAATTGGGAAGAGGAGGTGAACAACAACGAAAACCAGATTTTTTGACCTTAGCTTTCGCCGAGTCTGTTGCTTCGCCTAATTAGCCACATGCTCCGTGCATGTCGCGGAAGCTCCAACGCGGGAGAACCCCCTGGGGTCCCGAAGAAACGCCTGGTTTTTCCAACTCATTCTCTCCCTTCCCTCAGTCCTTTCCAGGATTGCTCCCGTCCTCTCGTACTTTTCGAGCGCGAGCGAAACCGCCATCTCGGACACAAGGGGAACAAGGCGGTCCGAAATTGCTGAACTGGTCTGGGGAATCTGACCGCCTGATCTGGTAGGGGAAGGGAGTCCATAACTGGTCAGAGGTATGTGACCAGCCGACCAATTATGGCTCCGGCCAGTTGGTAAGATGATCTGATTACCTGACCAGTTCCTGGGGAGGGGGGGATTTAGAACTTGTCAAGGGATCTGTTATGACCCGTTCAATAACTGATAAGGGTACATAACTGGTCAGGGGGTCCATACCTCGTACATTTACCCTAGATACGATGGGCACCCTTTTGGTTGGAGACTCCCCTCCACCTGGGACCGGCGCTACTTCTTGTGCTCTAAGAAGCGAGCTACAACCATCAAAACTCCGATTCACGCGAGTTCATGCCTTGAACCCCCTCCAGTGCATGTTCGACGACGAAATCCGGACTTTGCGTTTCCAAGCGTCCGACGTGAGGATTCGTACTTGATCAATGAGCTCCTTTCACGTTGAAACGTTCGACTCGGGAAGCATCTTCATCACTCGAGCCCACAATTCATGCAATACTATGCGCGAATCCGGTTGCTCAAGTACAGTAATATGCATTTCATACATTTTGCATGGAGGGACGAGCTCGAGTGGTATGATTAGCCGGGGGACGGATCTCGAACCGATAGTATCATCTCAAGTGTAACGAGATGCAGAAGCAGTATTGACCGAACGTGGTAGGATCCAGAAAGGTATGTTATTCAGTTGAATATGCCTCTGATACTGGAACCTACAGCCCGAGAGCTGGACTCTGAGCTCGAAGGTGAGGCTAGCTCTATGTTGTGGGAGCTTCGAGCCCTCGAGGGATCCGTGGGCAAAGTGTTGAAGGGCTCCCAAAGCCCACTTGAATAACCTCGGCTTTGAGGCCGACAACGACGTGGAAGCTGCGAGTATTTGAAAAGCCGGTGAGGCACGCCAAGCCCTCGAATCGTTGGATATTGTCTTCAAACTCCTCTCTCAGGTCAGTTGGGGGCTGTTGAAAAAATGAGAGAAGTATGAGATCACAGTGGTGCAGGAATACATATGAAATGAGACAATCGAGGAATCTCGCCCCAACGCTCAGGGAGTTAGGATCTACGGCTCGTGCATCCCCTATCATCGACGCTCTCTTGTGGTGGCCCGTTCCTGGGGCCAACAAGTTTAAGAGCCTCCCTTCCACGGTAATTTTCCATCCCGAACGTTCGGTTTTTGACAATCGATCGATTGCTGACAGGAATGTGTATTCACTCGGTTCGTGCGAATTTCCTTCCAAATCCATCGCCAAGGCTCCGCAACCAGGTTCTCGGAGGTGGCTTTGAACGGAAGGAGAAATAATAACGATCAATGCTCGGCATCCGCATCGGTCTTGGTCCGCATAGCTCACCTGTTACCCAACGACCGAGCTGCGGGCTTCATCGTAGTCGCTAGAGAAATGGACGATGTTTCGCGACGAGAGAGAAACCCTCGTTGCCCAGCGCTTTGCTCGGAACATCTGCTACAAGAGGGGCCTTCAGCACAGTTCCCTGTGTCAACATAGATTGCGGCCTCGAGTAATTCATCATCACAAGGGTTACTTGCGTTAATAAATGGTAGCGGGAAGCCTCAAACTCTCTAATCCTTAGGATGGATGATATTGTTGGAGAAGTATGGAAACTCCGCGTGACAAAGCCAGAATATGCCCACTTAGAAAAGGACGCCTTAATGGGAGCTAAACCACTTCACTATGTATCTCATGAGGAGCGTGGCTCCCGAACGTTTCATAAGCGAAGAATGCGGGTTCTCATTCACTTGATCAAGTGCTAGACGACTTGCAGCCTCAAAACGGTCTACGGCAGAGGCACGTCGGTTCCTAACTCGTTCGCGTGGCGGAATCGTCTCTGAGCTTGTCCTTAGATTGGACGACCTTCGCGCAAGCCCTTCTTGCTCCGAAAACCCTCCAAGGCATTCAAAAAGATCCTGGTGATACCTACGCGGACGGCGCGACGGGCCCACGTTCCATACGAGCATCCGTTAGCCCGAAAGGTTGAGGTCCGACCGCGCCCGATCCCCGTTCCTGTCCACCTTTCCAAGTTATTTTTGCTCCGAAAATTCTACCACCGAAATATTGCCGTCGTGACTGCCGAGAGATTGTGTAACGAATGTTGGCCTCATTGTCTGAACAATATATTCTGGGGTAGCGAGCTGAGCCTATCTCTATCGCCGATGCGCCAGTGAAGAGTCCGTTTCCTGGTGCCGGATGTGAGAGCTCTCTTCAAGCCGATCATATTCTCCGCAGCAGGATGCATGGAGATAGGGTATTCGTTATTCATTCCTATTTCGTTGCGAGCTCCAGTCGTCGAGCTTTTAATACGGGACGGGCATAGAGATTCCTCACTGATCGCATATATCGAAAGAAGTAAACTGTCCGCTCAATCAGACTCGAGCGTATTCTGATGCTGAGTGATTGAGAAAACTTCAACGATACTCTGGGTCTTGCAAGTTTCACCAAAAGCACTATCCCGTTGAGGGAGGCGTAATTCAGGCCGTCGTTCCCGACTGATATCGGAGCACCGCGTCGACTTTGAATTTTCGTCGAGACCCATCGCAGTTCCGAAATCTTTTTGGAACTGCCTCGGAAATTGACTAAGTGTGCCGCCCGTTGGTGCCCTCAGCAGAGAACAAAGCGGTAAGTTACGCTAGCCCAGTCGCTTAGGAACCTTGAGTCGAGTTGTTGCTTTCCTTAGGGGAGTCAGTTTATCTTTTTTGCCGGAATAAGCTTGCAGCGAATCCGAGTCTGGACCTGGGGAATCCTCCAGATTGAGATCCGGCGGAATGCCCGTCCTCGTGAGCTTCCCCCTACGGATCTATCGTAATCCCACGATTGTAGAGCCTTGCAGGGTCTAATCAAGCGCCTCCAGGTGCCAGTCCCGTCATTGACGCTTGTGAGCTCCTTGAGACCCCTGTGATCGCAGCGAGATCGGTCGAGCAACATCAACAGCAGAGGTTCTTCGAAAGTTAAGACGACTCGATCGATTCTGATACGTAGACTAGAGAGATCGAAATCGCCGCGAATGCTCTCGGGGATTTGATTCCGACCAGTGCGAGGATCCAGGATGCCGATCCCGGAAAGCTGGAAGTTTTCATATCCAGGGCTGAAATATTCCATGACGCATCTATGTTACTGCGCAAATTCTGTTTGAATCAGTCAAAGTTTCTCCCGAGTATTCAACCGGAGATGTTCCCTCTGAGACCGTTGTAGGCACAGAGTTTAGCTTCAAAGGAATCCCTCTCGCATATTTGCGGTGATCAATCACGCGTTGTAGGTAGTATCGACGTCGGTCCCTGAAGGACAGAGTGCTTACTTGTGCAACACCAGACACTCCCGGCAACTCATAGAGGAAATACGGACACAAATAAATTCCGGAACTTGGGAACCGAAGATGGAACTCCTCTGCCACGGGATCGTTTTTCTACTCAGAAGGACCCACAAGCGTGTGTAAAACTGGGTGCTCAACCCAGCTCAGGCGAAGTTCGGGATCACAGACTTGCTCATATCGAAATTATTACCACGGTCAAAGATGCCCCGGATGATATGCACTCAATGACAGATTAGCGATCTGAGTTTGCAGGCGGTCACCAAGGAGTAAAATCGAGAACTGTGCTCATTAGCGGTGTTACATACAAGCGAATCAGTGTGAAAGCTGGGAGCTGGCCCAAATCGGATCTAGCTCATTAATTGCCATCGGTCGAGCTGGAGCGTTATGTCCTTCAAAGTCTAGACTGTTAAACATGCTTTGATGTGCAGGGAGGTGTGAGGAACTTTATCAGTTGAGTCGGAAGACGAGATGCTCGTTGATCTCGACGCTGTTCCCAGGAGACGACGTTTCAGTCCTGAACGCTATCCCGAGGAATCAAATTTTCAGCCGCCGACTCCCGCTCTCGGTGAATGTGGACATATACCGCTTATCGCGATATCCCTTGCTGCTCCTGAATCCGCTCACAAACCCAGCGAAAGATCGTTTTCGCTTCCTTGTGACTCCGGAAACTTCTGATTCGACGTGAAGTTTGTGGTTCTCGATAGCTCACTATTTTTTCAAAGAGCGGTCTCATGCTTGGGGCAAGTCTCCAGTAGAAATTCCAGGTAGGTTACCCGGTGATAATTGGTCGGAAACCATCGGTTATATTCTTGGTCGAGAATGAGAATATCACAGGTTTCGTTCGATCAAACATTTATTCATTGTCTCTCATCAATTCATATTTCCTTATATCAATTGAATACACATGGATATTTTACAGCGGATGGCCGCACGTCGGCCGAGACATCGAATATGAAATGAAGCGTCGGAATCATGTTGGCGACTTATATTCATTCGATCTATCTAAATACATCTTTCATAGCACGAAACATACGCCGCGATCATATTTGAGGTGGGATACTTTTCTCCTCCATCGCCACGGATCCCATTCGCTCCCGTGCATCGGCAGCGCGAGAATTCATCGATCAGAATCGGGTCGGAATCGGGTGAATCTCCTAGAAGAGTCCTATCAATTACCGCGTTCATGCCCCCGGAAGTCAGACCGCTGAACTTTGAGGAGCAATTCTGATTTTGCAACTTCGCTTTTCGCCAACTTTCCCGGCAATTCATACCAATCAGGCCCCAGCTCTACGCAGAGAAACATTATCCACGACTTTGAGCACTTCTGCCGAAGTGGATTCTTGCGAGGGTTGCACAGCGGCTCCGACTGACAACACGGGATGTCTCGCTCGCAGGGAACATAAGTGGAGTCCAAAATGTTCTCGAAATTTTGAGCGGTTCGCTGCGAAGGAAATGATGCAGACGGCGATCGGAAGCAAGCTGGTTGCATTCATTCCCAAGAGGATCAAGCAAGCGCTGCTCGCAATGATGATCGTCACCATGTTGTTCTTTGGGACAGTGTAAGGTTGTCTGAATTATCCCGTCGCGGTCCCTGCTCATTCTAGAAACAACTGATTTTCTCTGAAGCAGCGATTTCAAGTACGTATCAGCTCACATTCACGTCGGCGAAACAGGCGGCCTCTGGTGAGGCGAACTCTGCAAAGAGGAGCGACCTCGTGTCTGCGTCACCGACGAAGCGGTCAAATGCTTCAGAATGCAGAACGCAGAATGCTTCAGGTAGCTCTCGTTCGGCGAGAGAACGGAGGAAACATCAAGATCACGGTAGATGACTCGAGGATCTCGACGTAGGCGATCCAGGCAACAATACAAGAAGCATTTTCAAATTCAATCCTCGGAAAAACTTCTGAGCACTTCACCGTTGGCTCTCAAACGAGCGTTATCTAGTTAGACAGACCGCGCATCGGAATTTGTTCTGATTTCCGCCATTCTGCCTTATGATCTCGGGGAGAATCGGGGTTGTTAGATTGATGAAGGAGGACCTTCGTAGAAGCTTCGAACGAAGAGCATGCGCAGCATCCCATACTACATGGAAACAAATGCAATTTGGAAATTCTCACCAAGATAGCTCATTCCTCTCGCCTGGATATGATATCTAAACTGGAAGTCGCTCGAACCGGATTGTTCAAGGTCACTGAATGGTCCACAATTCATTTCACGTTCCAAAAAGTAGCTTTTCACCTTGAAGTGACTGACAGAGACGGAGTGGACATTTCTCCTCCTATTGTTTCAACGTCCCCTCGGTTCTTTTCGACGCGACGATCACATTCTCTCTTCGGCACAACTACTGTACAGTTCCTAACCGTTTGTGGTAACAAATGACGTCGACGTCCATCGATGTTGACCCACATCGGGTCGACAACATCATGATCATGTTCTCGAAAGAGAGAGCGGAGTACTTAGGTAGGTGCTCTAGAACAGTTGTTGGACTCTATTTACGAACGTATGTATTCGTTCCCATATATTAGGCATCTTATTCATTGAATTATTCACATTTATCAGAGGATGCTTTCAGACACTCCGCCTACTTCAGGTAGAGGAGCTGAGAGTTGGCCAGTAGTTATTCGATTGAACACTTGGGGAACTAAATGCAGGGAACATGGAGTATCCTTCTCTGACGCGATATGCTAAGACTTTCCGAGAATGATTATATACGATGAAAATAATCGCTCCTACTTGTTTGATTGGTTGCTTACTTGCTCGCTAGTTCGGCTGCACCCATGGCGAGGGGGAATCGATGCGGATTTACCAAGAAACTCAACGTCACAAGAGGCGTACAGATAGTCGAAGATTTGCGTTCGTCCTTCATTCGCCTTCAACCATTCGGTGGACCTTGTCCAGAGATGCCGTGACAAGACCAATCGTCACCATGCTTCTCGAACCTCAGCTCAGTCTTCTTTCGGTGGCGAGAATCTTAATTTCTTGAATAATTCTCGTGAGAGGTGTTTCCTGCTTGTTCTCCACTCTGCTGTTCGCTTCAAATTTTTGTTCAAACTTCGTCATCCTTGTAATTGAGTGCATTGTTGGCACAAGTTACTGAAGTAGTGAAGGACACACAGCTTCCCGCTCTGGTGTGGCGCGAGTCTCTTCGGTCATCTTTGTAAACGCGCTAAAATTGGGGAAATACAAAAACTCTGTTAGCAAATCCACTCGGGAACAACCAATCAACCGACTGTGCGTCCCATGAATTATGGAAATATTGACCAGTCGAGTGATTGATTGATAGGTTGAACGATTGATTGAGTGATTTGAGTTCAAGATACGGTTCGTCGGTGGGCCGGCCAACAACCAGGAGAGGGATCAACAAAAACGGCACTAGTACACCAACATTCAGGGTGGGGTTGAGCACATACACATGCTCATGCAAACTACGTACTTCCTCTTGCTGGATCTACAAACGGAACACAATCTCTTCTACATGTTGAATAATGCGGGGCGGGAGTTCATCCTTTGTCGACCGTCCAGTAGCCCAAGGTCAGCAACAGCAGCAGCCGTGATAGGAGCGGCAACATGAACAACAGCAACAACAACAGTAGCGGCAAAAACAACGACAACAGCAACAGCACCAGCGGGGGAATTATTAACGAAGCAGCCTACTGCTTGTTTGATTCACAGCTCGACCCAGTCCCCACGGTCTCTCGTCCACGGAACAGTCAACAGGCAAAGGTGTCACAGACAAACGAGGCGATGCGTAGAAATCTTCGTCCCCTCGTTCTTCCAGCGTCCAGGGTTATTGCAAGTGCGGTAGAATTTTTGAGGTATGCGTTGCGTGCAGGTGGCATGCGACAAAACTCGCGCTCGTGCAATCATTAACGACACCTTCAGCAACAACGTCCGATTCAACATAATCGTCATCATCATCAGCAACGCGGACAACGGAGCAAAAGCGTTGCCGGGAGTTTTGCAGAGACTCAAAGCGCTCTTCCGTATGTATGCGCGGTGGTTACCGATCGGATTCGTCGAGAGCGAGCAAGGTCCCGTCGGAAGGTTATGATCCTCTGATGTTTCAGCCGTAAAAGTTATTCAGAGCACCGTCGGCGAGCTCGCCCCGGGGACACTTGTAAACACGGTAACTTTCAGAGCTGTCTCTCGATTGTTGCTCTATGAAACCGGTTGTTGTTGTTTTTCAAAAGGTTGCTCGTACTGTTGCTGCTGCTGCAGTTGGTTACACTTGGGACACGGTGGACGACGAACGGCTCATTGTTGTTTTTACGGTGACTGCTGTTCTTGTTGCTTTCGCTGTTCGTTTCATCGACAGCAATGAGCCGTACTTTTACGGGGGCCGGCGGTGACGTTGGCACAAGCATTTGCTCCGTCGAATCAGCTTCGTGCTGCTGTTCTTGGTGCTGGAGCTGCAAATCTCTCGACTTCTCCACGGGGTTTTGGTCGCAGATCTCAAAACCCGGTCGGCTATCTACCTGCTGTCGCTGCACTGCATCTAACCCTGGTTGCCAGTTGGCCTGGTGTTTGCGTCCGTTAACGCCGTTGCCGTTGCCATTGCCACCACCGACTGTGTGATGATGATTGTGATCGAGATTGTGGTGATGGTGGTGGTGGGAATGGTGTTCGTGGTTGTTTTGATCGTGAGGAAGGAGACTGTTACTGGGCGACGACGGCTGTTGTTGGTTGCATTGGTGGTAGTTTTGGTGGGTACTGGGCATTGCTAATGGTTGGCATTGGTTATTGGCATTAGGTAAGTAGTTGTTGGTGGCGGCTGCCGCCTGGTTGTGGAACCGGTACGAGATTGATACCGAGTGACGGGCGCCCCCGTGATGACCTCCTAGGGCCCGCATCGTCTTCCACCGTTCAAGATGATGGCGCACCGAGTTCCGCACCTCGCCATTCATGAAGCAGTACAGCACCGCCACAGTGAAGCCCTTGAAAGAAGTGAACTCGGCGTTATTCACGGTCGATTTGGATTCAACTTCGTCTCGGAGCTGGAATCCACAGAGCCCCCCTTCCCCCTGTCTGAGAGTCAGAGAGCATACTCGTGTGACGTCGTTGAGTTTCCGCCACACGTCCCACTTAATACTGGGCGACCGCCAGACGGCCGGCCCCGGCGACTTGGAAAGCGGCTTTCGCAGTCAGGAAGCTATCGAAAGCATTGCTCCCACGCGACTAGTCTGCTCCTAATTCGCTGCTGTCAATCGTTCCAACATTCATCAGAATATCCGGTTCGAAAGTTCTCCGACGCAGAACTACAGAACATGGGCCTCGACAATAGCGCGCGCCCGCGCGAACTCGTTTGTTCCAGTGGCCGACCTTTGCCCGATATGGGATAACGACCTACTTCATGTGCGCGCGTCCCCGGTTACGAAATTAGAGCTCGAATCCGGAAAAGTCCTTTGGGCGGGAAAATCACGTTATCGAATCTGAAGTACGGCACCGCTAGAGTTTGAAAGGTCGTGATGGTGTAAGGGTCTCATGTTAATTAAACTCGTTTGACCCATTTCGGAGGGGATTCCTTTGATTGAGGAAAGGTTTCAGGGATGACACGTTATGACAGCTTCCATCCAGCGGTCGACCAAGCGAAAGCCTGTGAGCGTGCGGGGAAGATTAACTCTGCGAGCAACTTGGAGAAGCCCGACATGAACGTAGATATATCGTGATTGACTCCCGCACAGATTCGATTCGTATCGAAGCGGGAGCCGAGTAGGTCTTCATTCAGTTCGGCTACGCCCTATGCGAACAAGGTCGAAAATCGCTTCTGCGCAGCTGGAAGTTGCAAAGCGCGTTTCCGGTAAATTATTTACGCGGATAATTTGCTCGATTCCCGTTCCCGTTTCCTCGCCGTCAACAACATCGCGACACTGTGCGCCGTCTGCGCGACCACGACTTGGAACAAAAGGTTTCTCTGCCGGACTATGCCAGCCACAAAGTGCAGAGAAACCGTCGCTGTAAACCTTTGGTTGCCTGAGACTCCCGAGATGCCGCACGGAGTCATTTTGGTATTTTCGTTGCTATCTTCGCGAATTCATAGCTGCTCCGTACTACCTCGTAAGCGCTGACTCAGAAGAGGAACCTCGAGAGCAGCCGGCGCGTTGCTTACCTGGGTAGGTATGAAGAGGGCCTGCAGGTATTTGTAATCATTCGGCGTTGTTATAACGATAATGTAACATCCGCCGAGTAGAGGAATAAGGACCAGGAGAGCTTTCGCTGCTTTTCGATACTGCTGTGATTCTGCCGTGGTGGCTACGCGAAGCTTGGTGATCAAAACCCACATGATTTGAGCCAAGAAGAAGATGTTCGTCTGTAACGAGGCAGGGAGCGGTGGGATGAACATCTTGAAATCCAAAATCTGTTTCACCTCGGGAAACGTTGGTGTTACCAGGGAGTTTCCGTTGATTGAGGGCGGGACTTTCTTCTGATAATCCACTTACGATAAGCACCAGGATGACGGGCACACTGAAGATGAGATCATACATATCGCTAACTCGCCATACGCAGTCTGTGAAAAGAGAAACGTTCGTGAGTCATCACCAGTCAGCTCTTATGATGTTTTGGAGACCAAGCTGTTGTCAACGTCTCGAAGTAGTGATAATTCATGATTCAATCAGTGTTTTAGCAGCTTATCAAATCTTCGCAATCGCAGAACCACGGATCGCCAGAGCTTCCTAAGCCCCATAGAAAGAGTTTCGTGCAGCGCAAATCATAGAAGGTCTTTTTCCTCCTGCTATACCCAGGAGTGATGTGGCTCGTGATCCCTAAGCTGCTCCTGAAAGCTGACTCGAACCCAAAACGACCGGTTCATATATAGGTTCTCTTACTTGGACTGGTTTCCGAGAACGTTTCGTCCTGAGTGTAATTGAACTTGACGAGCGCCCAGCAGAAAACGATTGAAGCTGGAGTACCCCATCCGATGAACATATACGCTGACAATTTCACAAGTTCCACCGAAAACGTCTTCACCACAAGAATGTACAAGTACAAACCTGGAAGTACAAGGAGAATTTAATCCCCATCGCTTGAATCACATGGAGTTCAAAATCAGATGGCGCGTTGTATACTTCGAATCGGTTCTTTCATAGCCTGCGTACGAAAACTCGTAGGAAAGCATTCGCGGCAATGCTTTTTCCCTCTTGCATTTCCTGGCATTTTTGCAACCGTCACAAAAGAGCAGTTGCAATTTGGATCTGAAATTTCAGTCACAAGCTGTTCGAAGTCACCCGAGTCCGTGTGAAACTATTCAAGGAAAGTGTGAGAGCGCAAGCCTGTTGCAGCAGCTCAACTCAAATTGATGGCGTCACTACTCTCGGGTCCGTGATCTTTCGAATATCAAGATCCTACATTCCTAGCCGGCGAATGTCGCGCGACCCGCCAGCATTGGGATGAAGAGAGCTGGCCGAAAGCAACGCCCCAATCAAGCACGATATTATGTTTCGAAAAGCTTCCCTCAGGAGATATTTCCATGAGGGCTTCTGTTGTTGCTTTTCGGCTCGCTTCACCCTTCTAGGGCTGAGCCCACCCAAGAGCAGGCTCGTCTATCGAATGTCATGGACTCGTTTGCATGGAGACATGAGCACGCCTTTGATGTTGGATCGACCCTCTTGGAGACCCCGGTCGCATCACGAACTTTCATCCTTTTTCGTGCCGGCTAAGGTTGCCACTAACCAAACAAATGTGATGGACAAAACCCATTCGAGCTCCCCTGATAGCAAAGTGCGTCTTGTTTTCGGGTTCCCTTGTTCCGATAGTGAAGCGGGAACGCAAGGAAAGAACGCAATCGGAGGGACCCTAATTGCAGAAGTTGAGAGTTTCGAATCCGGAGAAGCAGCTACAAAGCCCTGGTTACACCGAGAAACAGCAACACAGTCATGACGATGAGAGGTCACAGCAGGAAAGTAATCTTGTACGCTTTCTTGTTAATTCCCTGGGGGGAGCCGTCCCGGGTTAATAGGGTTGCCGTCTGTCAAGACCACCATGCCGATACCTGGCCTTGTGCAGCATTTTCACTCCACATGAACTTGTGGGAACCCGAAATTTTCGGGATATTTTTGGGAGAATCAGTTTCTGCCTGAGATTTTCGTGCTTTCTGAGATTTTTGTGCAAGGTGCACGGAAGTTTATCGGGATTCGCTTGACCATTTCCTTCGGCATGTAGAGCTTTCGAGAACATCTGGAACGTTTGTGGCGATACAACTCGCAGAATTTCTGTTGGCTCTCGACAACTGCGTCACCCGGTGTGCACGCTTGCGTATCCACGTATTCGTGTTCGACCACAAAACTCTTGGGAGTGTTGCTCAAGACCCGCGCAACACTTGTTTTCTAGCTGATGCAATGACAGCGAACCGATGGGAATTCAAACGACTTCTCCACGGGAAATATTATCGTCGTGGTTACCTTCAACAAACATCCAAAAGAAACTGGTCCCCATGAGGTACGTCAGAGGTATATATAGGTAACAGGTGAAATTTCCGAATTCTCGGACAAGTATCAATCTTTGAATGGTGAACCAGACGACCGCTGTTAGAAGGTATGTGACCATTAGATTGAGATGAATGGTGTTCCGAAGACAGCGCAGATCTCTGCAAGGAAAAAAGGAAACGTTGAACACGTGTTGCAATCTTTTTTGCAGATCGATCTGTACTCGCTCATCTCAGTGCATGATTTATTCGCTATCAGTATAAGTCCCCTCGCAATCCTATGATGGATTTTTCACCGGACGGCTCGATCTTAAAATCGAAAACGGGCAGTAAGTGGCGCCGCTGAGTGAACCGCTTAGTGCCGCACAAGGTCAGGGCTGGTGTGTGTGGCGAAGCGATATGCATTGTTGCTCAGTTTTGCGGTTCCTGTACGTTGTTATAGATAGACGGCCTCGTCTTTTTTGTTGGCTGTTTCTTTCACATCTAGGCGTTCCATCACTCTGCAAGATTCACGTCAGGCGCCCTTAGTATCAAGCCAGGGACCAAAATACAGTTCGTGGACGAGGCTCTGTGGGCGACTTTGGGGCATTCGTCAAGCCTTCCGGTGATTGATACAGGGCTTTTGTTGTTTGAGTTATATATCGAGCCGATTAGACCATTTGCAACTGACGGCATACCAGCCGATGCTCGAGTCCGTTAGCCAGCCAGCTCTGAGCTGCTCTTAGAATTCCAATTAGCGATCATCAGCCATGCTTGGCGACCACTATGCTGTTGTCCGGGGGTTAGGCATCGCTTCCTCGCGACCTGAACCTCTCTTGGAAGGGTTATTGAACGGCTCTACCAGAAGAGGGCGAACGGGGCAAGCACCCGGTTGCGGAACAAATCCTTGAGCGGTGCCTTGCAACGTCACAGGCGGGTTATGTACACTTGTCAAAGACCGTCGAACCGTTTCTTGCCCGTCAGACTGTCTGCCTTCCGAAGCAGAACGATCCGAGCGCGCTGTCCTCGTCGGGAGTCGCGGTGTTCTCGTTGTCCAGTGTAACAGCTGAAGATGTCTCTCCATCGTCAATATGAGGCGGAAAGGTGTTACTTACTTGTAATAAACAAAAATCCAGATCGCCACTATCAACGCCACCATGGAGCATCCGTAGCCGATAGAGTATATCATTATGTTCGATGTTTGAGTCTGAAATCGGAGCGGTTTTATTACATTCGGTACTTCCGGATTCGCGATTCCAACCCGCGGTTACTCAGATGGGCCGTGTTGTTCGCTAATACCATGTCTGACCTGGTTGTCGAGCGATATGAGGGCTTGACAATTCGAGTAATCGCTCCGTTCCTGCCAAGTTGCATTGTCGAAGCACATTCGAGTGACGTTCTTCGTTGTGTCGTAATACAGTCCATTGAAATGCTCGAAGCATGGAACTTGAGCCAAGCGCCCCGCACGAGTCATGGGCCAGCACGATAGGCCTGTAAGAAGGGGGATTGATTGTCATTCTCCGGGGAATGGAACTCCAAGTTCGAAAATTATCTCCGTCACGTATTTCCCGAATCTCATCTAGTTCTGCGGTCATTCCCGCCTCTTGGGTGTTTAGCTCGTCAGTGAAAGTTCGTCTGAGCCCTTGCTTGGCCAATGAAAAACGAGGAAGCGCTCCCAACGTATCAACACCAGGTATTCCCATCCGATTCGTCATCGTATCTTGAGTAGAGAGCACTTCGCATCAAAACGACGATGAAAGTAATTTCACCGCGTTGGTTCGTTTGAAACGAGCGTCAGGAGGAAAGGACAGTTCGGTAAGTGTTCTTATTGTCCATTAGCCAAAGTGAAACCCTGCCAGCCTACTAGCATGCTCCCTAAACGAGCGGCTTCTTGGACGTCGCATCATCAACGTTGCGGACAGCAGCAACATTCCAAAGGATCGCGCCGAGCGCGGAAGGCTATTGCTCCACGTAATCCATGGGCCCGTCCCGCTAGCATTTCGGCTGGATCGATTTCGAGATGGAACCAACATGGAATTCCGCGGCGTTTGTCAACCATATACGCAGGATCTGTTGAGGGCTGTATCTGAAGTATCAAGAACCAGACCTCCTCTCTTCAAACTCAAAAACAATTTGGGTGGTCTTCGAATTCGTCCTAAACTAATTGTAAGGTTTGGATTAGTGAGGGAACTCCCGACCCGTGTCCTTGCAGAGATTTGCTCTTGAGAGCATTGGAATGTTAATTGGGTGCCGCTCCATTTCAAAGACCGTTCTGAGAGGGATTCGAAGTGTTCTGGAGAGCGGGGAGATCTTTTGAATGTTGCGTTGGAAAAGAAGTGAGGGTATCGGTATGGATTCCCCTGGATTACATCAGCTCTTGTCAAGAAGCTCGGGAGCTTCGGCCGCAGATCTGACCTCCCTCGGGTGCGCTGTAATCCGTCCCAAAAATGTCTACCGCGAGCTACTTTTGGGGGAAGCCATCGTAGACGCGTCATAGCTTACCGTCCCACGTGGCGTTGCAGTGCCTGTCGCCTCTGTGCGCGACAGCGGTTACGTTCTCCGTGGTCAGGTAGCACTCGATGGCGCTGAGGGCATTGCTGTCAGTGCTGTTCCCAGGTTCGACATCCCATGTGATAACGTCACTCCCTGTGGATGCCATCGCTGCCTCCGGGGTTGGCAGCGACGGCGGCGTCGAAGAAACCTTCGGACGCGCCGCACACCAACGAAACCGACTCACCTCCGCGCCCTGGAAAACCGAAAACCACAATTAAGCGAACCCCATGAAACCTTATACAAGCGATCCCATGGATGGTGAGCTCCACATTCATCGATCCGCAGAACTGTTATTGCATTCCTTTCCCTTCCTCCCTCCTACATCGATGTCGGTTCGAGGATAAGAGGTCATCCTCGCGTATGGGCTCGTCTATAGTTATGTGTTCATGTGGGAAGTGCGATACATGTATGTATGAGCGTTGTGGTATGAGCCGTGAGCGAGATTTGCCCCGAATGCGAGAAAGAGGGACAGTGAGAAGGACGAGTGAGAACTCTGACTTGTCGATCCAATAATAGTGAGAATACAAAGTGCAAACGACACCGAAGGCGACATCCAAGGAGATATGTGTTTGCCTTTCAAGCCCCGCTCGCCGCAGACTGCTGTGCACACCGAGGAGTGAGTGCTGAATCGAATAAAAGCATTCATTCTTCTGCCTGGGCTTCGAGGTATTGTTGCCGTCGCGCATCTCGAATCCATGTTATACATTTTTGCACCTTTGCTCGCTGCCCCCTCGTTCATATTTCCACCCGCTCACACGGGTTTATCTGCTGGCAACGCTGTGCTCCTGGACGAGAATCCGACGGATGAATGACGAGCTCGTCTAGGAGGGTGTTTTGAAACCAAGTAACATGACTGACTGCGTGGGTTGCATCATTCAAGTGTTGTATCGTGAAACGTTTGCTGCTTCTGATTCCGACCCGCGTTGGAGTTGTTCCCCACGTTCCCTCATCTTCGGAACAAGATGAGTTCATACGTGAACACGTGAGGGACCCTTCGTGCAGCGGCGCCGGCGTGATGAAGCAATCAGGAGCAACAGGTGTGGGGTCAGATCGAGGTGGTCGTCCTTGATCCACAAAAACAAGGATACCATGGAGCACGTGGACTTCAACGGAACTTTCCGAAAAGGACGTAAGACGGTCGAGGAGCTTTTGAAATGGAAGGGGCTCTGGAGGAGCGAGTGAAGGAAGAAAATAGCGGCGAATTAAATCCTCGCAATTTCGCGCACCGCTGCTCCTGTGTCTGTTTTCTGTTCGGCCGCTACATTTGTCCGAAGCGCGGCGACCTCACCCGTTCCGCTCTCACCTGGTTCCAACAGGCGACTGGTGCTCGTAATGGCACATCCTCTCGGAGAGAACGGAGTCATAAAAAAGAAAAGTTCCGATGCGGGAGGCGCGAAGAGAGGGCTCCGACGGGTCAACTCGACCCGAGCGCACTCGATCTTGTTCGCAGGACTCGAACCCAATTCATATAAACCGAATGCGGCCAGAGCGTTGAAAGCATGTAAGATACGTTTCCGTCCCTGTTCGGATCATCGACCTGAGCCAGCATGGTTGCCGAAATAGAAGAAGAACATGATGCTTGCTGAAGATGGTTCACCTCTGAACATGACGTCCTCTTTACCAAGAATAAGGAGGATGAAATTTCATTCGTTGTCAGACGCAAACTTCACGAGACGCCCTACTTTGTCCCCATCTGATTTTGATCCTGCTTCCCGGAGACATGAAGCTGTATTTTTCAGCCAGACATGAGGTCGAAAAGCGAATGTGAATTACGTATTTAGGGCAAAATGGAAACACCAAAGTCGAAAGCCATCAGCAGCATTCGCGAAAACTTTATTCTCGTGCACTCGAGGGAATAAAATGAACGTCGTACATGCTTATAGGGTTCTAGGGTAAGAAACGACACAAGGAAAAAAAGAAGAGACATAGCAATTGTTTTCCACGAGCAGTTTAGCCGAGCATTCATTGTGCAACCAATGGGTTCTCTCATTCACCCTTGAATTCAAAGGTCACGGCCCGAATACTCCGATTCCCTATGTTTTGCGAAGGGGGTTCTGAGCAATTTTCAGCCGACAAAAAGACTCCCGATTCCTATCAAAGTGTGAAGTGTTTTCTGAATTGCCCTCTCGAGAATTCTACCCTCGTCTGATGCAAATGACCGGCAAAGGAATCCCGTGACATCGGAAAGTTGGCTCCAAGATGTTGTCGACGACAAGAGCGTATTGGTTAAAATTTGAGCGGACGTGAAAACGCCGCAGGAATCCGAAGCATTCCCATTGATGAAGTTGCCTTCAATTTTGGCTCTCAGCAACTTCCGTCGCGCGCGAGCTGATCCAAGGCTGAGAATACGTGGACAGAATAGAGCTTCAGTTTGGTGTAGACGACGACGGCTGCTGGCGGCGGCGGCGGCATGCGTTGGAAGGACGGCGATGGCGACGAAGGGGACGACGACACTCGGCGGCGGCGTATTTACGTGTCGCCGAGTGGGCGGTGAGCGAGTGCGTGCAGGAAAGGAAGCTCTCCTCAGAAGAGGGGAAGTTGAGGCTTCTTCTTTGTATTTTCAATGAACAAAATGGCGGATGGGTGGACTGAAAGACGTCTACGACGGCCAGGCGGTCGCACGACGCGAACTGCGACTAGGTGGACAGAAGAGGAGGAATCGGACGATTGCAAATCCGAGCGCTCCTCCGACTCGGGTACAATGGACGCCTGCCAGCTGAGAGGTTCTAACCGAGCGCAAGGAACGGGCGGTGCGAGCGAACAAACGAAGAAACGAACGGCTGCGCACAGCTGATCCATTCGAATCCGTCCACAATGGGAACCATACGGCCGCTTCAGCCGCCGTCCCGTCGGTAGGACGGCCAGCCAGCCAGCCAGTTCCTCAGCATCGCCGGTGGTGGTGGCGACGCGTCTACCAAGTTCCTGCAGCTTGCGGTGATCACTTTGAAAACAGCGGTGCTCTCAACGCTCTTACCTACTTCCTTCGTGGGAAGACGGGAAAGTTGAAGAAGAATGAAAACTGGTTGGCGAGGTGTGATTCAATGGGAGAAGTTTTCCGTCGCTCGCATCGTCTCTTGCGCTCCCTCTTTCTAACTCTTCTCAGTTTCGCTCTGTTCCGAAATGCCATTGAATCCAGCTGGTCAGCTGAAGCGATGAGCGCCCATTCGCTCCCAGCATCGAAGACAGGGACCGACAGTCTCTTCGTTTGTGACTATTGGAGCACGCTACAGCTGAGCCTAAACTCCAAGAGACGGGCAAGCAAGCGAACTGCAAGTTAGCGGATCGCTTCCGAATCAGGAACTGCAACGAGTGTGGGATCGTTCCCGAAAGAAGACTTTAGAGAAGATCCTCCCGAGACGGGGATCCGAATAGCAAAAGAGGGAGACTGCGGATTACAGCACGGCGACTCACTCCCAGAAAAGGAAGCAAAACCAGTTCAGAGGATCTGCGGAATTCCAATCCAAGCATCACACTCGATGTAAATGATGAACGGGATTCAAGCTACACTCAGGTGTCAAGAACGGGTCGGAGCCCAAACTTGCTTTTCAGTTGTGTCCGCAGGCAGAATCCTCCAACAACAACAACAACCGCTGGAGAAACATTCTTCACATTGCAAAGGAGACTCTCGATGGTTGCCGCACGTGGCCTCGTATGCGTGGAATTCGCTGTCAGAAAAGTTCCTCTCCTTCTTTCTTGCGCCGAGCGGTTCCCGTTAGTGGATAAATAGTTTGTCTCTGTGGCTCAAGCTTTCTGTCTTGTGAGGAATGGTCGACCCGGTCTCTGAGCTGGGCATTGGGGAGCACTCGTTCCTCGTCCTTGGTGGTATTCACCAAGTGTCAACAAACAGGACGGTGATGCAGCGTGAGTTTGACAGTAATTTCTCTATCGCGCTCGTCTCTCTTTTTTCGTGCTTCAGTTGACATCTCTCAGCTGCTTTTCGCTACCGACAACGACATTGATGAGTCCATTTGAGAGCGTTTTCCATGGCGATTGACGAACGAACGGACGAACGAGCCGGCGGACGGACGAACAGGCAGCTCTCGATTGGCCGTCGATTGGAGGCGTTAGACGGACCGACCGTCAGTCAGTCAGTCAGTCAGGCAACCGAGCGGCAGATCGCTAGCCGGGCGGTCACAGGGAACAGAGAGACAGTGTGTCACTCGATTCCTTCCGAAACTGATCATTCAATGCTGTTGCCCATGCGATTGGCGAGTTGATGTTGATCATCCGTTGATCAAGCTCGATCATGATGAAGATGCTTGATCCGCGCTCGCTTTTCGTGAGCAACCATGGCCGTCAGAATAAGGATTGCAAACCAAGGGAACCCGACCGTCGGTCGCCGATTCCGGGAGGACCTCGAAACGGTATCTCAAATCGGTCCTCCCAGAAAGATTTCTTCTCTGTGAACTCGAAAGATTCTCCCATCGAAAACAATCACGAAACTCAGTGCGGGCGGATGTTCAATCTCAAGATCCAAATATTCGATGGAATCTCAATCTGAGTGACGTCGGCGTATTATTCACAGAATCGATCGTTTCCCGGAGCGCTTTTGACCGACGGAGAGTTCGGAATAAGCCTTATCTTCGGAGCGCTTGAGCGAAATTCGAAGCTGCCGAACAGAAAGTATTGGGACTACGCAAGTTTGTATGGATCCATGGGAGCGCGCAGAGGATTAGGCTACTCAGCTGGTTTAACTCTGTGAGCGTATTCGATGTTGCACAACGGAAACGAAACTTGAGCTCACTCCTTGTTTTCAAAAGGATGGATCTTTTCAGGGATGGACCAGCCGCCGAGAATAGGGAGCGCGACTGCCTTGGATAGACATACGCGCGAAAAGAGCGCGAAAGCGACCAGGGCACTGGATGATTGCTTCGTCCCGGACGTTCGTTTTGACTTTCCTTGAGCTCGCTTCGCAAGCCGTCTTGCCGCTCTTGAGAGCGCACAGTAGTTCGCTTCGCTAGCTTTGGCTGATTCGGCTTAATCCCTCCTTTTTTCCGGCAGCGCGGCGGCAGCGAAGGAACGCGGCGGTGGAGGCTTCTGCTGCACCAATGGTCGTCTCTCAGACCTTACGCTGGACCTTCAATGACCCTCGAGTTCTCATGCAAGTGCCTTGGCCAACTGACGAGTCATCGGACAGGCCGACCTACCGACCAAACCAACCGACCGGCCGACAGGCATGGAGTTAGCAAGCAAGTCGGCCAGCTAGCCGAGTTTGTTCGACAACATGACGTCAGAGCCGTTGTTGCCGAACAGTTCGCGGTCGGCGACACCACTCGAAAAGACCTAATGGCACACAATAGCGTTGGCGGCATCGACGCGTTATGGGCGAAGACATCGAAGGGAAAAAAGTCCCGAACGACTCGACCATTCAAAGGTGGCTGGCCTTACGAGCGAGACATGATCCACAGTGATCGCGAGAGTGATAAAACACCAAAATCTCCCGCACTCCGCTGAGTGAGACCATGTTCAAAGGCAAACAAACTACTCCGGGCCGTGTGCTGAGCTGTGCTTAGATGTAGTGTGAGTGTGATAACCCGGCAAGCAAGAGACGGCGATCCGATATGATTGATCTCTCGCCAAACTCGATCGGGTGCCGGCACTGGAAGGAGAACAAACTGAATGCATCGAAAACACAGCGAGAAATAAAAGTGGCGGTCATCGCTGAGTGCCTTCATGGAGCGCGCAGGGATTACGGGGGGCTCTGCGACACGGGCCGCCTCAAGGGTGTCCGCGAGATGTTTTGGTGAAGATTTTGCCTCAGGGTTCCGTTGGAGGCATCGTACACGTGCCGTGTTAATGCCGTTAGCGCGCCGATTTGACTTTCAACTGTTTGGCTCATTTGAACGGATTCCATTGGATTGCCAGTCGGATCGGAGATCCGGATTACGCCCTTTCGAATCAAATATTCTCGCATAAATCCCGAATCTCATACCATTCCGAGCGGGGCATCTGAAAGGCATGCCCTCGGGTATCTAGCAGCATGATAGCTTTGAAGCGATTCCGATTCGACCGTGGAGGGTTCGTTCGATGCATTCCGAATCGGTAATGTGATATATGGCCTCCGCGTATGCATATCTCCTCGACTTTCCCGACTCTTCGGGACTTTTTCCCTTTTGGAGAACTGGATCGGTGTTTTTCGTCATCCTGTTTGGCACAGGAGTATCATATTGTTTTGGGCTGGAAAGCGCGAGATATTCATTCGCTGTGACCGGCATTGTTACAAAGAACTTCATCTGAAATTCAGGACTTATGCAGGAGCCCAAGCTCCACTTCAGCGTTCTTCCCTTGAATTCCCATAAAACGGAAGTTGGCTGGACATGAAATTCGAGCTATAACCATCTTCCACTGTTTCATACCCGCCGTGTGTAGGCATAGCGGTCCTGAAGGAGACCAGAGGAGACTAGAGAGGGCGGAAAGGAGGACGAAACGGCGTGCAGGACAAGCATGAATATGAAATCGTTTCAAGTGACGCGATGTGGACTGCCAAAGCTAATTCTATTTTTTACTCACTTTTCAAGTTCGTTATTCACATGAAATATCGCCCGTAGTCGTCTCGGGCGTTGTTCGCTGCGTCCACCAGCAGCAATAAGGGACATCGCATCCTTGATGGCTTGATGATAACGACCCCACGAAATCCTGCAACGAACAACGCTATTCAAACTTTCTTCTTCGCTTGAAGGTCAGGCGTCATGCTGAGCGTGACGCTCTTCCGGAGACTCCTCAATTCTAAACTACGAGATCCCAAACACTATCAAAGCTTCATACGATGTGTTGGAAGAGATGAATCAGAGTGCTTCCCCGAAATCGCATATTCAGACTCTATGTACGAGACTGACTGACTTATGTTTCATCGAATAATCCAAACAATCTGAAGATCGTGAGCTCTGAAAGCTCGAACCCAGGTGCAAAGTATGCTATGAACAACTATTCTAGCCTGCGGGGTGTCCGGTGGTTATGTTATTGCAGAGCTCGGAAAGCATTGAGAGTCTCCCTCCTGCCCTGTTAACAAATCAACTCCGCTTGCGCAAATCGGAGTTGACAGCTTATGACTTCATTCTAGGGCGAGAAGTTTATTCTATTGTTTCCAATCGAAGCCCCGCCAGCGTTCTAAGACGGCCGGCAGGCAGCCTGATTGATCGCTCGTCTTTTCTTGCGATCAGAGTTAATCCGGAGAAATGTGCCAAAGCGCAGTTATGGTGTGAACCCAGCACACCAATTGAAACAATGACAACATCAGCCTCGGGGATCCCCCACAAAGAATCCCTCATAGGTCCCGACCTTTTCAGTACATGAGCGGACGGCGTCATTCCAAAAGTATAGCTACGGCTCGAGTCCAAAAAGGGAGGTGAGATTGATTAGGCAAAGAGAAAGAGAGAACGCGCTCATCCTTCCTATTCCTCATTTCTCTGGCCACCCGACCTCAAATCTTGTGGATTCTATTTTGATTCAGAGTCGCTGTTGCGCGTCCACAGCGGCCAGAGATCCTAACTCAATTTTCCATCTGCTTATCGCGAGCCCCTGAAGAAAGTTTGAATTATTTAGGAGAAATCGAATTTCGGAATAGCTGAGAGTAGATCACAAAGTCTTTTCGACGAGACGAGAAGGGAAACCAAGTCCCGAAATCGAATAAAAAGTCTTCGAGACTCCCGACTGGAAAATTCGGCGGATCGGCGGTCAGGAATTCCAACTCGAACCCATCTCGATATCACCGAGATACCAACGAGGTCGTCGGAACGTTCAAAGGCACCTCTGCTTCATTTATTCCGATCGATCGGTGTGCGGAAAATTCTCCGATCTTTTGACTCGAATGGAGCTCGAGGCTCGTAAAAAGAATGACCTATTGAGGACCCAGCGAAGCGGATGATTTGAAGATTCGATGATACAGTTGAGCGTTTTTGAAGCTAGACGAAGTGTATCACATTCAGGCTCATAATCAGACCGCGAGATCGAGGGACTTGCGTGAACTGTTGGAAACTTTCAGGTGATAAAAACCGGAATCCCCGGAATTCAGATGGTGTTGCTTGCCTCGTCTAACACCCTCGAAGGGCGCATTTCCTCGAGATATTCGCTCGAGCAGTGTCGACGATTCGCTTTCTGCGACGGCTTTCGGCGTGAAGTCGTTCTCAAAGTGAGTTCTGAATGACTCTGCATATTCCGCTTTGAAGTTCTAGCCTCGAAGATGGCTACTCGGTCCACGTCGGGTCACAAGGCTCCCCGGGAGAGTTCTACAAGTCGCGGTGAGGACGACGATGTTGTGGTTTCGCACCTGAACTGTTTGTGGCTTTATGGAATGAGCTCCGGTGAATAGAGCTGTGGTTATCCATATAGTGTCCCTCAATCCCTTTGAGTCAGGAGACTGTGAAGAGGTTCAGAGATTCCTTCTGGTGGGTCATCTATTCGAACTCGAATCCGATTACAGGGATGCTTCTTAACGGACCGCGAGAAGTAGACAAGGAGTCGATGAGATGTCGACATTCACTGGCTTGGATGGCGACGGAGTCAATCTGTTGGAAGTAAATTCGAACGCTGCACCGTTCCATCAATGTCGCCGCCATCAATGTCTCAAGGGACACGGTTTTATGTCCATGACATACACCACCCAATTTCCATTGCCTAGAAACCAGGGTTCTATTATGGCCTTATTAGCGGCTTTCCATATGAGAAAAGTCTTAATTGACAGGCATAGGTGACTAATCTACAATCAAGAGTCAGACTGCGGGTTTCCAGACGAGCCGTTGAGTAGTAGACCTTCAAGAGCCGAACCTGTCCTCGCATCCATTACAGATCCCTCTGAAAAGCTTCAATGCAGCTGCACGAAGACTGGCCGAGCTCCAGTACGGGAAATCGGACTCATTCGACTGGAATCGGGCTCTGGTTTGAGATTGAGAGGTCAGAGACGATTCTAACCGACATATCATCAAAACTGTGACGGATGCGCTGAGGGGGCGACCTAGCGAACGAGAGGCCAGCTGACGCAGTCACTCACTTGGTCGGTCACTAGCAGACCCGCGCAATATAAACGGAACATGACGCACTGGTTGCTCGAATGGTCCCTTAGTCTGGTGGGAAATCTTCTCGATTACTTTTCTCACAATTCTCTCTTTCTCTCCCTCTTTCGACGTATGTGTGATGGAATGTCTGTTTATTCGGAAGTGTTCTGTTTAAATATCCGGAAGCCGCCGCATCGGCCAGCCCTACGAGGAAGGGGCATCCCTCGAAGCGGAGAGCTGCTTCTAAGGACGCAGTGGTTCTCCTTGGAAATACCCGGAGGACAGGATAAATGACTAAATATTACGGGAGAGTCAGAGGAGGGCAATGTTTTGAGTCAATTTCTTATTCGCTCCTGGAATCTATCGTAGCATCACAAAGCTTCCGTTTCTGCTGAGCTCGCTCGATGCCCTGGAGTTTGACCTGATCGAAATTCTCTGCGATCGTCGCGTGCGTTGTGGATTGGGGAATGAGATGAGTTATCATTGCCTCCGACATGACGTCAGCTTACGGGACCGTCATCGCTTTTGGCGAGGTTGACCATATGGTTGTCTCTTCGGGAACTTGTTCCTTCAATTGCAGACAGAATTCCGCCACCAAAAGTTCATCCGACGCATCACAAACAGGGGCTAAGGGCTCCGGAAGATTGTAAACATGAGGCCGTCTTAGGAGAGCACTCTGCAAAATTATATTATACTTCGGAACTCGTACCAGCCATGACCGTTCCGCTTTCATCGGAGATTCGTGATCGATTGTTCTGAGTTTAAATCGTCATCGAATACGAGGCCTCACCAATCCGGCGCCTTCGGTGACAAGGAAGAGCATGCTGCTCATGAGAGACTCTTCTCAGCGGAGCGGAACTTGAGCTCAAGAACTTCACCTCCACAGCAGAAGCACGCCATGAGGTCAGACTTGGTGGAGCGAGTCGAAATCGCGAGCCACGATCCAACTCCTGCGCAGCGTCCTGCCATTCAAGGTCCGAGGGGAGACATTGGGTGTCGTATTTATCCAGCGTCGAAGATATGAGGAACCCGCCGATAAAGATATCAGGAGTCAGGCGAAGTCTTTATACCTGATCTTTATAACTACCATCAACCAGAGTAAGTATGCCGTACCAGTCTATGACTTCTCTCATTACATCCATCCTTTCTCATATTGGGTCACGTTCCAACAACGACCCCTCGACAGCGCACATCAGACAATAGTATCTCCTCTTCTGCCGAATGTGATGACAGCCCACTATGTGCCGCCGCCGTTAGTGGTCGCCACGAAGGTCAACGTGTCTTGCTCATCTAACCAGACCTGATTCTTCCGTCCATTAATGTCTGTTACAGACTCCTGCGTTGTGTCCTCGTTGACGGAAGCTATCAGAATTCCGCAATGGAGCCAGTCGCCCTGGCCGAGTTCAATGATCTCCGTATTAAATTTGGAACTGCCGGCCCGATTCTATTATGGACCTTCAGGGACTTCGACCTCGTTCTTGTCCGGGGCCCAGGCTCTGTAGATGCTCAACAGATCTAGCTGGCCCCGCAAACAATACCTAATCGAGAAATCAGATTTTCTCCGACTGTTACCGAACACAGGGCACGTCTTCGTTCACGTCGGGTGCGGAGTCTTAGCACCGAAGCGAATGTTTGCGAACGCCCACGCAACTTCTCCCTGGCCACACCCTCTGGATTAGAATTTTCACCACAGCATTGGTTCCCTATCCTGCATCGATCCGTCGGATTGCCGACCGCCCGCCCGCTGCTCGGCTGTCCGTTAGCCTGTCGAGCAAGACCATCACGTGTTCCATGAGATTCGACGTCTCCTCACTTTGCGAGCTCGAGGCTTCGAAGCAGAGTAAGTCATGCGACGCTGCAAGCCTTGTCGTTTCACTGAGCACCAGTCGAGGGAATACGAGAACCAATCGATGCAATGCAAATTTTATAAAAGCATGATGAAGCCTTCAGAGTAACCGCACAGATTACGAATGCCAATCGAGCTCAACCCTGGGGTCAGGTGGCTCACAGCCGTCAAGTATTCTGAGAGTTTCAGGCTTTCGCTATGCGTCACGGCTGTTAGCGATCGCGTGGAAGAATGCCAACCACCAGATTCATCTTTCTGCTTCGGAGACCGAGCAGATCGTTGATGTACTTGACGGTTTGCGACAAGCGCCCAAAGCTTTCGACACACTAGGAAGCTCTCCCATATTAGTGAAGAACATCAGAATACTGGTACTGGGACATAAGTTTCGATACGTCATTGCTGGAGGCTTTTCTGGCTGGATACAGCGACACTTGCGATAAAAATCCTGATCATGCTCGCAATGGACCTTCCCGGGCGAGAGGAACATCTGCAGTTTTTATGCGGCCCCCAGTGCAACCTAATGGGTTTTCGGCTCAGATCAGATACAAAAGCACACTGTGATTACGAATCGGGAGAGAAAGAGACAAAGGCAAAGAGAAGGGGTATCGAATAACTAGTTGCAGAGAACAAACTTCAGGAAGCTAAGTTTCCTCTTCCTCCTCAATCGCAATCCGAGGTATGTTCCTGCGAGATGTTATTAATTTTTTTCTCCGTCTCTCTACCTCTCCTTGTCGGAATAAAAGTTATCGGGTCGTGCCGAGTACGTAACGGAGAACCGCTGCAACTGCTCGGGCGAGCTAGTAAGGTGAACCGCTGGTAACCGCCTTCGCGACTGGGCGGAGCGCGGGCACGAAATGCATCTCGATCCTGTTGGGATATGGATTGAAGGAAACAACGACGCAAGAATGACGCGCGAGAAGCAAAGTAAGGAGATATGATCTAATTTTAGAGAGAGAGCGCAGGAGCATCATTCGCGGAGACGAAACGAGGCGAATTGGGTTACATATTTATGGAGAAACTCGGAAGAGCCTAAAGAACAACAAGGCGCTGCTAGCGGAGAAAGCTCAGTTGCTTCAATCAACGGCTACGTCACTCAGACGGTCACGCCAAAGGCATAATACAACGTACTCCTTTCCAAAAAAGCCGATCGGTGACAAACTTGAAGTTCTTGCTGCCTTCAAGATACATATCGGTGCTTTCGGGAGGTTGGCCGCCATGTGCGACGTGTCGAGTGTGCGACACTTGCCGGGGCCCGTCAGCGTATGGAGCGTTCCGGAAACAATCTAACACCGTTTACAGAACGACGGGAACGGAAAAGATCATTGATCTGGTGTATCGATAAAAAAAAACTACTATGGAATCGACGGCACGGCGTTCGATGTCGTTGGAAGGATGTCCGAATGAATGGCCAACATTCAAATGCGGAACGATTCGAGGGAGTCGAGCAATGGCCCCATCCTGAAATGTCGTATTGGTGTTTCGCAACAGCCGCTCTCCGTAGTTTCAGTTCCGAGAGAGCTTTGAAAGGAAACGTACGTTTTACTTCCTGCTATCTTGAAACTTTCTCCGCCTGCGTCGCGATGTACGTCTGATTCAATTGACCTGACGGCTCACAATGGCAGAATTTCCGCTGTCATTATTTGCAGAGCGCTATCAGAGCGTGTTTCGCGACCGGAATCGGATGGAAACTTGTGTATCAATAAAAGTCAAAACGTTTATACAACGAAATTGAGTGATTACGAGTGGAAAAAGGCATCTAGGAGGAATTTCGTAAGCCTACACAAAGTTCGCGGTTATTTCCGTGGATTATTCGAGTCGAGGTCGGAGCTTTTGGATGAATTGAAGGTGGGCGAGTTCCGCCTGCGAATCCATCACGGGTCGACAAAGAAACTCTGAAATCTGCAACTGATATTGTCGAGAACGTGGGCAGCGGAACGGATGGAGATCACGGCTAACGGAATTCTACAAATGTGATCATCTGGATTTCTTCTCGGTTTTCCGCCAGGGCACGCTGCGCTCCCGGACTTCTTTTTGTATGGATCACTTTCGATTGTGATCAGATACTGCCTTTCGGCAGCGGTGTTCGCCATGTGACTGTTGTTCCCCGGCCGAGCAGCCTTCTGCTTTTCGGAAATTAAATCCGAGGTTTGCGCAGCGGACAGCTGCTACGTATATTAAATTTGTCCTTTTTACCCGGCTCGCGAACCCCACGCAGCGCGTCGGATCGTAACGCACAATACAGCAAAGTGAAACTGCCTTTTTTGTAGAGAAGACTTCCCTTCAGGAATTTCTCAGGTTGAATAAACTCCAAGTTCTGATCGGGCTGCAACGAAAATGAATGCCTCGAGTTCCGCTCGCAGCGTATTCATAAACTTTCCACAATGACTTGCTAACCGATCCTCATATGGAAGTTCGAGTCGATGAGCTGGAAACATGATCTCCGTGATATTCAACGTCGTTTTCGCATCCAGTCACACCGGGAAAGCTCTAGCTGATGTGAGTGAGAGTTACAGCGTGGTAATCCCGGTTTATTTATGTCAGGCCGTGAATTCGAAGGTGAAGAACTGGCGTGCAGTGTCAATCTGCGCTACAGCCTCAGCTACGTTATGCCGACGGAGGAGCTCTGGCTTTCTTCTCCTGCTTCTTCTTCTTCTCTGAGGGTAATTTGCGAGCTCTCATAAACAGATCATAATCCTCCGTACTCAACATCGTTTCGTTAGCATCGAATTCGCTCTTTTTCTCTTGTTATTCTGTTCTTTGTTTTTGTGTTCGGTAAACGTTGAACTCCGAACAAGCCCATCGACGGCACCGCCATCGCTCAAAGGAGCGATCACTCGATCGGTTAAGCTCGGAGCAGGGAGAACACGAGAACTCCGTTGCATCACCTAGGAATTTGTCGGACGCGGAGCGATACGTGCACGTGGCGCAACGAAGTCCAAATTACCGTTCGTAGCTCAGTTATCCATCGGACGGCTTGTGCGGGGCACAGAGAACTAGAAAGCGATCTATTCCGACACCATGAGACCACGTCGTACTACATGCATGCATGATAAACGGATGAATACGCGACACAACGAGAGAAAACGTTTTCCGTGATGCATGTCGCTGGAGTTGACAGATGCGATGGCGAAAGGAGACAGAAGGTTCCCCCGTGCAGAGATCAAGATTCCTAGGTACCAAAGATTTCAACGGTTTTCCGCCTACTCCGGGCTGATAGCAAGGAAAATTCTCAACCCAGAAGGTCTTTCCACCACCATTTGAGCACTGTGCCAGTTTCAGGGGCAATCTCAGCACCCAAGTTTCCGATTGGGATTCCCGGTCCACCTACTTTTTCGAATATTTCGGCGCTAAACGATTCGCGGCAGAGCTAGCTGGGTCCCATGTGGACCGAGGTGCCTCATATAGATTTATTCGAGACGGTCACCTCTTTCCGAGAGATATTTCTTCGTTTGGGAACGGAGGAAATGACGCAACCCCGAGAACTCAATATTCAGAGGAGAAAACTTTTGGATTCCATTAGGGTCCTCGCAAGAAAAAAGAAGCAACACGAAACCTGAACCGCCGCGGTGAGTGACTTTGTAGAGCCGGAGTGCGGCCTAACGCCATGATTCACCAAAATAGACACAATCCCTTAATAGCTTGATAACTAGTGGTGTTTGGTGGCCCAGCTTTGTAATAAACAACCAAGTCCCAATGTGTGTGTGTGAGTGTGCGCCTACACTATTGTCGAAACAACGGCAGCCGCGGGTGGTCCCTATAATATTAAAATACGGAGTTCGCAGCACGGGGTGCGGCGTGGCTGTCGCTGACGTTGGTGCCGTGGCTCCTGTCGCCGTTGCGAGGACGTTATGTCTTTCGCCGTCGGCTCGTTTCCCGCTCGGTCCTGACAACATTAGGCTGCGTTTCGAGCTCGGTCTGTTCGATGCATTTAAATAGAAATTCCGCTCTCCGACTTTATTGATTCATCCTTTTACATGCCCACTGCCTTCGCGCGCCAGTGTGTGTTGCCCCGCGAGTGAAACCAACGATTCGGCGCGGGGCAGTCGGCGTCTGGCCGACAGAAAGTATTAGACTTGCATGTTCCCAAAACAAACGCATGTGTAACAGATAAACCCCTCGGAATCGCTTGGAAACAGTCGAAACCGATATGGTCTGCCCTCCGTGCTCGCGTACGTACATCTCCAAACCTCAGCATTCCAGTGTTAGGCAGAGGCATCGATCTGATGTGAGACGGAAGATTCTGAGCGGAAGCTGGAAGTTGTTTGATCGAGAGAGTTCGCTGTCACTGTTGGGCTAACTCGCGAGGACCTCAGCATCCGAAACGCTCAATATCGATTCGTTTGAACACCATCACGTCATCATTCCTGAGGTTCATCGCTTGGCTATTTGGTCATGACTCATGACCGCCCGTTTTGGAACGAATGAATGCTCGGTTTGTGGGGAACATTCCCCGGCTCTTCGTCTTTATGTGTGGCGATAAAGAAAACAAAGCTTCGGATGCCACTTCGTCGACTATGTGAGCTGTGAAAAAAAGCCAATAGCCCTTAGTGTCATGCGGCGCTCTCTCAACAGCCTGTAAACCCTCACACGCTGATTTCTTCTTCCATCCCTGACTCTTCTTCCTTACTTCCTTTCTCACCGTGACTCGATGTCGAGTCGTTCTCTCCATCGATTCTTGAAGAGATGTGTGCTCTCGGAGTCAGTCTCAAAGCATCGATGGTGTCTATGCCGCCTCGTGCGAAACAAGAACGTTAACAGAACGTGAGCATTCTTATTCGCCAGAATATCCATGAGCTGCGAAACGACGCGTGACCGAGCTGCGAAGCGTCGCGGCTGTCGCCGTCGTGTCGTCACTGCGAGGGGTGCGGCCACTTTCGGAAGATATACGCAATCGGGTTCACCCGGTTATGTCGGCACCGCCATTGCCCCTGGTTGATTGCTATGAGATGAGGAAACAAAACTTTCAATCTCTCTCAAGTTCGCGACTCTCCAAGAGTCTTAAATCCCCGGACTCGACTCCCACTTCCGTAAATACCCATTTCAACCGGCTCTCGAGTCATAACGAGGCAAACTTTGGAGCCGCTCGCTCCAAGTTGTCGTATCATCTGATATTTCAAGTTTTGGCTGCGTGAACATTCGACTCGCTCGAATGCTCGGCGGCGCCTCAGGAGCATCATCCGCATGTCAAGCATTACCTCAGTATTTGATTTCGGCCGGTGCCGAGCACCTCTTACGGGATTCATCCTGTCGACCACGATATTCTCGAATTGAAGAGTTCCCGCCTTCGGAGACCGCGTTTCGTTTCAATCATCTTACATAACATGGAGCAGTGTGTTCGAGGGGATATACGGATTCCTCTTCCGCTCGAACCTCGATTTCGTGTTCGTGTGCGAATCTGAGGAGCGAATTCGACGGGAGGGAATCCAGTTCGGATTATTCCAACAAGGTCGAGTCTCATCTCCGCGTTGCGCTCAATTTGAGATCGAAACTCATTCGCGCTCTCTGTGCAGGTAGTTAAACCTGAATCTTCTCCATGGGAGAGATCGGCTCTGAGCGTAGGCGTGGAGGACTCGTCTGGGATCAGCTAAACCAAGAGAAAGTTGGACAGATCGAGGCAGGACCAAAGATTATCCGAGGCACCTGGAGCGACTGAACAGACCTCTACGCCGACAGGTTCGGCGCGGCGGCGACCCACAGGGCCGTTACACTCATCGAAGCAATAGTCTGTTCGTTCCGACTCAAAAGCAATCAAACTCAAGCTCTTCGCCATATCGGGTGTCGCCTCGGGCGCCAATCTTTGGATCTCTCAGATTCGATTTCTTCTCTGCTTGTCTCCCACTCCTTTCAGGTTATTCTGTTTGACCGAGAGGCAACAGTGTTGACGATAGATCCATGGAGTTGTTGCTCTCCACGAAAGGAGATTGCGGCAGAGTGTTGACAAACAGGTGAACAGGGTCGCTGTTTTCTCCCTCTTCTGTCATGGTCAATAGATTTCGACTCTCGCGAGAATTCTCTTCAAAGTTCAAGATTTCTCTCTTGTTGGTTCGGAAATCAAGGGAATCGAAAACAATTCTCGCGGACTGACCATTTACCATACCTGTGCGGCGGTCAAGCAGAGCACCGCAGGAATCCATCCGCACCTTCCCTTACCGCTGTCAAGCCACATAAGATGCTAAACTGCGGTCGGCGGCGAGCAACCTGCCCATAATGCAACTTCTACGCGTTAAGCTAGCCACGGGCAGCGCCGTAATCCACAAATCTGACGCATCTACGGAACATAGAAGCTATCCGACGGACCTAGGTTGTAAGACGCACTCGTGGTTTCGGCTTTCACTAGACAACTCGTAAATCTCTTGGGGTACGAGGAACCAAGCTTGAAATATGCGATCGAGCCCCGCAACAGAGCGGACAGCTAGAAGGAGAGGCCCCGCGGCCGGTGGGTCGGTCGACCAACGGACGAACTTTTGTTGTGATGCAAGACGGCCTCTCGCAGGGTTCCGCCGGGAGGGCGTAAAACGTCCGATGCACACAAACAGCTTACGGATCCGTTCGACGCATCTGGACGGAGAGCTCTGACGAATCTGTCCACCAGCCGGCCAACTCTGTTGAGCAGCCAACAAGCCAATAAGACAGCGAGGCATTCATTCTCTTACTTTGCCTTTCTGGTCACCACCTGTTCGTTCTCAGAGACCTGCGCCGACAATGGATCTCGGCTCATTCGCGGCGGGCGGACTGGCCGCGAGCCTCCTCGTCTCACTCAGTCTCTTCCCCGAGCGTTGTCGAGAACAATGGAGTCACCGAAATCACGATTATTAAGTTTCACCGTTCCCGGTCCGGGCTTGGTTATGGCATCAACGCTCGGCCGACGGAACTATATGATCAGGGTAAGTTTTTGCAATCCTCGGCTCCTCTGGGAAGGCTGAAACTTCTTGGCGGCGAGAACGGCGACTGGATGCAAGGAACGAGCCAGGGAGTGCGACGAAGTGGAGAAGCCGCCAAGATCTCGCGCCGCGGAAGCACATTTGAAATTCAACTCACGGAATCCGTCCGGTTGCTCCAAACTCAATTTGGTCCTCGGACCAAAACTGAGTCAAACGGAACTTGAGTCCCGGATCGGGTTTGTTGATGAAGCAACCGGACTTGAAGTCTTTTACCTTTTAAGCTCAATCGACTCGAAAGGAACAAAGTTACGGCGCAGCGTTACAGTAGCGTCTCGTGATCCTCGTCTATCCTCGCAGAGCTCCCGTTCGGATTGTTTGAGTAATCACCACACAAACCTTTGTAAGGTAACGAACGAGCTGATCTCCGAGTCAGAGGCTGCACTAATATGTACCTATGTGCGGATTCCCTCGGAGTCTCTCGCTGCAACTATTGACACAATGTATGTGTATTTATAATGTTCGCTTCCGAGGTAAGCGACAATCAGCGATCCGGTCAGCGAAGACGAGTTGATGTTGGTTGATATTCGATATGAGTCGGGTAAGAAAGAATTTCCCCGTCTCATCTTCTCTCAGCGACGGGCTACCGCCCGACCGGCTGAGTGACCGAGGAACAGTCGTCCCCGTGGTATTCGATCGGAGGTGGCTCAGTCGAGGTGACCGACCGCGCACTCGGAACGGAGCGAACGTAAAAAGAAACACCCACCACGCCTTCCGTGTATTCCTCGCGAGCCGTCGGTTTTACTAGTGATGGGATGACACTCGACGAAGATGAGTCACCAAGGGCGCGGGCGAGGCTCCGAGACCACAGCTGCAGCAACCACCGGGACTGAAGGACACGCAAAAATAGGTGAACAGCGATAAGTAACAAGGAACTCAGTATTCCGTCGGCTGAAAGCATGGAAACTCGCGCTAAAGGGTAGCGTTCAATCATGATTCATCCGATCTCTGTATTTCCATCTTTTTCCATGGAAGTCCCTCTCCCAGCCAGGCCGAGATTTCTGGAAACGATATCGGCGCGGTCTCGTCTCCACCAATCGATTCGCTTCGTCACTCGTGGAAAACTAACAAGAAGAGACCCGGGTTCGAAGGGCGAGTGTGTGTGTGTGTGTCTGTGAAAAGCGATGACTTCTCCGCAGGCAGCGCCCTGCCCAATGAGGCGACGTGGTCTTGTCAACGACATATCTATCAGGAAGTCCATGTCTGCTTCGAGTTGATGCGTGTTCTCTGTAACGCCACGCTTCAAAACTTTACAGCAGACAGCGAGCGCCTGCTCCTGATTTGAACGCTCTGTGGCTGCGAATGAGGAAGCACATGCCAGTGCGTACGCCTGCTCGACGGCTGCTTTATCCGTTCGTTCGTTAGTTCGTCCGTTTGTTCGTCCCTACAACCAACCAGTCAACCAGCCGGTTGCTCGGTCGGCCAGCTTGCCAGCCAGCCACCCTCAAATGAGCAAGAGCACAACGAACGCGCTGGCCTTTCTAATTTGGACTCGGAGTTCTTAGATAAGGAGCCGTCTGCCCTCGAGCGAATTGTAAACTGGACGAACGCTCAGCCAGGATGGATTTCACTTGCACTCGCTCCGGATCCTTCCGTTCAAAGTTTCGGCGGCGACCAACTCGCTCGGAATAAAATACAGACCCCGGAACCCGTTTCGAAAAGCCTCGGAACGTAGATCTGTCCGCCGCGTTCGGCCCGCGGCACTAGAAAGGAGCCACACCGCAGGTGGGCCCGAACCTGGGGTCGATTTCAAAAACGTGAAGAGGGAAATAGGAGATCCAAACATTGTCAGAATCCATTCCGGCAACTCATTCCCTCGACCACGACCGGTGTGAACGGGATCCTCGGCGCTGAAAGAGCGTCGATCTTCTGCTGGCTGACCCTGGTTCCAATCTCCCAGGCGGCCTTCCGAGATTTTTCTGACAGGCGCACGCACATCCGGAGCTTTGACAAGGATTTCAGGATTGATTCTGTTGACATCAAAGCAGGAGTTGTAGCCAGGCTCAAGAGGGCGGAAACTTCAGAATGCATGACTTTCGGATTTCGCAGCCCCAGAGGCTCTGTTTTAGTGATTTGGCTCCGGAAGTACTTCTGGCCGTCTGATATCGAGCCGATAGCTGACCCGATACTCGAAGAATTCGCGATTCGGGAACTCCAATCCCTGAAGTCGTCGCTTGTTGCTCGAACGACAAGACTAGCTCGGGCACTGAAGCAGACGATGAGGACGATGACGTGGATGTACACCACATACATTTTACACGTGGAACAGGCAAGAGCCCGGCCTAATTCACTGTACGTGGGTATATACGCTTGCAGGTGACAAGTGAAGTTCTTTATACCGACTCTCGACTGGTACAAGACGAGCCATAATTCTTTGTGAGTGATAAGAAGACCTTCGCTCGGAGAGACGTAACACAACTCGAATGGCGTCGAGTGTTCCTTGTTCTCACGGGATCGTAAATTGCGTTTCGTTGCGGACGTTGCAAGCGAAGAAAAAGAGACGACACAAAAACAGGACGCGTTTCGCGCAGACGCCACTAACAAGTTCGCGTGTCTAAACAGGCCCGTCGTCACCATATTTCATCGCGGCTTCAACGAGCATCGTTTGCCACGAGGCGGTATTGAGTAATTGCCCGCAGCTCGCTTGTCAGACATTCGGCTCTCGAGATTGTTGATAAACGGCTAAGTGGACTAGAAATGGGACATAAAAATTTCCTCTCGTTTTTATTCTCCTCCGACCTTCTCTCGGATGCCGCTCCCATCATCGCTGGAACTAGCGGCAAGCAGTCGTACGTTTGGCCACTTCTCATGGAGTCGCGTTTGTTCCCTCCTTCAGGTGGTATGGGATCGTCTGACCAATTTGCCACTTTGCGAGCCGTGTACTCGGGCAAGACCGAGTAACTGACTGACTCACTGAGAGGGAAGTGCGACTCATTGCCTCCCCGAAGCAGCGGGAAAGGTCCGCCGCGCCGACTTGGCGTAGCTGCGTGTCGTTCGTACCGTGCTTGTTATTCGCTGCAAAAGGAACCTCCGGATCGACTCTTCAGAGTCAAGCCGTCGCTTCCTGTTCCGCTATTTCGGTTTCCACTCGGTCTGTTCTCGACTGCCGTATGTTCACTAGATAATCGCGTAGCTACACTAGTTAGCATCGGACTTCCCCGTGTAGTCCCCATTTCCTCTTGGAGTTTGTTTTTTGCTTCTGCCGACTCTCGTCGCACTTCCGGAGTCCACGCGGTTTCTTTCTGAATCGTATTCTCTTTTGATCCTCCCATTACTTCAACGTAATGACCGCAGGACATGGGCATTGAGGTTGCTGTTTAGAACCATTGGGCGGGCAGTAGTGGCTGTTCTCTAATCCCGCTTCCCGCGAAAAACAACGCTCGTGAAGATTGATGAAGCGCCTCTGTAAAGGCTTTTCATTCCTTTGTGGTGAGCTTCGTTAGTTACAAGGATCGGAAGTCAGACTAAACAACACTGCTTGAGATACTTTGAAGGGATACGGTCGTTAGCTGAATGATCTATATCAGGTAAATAATCGGGATGAATGCGCTTGACCAGTGTCTGATGGGAAACTGCTGCGCGCGGTGTCCCAACACGCGCTCATCAAAATCATTGGGGGCACGTCTATCCATCGAAGAACGCATCAACACGCCCGATTGCCTCAAAACCAACCAACTGGACCTACGGGGCCGGGGAAACGTGCTCAGCGCGTTGGTTCGTGTCTCGGAGAATCCATTCCCCATTCCTAATGCTTCTGTCAACGCCTCTCTTCTCTTCGATTCTCGCCCCTGACATCCTCGAACCGTTTTTCCGTTTTCGTTCGTACTTTTCCAGGGGACCACGACGTTCTCCAGTTGGCGCTCAGAACACAGTTCGAGCTGATCCTCCGGGGACAGCGAGTTATCCCCGAGCGGGAAACAATTCTGGAGCGGAACAGAGAAGAGCAGCTGTTACACCGAGAGTATCTTGTTGGTCGTGCTGTTGCTCCTCCTCCTCCCGGTCGTTCTTCTCCCGCTCTCCTTTCCACGCCGTTCTCACTGAATGCCTCGGGGGAGATGTCGAGATAGGTTCCGATTTAACAGCGATCAAGAGGTCGAGAAGCGTTCGATGCGTGACCAGAAAAATTGTCGAAATCGCCTCCATCGAAACCTGTACTAACCAGCTTAATTTTTCTCCTCTCTCTGCTTCTCAACTCAGACTCACAAAGGTGATAACATGTTCGTTACGATAATCTTTACCACTTCTCAGGCGCGAACGGGTCAGGGGTGACACCTCAGCTATGTCACGTCTCTTATCTGTGACCGCCGCAAACCTTCGGGAGGTTTTCGAAATGCCTCTTAAAAGTCCAGACGAGGAGATAGGGACCAGTGGTCTCCTGACCACGACAAGTCTCCTCACCCTCCCGAGGAAGCGTCCTTTCAATTTTTCCTCTCCACATCTGGAGCGTATCTATGGATCAATAATCAATCCGCCGATCCGATCGGCCGGGCGACCAACAAAACGATACAGCGACAGACGAACAGGTCGGATTCGACAGAATAGCGGCGACCCATCCGAGAATCGAAACCTCGCCGGTCGACAAACTTTTTTTCTTTCATCTGTTCAGCTGTTGTTCCCTATTCCCACTCAGTGGAATCGAGTGGCGGTAACCTGCTACGGCGACTAAGGCGGCAGTGGAGCAAAACGAGAGGATAAGGAGAAAACCGAGCGCACGAAACATAACCAGCCGGTAAAGCGACCAATGAGCCGAAAGACAGGCGGCTCGAGGCAAATGGCACGGTGACCATCACCTACACCGTCATCAACATATTTTCCACCGGATAACAGTGGTGCTGCGGCAGTGTTGCAGGCTACGGTGACCGCTAGAGTTCAGGGTACATACACCAAAGTTGTTGAGGGGTTTCCTCTCCGGCTTTGGTTTTAACTGCGTGTTAATGAAGCGAAAAATGCGTGGCGTGGTGTTGACATGAACGCTGTTCCCACCGTACGCTGTAGTGTACTCGTCTACTTCTCTGTCCACTTGGCTGGATGTCTAGCTCCCTGCTCGCCTACTTGACGGTTCTGCTTCTTGACTTGCGGACTTGCTGCTCCCGCGATTCAGCAACGGCATCGGCAAATATACAGCGGTATTGCCAGGTCTGATGCTTCTCGGCCTCCCTCGTTGGCTTCTTCTTCTTCTTTTTCCGCCTCATATTCCGCTGCTTTCGTCTCGGCTTAGCTTACGTCAGTCAGACAGTCGACCAGCCAGCCCGCAAGCAGGCCCAGCATCAAACGCACAACGAAGGCAGCAACCACAGCCGCAGTAGCAACAAGTCGGTTTGGCATAACAGAACATAAGAAGCGCCGCCACGCAGCAAACAATAAAACGAATCTCTGCACGGTGCCGTAAGTCGCAGCGACTCCTCGCAACGACAGTACGGAGTGCGTCAAAACTATTTCGGGCAGCCGGTGCCTCCGACGGCGGCATCTTTGAGTGAGGAACACGCCCGGTCGCCCATCGTATTCCATTAGAACATGCTCGTCGTTCGCGAGTGCATATGCGTCATTGAATTTGGAGTCGCAAGGACGGCCTGAGAGCAGGGGCGTACCCAGGATTTTTTTTTGGGGGGGGCCAGAGCGAATTTTTCATCATCTTGGGGGGGGCCAAGACATGATCATCATCATCATTAACATGGAGCTCTATGGGCCGGACGAAAATCTTGGGGGGGGCCATGGCCCCCTGGGCCCCCCCCTCGGTACGCTACTGCCTGAGAGTACTCGTTGACATCGGTGCTTTGACGTCTCTTGTGTTCCTGCTGTTCAAGCACGCGGGCAGATACATATTCTATCGCGGGCACGTTGAATATCTGAACTTTGGGAATCTTTGGGCTTCGTTCGGCTCTTCAACCTCTCGTGACTTGGAGCGGTTGAAGCACTTCTTCGATGAGATGCCTCAATTCTCTCGGTGAGTTCAACCGACTAGCAACTAGCTAACTAGCCAGTCAGCCAGCCAGCCCGCCGAGAGGACTTGGTACGTCGCGGACCGTACGCCGCACAACGTCTTTGCGCCATGGATTCTCTAGCACACACACACACAACGCAGCGGCGTTTAGCAATTCAAGTGCAGGCAACAACTTATCAATTATTGAGCACTGTCAGTGGCAGTACGATCGCTGTGCGTAAAAACCTCCGCTCCACTTCGCGAGCTGCCGCACATTGCGGGTTCTCGTCGTACAATCAAGCATAATACACTAAAGGATGGAAGTGTCCGCGAAAGCCTTAGCAAGCAAATGTAGCGGGAGGAGGGAAGGAAGGGGTGAGAGTGGGGGAAACTCGAGAGCGACCACACATTCGCGGGACAATTGCTGTCTACAAGACAAGCGCGGGCAGACTTTCCCTTCGCACCTATTGTTGCGCCGCAGTTGTTTAGCCTCGCGAATAACAGCTGGCCTCACTTATACTCATAACAACAGGTAGTAGAGCGGTAGCCTCCCTCGCGGCTGCAGTCGCTGTGCGAACCCTCTTCTTTTCCCGGCAGTCATGGTCGTTGCACTTGTCGGCGGCGGGTTATACCTACACGAAACAGCCCTGGCTCAGCCAGAATGGCAGCCAGTATCTACTCACCCTGGATCGCAATCAAGTGATGCTCATTCAAAGTCGACTCAAACTCGGAACGCAATCCTTCCTCTTGGATCCGCAATTTCAGATGGGTGTTCATTTCAAGCATGGAACTGAAACCGCATCTCCTTATCATCGGATTAAGCTGGAGCAGTTAGAAAAAGTTCCACAGACGTACTGCAGAGAACCAAATATTCCTGAGCCAGGTTTGTTCCGTGACTTGTGATTCCGGAAAAGATCGGTGTATATCAGTGATATCCTGGGCGGCTGTCTTTTTCTGCATCTCAACATGGCCAGCTCAACACCTCTGCTATCCGAGCACAAGTTCCTCATCATCTTCAAACTTGTTGATCCGGATGGATTCCGAAACCGCAAGAAAAGATGTGGAGGCAGCGTTCCATTAAACCTCTCCAGTCTGTTAACCACAGTCTGACCAAGAGAAGAAAACGCTCGTGGCGTCATAAATCGTTCCGGATATTTTTCAAAACAGCCTTTTCCTCCGAGTTCATGATCGCGGTCGTTTTCCAATCAGCTCCACGCAGAGTTTGGAGAGGATTCACACGATCAAGATTAATAAGTACAAGACGTTGAGAAGAATCACTCCGTCTAGGGATCTACGAATCCGCTCCCGCTCTGCAGCAAGCGAAATGTAGTTTTCGTTTTCATAGTCAGCTCTGGACGTCCGCGTGATAGCGACTGATTCCTGGGAGCGAAGAGACTCTGTGTTCACTTGATGCATCTGTTACCTAACTAGAACTCTCCCGTTCTTCTCCATCGTAAACAAGAGAGGCTCCAGATGAGTTTCAAAGTCATCCACCACGTTGTCGTATTTGTTCGCTTCATCACAATAACCCTTCAGTGCGGTCGGGTGCAGTTTTGATTCGCAGTTGTAGGTCATTTTTCTCGAGCATAAGGTCAGCGTTTCAAAGCGATCACGACCGTCGATCACCACTGGCAAGAGGCCCTCAAGCACTCGACAAAAGCTCATTGGATATTGGAAGTGTTAGCCAGCGGGCCGCAAAGGATTCCACAGTGCTAATATTGCCGTCGAGGAATGCGACCTCTTCATTCAAATGCTCGCTTTAGTATTTGCTGAGGAAAACTCCATGCCAATTCAACGGAAGTGTAACTGCCCGCTCACTCGATTGGAACTCTCGATGTCAACGCCTGTCTGGTTTGACGATTGTCTTCGCTACCACGTGCCATCGAGCCAAGTCCGGAAAACAACAATCATCTTCCCGAAAGAAGAAGAAACACTAATTGTCTCGATCCATGTTTCATGGGCGGCTGATGAAGCCGCCGCCAGTGGTGCAAATGCAAATTACGGGGAACAAAAACACATTTCACTGAAACATTGATTAATTCCTGTCCTACCTCTCCGTCTCATTAGACGAGTGGCTCAACGCCGACAACGGAAAGGTGGATGTCGCTGTGAGGGCCAACAGCTAGCACAGAAACTCACACTTTCGCTCACGCAGCGAGATGGACTTTCAAGAACCCTGCTATTTGCTCCGGATCGAGTAGGTAGAATCTTCGCAGAAATTTCTCGTCTCGCATCGCTCCGTCGAGTTCTCCAAAGTTTATTGGTTTTGGCTTCCTCCAAGAGCGGCATGTATGGATTCTGTTTGTACAGTTTTTCGTGTTTTTTTGTCGAATCGGTACCTTGCACTTCCGAAGAGTTCAACGTCGTCAAAATGTAGTCTCAGGCACCTTCAACAATAAATTCCGCTGCCAAGAATTCTGTGACGAGAGCGAGGCACAGCATTATTTGCCCACTGCCAGTCTTTTCATGACGAGAGAAGAAATTCGGAAGTTTCGTTATTTTCCTATCCTTGGAGGAAGGATGGGTCTTCACGATGTTCTGTCCGCCGACGTGCACAAAATCTGAACGGACGGACTATTCATCAAGATGGGCATGGGTCGATGATTGATGTTGATTGTGAAGAAGTGCATGCCTACCTCCGATTTTGGCCTCGCCAGAGCGCTCGAAACTTTGTAATGAAAGGTGAAGAAACATCATGGGCGCGATAGTTGGGAGCGTGCGTCAGGCAGGCGTGCTGATACCGCTTTTTTATTTGAGAAATTTTCCATTCCGTCATCGAATCCTCCCGCCCCTAGACATTTCGTGGCAGCTCGAACCGCGGGAGAGCACACCAAGGATTCCTCAACGATAATCAATGGAACAAGCTCGTCGCTCATTAGCCAGACATCGTATCTCGCGCAGACGATGGTCATTCCAAAACCGTGTTGGCGAATGTTTCCGATCAAGAAATTCGGCGAGATAACCGACGGCCTTCAGTCATCGCAGCGCGGAACAACTTATCATAACTCGAAAATTCGTGTTTCTGAAAATCAGCTGAGATTCGCGGTGCCACGGTTGCGTATTCCGCAAAAACCAGAGTTCCTGTCCGTGGGAAAAGCAATGCCAGGCCTGAAGGGATCACTGATCACAACACATATCTCCTGCTCAGGATCATTGGCATCGTGCAGACCTAACAGACAAGACTAATAGCTAACGTTTCAAACTTGTCTGACGGGTGATGGGTGATTATGCCGGAATCGAGATCAGGCCATCTGCCGCTTGCCCGCATACATAAACGTTCGCGGTCAGGATGTTTGTTGCATTCGTCGCACGTTTGCTCTTCCATTGGCACGTACATACGCGCGCCGGACTGGCGAAGCCTACGAATGCATCTTTTCTCCTCCGTGGATACGGTGTTTACATGGAACCACTACGTACATATTTCTCAGCAGATGGAGAAAAGCACTTCACTCGAGTCCGCGAGGACCTTGTCTGATCGTATGCGGCGTTCCCACAATGGCGAGTTCAAGATACCTGATTCACTCCAACAGCGGAGCAGCAGACGATGTCGTAATCGATTTGCCTCAATTTCACCTCCACTCCGCAGTAATTGAGTCATGCCAAGCTCGGTCATATGTACAGCCGCGTTGGTTCATTCGATGAGCAAAGATGCGTTTTCCCGATGCCACGCCTCGAAAGTCTCTTACGGAGCCGCAAGCCAAGAGTACGCCGCCGGTCCGTCAAACAGTAAGTCAGTGATTTAAACAGAAGTCGACCGAGTGGACGATGGGAGCGGCTCGCTGCAGCCACCAAAGCCGTGCCAAGACAAGACCATCGCGCCAAAGTCACAGAAGATGGATCTCATGGCAGCCAGCAGATGACGCACATCTCCCGTCGAGTTGACTTCAGGATCGTCGAGTTACCGATACTTTGACTGCTGGTGTTGTTGTCGTTGGGCTTGTTCGCTCGAAAATAACAGGCGGTCTATGTGCAGATCGAGTGAAACGGCCCGTGGTGCTCGTGCAGTGGCACTGACATGAGCAGCATTTGCACGGTGGCGAGTTAATAAAGATCGTGCTTAACAGCTGGTGAAGATGAGCATTAGATTCAACAGTGGCTTGACAGCAAACAGACCAATTCTGTCCGCTGGATAGCTCGCTGGCTGACCGACGGACCGACCGACCGCCCGCCCAACCGACTGAACGGTCATTCAGGCAGCAAGAGTGCGCGCAGGCGGGCGTCAATCGTATATCTCAATTAGTAGCGAGAGCGTCAACGGCTACTCAATACACCATGGGGATCGGCCGTTCGTTTCGTTCGGCCGTCCGCCTGTCCGCCCGTCCGCGGATCTCGCTCATCGAAGCCGGCAGCGATTCGTATCTCGTTGCTGCCAGTGGTGCTGGTACTGCTTTTAGCGGTGCAAACTCAGAACAGGATGGTTTATGGTTCACGGTTTTTATCGATGCGCGTTTCATATTACATATCAAGGTGCTCTTCCTTCGAGCGCGCTCGGATGACACGGATCGGGTTTTGCGACCTCCCGTAGCCTTGAAGTCTTTCGTTTCCTCGAAAACTTGGCGGAGCGTTGGCGTCTCGAGAGTCGGCCAATTCTCACTTCGTTCGGGTTTTCCCGCATTCGACGAATCTCCGCTTCAGGCTCTCCTCGACGGATTTTCTTCGCTTATATCAGGATCTGTGGATGTACGGTTGGAAATGTGCATCCCTAACGTCCCGGGAAACCTGGAAGCATTGACTTCGGCACAGCGAGAGCAACAAAAGCAATAGTGGACATCAGGCGAGCTGCAGCTAGAACGTTATTCGCATCTTGTCGCATTGCACATACTGCATCGCACGGAATTTGAATGGCAGGGAACAATTCCGTCTGCAATTGATGTCCCGATGATTGCACTCAAGCGTTACGATTCGTTTTGCGGCATGGGGTGTTCTGTCTTGGTGGTGGTGGTGATGGTGGTGGTGGCGGTTCGAGTTAACGTCCAACTCGTGCTAACGAGTCGGGGGCTCAAGCTGAACTCTTTTGGGAGAATAGAGCTACACACATGGGGAAATACGAAACTAGTTCGTCCCTCGTGCTCTCGTCACTTCTGTCTGACGTGTATCCATCCCCGTGCTCCGCTGTGACCTCTAAAAAGGAGTAACAGCGAACAACGAGTTCTACGTCAACATTCGAGCCATAACTACACTCAGAGTTCCAACTCCGAGCCGCACAAGAATGATTTTTTCTCGTCGCAATCGTCTCGGGCTGATCCAACAATTCAAACGAACGAGACTTCCCCGAGCTCCATCCCGAGGGTCGGGACGGATCATATGGAAGCTTGATAACGGCGGCGCAGAAAGGTCGTTGTGAAGCTTTGCGAAAACTGGCGACCTAACCCGACTCTACGACTCGGCCAGAACCACAGACGCACGCCCAATCCGTGGGAGAGCAAATCCTGAGTGAGTGAATCCGAATCACCGAAAGCCCTGTACTGTGTCATATCTGATTACGAAGTTCGAATATATCCGTGCGAAAGGAGAAGAAATTGATGCAATGCAGTGACCCGCCCCACAGCTTTCGCAAGCCAAGAGGTTAGTTATCGCCACCGTCCGTGCTGCTGCTGCTGCTCCGGCTGCTGTTCGGCACGAGTACCGTTCGTCCGTCCGTCCATCAGTAGGTCCGTCCGTCCGTCCCTCCGTCTGAGCGTCCGACTGGCCAACAGCAGACCTTCACGTCTACGCTTGAGTTGGACTCCAAGCTGGGAGAGTGCATTCTTAAGGCCATTCGATCGGGTCTGGCGTTCCGTCCATCCGTCCGGCGAGGAGTCCGCGTCGTTCAGACGCTCAAATTGACGTCGTCCATAAAAAGTGTTGCTGACGTTGAGACGCATAACCAGAGCCGCGGCTTGTGGTGACAGCGTCAACCATAAAAAATAAACAACGCTCTCGGCATTTGGCACTCCTCTTTGGGCCTACCACCAGTCAAGTGAGCAAGCGAGTAAGCAAACGAACTACCAGCCATCTAGCCAGTGAACCAACGAACCAACCCAACGAGCGGCCAGGCGGCAAATATTCAAAAGCGCGCCAACTGCCGCTCACTCGCGCCCTTACTCGAAGTACATTCAAACTGAGTGAGTCTAGGCCAATCGAGAGTGGAGCCCCTTACGTCTTTGGTCAACCGTCGTTATGCTAGCCTACACTCGCTCCCTTCACGTGAAATGTGAGAATTAGCTTCGTCGCACACGCTTGGAGAGAATCAATTGGATTTCCGAACATGACATACATCTCCCCGTCGTCTTACACTTACCAAACGGTCCGTGTCAAACAACTTCTGATGTGAAGACTTGTTCTGCTTGGACTACCCGCTGTACACTGAACAAACGATCCAACCGAAATGAACTTCAAAGGTCACTGATGTTCGATGAGGTTACTGATTCCACAAGTATCACTGGAGTCCAACGATTTTACAATTACAACAAAAAGATTTCTCGGATGATTGTGATCGACGAAGAGATTGGACTCCCGATCATTCGCTCGGAGATGCTTCCCGCCTGGCCCGGGCTGGAGCACTGGAGGCCGGCAATAGAGAGGGCCCTCCGCTCCCTTTCCCGTTGCCTCCTCACCGCCGGCGGCAAGGGCCCGACGATATTTCCGACGCGACCGCGACCAGCGGTGCCATAACAATCGCCAATAACATCGCAGGATCGTCCCTGTTCGAACGCTGTGAAGGGTCCCCGATTGCGCAAAAGTAACCACCTTCTAGAATCATTGAAAATCCTAGGGCGCGCGAATCAGGGAGCGGATCGCGAGGTCGTTCAGTGGAGCACGTCGGCTAGCTTGTTGTATGTATGTACTTGGCCACTTGCTCAACTCGGCACCTCGCCAAAGCACTTGTTGAGCCTTCGCCATGTGGCGCTCAATGGTAAATGTCGTTTACACCTGAAATAGGTTATTTTCTTCTCTTGGAAACGAGCCTGCAATCGTCGAGTCCTCGTGTCATTTAAGTGCTCATGTAACTGGAGTTTTCCTTTCCACTAAATTAGATAGCTCCGACAGGCTCGAGGAGAAGTTTGTCGTGTTACAAACTCGACGTTCTCGCCAAACTCATTGAGGCGAGGATTCAAAGGAATCTGATGCTCGGAGCCAGAGCAGAAATGCTCGGAGCCTGAAGCTTTCTTCAGTGCTTGTTGGGAACTTGGCAGCGCGGAGCAACACCCGTTTCCCAACTGCAGTCTCAGAACAAAAGCTCTAAATTTACGGGTTTCTTTCGAACTATGGCCTCGAGCCCGGCCCCGCTACACGCCTCGTTTAATCTATGAGACGAGGCAAAATATTACCCTTCTCATTTCCAAGCTCGTTTCATATTTCAATGACCCGATCGATTTTCAATAATGCACCGGCCGCGGGCCAATTCATTGTTTCTGTTCCCCGGAAAATTCCCTAGCCTCATTGCCTTCCTTGAGCTCCCTGTGAAGAATCGATTGTAGAATATCGAGACGCGTAACGAATTTCCTTCAATATCCTCACGCACCACAAGGTCGTTAGGGTCCACGGACCGTTTCCCGTAATATGGACTTGAAAGTAGGTCGCACTAAGTGGACACATTATTGTGACTGCGCGGTATTGCGAAGTTCACGCACCCTGGAACCCTTCAGGTATTCTTCGTCATCTTCATCTTCGTTTTCTTGCCGACCTCCGCCGATGGGCAGTCGGCGACAATTCTATATTTGCAGTCCCATGGTCCATAACAGCCGTATGGAGCTTAGCAGCACTGAAAGTTTGCCTCACTCACTCACTCGCTCGCTCGTTCGCCCACACACTCACCCTCACACTTTAGTAGAAAGTTCTCCGTGCTTCTCCGTTGCTCCCGAGGCTTATCCTTCTTCAGCTGGGTGGCTATCCTTCTTTGGCCAGACGGCTATCCTTTGACACGGTTCCGCGTTGAACGCTCTCTCGTCTGGGTCTCAAATCGACGTCATCAACATCACCTTTCTCGTAGTCTGCCGTACTGACGGCGTCTTTTTTTCACTCGTTCCGCGAAATCCAGCCATCTGCATAAAGTTCCATACAGTACATCAGAGGGACGAACGAGACGCACTGCATTGGCGGAACTCATCGAGTGAGAACCGAGGAGGCAATTTGCACGCGAACGTTCACATCCGAATTTCCGAACAAGATCTTCTGGAGAGCGGCGAACTGTGTGATCTGTAGAGCGTCGGTCGCTCAAACTGGATCTGTGTTCAGCCACCCATGACAAACGCAAGGAAGCTTATCGATCGTTTGAAATCTGGCCAGTTGGGTGATATTGAAACTCACAAGTGTCATCAGCAGCGTTCTCGAACAAGCACATGCTCCTGTTGGATTTATTATTAGGCGAACATTTGAACGAAGCTCGCGATCCTGAGAGGTTTGCCTTTCTCCTCCCGTAGCATGCATCGATCCGAAAAATGCGACCGTGTCCCCTGACAGAATCGTGTAAAATCAGCGTGCTCGGGGGTTTTCGTCCAGTTTTCCGAGTGGGACGAACAGAACGACGATGCGAACGACTGCGAATCTGGCAAGATTTTGAAACTCTCTGATTTCGTTTCGTACAAGCCTGATATGGAGGGCGATCACGATGTTCCGAGGCCGAGAAGAAATTGACCAGAAAATATTTTACTTTTCAAAGATTACCTGAGCAGCACGAGGCCGACAAATTATGCGTTTCCGCGCTGAGCGACAATTACAGAGGCGCTCCCTCGAACCTTCGTTCTGTACCGACTCATTGAGTAATTGCTACATCAGACGCTCGCCGTTCCCCGTTGCGGCCGCGGCGGCGGTGGGCTCATTGTAAAAGACAAGCAGTCAAACAGAGTGCAGTCGCAAAGTCGGCGCTCCTCTTTGCTGTCGCTATTGCACTTGATATCAGCAATAATACTTAATGAAGCTGATGATCATCAACTCGGAACCGCAGGATGGAGTCATGAATGATTGGCTGAACTTTCGAGTGTCTCGCACTCTTTCGTTCTCTTTTTCCCTCCCTCCCTTTTTGCATCTCTGTTCCACACGTTTTACGACACGTCGTCCGTCGCCGGTGGAAATGTCGAATGAGAATTGTCAGTTTATGACGACGGTAACATTTCCCAGGACGCGATATACTCAAGATAGAACCGTACTCGACCAAGACAGGATTCGCGACTCTCTTTTTGCCGACTGCCGCCAACAGCCGGCCGGAAATTGGAGAAGCCTTACAATTCAGGCTCGCGATTTGAAGTTACCGATCCCTCCAATCGCCTTCCTCTCGCCTCTTACGGTGGCGGCTGAGCTTGGATTGGTTTTGTTGGGAGAAAAGCTCTTTGTCCATTTTAGTCCCTCCCTTATTTCGAACCGACAGATTACCCGGGGTTTGGAACAGGAAAGATGTCTTGAACGGGGAAATTTCCGCCAGACGGTTTGGTTGGTGGGAGGAAATCCGAAAAAGTGCCGGGAAACCTCATCTTCCCACGACCGTTTGATGGAACAGACTTCGGAGCTGGGTTGCCAAGAGACCATGGGGAGATGTTCGGAGGCCAAGTCCACGGGGCTCGAGAGTGAATTCGTATGAGATTGTGGCAAAACTCAAGACTCCGAGCTATGAATGATGTGATGGCGGCGGGAAACCCGATTTCGTTGCGAAAGCCTTCTCCCGTATCCGGCAGAACCGTGATATTAAATTGCACCAATCAATATCGGAACTCAGCCCAGATCCGATGATTACCGATGACGCGGGAAGGTACGTAGAGTTTGGGATGAAGCAACAACCCAAACTTTGCAGCATCGGTTCTTGTTTTGAGCAGTACTCAAATACGGTGTGGGTATTCAAAAATTTCGCGCTATGTTAGACACGACACCACGCGTCGTGTCAGGTGATGCCGAAAGAGCTTGCTCTGGTAGTTTTTGTCACAGCGAATGACCGATTCGCTGTGCTCATGTCTCAATTTGGACGATCTCTTTTGGGTGAGAATCTCGTGTCGTCAGAACCCGAGCTCTTTCGCTGCAACAGGACCTCGATTGAGGAGGGACTCGGCAGCCGGAATCGATCCCCGCGCAGTTTCAACATCTAATGACGGCTGACCGGATTCCGTAATTAGAGCAGAGGAGCCACCTCGAACAAATGCAGAGCAGTGTTCATCAGGAACGGTCACTACATCTGGGTAGCATTGAACGTTTTCCTCGATAACACTCTGGAGCGGAACATCAAGAGACACTTCCTACCAGTCCCTCGCGAAACTCGATCAGTGAGCGATCAGGGAGAATTCAAAAGTTCTCGAAAAATTCGTGATGAACCAGCTATCTATCGATCACACTGGCCAAGTTCTCAGGTTCATCAGCGGTTCACGGTCGAATCGTTCCTGTCAATATGAGCCCTATATACCTATCAGTGTCTGTACTTGAAGAGGCAACCAAGCAACGTATCGTTTTGAGCTTGCACAAGTTTTGAGGAGGGACGCAGGAAAGTAGTAGGAGCGAGTCGAAGATCAGAGCATGAGTATGCTGCCCCGTATTTGTCGAGAGAACACAGGAAACACCTCCGGGGGGATGAGGTAATTCGAGGCTCACACCCGAAGCCCCCGCAGAGAATGTTTACTCCGAAAGGAGAGCATCGTTCCCAGTAGGCGTAGTCGGAATCGACTTCACCAATTCTAAAATCGCTCCAATTCCAGCTCAGGAACCGGAATCGGGGATCCAATCGATGGTGAACCTCCCCCGAGGGAAACGCCCTAGGAATTCTCCTCGAATCAGTTCCTCAGGAGATGCCTCCTCGATGGGCTTGAACCCTGTCTTGCAGACGATGCGAAGCCGCTCTGAAAGTCCTGATTACAGAAACTCGGAGTTCCGGACGACCTTCATCACCGACTAGTCAATGATCCGCACACGTTGCTAGCAACACATCTTCGAAAGGACCGCGGGATAACTCACGAATGGATTTTCCGACCTAGGACTGTGTGATTGCGTTCTCCATCGAAAGTTGCTCCGGGGAAAAAATATGTGTTCCGCGGCTTTCTCCAGGAAGCCTCCAGAATGGCTCTCACGAACTGGAAACGCGATATCAAAGTTGGCATATTTGGATCGTCGCAGGCCACGAACACACGCATTTATCCCCAGTGATTGTATTGGAACAGTTGCATTGGACAAACCAGCAACGCAACAGCGAATTCCAAAGTAGTAGTCAGCTAGAAGAACGAAACCCATGGGCCCCGCTCGGACGCTACTATTATTCGCTCTCAGTAGCGAGACTTAAGCTCTCACCATGCTGGGGGTGCGGGATCCGCGGATGAGAATAACGATTTCCCACTACTTGTGGACCCGCAATTTCAGTTCATAACGGATTTGGGAAAGCCAGTTCTTGAATAATTCGGTTGAACAGCTCATATATGGGACCAGTGATCCGCGATTTATTATTGTTTGTGGTATATGTATATGTTTCTCTCCCGTACGAAGCGTCCGATCTCTTTGACTCTTTATAGTCCTCTAGGTCGGTTGGTCGTCCGTCTCTGCCAACGTGATCACGTTTAGCAACGGGGAGTTATTTGGTAAGAACGTTCATTACAACGAGTACGATGCAATGGTGTGCTTCCTTCTTCGCTGCGTCGTCGTCCTTTCGGGTCCCATTGAGCAACCTTTCGCTTGTTTCCTAGCTCTCACCGACTGACTGACCCAACGGTGGGGCTCGACGACGGTCAAATAACGGATGTTATCGCTCGTGAAATGGATCGCTGGAAGTCGTCCGTCATCCCAAGTCAAACTTGAATTTGTCGCAAAAGAGCTTTCGTTCAGAAAAACAACAACCCGGACCCGAGTCAGTTTGTTCGCCGCGCTTCCCTCAGTTTCGAGCGAGCACTGGTGCGAATCATTGGGTTTACGATGTTCCCTTCTGTTTGGGAGGCGAGTTCGAACGGAAGTCGGTTTACACTGTTTCTCGAAAGCGGGGATCTCTTCATCAAAGCCTTCTGTAGGGGAGACTTCCCCGACGAACTCGTTCGGAATCAGAACTCAAAGCGGACTGGTGTATCTGTTCGCGAGCTCCCTCTTCTTCGTGTCATGATGATAGCGATTCAGAACCACGGATCTGCATTTGAAAGCTTTCCTGTCTTTTGAACTCGACCGAGGTCTTTATTCAATACTATGCCGGAGCATTGCATATGCAACAGTTGAGCCAGAGTCCGTGGTCCGTGAAGCCCTAGCGGCGCCGTCTCGCGGACTGCTGTGGTCATAAGAACGCAGTTTCCAGCAATGAGGACTTATGACTCGGCAAGCGGAGAATCGACCCAGAGTCTGGCGGATGAGGAACTCCCGTTGAGAGACCCCACGTTAAGAAGTTTTCTCAAATACGGAACGGAAATCTTTCGGCTGAAAAGTGCCTCCGCGTGATTTTGAGGCAGTGTTTGCCGAGAGATGACCATTGCTTCAACGCCGGATCACAGCGACTTTTTCCGGGGCCGAGGGAATTCATCCATCGCGCGGGGAACGAGACGCTCAATTCTGTCATTGATATAAATCATAAGGGAACTCATAAATTACGACACGATTCTCAGAGCGAATGTTCATCAATCTACTCTGGAGCCGTTATTTCCCACGTGATGACGAAAAAACGGAGTCAAGGAACCACGTGCTTCCTCTTGATAATGTTCTCCGCACACTTCTCCCATGATACTTGAGGGAACAGAGAAATCCTCTGGTTCAGGACGGGGGCGTCCACGAGGAACAAATCGTGAAACACGTTGTGCTACCTCCGAATCTCGTCTCCGAGTACTTGCAATGGCCATCAACACTTGGCATGGCTCATTTTGCGGACTTAAGGCATCGGGCGTCTGACAATGAGTACAAACTTTTCGACATCCGGCACTGATGTACACTGAACGTTGTTTTCCTCTAAAATGAACTCCGGGTTGGCATTTGGCCAAACATAAGAAACAGTCAATGCGCGTGCTGTTTGAGTGATAGATAGGCACAAGATACAGACCACTGTCACACATCTTGGCAACAGTTTCATCATAGTTATTGGTTCTTTATGTTTTGAAAAAAGGAAACCTGTGTCGTTTCCCTCCCATGCTGGATGCTCGCCGCTCCTCCTGCTGCCGCTGTCGTTCGTTCACTCCGTTCAAGATAGAGGAGAAAAAAGCAGACGGAATTCTGTGTGTCGCACCCACTCTCGATCTTCTTCCGAGCAGATTTCCGAATATGCATACTTTAGTTACGGCCCGAAATAGCATGGCAAGAGGATTTCGAGTGGATGAGCGCCTCCATTTGCGTCAGAGACTCCCATGTCGAAGATAGCGAAAGCTGGCTTCGTGCTGAATCCACTCAAGTTCACTTGCATCGGAATTCTACGGGTCTTGTCGAACTTCCGGAACAAGTCTCAGAATTTGAAGCAACTGAAACCTTTCAAGAGGCCGATCTGGCACTGCTGCTATCACAATGATGAATCGGAGGCCCTGCTACACCTACGTCCGGGGCGATGCTGATGATGAACTAGAACATTCCATTAGTGCGGCTTGCGTCACAATGATGGGATCAACTTGTTCGGAACCTTTCTACGCGTTGCGTCTTGCGCAACAGACCTTCTTCAATTCTTGCCAACCCTGAGTGTGTGTCGTCTACTCTGATGGAGCGGGCTACAGTGGGGGCGAGGCGGCGGCGGCGGCGGCAATCCGTCCGTCGAACAGATCAACGCGGCCTGAGCATGAATGGAAGCCAGAACAACTTGTCGAGTTGAGGCTCTTCTCCTTCCGTTGGCGGGAAGTTGTTCTGCATGGACCACTCGCTGTTGACGTCTCGTCATCTTCTCTCATTACGTTTTCAGCGTGAAGAAGAAACGACTACATGTTTTTCTTTCCAAATACAGCTTTTCTTGTCGTTCGTTCGTCCGGCTGGCTGGCTCGCGGGACAACTTCCTCTGGTTCTTTGCTCGTTTTCTTCCCGTTCTCGATGCTTGTCGCTCCTTCTGCTGCCGCCGTTGTCAACCGACCGACAACGCTGTCAAGCTGTCAAGAGTTCCCAGACCGTTTCTCTTCTTTTTGTATTTGATTTCGACCAAACCGGACCAAGGTAAGGAACGCTGTCCTCTCTGAACAACTCTCAACACGGGGGTGTTTCGTTGGCTTTTGTTGGTTGTACTTCCACCCTTTTATTGCTGAGTACAGATTCTTTCTACGCACATAGTTACACTACATCTGCTTGCAACAGCAAAGCCTCCATGAAAAGATACAGGTCCGTTCAAGTGTCCGGGAAAATATTTTTTGGCGGCTTGATGTGGGTGGGAGTGATCCGAAGAGCGAGAAGAGCAGAGAATTGAATAGCTGACATCGCGAAATTGCATTCTTTGAGCATACGGATCAGCGAGCCTCTCCTCAGCGGCGCAAAACAAAGGAACTGAGTGGGCAGCCTCAAAAAATGATGACCCCGCCTGTATTAAAAGTTTTATGTCTTCCTTCAGAAGGTCGAAGTCGAGTAAGAGAGCTTGAAGAGTCCAACGACGGAGGAGAGGCAAGATGAGCACACGAGACTATCGCGTTACTACTTCGCTGTCGTGTGAGGGAACAGGATACGGCGGCAAGAGAACTTATTGCTTCGCCTTGAGTTTCACTACGCCGCTCCGGAGAGCAGAAAAAGTTCAAAAATGAAATTAGAATGCCGCGAGGGGACCATCGCAACCAATTCGTCCCTCTCCCCACTTCGAGTGGTTATAAGAAAGAGTCAACCGTGGATAATACCCCTTCGGTCTCTCCGTCGGCCATGGAATGAATCACTCCACGAACGGTCACTCTTTGGAGCCTCCGTTTCGGACAAGGTTTGTTCCATCCCGCGGAGAGGCTTTTTTGATCAATTGTTATATCGCCGTTCCGCGTGCATGTAAACCGAGGAATCCCAACCTTGAATGACCCTATTTCCCGGGAAGGCTAGTCGCAAACTACCGTTGACACCGAGCCAATTATTTCAAGGACCCCATGTCGGGACGCATTCCAGCCCAGGATTGTTACACTGTGTGTATTCGCGGCACTCGACCGTTTCAGATGGGATTCAGCGCCCTGAAAGAATTCCCCGGGAACTATTGAGCGCTCTTGAGCAGTATTTGCTGGCTCGAATGCTCCCTCGGTGCCTCTTCTGTATCGAGTGCCCATATGTCGTGGGTTGAGAGAGTCAAACACCCATACCGTGTATAGACACTGGGCTTGAAATCGCTTTTCCTCGCTCCCTGAGCTACACTGCCTTTTATCCGAGAAAGGCGTTTCAAGCATGTTTCCTCTTGCGCCACAGACGTGTTACGATGCTCCTCCACTTGATGACAGGCGGGTATCATGCTGAAATTTGGCATAATTTAGCAACTAAATCTTTGTGATTTGTCCTTGTTGCGGTCCCATCAAGGTTCGCTTCCTGCCTAGGAGTTCCGCTGCCTTAGATTAGAAGCCAGATCGAGAAAGAGAAATCCCGAGAGCTCGCAAGTTTTCTTTGAGCTCCCGAGTTTTCGAGATCCCTGATTTTGTTGCTCGCAAAGCGTGACCTCTCTTCATTCCCGCAGACTTACAAAGAGCCAAACTTTCCGGCACGTCTCTCACGGGAGACTCTTCCATGGGTCCTCTAGAATCTTTGACCCGGGAATATGGGAGACATCGTTCCAGGTGGGAACGACGGCTGAGGCTCCTTATGAATCGTTGCTTCGAGAGGATGGGATGTGGCCAACGAACATTCGCCGACTGCGGAAATCGCTTACAGTATTATACGTTCTTAACCGCTGAGCGAAACTCCCAAACCGGATAGGGCCGAACATATGGATGTCGCCGCTGGTGCATTGGAAAACGGATTTCGTAGAAGCTCCCGTTTTCGCTTCCGAAAGCTGCATGGCACATCGGTTGACCATTCGATGCGTGTGGGTCGCGCCAGGGGCAGCATCATATATCGATGAAGGGTAATCCTGGGATTCGTAGCACGCTCCATCGAACAGTTCATGGTATTATGCTGCGCGGTTGGCGCCCGAGCCTGAGTCCGGCCGAGGCCGAGTGGGCAACTGGTAGTGACTCAGCATGGCGTTCGACTCGAGATCGCTGGCTCACAACCATTGCGACTCCGTGGTGTCTTCATCTCATTGGCGAATGATTTTCCGAGCTTTTCAGTCGAATGGACGCATGGCCGAACCCCATATGTAGAGAAGATATAGATTCTGTGGGGACTCGTCCCGGATCGGACAGGTACTCTTGATTAGAGGCAGGCAGATGATTGACGCAGTAGACCCCGTATCCGTAGACCTACCACAGTCGACAACCGAGTTTCATTCCGGCCTAATCAAGGTATTTCCCAGTGCATCAAAATTCCGCGGGGCTCTGGCCTGTCCATACCCGTAGGAAGATACCCGAAGTCACTCGAGAGATCGTGGGCCTGAACCTTGAGACGTCCGTCCCGATCGCGCGGTAACCCCACAAAGTAAGCCTCAGCAGCGAATTTCTCCCGAATAAATCTCTTGGTACGTGGAAACCAGGCAATATCCAATAGCTAGATGGGTTTGAACCCTTGCATCTCGGATTTTCGAACCTCTCAGATGTGGATTTTGCAGAGCTGGAATTAATTCGGGAAACCTTCTCGTCTGAAACCCCTGTGGACATCAAAAACCCTCACGACGGAAGTTCTCTAAGGTGTCGGTGTCGACAGCGAGGCGTAACGGAGATCGGTGACGAGTGAGAAGGTCGGATAGGTTCACTTGTCATCTTTCAATGCTCGACAGGGCTTCAACGTCGAGTCTGTAGTCTGCGCTTCCTTCAACGGAAAGTTCCATTGATTTCCAAAACCGAGTGTCCACGGAAACTTGCCTGGGAAAAAGTTTCAGTCGCGACGGCTGAGTACCCTATATTTTCCAAAGCTCAAACAGACGCTCTAAGCCGGGCTTCATCGAATCCGGAGATTCTAACTTCGACGAGCGGCGCGTAAAGAGCGAGATCACGTCAGGTAATGGTATCTCATAAGAATCTGGTGCACAGAGCTACCTGTCCAGAAAGCGGCGGATAGGCATCCCTGCGAGCGCTAGCTACGCAATTCGGAAGCAGCAGTAAAAGGAGGACATGGCGAAGATCCTTGCTTGACTCGCTCCGTCCACCGTTGGCGTGATCACCGATTGCAGCACATATGTCGCCCAACATGTCTCCTGTTCGGGGAGCCAGAACAGCGAGTCGAGGGAGCACTTTGTATTAGGCCTCATCTCGGGTTCACTTGGTATCCGGATCTGGCGAACCGGGTTTTGGACAGTAATTCGAACGTCCTCATAACACCAAGAATCAACCGAATGATTGATCGGAGCGATCTATCTAGTGATTGGAAAACAAGGTCTCTTGCGATCCAGGCAGAGTGCGGTGTACCTTCGATGTGATTCTTGAAGTCCGATTCGAGGATACGGCCTGGAGGTCATAAGTGATGCTTCCCGTAAGCCACAATCACCGCGTTTCTCTATGGCAGTCGTATCTCTTTCCGTTTCCAAAGCAGGATCTGGCCCTGCCCAAAGCGTCATCACAGTGCACTCAGATCTTCGCCGAGGCCTCTAATCAAGAAGCAGAGTAAGCACTGATTAGTCTGAGATGGGGGAGAGCCCTTGGACGACGTCAGCCGTTACGCGGCCGAATGCGATCAATAGTGCGAGGCAGCTCCAACGGAAGATGGCCATTTGCTTAACTAAATCACGTAGGCCAATGGAGCTCGACTGATTTCGGTTCCGGTTTGCAGGCCGTTCATCATGATGGAAATATTTACCAGTTGGCGGTCATGCACGTGTTGTAGATCTTGATTAGAGGAAATAAGAATTTGTGGTGGAGGTATTAACATGAGAATGTCGTCTCCGTCTCTTCGCCGGTGCCGCTACTGCTCATATGCATGCATATAAGTGCTCTTTTTTCTCATGCGGATACAGGCCATCGCATGAGTCGCTTAACGGCCTCCTGCGCAGGCTCGTGGACTTGCTAGCTGGCTGGCAGGCTGGCTGGCTGGTTTGCTGGCGGGCCGGTTGCCGGGCGCGGCTCCCCGCTGGGATAGGCAAGGGCTACGAGACCAAAAGTCTCTCGTCGCATTCGCTCTGCTGCCTCGTGCTTGCCTCGTTGGCCTGCCCTGTTGTTTTCTCTTATTCCGTGCCCGGCGGGTTCCCGCAAGCGGACATTCTGCCTCCTCGTTCAACTCATCCTCGTCTCGCCTCGTCGCGTCTCGCACTTCCTTGCAAGGCTTGCTTCGCGCGCCATTCCAAGGATCTCCGCGCAACTAACTCCGCTCAGACAGTGATGGTGGCGGTGGTGATCTCCGCTGCGCTCGGTCGGGAAGCTCTCGCTGCCGTTATACCGTGTCCGCTGGATTTTTTGCACGGATAGCTCGTGACAAATTCACCGCCCCCTTCTGCGCGATTTCACCGCCACTCACCGTCAAGCAGCTGCCTTCTGCATAGATGGGATAAATATTCGATAAGAATACCACTCGGACCAAGGAGCAGAGGATGCGTTTTTTGCACTGCATTGTTCAGGAGCTTGGTCGAGTAGGAGGGCTGCATTAAATATCGCTTGCCCGCCGACATGCTCTGACGTGGACGTTTCAGGCACGCCGGAATGCTTTCCACCCCTTGAGATAGTGGCATTTTTGCTCGCTTGCGCACCCACCCGCCTGCTCGCTTGCTTGCTTGTCTCCGCTGGCGAAACGGAGCACTTTACCAACTAATGATAATAATAATAATAATTGTGCTTGTAGAGACGCACCAACATTTTTAAGCTCGGGGCATCGTAGGAGCCGGAGGAACCCAAGCAACCCAAGCGCTTCTCACGACCTCGTGTTGCACCTTTTCCGCAAACGAGGGAAAGCAACAGTGATGGCAAATGGTGTTGAGCCATGTCAGAGATTCGGTGAGATCCATTCCCATGGAAAGTCCACATCGGATCCGGATGGGGTCGAAACAAAAGGATACTCTCTCCGATGCTTACTGCCGAGGACACTACACGATCATCGAGTTGCGATGGAATGTTCTCGGCTGCTCGACGAGGAGTTGTAGTCGTTTGTCCATCCCGCAGGGATCGCTTTTACCACCAACCAACGTCGACATGTCCGTTGCGGCAGTGGTGGGAAACGGATGGAAGGAAGTGGTAATAAGCACCTTGAGGAAGCTCTGAGTGATGAACTTGCAAGAACTGTGAGAAGATTCCGTGGGTTATGGTGCTGAAAAGGATCATTGCATGTGCGAAACGCGAGAGAGAATGAATAGGTAAATGAATGGAGCGGCGAAACCGACGCCCGACGATGGGAGTCGGGGATCGTTAGCTGCTAAACAAAGTCCATTAGATGTCCTCGTCGTCCTCGCCTCGGTCGCCGTCGATTCCAATGCTCTATATGAGTCTCTGCGCGTGAGATCGGAGTAACGAGAACGACAGAATATTAGGTTCCATCATGTCTGAATAGACGCATTTCCCCCTCTGGGAGGAGTATTGCCCTTCGGAGAACTGGATCTGCATGAAAAGAAGTTGTAGTCGACAGCAAGAGAAAAAATGAGAGCGGGATTGTTCCGGTCATGGGACTTCGCCGGCGGCGGCGGCGGCGACCACGTTCATCGCTATCGCGTGCAAGAGGCTTTAGCGGCTTTTCCAGCTTCGAGAGAAAGCCAGAGCGGTATGGGCGCCAGCCCAACTCAGTTTGTGGCGATAGACACGAGTTTGCCTTCAGAAGAGACTGTCCTTTCATGTCCTTCCTTTTAAAGCGCAGTCTCGTTAGAAGTCCACGTTTCGAAGTATGGAGAACATCACAACTGAGATGCGTCTCTTCAAACACACGCGAACAGACAGACAAACGAGCGAGCGAACGAGAGCCGAGCTGCAAGGACAACACAACAGCTCCCCAACCGGCAGATGCTTCGAGTGGATTTCCATTTCCACCACTGGTTGAACCTCTCGAAAAGCGCTCGCTTTCTTGCTCCGCTCGCGATGTCGCTTTTCACACTGACAGATTGTTTCTGATGGAATCGAATAGAAGCAGCGATTTCCGCGGAGTAGATGCAGAGTGTGCGCAGCATCAAAATAAATCTTCTGCAAACTTCGAGAGCGGCCAAGACGAACGCTGCCTCACTTTCCAAGAGGTTGTTTGTTTTCGAACGGCGTTTCAACAAGAGATCTGATCTTCATAGCTCAGGAGAATGTGGAAACCAATCCATGCCCGCAGGATCCAGCACGGGCCAGGATAGGATATCGCGGGAACAGGATCGGATAGTTGAAGATTTTGGGAGCTTGGGCTTCAGTTCGTCGAGAGTTCCGTGTTTTGCCCACCACTAAGCTCTGCGGACAGAGTAGCGAGCCTCGATGGTGACCCACGTAAATTACGACGCGACGTTGGGATCCGGGGCGGAAGTTCGAACTTTCAGGACACTTGAGAGTTTGTTTCTGAACGAGGCGTAGTATCGTTGATCTCGAAGAGAATCTCAAACTCTCGAAGCTCACTCCTCTCAAGTTTGAATGGGGTGAGAACGTCGTTTGTGCTTCCTGTGTCCCTTTTCCTCCTCCCGCGTTCATCCGAAAATCCTTGCGAAGACTCGGAAATGAGGATGCACTCCCCGGATTGCGAGTGAATTTGATTGTGAGGGAAGAATTGTTCTCCCAAAGCAAGCTGCAATTGTTTTGGGCGCTCACTCGAACGTTATCGTGCTGCAAACGAGCAAATGAACGCCGTGAGACCATCATTCTTGCCGTTGCTCTGTCTAGTTCACGTCTCAGCTGTTTCATCTGCTATCTTGTCGGCGGGACTCGTTGCGAACAAGTCATTTTGTCGGGAAAATCACAGTTAGCTCAGCGGCAAACGAGTAGCGGTGTGCAACCCTCCTCAGGGATAACACGATGAGATAACAGCGAACCCGATTCGGAAACCGTCATCTCAGCTGTTCCACTCGGCTAACTCTATTGAATGAGTTTGATTGAACGCGACGGTTTTCCGCGGTTATGAGTTTTCCACCGTGTGTCCTCCTTGGTCGCATTATCACCGAGTTACTTCTGGCTGCATGTCGCCCAACCTGGTCAGCGGTCTGCTTATAATATATGGTAATACGAGCAAACTAATTTGAAAAAAGACCCTGGTGGAGTTTCGTATATCCTAGTCAATGCAGGCAAGCCGTTGCCTGCCCTCCTCAGCCGTGAGCGTAGAACGCGCCGCAGCGTTTGCCCACGTATCCTCACCCCTTTCCGTACCTGTGACCTCCTGGTTCCTTTGCAGGATATTCGCCGTACTTTACTCGAAAATGCGAGATACGAGAGCATCCTAGATGAACTTCGCTTTTGATTTGCATGCACTTTGTCCAATATGTATGATGTTGAATACGAGAATCGTATTCGAGTCGTACTCCTCTTTGAGAAAATTTTATTAGCGGAACTAATGGTTCTGATGTCTTCCCGAGTCATGTGTGTCTTCCGAAGAACTTTTGCATCACACGAAATCTTCGGCATTCACTTGATAGCGTTTGCGATAACATTCACGATGATGAAATAAAACGCGATGAACATGAATGTAGTCCCGTAAAATATGGCCGATATGTGTTTCTCGAGAAGCTCGTAGAATCGTTCCTCTGGCGCCGTTTGATCGGAGTCCCCATCGTTCACCCGAGGAGCTGCGAGAGGAAAGCACAAATTAGGAACGGTATGACCACCGATCGTCGGAAGCGTCCCATCCGAACAAATTTTCATGTTATCATCCTCTATTTTTCAAAGGTTTCAGAGGCAAGACAAGCCACACCAAGAGTGCTTTGAACTTATAACTCATTGTCAGAGTTTCCGCTAAATCTCCGCAGTGGTTCTTATGAAACTAATTGAGCGGCGGACGGATGGGACAATACTTTGAAAGGGCTGAAGTCACCTTTTCTGGTTTTTGGGTAGCTGTAGATAAGAGTGTGGAGTAGGAAGAATCCATAAGTCATCAGGATCCAGACATCAATGGCCCTCAAATGATTCGACGACGGAACATCTTTGACCTGGAGAGCGGGAGAATACGAAGGAATATTAATGAGATCAACTCAACAAAGAACAAGTTTTCAGTTTTGAGACTGCAGTCGAGTGGATTACTGGTACTGTAGGCCCACCCACGCGGTTGTGTAAGTTTCGTTCGAGAGATTCTCATCGCTGAGGGCGTAGTGATAAATTCCTACCTACATCTTCCTCCTTTCTAGCTTTCAGCCCCAAGAGTTCTTGGAATCTTATCTCTCCCAGCTAGCAACGCGATTTCAACTTGATTTTCTGGGCACATTTGCTCTTAGGTAAGGCCCGGAACGGTTGCGGCCGTTTCACCGAGCCTTCTTGAGAGCTCGGCGCAAAAGGTCGAGAGCATATCCAAACCGTTTCCTGTTCCCATCAAACTCGAGCGCACCGAAGAGCTCAAGGTACCGCTGGTGGTTCAGGTCGTCGACATTATGCATTGTTTCTCTGGTAGTTCTTTTCATTGAGGTCCCGAATACGTTCTACTGATGGCCTCCACTGTGAGTGTTAACCACTGTCGCGCGACCTACCTGCAAAGTTATCCCGACGCAGGCAACGAAACAAAATGCGTTGACCACACTCTCATTTTTCTTCCGAAGAATGGCTGCCAACGCGGCGCAAGACATTAGGCCTATGCACGGTATGTGGAAAGTTAGGAGCCAGCGGCGAGGCATCCTCGTAAAACGGAGTATTGAGGTTACGCAAGAGTATTTGCCCAACTTCGTTATGGCAATACACTGTTCGGCCTTCATAGTGGAGTTGTCCAGCGAATATCCGTCAAGCTCGATTCCTTCAAAAGTGACATGTCACAGAGGAGGTCAATATAGGGCTTCCATAGGAGCATGAGCCATACCGGTGCATCGCAAAGGTCCGCCAGTGACGGATTTGGTCCGAACCCACCTTTATGGAACACCAGACCACCGTCGTCCCAGCTGACGTTCAACTCGGCGACTTCCCTTGAATAAGACGCTATCTTGAGAGGACACTGCACCGACCCGAACGGAAAATACGTAGACGACAACGGACACGAAACCGCCAACGAAAGCCGTGTGCTATGCTGGACCTGGAGGAAGGGAGGAGCGTGATGGCGACAGCCACAACAGCCGGCAGCATAGTTCGGAAACTCAATTTCAATCAACCGGTGACTGACCTACCTGTCCGTTGGGATAGATCCTCGTCAGAACGTTGTCCGATGGCGTGCGATGCATCGAAGCTTCCTTCTCGTTCATTATGAAGACGTCGGGAATCCAGAGCAACGTCTGCGACCTGACTGGACTCAGAATTAGATGATTTATATTCGACGAAGCATTGAAGACGAGACGCTCGTCTTTCCACCGGAGCCGAAGTGTTACCTGTGGGAATCCGCTGGGGTCTATTCTAGGCTCTATTCTATTCAGTCAGGACGAAGTGATCCGTCCCGAGGAATTCGAAAGCGGCGCCTTTTCAGCGCCGCTTGGAGCTGCTTTTCGCAACTTGTCAAGCGAAACGCCTGACAACGTGTCCTGGCATGGAATAAAAGAGCTATCACCTCAACAAACAGCTCCGAGGACGCGCGCAGGGTGTGAAGCGACTTCCAATGTACTTTGAACGAAGTTATACTAATTCAGTTGCGACGGGACGTTGTCCGGACAGCGTACCAGTGGCGAGCGTCAAACGCTGACGAAGCTTGACGGTTTCGAGACGTCCGGCAATTCACATTCAGCTGTGCTACCCGAAACCTCGATGACGTAGGGCGCGAAATATGAGGAAATTCGAACTTTCCTGTCCGATTTTGATCAAAACTTTCCTCTCTCTCTCACCTGTAATCCAAGCTCTCTTTTGACTTCGTCCAAGAAGAACACATCCCGCACGAACACATTGACTCGGACCATTATCTGTGAAGAAAATCCATATTGGAGTCTTCCCAGGTATTAAAGCATATAGTCACACACGAACCGAGGTTGGAGCCCGACAAAAAAAAAAACGTAAATTGCCTCAAGCAAACTCCTTTTCTTCCGGTTCGCGACGTCCGCGCTGCTCGATATTATGCCCGACGTGGCTCACGAGCCGCTTTGAAGACTTCTCCTGAGTCGTGTCTTCAGTTCAAGCTCCGAGAATTCGCTCCACCTGTTGCCACGTCCGAGTTCAGCAGTTCGAAAATGAGAGGAACGTTCCCTTGCGTTTCCATCAGCTCCTTTTTGTGGGACTTAATGAAGTGTGAACGCGAAGCAAGTTAAGCAATCAGCCTTTCTTCGCTCGAACATTCTCGACGGAAACTCGGAGTGCTTACCTTCGTTTTGGCCGTAGGACGAATCTCCTTGCTGTAGGCTGAACTGTTGAAGACCACCTTCAGAATCGTTTCCTCTTCATTGTCCACGCTAGTTGTCGCCACTGATTCGCAGATTGCGAAAAGCGCGAAAAGACGAACACCAAAACAGCGCATCTTTATCTCTGAAACAGGTTGTTCTCTCGGTTTTCGGGTGGAAAACGAGCGAATCGGTGAGCGGTCCGTGAAATGAGAAACACATGCGCTTCATAAATACTATTTGGCTCAGCGCCGGCGCCGACGACTCCCGCTACTATCGCACGGGGACAGGGAATCTGAGTGGAACGAACCTTTTGCACATGAAAACCTCCAGAGGCCATCAACGAAGCGCTACAATTCCATTTGGGAAACGTTTCCTCGGACTTGTGGATCGGTTGAACGGTTCAGCTCGGAAGAAAAAAATCGCGCATTGCACTGATAGCAAAAGGTTGGCCTTGTAAAAAGCTTTCGCTGAATGCGGCAAAACTCATTCGCTCCGGCCTATTTCGCCTGAATGGTTACCCTGGCGGGGATGCCAACAAGCTAGAAAGAAGTACACGTGGCAACAGAACAAATTCAGGCAGGGCGATTCTCCCCGCTGCTTTCCTCGATTCGAGGGGAAATTGCTGTAGTTGGCGAAACATATGGACCATTTGCATCGTGAATTCCGCACCCCATCCACCTGGAATGGGTGAGCGATAAAACTCGGAGAAGGAAAATCAGGAATTTCTCCAGGACAGTTTAGAGATCACAGCACCGAGCGAGGTTGACTCGTGCAAGGTGCAGCCTACGCTTTCTCCAGAAAACGAGTGTTTTCACGTCGGTTACCATCTAACTGTTATCCTGGTAGGTCACTAGTTCGCGTCCGATCCTTGCGGATGGGTTGCGCCTGCCGGTACGTGAACTAAAAGAAAGAGGAGCAGGTGACTCGGCGCGAAAGTGTCACATCTTCCTCCGCAATTCTCTGTCTAAGCTTCTCGAGTCCGAGTCTTTTGTTGTCGAGCCTTCGCAAATTCTATGAGCGCTCCCTCGACAGAGCTCTGACTTCGAAGAGATGGGCGTTTTTCCAAAATCTTCCTCGTCACGAACCAGTTTTCAAGACAAATGGTCGCGGATGTCGCAGCGTCGAGCCCAGTCAAGATGATCGCGAAGTCTCACCGGTATCGAATTTCCTGTCGATCGTCTCTCGACTCCTCATGAATCACTCGAAATCGCAAGGAACAGAAACCCAGAGCCACTCGAGCCTCTTCGACGCCATGGCTTCGAGCAGTGCATGGGAATAATTTGAATCGAAGGGATTGGGCACTTTTTCCCAGGAGAGGTATTCTACGTGAGTTTCCTAGAGAGATCCCGGCGAATGCATGGAACGAAATTGATGCTTGAGCCGCTCCTTTCTGGTTCGGAGTTTGCAGTTCGACCGTCGAGAGTTTCGCGGCGGGAAAAAAGCTCATTTCGAATGCAAATCCAGTCGAACAGAAAACAAGCGCAACTTTTCTTTGTGTATACCAATGAAAGCACGACTGGCGAGTTCAGAGGGTTTCGATTCTCATGCGCAGAAAACGAACGCCGCCCGCAGCCCTAATACATTCAAAGAGCGAAGATCCCAGGCAGACTTCCTCGCCAATCGAGGACCAGCCCGACGGGACTGACTGAGTGGTTTTCGCTCAGCTGGCAGAGTCGAGAGGTATTGACTCGCGTCGTGGTCCCCGGGTTCAGGTCAACGGATTCACTGTTTGAAATCGCGGAGGTTTCCAGGACAGCTTGTCCCGAGGAGCGAAATAAGCTCCCTTAAACCCCGGTTGATTGCCTCGGGATCGTGACGCAAACTTCGCTCGAACTTCTCGCGCGCCCGTGTTTTATGACTCTTGCATCCTATCTTCCTCCCCCGAGGCGGTATTGCTCGCCGGGCAATCTATGCACTGAGAACAATGAAAGGGTGTAATCCGAAAGGACGGAGTCTCCCCGAGAGTTTTTTCTGATGCGGTCAGGCTTCCAGTTGTAACTGACTGAGTGAGAGTAGACCCGTCGTCGTAGGATCCTGCGTTCGTGTTTACTCGGAGCCTCGCGACTGACCAACAGAGGTCAGTCAGTGTTTGAGTTGGGCTCGGTTTTATGACGATAATCCTGTTTGGGTCTCCCGCGGTCCGACTGAGCCGAGAACTGATGACGAGAATAAATCAGGTGCTCTCTCGCGGCTTGTCCAGCTAGCCGCCTCTGTTGAGCTACCTAGTGGTTGTTAATGGAAGTAATGTCGCAATCGAATCTCTAACCTGATTCTCTGATCCCCGGAACTGAAGTTCGGAGAGGGGCGATGCGATCGTAGAACACCGGGACGGACTCGACCGATTCGAGCTCCGTGCTTCAGGCCTTAGCACAAGGTGAAAAAAACGATTGAAATCGAGAACGACTGAAATCGCCCTACCTCGGTCTTCGTCCTCGTTTGTATTGCCAAATAGTAGCAATTTACCTTTCGATGTTTCCCGCAGCCGATTTACGACGACCTCCGGTACCGGCTGGGACATTTCCCGTGCCGCCTAACGGCAGCTCCTAACACAGTTCTCCTTCCGGAAGGAATTCATGTCAACCCAAAAGGAGTTTGCTGCACGAAAAAACAGACTGTCGGAGTCCAAATCGTTCACCAATCCAGCTTCATGGTTCTCTGAGCATCGTTTTTTGCTGTCACCATCTCGGAATGCATATATGCTCCATGGCTTAGATGTGCAACCTATAGTTTATCTCGTAGGAATCGGCCAAGAACTCACAACGTTTGTGAACGGCAGTGCCCAATGCGATGTCTGTGACGATTCTGTTCAAGTCCTCTCGAGGCAAAATTGTTCCCCCTCCACAAGGCTTGAACTCTCTGTGTACCATTCAGGCGTCCTTTCGATCTCCTATTTGACCTACTCGATACGGGGACGGTTGAACCACGTTGTACAGATCCGGAGTGTGTGGATGCACTCGTCTGGTGGACGTCCTCTAAGATCTTCGGGAAAAATAATTGCGGTTTCATCCGTTATGTTGGACCTTGACCGCAACTGACTGCTTCACGCGATTTCGGTGATTGGATGCAATGCGGAGCTGTTGCCTTCGGTCCCTGTTAGCTCGATTGGCTTATCACTGGGTTAGAGACGTTTCCGCCCCATGCTCGGTGTCTCTATTCTTTTTCCGCTTTGATCCGTATGCTTAACGGGTTGCTCCCGGTAGCAGATTCGTAAGCCTCTAAGCAGATTTCGAGCTTCATCGGGTGATCATTCTTCCGAGCGTGACGGTAACAGCGGAGGGAATCATCAGCTTACACTCCCGTCATGTGAAGAGAATCCAACCTTTTCGGAAGATAGAACCCGAGTCCGAGCGCAATGAAGGATTGGGCTGTAGAAGAAGGAATGTTGTCTAAGAGATTCGATGCTTGCTCAGTTCGACGCCCTGAGGGCCTTCACTCGAAGCAGCTTCTCCCCGACAGTTTCATTCCTCGGATTGCCGAAAGTTTGTCGCTGAACATCATCGATCATCATCATCTGTGTGAGGCTTCCCTCCTCAAAGAGCCATGATCTAGAATCACTATAACGAAGTGAGAAACGGCTTGTGAGAGGCTAACAAGGTTCAATTGGGTGCTGCGATAGTAGGCGTGAGGTCCGAGGAAGCCCTCCAATGTCTGATTCTCTGATCCCATCCGTTGAGTTTTGCTCGCCAAAAGGACGAGTGGTTGCCCGCTAGCCGAAGGCGAAGACCTTTTTAGGTTCCGGAAGGAAGGAGAACATCTATCAGCAACAAGCAGAACGCCGACTCTGATCCTCAGTCATTAGAATCTCGACCTGCCTAGCTCTTGGCCGCGAACGCTAACATCACAACAATCTTTGGTTCGATGGTAAATTCGTTCGACGACGAGAGGAAAGCGGTTTCCACTTCAATCCGGAAACGCGACATTTCCCTTCGAAGTTTATTTTCCTTCGACGGCGCGTATCGGGGAAAGGGGAAATTCCAAGGCCAATCTGAGCTCCTTTAGTCTTCACTCGCCAAAGTTCCCAAGCCCGAATCGAAGGGTATTGGCAACCTGCATCCGAGCTGAACAGAAACAGACGCTGTCATCATTTTGTCTCTTGAAACACCTCGGCGCCTATCATCAACGTAGCCCAGCACCGAACAGTCAAGCATGGCTCTTTTAATGAGCGGATCAACTTCGGGACCTGATTCTCAAGCTCCTCGCAACAAGTCAAGTTTCCAGGGGGAGAAAGAAAAATTTCGTTGATGATTTTTTTTGGAAGACCCTCCCCGCATCAATCCGTTCCATGGATACAACGGAGCTTTCGAGGGACTTGACTCCGTGGTCCCTAGTTTCGGGGCTAGTTTCCGCCACTGTAGTATACTTCGCAGAGAATCGTCTCCCATCTTGGCGCATCAATTGAGGCAACTCTTCTGCGCGTCAATGCGTCGAATTACTTGATCAGTGGCAATCGCCATCACGCGAAACGACGAAGCAGCCTATCGATAGAGGAAAAGTAATTTCCACGCTCCGAAGAAAGTTTGGTCCTCCAATGTTCCAACGAAATTCTCGGCAGACATCACGCTTCACTTGTTCTCGCTGCCGCTGCTGTCGTCGGCGCGGATAATGAGAAGGACAAAGAGTGAGCTAGAATGGCTTATGATCAGGGCAGCTCTACCATCGGCTGCTTTGCCTGAATCTTGGTCCTTATGTCCTTTCAGAATCCATCCAAGGGAGGAGGTACAGAGAATGAGGTTACAAGAGATAACTTTGAAGTGGAGGACCTTGATGGAACAATGGCGCTATTCGCCATAGTCGAATAATGTTGGGAAGCAACTGAGAACCCGCGAAGGACCTCCAGTGAACGAGACAACATGAACTCGAGGGAACGGATGAAACTTCAACTCTGTCGCGGTCTACACCCTAACTGGATGCCCGTCGCTTCAGGAGGCAGCCTTATTAGGCTCGTTGGAACTCCCATCTGATGATTTCAGACATTACCTTCCGGGCGTAAAAAGTGGACGCTGATGCTCGGCCTTCAGATGGAACATTGAGGCATTGAGTCGGTGATTAGGTCGTGTGCCGTGATGGAACGCTCCGGGAGGAACGCTGCTTGTTGTGGATATTTTCGCTTGGGGGAATTCGATTCAATTCAATATGGCCGAGCTACCGTCGACCCGTTCAAAACGAGAACCCTTGGTGATGTACAGATTACGGCCATTACTACAAACGTTGGGATGGCCTTTTGGAGAGCTTGGACGACGAATGACAGTTATTCAAGCGGAGCACTCGAAAGACTCTGGGCTTGCGGGAGCGTTCTGCGCTTGTCCGATTTGCGGAGAACTTTAATTAACGGGTTCAGGACTCATGGCTTGCGTCTCAGTGCGTCTCTCGTTGCTGACCGAACGGCAAACAGAACGATGAACAAACTTTCTTTCGAGGGTCGTCTGCTTGCAAGGTCCTCGGAGCTGTTAGCATATCAGCACTGTAATAAAGGCTTGGTCCGGATATTCCTCCGCCCATTGAACGTCTCATGATTGCCGAGGACAGATCTGGAGGCTGAAATCAGCAAAATAATCACAATGCCGATGGGACTCCAGCATCCTCCGAGCTCATCTTCGCAACGTGGACTGATCTTAGAGGATCTCCTGCCGTTCTCTAATCGTCTAATTGACCGAGTTCCGGGACTTGTGATTTGAAGTTACGGCCTCACGGCCCGCTTTTCTGATACAGGGCCTGCCGGGAACACGTCCATCTCGAAATTCAAGAATAATCTTTTCCTGGGAGGACGTCCACGACGAAAACTCCCCTCGGGATATTTCTATTCTGACCAAGTCCTCAGAAGTGGAATTGTATTCTGGTGTTCCACGAAGCGCTACTGCATCCTCGAAAGAGCAGTGAGAATGTAGCCCGGTTGAATGTCATTCGGGACCTCCGACCTTCATACAAGCTAATTGAGGATGAGACGGTTGAAGCTTTTACAAGAGTCGCCACGGCAAAAGCTCAAAGTGGCACGAAGCTCTCACTGCTCGTTGAAGCTAAGGCAGGGACTCAAGCTAGCGTGACTCGGGGTGATTTCCTTGCGGCGACTTCCGAACCTGGTGCAACTACAAATGGATGCTGTCTGGGAAGTACAAGTTTAGCTGGACATGTCGTGCAGTAATAACATTGGACCCGAATGAGTTTGTCTTATAGGCAGCGAGTGCCGGTATGTCGGCCGATGACGACAGACCGTCAGAAATCTGCAAGGATAACGCTCAGGCTCGATTCCTTGGGAAATGTGGTCTGTCGAAACGACCGTTCTCTCCTGACGGAAAAACTGTCTGTTCGCGGAATCCGCAGAATACTGGGTGACAGGATGACGGAGCTACGGTGCTGGACTTCCCGTGATTTCACTCTATGGTTCCTTATGAACACTCCAGCGAATGCCGTCCAAAGGAAACTCAGTCTCGCATCGGAGATTATCATTCGCCCTCACTCCGATTCTCGAGTGAACTCTCATCAAGGGCGGCGGAGGAGGTGGACAAGTGCTCGCGTTCCCGCGCCAATCAGAGCCGAAGGTCTTTGAGAAAAACACTGAAAGCTTTCGAGAGCGGTGCTCACCCAAAAAAGGTCGCAGCTGTCCCTGGCACTTCCATTGTGCGACCAGCGGTCAAGGAATCGCGAGGTCCGGCGATGCTACGCCGGCGCCGAAATGACGGAAAAGAGGGAGAGGAATAATTAGTGCCCAAAGAATGTGCAGTGCGACGATGTTGATGATCGTTGGGCTGATGGAGCCACGATTCTCGAAATTTTCACGGGAAACCCTGCCGTGGCCCTCTATTCCATTTCCTTTCGGATCGAGTGTTATCAGGCCATGCTTCCATTTCGGCTCTTCGCCGTCGCGAGGATATGAGAGTTTCCAGGAAAGGCTTCCCTCTCCAGGGGGTGGCTGTCCTGACACACGTTCGACAGTTATCATGAAGGTGCTGAGCGATACTAGGATTATGGGAGAAATTCTGCGTCGATGGAACGTCTCATCTTTCGAAATGCAGCTCGTCCATCTTATATCGTAGTTCCGAGAGTCTCTCCGCCCTGGCTGCACGAATCACGAGCTCCGCACTAGGTCGGAAGGCAGGTACGATGAAGATACATATTGGTTCCACCCGGGAGGTGTTCGGCCAAGTCTTATATCATGGTGCGGAAGTTCGAAAGACGGTCATTGTTGCAATTTTGATGTGTTCAGGAGAATTCTCGACGCTCCCCTCTAGCTTCGAGGTCCGATGGTTCGGCCGCATTGATCAGTATTTAGCAACAGCTTCGTTCGGATTTAGGTCCAAGCGGGAGATGTATCTCGTAACGTGATCTCTTCCCGTGGTTTCCGACTCGGGAATCACAGCCGAAGCGATTTTCAAGAACTAGCCGTTTGCATCTTGAACGGAAGTTGTTGTATCGAGCGAACGATTTATATGAAGGGTCGCGGTATTTGTGTTACAATTGATGCCCAAAGTTTGGCTTCAATGATTTCTTGGCTGTTCGACGAGCGAGAGCTGTATCTTAGCTCTCCAGCCTACCGAAGGGGTGAACAGGTACAACCATCAGCGGGCAACATAATCCCCGAGAGAGTCTGTCGCGGACCAGCTCGTCAGTCACGAGGGTTCTCCAACGTGGAACGTCTCCATCCAATCTCCTGAAGGGACACAAGACGCTTCACCTATTACTTGTTGCCGAGTATCCTCTGCTCCGGCTCTAGCTACAGCTTCGGCTAGACAGCGAAAGATATCAAGTCAATCGAAGGAGTCTCGATTGACCATCGAGAATCTCAACCAGAGCTTGCTGACGGCGTACCCCCGTGGCTCCTGAAAAGAGCTGCCCCTGAATCTCGTGTTCAAGGAACATTTTCTCCCCATAGACTCTATCTTTGAGCAAAAGTTTCCCCTCATGTGCTCCAAAGCAGAAGCCGGTCATCTGATAAATGCCAGATTCCAAGCTGCTGCATTTACAGATAATCGGGCAGTGCTGGAAGAAGTGCTCTGGGGATGGTGTTCCTACCATAAAACACGGTTGTGCGCCAAGCGTGTTTCCGGAATACTGGAAGACTGCAGGTTTCAGCGGAAAAATATCGTGTCTCGCTCGCATTTCAGTTCAACATCACGACGGCCCCATGAAAACTAAAAGAAACCTGTTGCCCATTTAGGAACGGCGCCTAGCCGGACGCCGCATGTACATATTTCCCCGCGGAAATCTTCGATCAAACCTCCCCGGATCGAGCGAACCTGATCCCTTGATCCTCATACATTCACTTCGAAAATGGGATTCTCCGATCGGGATTTCTCAGGCAATGCTGAGTTCTCGAAGTTGGAACCCGGGACCCCTTTCTTTCAGAATGACGATATCTCTCGTTGTGGGGAATTTTCAGAAGGACTTCGGATGTGACCGTCCGTTGCAGACACTTCCGTGGGCTGTTGCTCGGCGGAAGCATGTCTCCCCTTAGAGGCCTGAGTTCTCATCGTAGATATTTTTGGACTTTCGATAACGGCTTCGACTCAGGTCAGAGGCGGCCGGCTCAAGGTAATTCACAAAGGACATGGATGCGTGTGACACGCTCGACGCACACCGCTGCGTGCACCTCGCACGGACGCGTCATATGTCTCAGAAAGACCTCAGTTCCCAGGATTCGCCGAGTGCTTGAGTGATAAATTAAATCTGCGGCTGAACTAAGTACGTAAAATAATTTCATCCGACGATTACTACTTTTTTCGAAACGAGGGGCGAGTTCTGGAAGATTCCCAGAGCCTTGATAGCGAACAAAACACGTGGATGCTTTTATATCCAATTCAGCTCCATGTGGGTTGGAGGCGGCTTTGCGGCTCACGTATTCGATTCTTGAGGAGGCCATCTGAACGAGATAATTTTTCAGGATGTCGCTCGCCCACCTCCCAAACGAGTTGCTCGAAGCAATTGCCGCCAACTTGGACTCGGATTCATTGATGGCACTCGGATTGATGAACCGAAACTTCCTAAATATTTCTCTGGGAATGGTGGGGAATCTCAAACCAACAATCCCCAAGAATGCGACACGAGACTATCTGAAAAGTTATGGATCCTCTGTGCGGCACCTGGACCTCTCCGCCTCGAAGATTCCACCTCGCAACTTGACAAGTCTCATTATGGATTGTCGGAATGTGACCGAACTCGACGTGATTGGAAAAAGAATATCCGTTTGCGAGATCGTGAGAGCCGTAGAAGAACTCAAGAACCTGGAAGTGCTGAGCTTCAGCGTCATGACTGGAATTTGTCCCGAGGCTAAACCTGTAAGCGCAAGCGAGGGGCCCGCGATCCAGCCTCCGCTTTGTGAAGCCCATGATCCTCTACGGGGTCGAGAATTCGGGCATTTGAAGAAGCTGTACATCGAAATCGTTGGTAGCGGATACATGTTCGATTTTGTCGTCAAATTCATGAATCGATGTACGAATGTCCAGGCGGCTCATGTGAATATGGTTGCTCAAGGGAGCAACGTGCAGAGTCTCACCCCCATGAATCCTAAGCGTTGGAATACGCTACGGTCATTCGTGTTCACTCACTTCCCTCCGAACCGAATGTTTGATCAAGGAGTCGCTAGATTCCTGGCGCGAATTTTTGCGCACAAGCTCATTTTCGAATTTGTCCGCGGGTGGATCCAAGAAAGGAAGTATTGCTATATATATGAGAACGGCCATTTCAACGGGAATCTCTCCAAAATCATTGCGAGCAACGGAGGCTCCAATCTACTAGAAAAGGTACAAACACTGCGGCTGCAACCAAACGAAGAAACATTCAGAGAACCTTGGGGACGTCCGCAGAAGCTTCGTATCATGTGTGAAGATGGAGTGTCGGGTTTCCAAGTGCGGAGCATTCTAAGCAATGCCGGTGACTGGAGTTCCACAATCGTTGAGCTGGATCTCACCGATAGTCACTTCTTCGATCCCGAAATCAACACGCATTTCGACTTGATTACTTTATCGCCAGCACTGGAAGGCATCGCAGTGCCGACGTGTTTCCTTGATAACAGACCCGCCGGTGGACATCATTTCGGCACGTCAGACTGTCGGAGTGTCGAGCTCGACGTTCTCGACAGCAGGCTGAAGAAGCTTCGTTTGAAAAAAATCTGCCTGAGAACTACTCCGACATGTTTCGACTGCATCAACACGGACCTGACTTGCTGCAACATGCTGAATCTGAGAAACTTGAATCAGCTCGAGGAGGTTACGCTTGATGGAGTCGTTCTGGAGCATTCAGCATATGATTTTGTAGCAAACCCCAACGTACGCACACTCAAACTCGTCCTCACTTCGGGAAGCAGCTTCTCGTGCTTGCCGGATCTTGTCAAGCACTGCAAAAAGCTGGAAAAGCTCAAGCTCGAGTCGGATTACCCTCCGCTGCTGTGCACAGACATGTGGCAATCGCTTGTGGACTGTAGGAGTCTGAAGCAGCTGTGCCTTGGATCCAGGGACCTCATAGTTGAAGATGTTCCGTGGAGCCGGTTCGACCGGAAAAGTATCTTCAGATTCATCAGTCAAATTGTCACAAAACTTGAGGTCATACACATTCATACGTGGCTGACGGTCGGGAGCGATACCAGCACTCCAATCAACCTCCACGATGTTGTGAGAGAGATTATGATGCTGAACTCTAACTCTACGGATTTGGAACTCATCGAAGAAAGATTTGTGGGGCCCGAACGAGAGGCTCCCCATGATATACATCCTCCGGAGAATCCCCCAGCGTTCGTTGGACGCGACCTGTGCTCTTCCAGGAGTTTCATCGGAAAGATCGAAGCCAGGGGGCGGCTGTGATTGTATCTGAGGGAACCTGACGCTACTTCAACGATACCCGATCGATGAACATCGACCTCGCAGGCAATATAGGGCAATCGTATATCCTAGTCGACTCTTATACCCTATTGATCATGGATATTCGACAAATGATCTGCTCATATCCTCCGAGTTCCTCGAAGACACACAAATCGACTACACAGACGCCACGAGGATTCGATATCAAGTTATGATGTTCAGTTCATTCGTACCTGAGAGGATGAGGTTGATGTCTTTCGAATACGGAAAATGAACAGCCATGGATGACGACAGCTGAAGAGACAAGGCATTGCGGTAGCCGCTCAGACCAACTAACTGTACTTTAAATGACTCTCGAATTGACGATCCCAGGTCCCGCGAGCACCGACAAAAGAGCAGGCTGAACATGACATCAATAAAATCAATGTCTGACTGTAATTACCGTAACAGTTTTTCTTGAGAGGGCTCAAGCTGGAGTTCCGTGAAGATCTCAAGTTCTGTGGAAGATGATGCAAACCGCAAATGGCTCCGGTTTCTTTGTATGGGCGAGTCTCGGGGCAATCGATAAGGAGCAGATTCAATTTCGTAGTACAGTAGGGCCCCGCTCAACGAACTTAATTCGTTCCGGAAAACGGTTCGTTGTGCGGAGTGTTCGTTATGCGAAACGCCCTTCAGCATTAGATCCTATGGGAATCGAAATAATTGGTTCCGAGGCGGGATTGAGAATACTTTCGGTACACGAAGGTTAATCTTATTTCCTCGTTCTCATCTAATGCTTCTTGTTTCGTTTAGAACCAATTTTCCTGACAAATCACAACGTCGGAAAAAAATTCTCGAGGCGTTTTTGGTGCAGTTTCAATTTCAGAGAAGCTTTGAAATGACTTGCGACAGAATTTTCGAAAATGTCAACGACTCTGCGTGCCTCTGGGGGGATTTCAGAAGTCGACAAAATCTCCCTGATCTCTCAATCAGCAATGGTTCTCGGCAGCAAAACACAATGCCAACGGCGTCTCAGATAATCTATTGATAGATAGCCGCTTAAGAGCCACAATTGGGGTGCGAAAATAGAATTCTTGAGCGCATACGAGATTCGATAGAACGGTTCGTTATGCGGATCACGGGTTCGTTATACGGATTATTGGTGTTTATTTTCGAAGTTCGTTATGCGGATCGTTCGTTTTGCGAGGCGTTCGTTAAGCGGTGCCTTACTGTATTAAGAAAATTCAGCGTAGTTTTCGGAATGAGATGAACAGCAATCTGCAAGAAGAGCGTCGATCCAACACGAATATAACGCTCCGCGCTCTTTCAGGAACGGCTCTCCAAAGATCGGGTGTGGAACTCGCCTGGTCGTCTGCCTCTGACTTCTTCGGTCCGGCAAATTAGAGAAACTCTAGTTGCGACCACCGTGAGCATTGCTGTTTCCCTGCTCCGTTCGAATAGAAGGTACTAGAAATATGAGAGCTTCATTCTCAAGGTGCGCTATGGATGCCTTGCGATTCAACAGAGCTCTTCCGGGAACACTAGAGGAGCGATAGGCTGTACTCGGCGTATTTTTGTGAATATATTGACTCCTCTCTGACGGTTGTTTCACTTCCCCTCACTCGGATCCTGTCGGAAATAATGTCGTCCACCGAGGAGCTCGCGCGCTAATTGTAAGATGTTACGAAAGTTCTGGATATTGCACTACTCAAAGTGTTCGTGGAAGTCGTGACCCAGACTGGAACTGTCTCTCGTGGCAGCTCTGAGTGCCGTCAGCGGAAATCCCTCCAATAATGCGTTCCAATGGCCAAAATCGAATGTAGTCCATCATCTGGAAGGGCCGTCAGGGCGCATCCGGTTTGCGCGCTTGGGGAGCGTTTCGTGGACTTGAGGCACTGCAACAACTTCGTATATCATGTGAGTCGTCGACCCCCTCGAAATGATGCGATCCCACAGGATTCCCAACGTTGCAAAGTAGGCCGGCTTTCAATCAATCACACCCGACGAGTGCTCGTGTAAAAGCATTTAGGTGAGCTTGAACACTCACTCCACTCATTCGGATCGATGGACACCTCTTTCGGGGGATCCTCGATCTGATTCTTTTGGGACTCGGTGCAATGATGTTGAGATGATTCTACATTGCTTACAATAGGGTCCCTACAGGGTATATCGAGTCATTTGAATTGTGGAGCTGCATATCCTGAAAAGACTTCTCTTGTTTCCGTGAATGAACATCACGTCGCAAGCGGTGCATTATCGGAACTTTGGGAATGCATCTTTGAACTCACATCATTCCCCGCTCAGCGCGAGCGCGTGACTTGTGTCATACTATCTTATCTCAAAGCTTTCGATCTTGAATTTGTAGGGCAGAAGTTGCTCTCTTGGAGAGACAAGTTTTGAGAGCAATCGAACATACCCGCGAAGACTGTCCAAGTCTGTTATCCTGGAACTGCGGATTTCAAATCAGCGCTAAGGACAACAGGCAATCGAAGCTAGAATACTTTGCATCTCAACAGATAACTCCTCGGGCTCTCGATGTTTGGGATTCTTCTGAGCGTCCTACGAGTCACTTAGCCGGCCCCGATGCAGCTGGTCGCAGAGACACCTCTCACCCTTCTGGCGAAGACTGTGACCCCTCGAACAAGCGAATTCAGCTCCACAGATGTCCAATGTTTCTGTTTTTGTATGTTCAAGCATACTCATGCTGAGCTAAAGCGATTATTCAGTTGACTCGCCGCTGATCAACAATCGTATCTCCGCATTAGTGAGATTCAAATGCAGAAATGTTTGAGATAGGACTTGCTGGTCTTCGAATAATGGATGAACTGGCCTATGAATTGACGGGATACGAATCCAGTTACCCTACGAAGTCATCCAAAACCTACGACACTAGCTAAGCTCACGACAACGCGAGAGCTTTCGTGTTGTCCTGTTTGTTTGTTCCAAGATCGACTCGGGAGAGTGCTATCTCCCCACGAACAATGGAATGGCTATTCCGTTTAAGCTTCCCAATACAGATATACCACGCGTGGAAAAAAATTGTCTCGGGATGCACGTTGTCGTTGCGTTGGAAGCCCATATCGGAGAGCGGGCCCTTCGCTGATGTTGAGCGATCCAATGTTGGATTTTGTCTCATCTGGAAACTGTTTCTACTCCCTTCAAAAGCTAAGGATTCTGCAGCCCGTGTACGTGCGTTTGGCTTTGGAGCATTGAACACCGACAGTGGGGCGTCTCAGGTAACGCTTAGCTCTGCGACTTCCACTGCATAAACATTTGTCCTGCTCGCCGCCGACGACACTGTGCATACTCTCGAGAGAACTGTCGAGCTTCTGCCGGATTGTCCACGAAGGTTCTCTGGCGTTCTCGGGTTCATTCGAATTTCTCGCAGTGAACGGATTTGAGCCACTACTCAGCCCAACGGTACATTACGCCAGCTTTCACACTTGAATTTCGGGCTTCTGGCTTCTCAATCACAGTCCCTCGCTCACGAAGGCACATCGAAAACTGCCGATAATCTTCTCGAGTCTGAAATGATAATCCTAATGATATCGGGTGTCCAACTCAATCCGGGAACCGGAGTATCTGACAAGCTCCAAGCGGAACCATCCGGGAGCTTGTCAAAGTCTCTGTGATCAGTATCCGAATGAGCCGAAAGGTTCCTTTTTGGAAGAAAGGTGTGGAATCGACGTCTTTTCGAGGAGCCTGCAGATGCTAATAAGCAGGCCGACCCCAGTTTGCTTCTTGACATCACGCCTAGCCTCCCGAGCTTACAGCGAATATCGGGCGATTCGTGATTCATACTCCTTGCTGGGCGGGCACCCTGAGTTCCGGAGTGAAGTCAGCTGCAAGTTGAATGAATCCTCAACGATTCGATAGACCAATTCAGAACCCAAAAAAAGACGCCGACTCGTGAGATTTTGTCAAGAATCCCGTATTTGTTGGGTGTCGAATTCTTCCAAAGGCCAGAGCGCGCATCCGTGTTGGATAACTAGCATGTATCTCCAAGGTTGTGGGAGTAAACACTCTTGACTCGATGACAAACCAGCATCGAGCCAGCCACCAAGAAAGTCTAGCAATATAAACAGATAATCGCATGAGAAAACCTTCACTCAATCCTCACGGTCCCAGAGTCATTACGCAGCATATCTAGGGAGTGACTTTTCTCTTCTCGGAGAGAAACCTGGCGCGACCGTCCATCCAGCGTTATATCAAAATGTCAATGGATTGATGGTCTCATCAGTGTCCTACGCGGTATAACTCACGAAATTGATCAGGCATCCGAAGCATCATTCATGGACATCAGCTTGGCTGTTGATAGCTTGTGGTGTTTTGAGAGAGCTAGGTTAGAGTATGTAGTAACCAGGGCCGGTTCACTCGAATGATTATGCATACATGAAGAATGAATGGAAGAGCTCTTAAGTAGGGATATTTGGAGAAAATCGACAGTCTGGCGTCACATCGCCCCGCGTAACCATTCGAAAATCACATCATCGAGGTTGCCGATCAGATTAGAGGGACGTTCCAACGATGCTCACAAGGTCGTGAATATGCGTCCCTGATACGCCGCCGTTATTAAGAGCATCTCATGTTTCCCGAGGCTGACTTCCATTCTTATCAAGCAGCGGTCTTGCGTGTGATCTGTGAACTGAGCAAATGTGCATGTCCTGTGCGAAATTCAGCAACCGATTCAAAGACGCGTTCAATCATCATCAAATGAGTCTGTGTGCGAAGACCTTGGATTCATGGATCATTATTTCATTGCATACGGCGGCAGCCCTCCTCCCGATTCTCTCTCCTCATAGAAACCGGCTCTTCTCAATTAGCGCCAGTCCTAATGATGCTTGTACACTGTGGACATTGGGGCGTTCAGTTCCAGAGGCTTCGATCGGTTGCCTTCTCGCCCACCATTCCGATCCCCACCACTGGGTACTCATAGGATTCAGATTCATTCGAGCGATTAGCTGATGTTGTCTTAAGGCCTCCACCGAGCAGCGAACCCCCAAGAAACGTTCGATGTTTCCGATGTTCTATTGCGGGTCCTGGGGATTGGTGGTGATCGTTCTGCTTTTGGGATTCGAGACCGACACCTTCAGGTGTTCCGATCGCCGAGCTTCTCGTGAGGCATATTTGCGGGACGAGCGTCTGAATTCCGCCGATGACCGCGTGCCTAATTCCATGCATGTTGCTTCCTCCAGGTCAGGATTTTTCCATCGGTGGTAGATGAAAAGTGCGAAGAAGAATTCGAGACCCGCAGTTCATAGGCGATAAAATTGATTCGCTACGCACCGCTGTTTTTTTCTGAATGCTTCATCCAGAACGGGTTCGACGTCAGCCACTGAGGATCTGTTTTCTGATCTCTCCTTTGGAGGTTCTAATGCGATGTCGAATCGCTTCCAGAAAAAGCGAAGCGGTCGCGTACAACGACTATGTTCGGAGAACTGCACTTGACTCTTTCTGTTGGCTAGGGGCCATTCTAGCTGCTCGTAGTTATAAGCACTCTACTTATTACCGTCGGCTATAACAAGATGCATCAGTAGGCGCTGCCAGTGATCTTTGCAAGCCCTCAGTCAATTATTTTTCGTAGTCACTCAGTCTCGGCCGTGATACCAGCACCAATACCTTAGAACAAGTTTCCGTGGTAACGATGGAGTACGGTCGTTCGAGAATTCTGAAACCGAGGCAACAGACATGACATGGGACTGACAACGTTCAAATAGAATCGTGGTTGAAGATTGTTTATTTACTAACTCGCGATCCTCTCACGAGAACGGAGCTTCAAACGCTGATGAAGAGCGTGTACAATGTTGAGAGAGGCAAAGGCGGCTATGCAGGCAGTACGGTGACCAGCCGCTGAGAAAAGGATACCGGAGAACGCAACAGAGGGAAGACAGAAGATTCCATCACCGAGATCTGCGAGTGTTTTTTCTCTTGCCCATTCCGTTTTGCTCGCGGGTGCTTTTTAGAGACCACAGCTGGCGAAGCACCGGATTAGAAGGCTCATATCGAACGACCAGGTTTCGAACGCGGTAGCAAATCCCTTGTGAGTAGACGAAGTACTAATTTTGACTGAGTTTCTAGTGATTGGATGAGTTTATAGTGTTTTCGACCTGATTGCGAACTCGAACCGGTGAGTGAAGAGTTAGTGGCACAGAATCCATGGGACAGCAACTGGAAAAATTGCACAAATTGCAAAATTGAGCTGTAGCCCCAGTTGGAGTCTCTATCGGGCACTCTGATCGGGTTCTTCGCACGACCATCTTCCAATGGTGCCCCTTTGGTTTCGACCCGAGCTAGTATTGTGGTCCGATCCTGAATCAATGGCTCGCTTCATGAATGCAACTTTTTGATGAGCAATGAGACCTTGACTCGCAATTCGGAATCGAGAACCGATCACATCAATTACCACCATGCTCCAGAGCGTTGATGGTTCATACCTGGCAGAATCGAGCATCGCAGTCCACCATCACAGAAAATCGGTCGGCCCTCTCATCCAAGCCTAGTAAGGGTTATCCGTTCGTTTGAGGTTTTCCCATGCTGCTCGATGGATCAACTGAGTTCACCTGCACATGCTCCACCATCAGTGCTCATAGAGTCCAGTCCGGAATCTCAATGGTGTTGTTTGAAGCGCACCGGGAACCGGTCAGGTGATTCACAAGGCCTCTGGGCTGCGATCGCGATTTGTTCTTCAGTATTCGACTTCTTTTTGACCGCCAATTACTCGAAGACGATTCCCTTGCAATCGCTCATGCGTTAGAAGCACTTGCGTCGAATCCAAGGAATCGGCAACTGACTTCCAGCACAGTTGGTGAAGTTTCATTTTCCGGCGAGCCCCTGGGGCACATTTGGGTTTTCTCCATCGGTTACTCAAGTTGATGATCCCGTTCACTTAGTGCTGAGTCGAGTCAACGATCTTGCCTGCGTGATATCCTAATTCCTTGGACGAGGACAGCCCATCATCTTCGAGTGTATCTTGTAACCTTGGCGGATGAGCATCTTCCGGTGCGTGAATGCCCCGAACGCACGCTACCTGAGTGCAGGAAGACAACAGTGACTAAAGGCCGGGAGAGCAGGGTGTCGGCATCATTTATTCCATGGCGCATGTTGTTGTATCTTATCATCTGAATGCGCCGCGGTGTCAGACGATAAAACCTAACGCCATTGTTGCTCTCTCGCGAATTATATAAGAGAGCAGGGAGTGAGCGCGAGGTCATTTCGACTAAGAACACACAACTGAACCCACAAATGGAACGTTTTTGCGGCCATTGACATTTCCTGTTTCTAAACTATGTGGCCAATTTGATAATGCTCAATCTGGGAACAAGAATGGAGCGCATCTTCCATCCTTGCTCCAGAATTCTGGAAGCTCGGCGGCTGCAACACGGGTGTGAACGCTTCCATGCGAAACAATGACGACGGAACACGAAATCTCGTATTTATTTTGGGCATCACCCATTGCGAGAAGCTTCTGTATCACATCTATTCCCCCGCAAGTCGTGTGGACGGCAAAGTTGATCGACGGCAGCTAAAGGAAACATCTCTCGATTCCTCATAGATTAGTCCGCTGTCTTGAAATCATTTCTTGGATTTCCTTCGGCTTTTCCAATCGAAATCACTGAGGCGGACGAAGGCAGAGATCACCTTGTGTCGTCAGACTTCTGAGCAGCTGGTGAAAGGGGATGGGATTCTCTGAGCAAAGGACACTCGATCAGTAAAGTTTCCCCGTTGAGCTGCAGCCGGTGAGGAAACAGAACTCAACTTCGATTCCCCAGCTTTGCAGCCGATGATGGAACGGGTCCACGGAAGTTTGAACAGAGAACCTTGATAACATTGGTTCCGACATTCCGGACTTCATGATCGTCGAGCAAGTTGTGAAAATCTCGTTCGTCTATTACAGTGTCAACAAAATGATCAAGACGGAGTTTGAGTTGGAGAAATACGACATCCGTCGTTGGAGAGAAGAAGCAGGCTTCACCGAACGAGCGAAAAATGACATCGGAGAAACCGAAGAACTGAAAAAAGAAACTCTACTAGAACTCCGGGCTCTCCTTGAAGAGCAAGATGAGTTCCATCCCCGAATGGATGATGACTACCTCTTGCGCTTTCTCCGAGCGAAGAAATTCGACGTGGACAAAGCTTTCCGTCTTCTTCGGCAGTACTACAGATGCCGATTGATCTGCCCAGAAAAGTTCTGCCCCATCGGGCTCGGACCCAGAGATATAAAACATCTGTACGACCTGAGGATGGGAATGCTTCTACCTCACCGTAACCCGTATGATGGCACCGCTATCATCGTGATGCAGTTCGGAGACTGGACGCCTGAGTCGGGCTACGACTTGATGGACACTTACACCCCGGTCGCCCTTGCGTTCGACTATGTGTTGAGGAATCCAGAATGTCAACTGAACGGTTTCAGGATCATCTTCAATTTCAAAGGCCTTGAATTGCGGTACCTCAAGTTCCTCCAGCCGGACGTCGTAAGGGTGAGTTTTGCATCGCTCCAGAAAGCGAGCATTCAACGGTTCGTCGCAGGCTCGCTCGTTCGAATGCGCTGATATGGAAATTATGTTTCTTCAGGCGTTGATGACTTGTTGTCAAGATGGCTACCCGGCTCGCTTCAAAGGCGCCCACATCGTGAATAACTCTTACATCTACAATATTATCTGGGCATTCGGGAAACCGTTCCTCAATCAGAAGGTGAGCAATTGATGCGCAGTTCCCCCTCGTGGAAAGGCGACCATAATGCTAAACGATTTGTCAACCTCCGTACACGCTACAGTCAGTTCTGTCATTAGAAACGTTTCCCCGAACAGGTTCGTGAGAGAGTGCAGCTCCATGCCAGCGACATGAGCTCTCTACACGAGTGGATATCTCCGGAAATTCTTCCAGAAGATTTAGGTGGGAAAGCTGGCAAGCTTACCCACCATTGGCTCATGGACGAAATGTATGACCGCCACGATGAGTTCGTCAAGAACAGTTACTACGGTTACAGGGAAGATAAGAATGGAAATTCTATCGATTTCACTAAGGAGAGAGAAGAGTCCCAAAAAATCATAGAATCATGATTCTAAGGGAACTATACCACAATTATGACGCTGAGTTTCGTCCGGCGGGTTCAGACGGATCCTCAGATCATTACGATGTCTACTAAAGATTCAACGCGCTCCTCCATGAGCAATCCTCACTGAGGTCTTAACGAATGCGGGTCAGAAGTCGACTTATGTCAATCTCGATGTACAGTTTATAGAGAACCGTTTTACACGAAGGTGAGATACTGTCAGATCGTCGTCCAAAATCCCCGACAGTTACCAGGGCGAGTCGACCGACTGTCACTGACAGTCAACAAGGATGAGAGTTTCAAGAGTTGTTTTCTGATTGAAATAATAAATTATCTGAATCCTTGAACGCGTCGAACTATTTATTCTCACCCGGATCTCAGGCAGGAACTTTTGGAGAAGTTATCAGAAATGGATCAACTTCGCGTTTAAATACTCGTAATTAAGTTTTATTGCAACGTAAATATATCAAATTTTATGTACATGGATCCGATACTAGGTTTTATATTATTGCACCGCTTCAAAAATCGACTAACGCTGAATGCTCTCGGTCATCAAGTGAGAATGATTTCGCAACAGATCTATACGATTCGTGTATAACGACCAGAATGAAGGGATAAATGGGGACTTTGAGAACATATTGGAACGAAAAGGAGGTAACACAAAAGAAAAACCAGATCTCTTACAAAACTGCCGGAAAAAATCACCCGTTCAAACAATGCCGCTCGCGCTCCGCATTCAGGCGATCCGGCGGAATAGACTAAGCAAAATACGCTACGGATCTACTAGAACTATAATCGTGTTGAAACCATGCGACGCTAGAATAGCCGGGCACCTTGCGTTCCAGTTTTGCGTACCCAGCTCGTAGACGATAAAAAGCACAATTGACATTGGAGCGAGACTAAAATGCCATCGTCAATCGCGCGTTTCCCCGGATCTCACTCCAAGGAGCAGAAAATTCCTCCAAACTATCCGGATCAATCGAGAACGAAGTCTACCTAGAATCTCAACAGAGCTACGGGCCCCCGTCTAGATTTGCGGGGTTTGTCCTTGCCACCGAGACCTGTTCACACCAACAACAATCATGATGATATGCATCGTCGGAACTTCGAAAGTTCCTGTTGCTAAAAGCAATCCGCACCTTTGACAAACGTGTCATCGACACCGTAGCGGGCTACGGAGCGACACGCACAGCATCAACAAATGTATACATTGACTCTTAGCCAAAAGGCTGGCAATGCTGCGCCATCGGAACTAGACGTCGTTCACGTCGCCTGAGTTATGAAGACTGGTCAGAAATCCGGAAGCGTAGAGAATCGCAATCGAAAGTGCCGCGAAAAGCCACACAGGTCGGTTGCTGTCAACGGTTGCCTCCATCGAGCGGCTTTGTAGGCGATGATGTCCTGCGAACTCGATCCTCTCGGGCGAAACTATTGGCGAAATCAATGGAGTGCTTGCTGCCTCACTTTTTCTTGAAGGTCAGTTGCCCTCCCCCGACATGTTCGAAGAATGAAGAATAGCACTCGCGTTCGGGTTGTGGGCAGGCCCACGAATCGGGCTGCTGAACAAGCCGAGCCGTTGACGCTGTTTGCGGCTCTCCGACAGCTGGCAAGAGAGGAAAAACTATGAGTTCAAGATCACCAACACGCAGAGGTGGACTACTGCTTCCCGCAAACATCATTCCAGTTCATCCCAAGACATCGTTGGCTACGACATGCTGTCGCGACATCATCATGCAGTTAGGAAGGCGGAACCGTTCATAGCCGCCCGGTGTCCACCTCAAGTCACTGATAGCGAACGCACAAGAATAAAATACGATTCGAACGTCATCAAGGCCAATGCAAAAAAAAAGAGAATATCGTCAGGACACGGACAACGGCGGCCACATTGACTGGCAAACGCACACTCACACTCACTGTTTCTATCAGCTCTGAAATCTATCAGAGCTGCACAACAGGGAATCTTTAGATAGGTTCCGGCACGAGATTTGTGAAACTTTTCATGCTTCAAATCATTCGCTGATTTCGCGGCATATCGGTGCGTCCACCGGGCACGAACCTGTGCGGATCCGCAATAAAACATTCATTCCTTGACGAAAAATCGTAAGGAAATTTTTCACCGCTTGCGATGCGCACAGTGCCATTCCCATCATGGAATGGATTATTCAAACATAAAAATCATCATCATCCATCATTTTACGATACAGACGACTGCTGATGATGGAAAACGGGCAATGATACCATGAGAAACACGGAGATGCCGGAGAGGTACCAACCTGTTCCTTGACATCGCTTAATTGCTGAGTGACTTGCAGGAGTAGTTTTTGAGTTTGGTCCAATTGCATCTGCATTGCACGCATTTCGTTTTGTTCGGTCTCGGCGTCGTCGGCCGCCAAGGACATGGCTCTCATTCGAGGGAACCAATCAAGGTTTCGTTCTTTTATCATCTGGGCAACGTAGCTCTCCGGCCCAGTGAATTCCGTGTGATCTGCGAACGGAAAAACTCAACTGACTATCGATTGGCGATGAATGCGAATTCAATAAAGACGGAGGCCGAAGCTGGATGGAAGAGGAAAATCAGGGAGAAGTCGCCGCTCTCTGACAACCCACCTTTGACTTTTATCAGAACGATGTAGTAGAGGTATTGCCAGAGGTTGTGTTCATTGCGTATGTGCTCCTCAAAACTGACGCTCTTGTTGTCGAAGGCAGCTCTCTCTAAGCCGCAAATGAAGCACGTGTTTTTCAAGGTTTCCTCTTTCTGTTGTTTTTCGGAACGGAGATCGGCAAACGTGTCAATGATCACACCGAAAATCAGGTTGAGAACAATGACAATCACGATGAAGTAGAACATCAGATCGTAAACCACACGGAAAAAGTACAGCGGTTCCTGGCTGCTGGGCGGTCGTAGGACGTCACCGATACCTCCGCCGTTTCGCAGGCCATGATTCAACGTTGTTACGATGCACATAAATAGAGAGTCGCACGCACGCTCCTTCACCGTCTCCTCTTCCTGTTCCGCCAACGCGTTGTTCTCGTCGCCGGACATCTGCTCTTGGGTGTCGCTGAAGCGAGCACGACGAACAGCGTCCATTATCGAGTCTGTGATATCGTTATCGCAGTCCGGGGGCTCCCCAGCCTGTTTGCGCACACAGAAGCTCGCGTCGGCGTGAAGGTTTCTGAGATAGTCGGTGATGGCCGAGTTCGTGTTCAGTGGTGCCGATGATGGTGCGGGGGTGGTGATCGGTGTCCCCATCATTCTGTTGTCCTGCGGATTGTCGACCTCGATGAGGAAATCATCGCGGAACCATAGGAATGCGACGATGGAGAACAGATAGACGAGGATGAGTGCAAGAACCGCTGTGAGCAGGATAGACCTGCCGTTTCTCGTCGCCGACTTTATCACATTCAAAAGCGTTTCCTCTTGATAGACCACGTCCAGTAGGAGAACGCTGTAGATTAGAGGGTGAACGCAGAGTCCACAAATGCACACCACAAGATATCCGACGTGGTACAGTAGTTCGAGGTCAAAGATGATCTGACCGGCGCTCTTGGTGAACGTTCCGTGGTTGCCCATGATCGAAACGAGGTGGACGCCGCTGAAAAGGACGTTCGACGCCCCCAATAGCATGAGCGTCGGATAGAGACCCATGGAATACATGAGACGCACGACAAGTGCGACCGCGAACGTCCGAACGGAAGCCGTTCGCGGCACCAACAACACGAGGGCCATCGACGCCAGTAAGAAGAACCAGCTCGGCCCAGCCAGGTGCGGCGTCAATTCTGCCGCCTTTGAAAATGGGTAAAAAATCGCGACGAGGACGTTGATGAGCACCGCTAAATTGAATGAGACCGTGCTCCAAACTGTCATGTGTCGAGACACCCAATAGAGCATGGACTGGCTGCGGAGCTTTTTCTGCCATTTCATCTCGTTGAAGAGGTCATCTGATTTGTCGAAGAAGTCGGAGACCTTGCTGCCTTGCTCGTCACGTTCCGTCGTGTGGTAGACAGCCGTTTTCGTCTCTCTCGTAAGGAACTCGCACAACTGTGGCACGGGAAATACGATCTGCTCCATGGTACGGTCTTGTCGTACGATTTCGATCTGGGCTGTGTGACTCGCATAATACTTGAGCGCCAGACAAACTTTGGGATCTTGATCTTGTTCATTTGGTTTCAGCAATGCGGCCAGTTCCTTGTTGTGCTGAGCCAACTGATGGCAGAGGATGTAGATGTTGTGACCGACCTCCTTGGGCGAGACGCCTGTGTCGTCTGCCGCCGAATCGGCGTCTAGATTGCCGTCGAGGTCATCGTCAAGATCGTCTTCCTCGTCCTGATGGTACGCATTGCATGCGACTTCGACTAGTTGCTTCGGACTCATGTTGTAGAGGATTCTTTCAGCGTTTTCCAGATCAGCTCCGCGGCTTTCCATGATAGCCAGCAGGAGTTTCGATGCGTTGTTTTTGAGTTCGAGAACGAGATCCATGCGTTTCTTCCCAAGTGGGTTGATATCATTCAAGATCAGAGCGATGATGATATCGATGCCGTTTGATTCGTGCATCGCGATGCAGTTCTGAAAAGAATAAAGGAAATGAATTGTCTGTTTCAGACCCCAAAGTTCACACCTAACGAAAACATGAGGAGTTTCGACCATGGGTACGCGTGACGTATCGACACGGTAGTGTTCGAATCGAGAATAGGTTTCCCCATTTCTCGAGAGCTGACCTGATTCTCATGGCAAGGTCCTTGGCAGTACTCGGTAAGGGTCTCCAATGTTTGGTTCACGAGAGCCACGTTGCTCTCGTTGATGTATAGACCCAACAAACCGAGTCCGCCCGTTGTTGATCCGCAGATACAGTCCAAAAACATGAGGGTCTCAGACACCTAAAATGCAACCGACCCCGGTCACAATATCGGAGCTCACTCCAACCATACAGCAATTGCTCGTAACAGTAACAGGACACTTCTTTGTATTAGAGTCAGGTTGGAACTCACCAGGTTGTAATTGTGTTTGTTACTCTGTGAGCGGAGAAAGTTTTGAAGAGCTTGGTTGTGGTTCTCACAAAGCAGTTGAAGAAAACGGAGAACGGGTTGCATGACAGAGATGCTTTGATGGAGCTTTGGCTCGTCTTCTTTCTGGCCCGCCTTGGGCTCAATGTGCTCCTCCGCCAACGAGAGTTGCACTGAAAACGAACCGATGACTTGATAGAACTCAATCATGTCACGAAACCCGAGAGCATACGGAAATTGTCATGTGGAACTCACTACTAGGGTTCGGATCGTTGTCCACCGCAGTTCCGACGCCAACCACAGCTCCGGACTGCTTAATTTGGGCGTAGCCTTTGGAGGCGTCCTGCGCAGCTTCTTCCAGTTCTTGCTTGAGTTCTTCGTTCACGACTATTTTGCCGTTCGACATCGCCGCGTGGTTTTTCTTATCTGTCGGGATCAGAGACGAACGGGTTGTGAACCGTACTGGTACCTCAACGGAGCATGCCACAAAAGTCCTCAAAACTCCGAAACACAACAAACCTTTAGAATCCTTCCCACTAGTTGATCCACTGTTGGTTTTGTGAACGTCGACCGTAGAAACCATAACAGTGTTTTTGATCTCCTGCTGAGCTTTGGCAAACTTTTCGTTGAATACCTGTGTCAAGGAATCAGACAAAGATGAAATTGTGATCCGCGTTCGTTGATGAAATCGACGTCGAAATCGGAAGCGTCGAATCAAACGACTCGGATGAGGTCACGCTACACACCTTGAAAAATTTATCTGAAGAGTTGCCAGAAATAAGCTTGTTGAGAACCGACTGCTGGATGACACTGTTTCCACCCTCGAGCAGAGCAATCCCCAGTTCCACAGTCTCAACGAATATTTTGTGCGACGGGTTCTTCATAATGAGCTCCGCCACAAGATTAGAAGCGCCCTCTCGGTCCAAGTGGCATTGCACTTCAGTGCGGCTGTCGGCGAGAACGGAATCGGTAAGAACTCGAGCAGAAACTTTCTCAGCGGAAAACAGTCTGCCTCTCGGAAGAGTCAAAACTATACGCCCACCTGAGAGGTCTATTGGAATTGAGAACTCCGGAAGCCGAAGATGCTCCCATGGCGTTGCTTCCTTCACCACGAGGCCCGCTGACGGGCCTTTTCCCGAAGTAGCGCATGAGAAGGGCTTCCCGCAGTTGCTCACCCTAGAAAATGATGGCTCATTAGTTACACTAACTCTGCAACACTGGTGGCGGAATACGGACCTCGCTCTCCTCCCCTCTGAGAAAATTTGCTACTCCAGACAGGTTTGTCTACAACGCGATCATCTACAAATCTTGGCTATTTGAGCCTAATCTCACCCTCTTGATGTCGAGCAGCTCTTTTTGTGTCAAAAGCTTCTGATCGATCTGATTCGATCGATTGCAGCGTGAAATATGCACGAGGACTTATAAAACTATCTCATGAAAATAATAATCTACTAATTAGGTCAACACATGCTGACCCCATGGAACACCTATTAGTACCCTGGGCAACAATGATGCGCTAGCTTCGATGAGTTTTCCTAGATGCCTCGCTGCAACATTTTGTTGTACCTTATCACCGTAGTCGGAGTCCAAGGACGACATCATCTCTTTGAGAGTTTGGAGGACTCGCACGCAGAGCTGTTCCTCTTTTTCCTCCAGGAGACGCTCCGTGTGACGAATCAATCTTGAGATGAAGCCTCCAGAACCACATCTGGAGCGGGATATCGAGAAGCAATATTAATTATCCGATATACTAAGCCATTGGGAAAAAAACGATGGCTCTCGAAGGATCGTGCTTGTGTTCGTTCTTACAACCTTCGCCTGGCGTCTGTGTTCGCCGGGAAAAGTAATTCCGGGTGATGTAGGACATCAACGAGCACTGACAGTTCGCTCTGGACCAGAGGACGCAACTGGTCTTCTAGCAGGCACACAATTTCCTGCAGAAAGCAGGTTTCTGTGAGTCTCAATCCGAATAATGAGTGCAACCGATCGAGGAGAGTTTGCAGAAGCCGAAGTCGGGTTTACCTGAAGAACCTCGATAATAGTCCTGTCGCTCGGAGTAGTTTTCGATATACTCCCGGGCGGACTGGTGCGTCTGGAAAATCAAACGCGTTTCAGATCTCTGTGTTTCAGGTAGGGAATTTCATTCAGTTCGAGAGGAGCAGAAGCGGACGGTGGACTTCGGCACATGGATTTATGGGATCGTGCGAAGATTACCTTGTGAAATATTCGGGTTCGTCAATTGATTTCGAACTGAACCATCCAATGTGAGCGTGTAAACAAGAATTCGTTGACTCATTCAAGCTGTACTGTACACCTTCACAGTTCATCAGTCAAGGAATTCCACACGTTTCATTCGAATATACATCAAGAGTGCAATGATATGAAGTGCGTAACGAGATATTCATTCAGAACTGCAGCGACGAATTACCTTTCGAAACTTTTCCCGAGAGTTTGTGGTGCGACGATCGGAGGACTCGGCGGACCGGACGTAGTGTCTTTCCTCGCTCTCGCAACCCATACTTTTGCCTGCTTCGAAGCTGCCGCTGTTTTATCAAATAACGAGGCTACTTGGGCTTCTAAGTCGACGGGTACGGCGATTCCCCGCTTTTTTGCTGTAAGGACAGAAAGATTGCCCGTTGCCGGTAATTGTTGCAATTTTGAGAATGTGTTCCGGAAGACTCAGTCCTGCCCAACCATGCAACGAACTCCTCAATCGACCGATACTCACCAATGTCCCACAAGGTCTTAATGCAGGTCTCAATGTTCATCTTCTGAGGAACGCTGACCCAGTTGCCGTGAGTCAACTCGTGCGATGCGCGCATCAGCTGGATGAAGATAGTTTGGTGTGTCTGCAATGCAAAGAATTTTCCGCTCGCATCGTACGGTCAACAGACGGTGAAGCTCTTACCGAGAGCTAATTTAGAATTCCATTGAGGAACAGAGTCGAACTCAAACCCACCCTCACGCCTGCGGATTGCTCGGAGAACGGAGAATTGAAGAACGTAGTTACGATGTTCATCACCGAGGTGGTCACGTAATTTTCCAGCAGGCGATCGTCGCTGTAATCACAGTGAAGCCTCAGAGGCATTCGTTCCTCGAATCGGATATTGTTTTATATCCCAAGGAGTGAGAAATCCGTACGCTGTTAGTATCTCTGAGATTCAAAATGTCTTACTTCTTGTACCCTTTAGCTGACACCGTAGCGATATCTTTGAGGAAGCTTTCGAACAGCGTCCATATATGATGACTCGTGTAAATCTCTTTCATTTCGACTTCGGTATCGATGAAGCAATGCGAGAGAAAGTTGATGTAGGCCTCTTTGACCTCAGGCAAGCAGTCGTCATGGGTCACGACACGTACAATGTCATCCAAATTCAGAAGAGAGTGGCATTTGATCTCCGTGACCACATTTTTTCCTGAAAAGATGGTGATAAATGATGAATCTAGTAGCTCCACTCAGGGGAATGCCAGCTACGAACAAAAGCAAGCGCGGGGACAAACCTTCAGTGCAGGCTGCGAGCAGTTTCACCAATTGAATATGATACCGCAAAGAACCGGCGTCGTCATTACGCAGCTTGGGATCTTTCATCATCTTGATAAGCTCTGGGAAGCTGTTTTTTTCATTGTAGAAAATAAGAACTTCGTCTCCCGCGTTCACCAGCTGTGAATTAAATGCGAGGATGAGCCCTCCGTATCACAAAGCGCTCCTATCGATGCGGAACTTGCGCAACATTGGGTAGATTCTCCCGCGGGAGAGCTTCAAATGGTAAATCCTTACCTCCTGCATCACCATATCTTGGCATTTCCTGTTGTAAGTACCTTCAGCTTTGACAATGGTTTGCAGGAACTTGAGGTATTGCACATGCTTGCCGTGAGTTTCTATGAGGTGCACGAAATGCTGAACCACACTCTCCGTGACTTCGTTGCACAAAGACAGGTTATCATTGAAGATCGCACACATCGACTGGGCTTCTAGAAGCTGCAATGACCGAGAGTCAGCGATCGGTCCCGACGTCCCATTCTGGGGATTATGCTTTCCGATATTGAGACGAAGCAACCCACGCAGGACAACTTGAGCTCAACTTACGCCAGGATTAAGGAAGAGTTCGAGTTTCTTATGCAACAGTGCCTGGTTGTAGTGATTTCCCCGGCAGAAATGTTGCAAAAAGTTATGAGCCAATCTCATGAGCTCCATCATGCGAAGATCGTCCTTCTTTTCGAACGGGATCGCAAGCAGGTCGAGAACAGCTGCTTGTGCATCCATATTCCTGTTTGGGAGCAATACAAGATGCCAGAATTGAAAAACCACGCGAGACCGTGAGCATTCGATATCGATGTTTTGGGAATGTCGACCTACCGCAGCAGTCGCTGTTCGTGTTTCTTCTTGTTCACAGGCGAACTCTTGTCCTGGTAGCAGAGATTCGTCAATCTGAGAAGGATCTGCTGGATCTTCTTGTAGTTCTCCTGCTGATGCTCGTCGAGCTGCGGACCGTGATTGAGATCGATCGGAGAGCCCACATTCGCGGCGAGAAGTTCCTGAGGACGAAAGAATACGTTTTAGTGCCGTTCCGGAGACTGGCATGAATCCGAGGAAAGTTCTCGCCGATACTAACTCCGTGTATCTCTGGCGTATCCGGTGGCACTCCATTGGGAGTTCGGGGTCTTCTCGAAAGGTTCGTTTCCTCTTTCTTCTCCTCTCCATCCTCCTGGATTTTCAGAGGACCCTGCAGACGGAAAATTCACTTGGTTTCTTTCTGGGAGAAAATAGACGGTCCCGATTCTCTGCTGGACCGAGCTGCGAGTCGGGCCTCGTGATCGAGGCTCCGTTTTGTGAGCAAGACGACTTACTTTCGCGGGTACCAGCATAGCGTTGGTAAGAGGGCCGTTGGGAGTCAACAGAGATTGGTGTTGCTGGGAGCGTGCCTTGAACACCCACAATTCGCTCTTCTCTACTAGTAGTCGTAATTCATCCAGATCGACCTTAATCTGATTGTAGTTTTTCACATCTTGGTCCGAAACGAGTAGCTGAACTTGTTTGAAAGCCTGGAGCACCTCTTGCCGTTGACTGAAGTGGCGAAACAGTAGGCGCAGGGCACCGCTCACCAGTGGCGGGTAGTCGTGCATTGTCAGATGCAGAAGCACCTGGAATTGTTCGGATTGGACTTTTACCTTTCGGATGGGGACCTCACAAAGGATCGTTTCGAATGTACATAGGTTCGCGAGAAATGTCGGCGAGAATTACCCGAAGGAAGGTTCGCCCTCCGTGTCCGTCCAAGTCTACTTCAGCAGTATCTGTTGTACCCCCAAATATTGCTTCGGCCTCCTTGGCTATCTTTGCCATATCCATGCCCTTGTCGCCGATCGTCAAGGTATCGTCGGTGGTGTTCTTATCGTGAGAATCATCAAACTCCCGTTTGAAGATCGTAAGCAATCCCGTTATCCTGCGGACGGAAGATGAACAGATCTCTTTGAGCAAAAGACAGGAAGGAGATGTCGCCCCCGATGGACGTTTCTGATCTCCACAATAGTTCTCTGCACGCGCACCGGTAATCGAGTCGAACGTCTAGGATGAATGACAGGATTTCGATGATTTTGAGCTTGGTGTCCATCACGAGCGTATCCTTGGCCGACGGTTGCAGAGCTCCGATCGCAGACGGCGTAGCTCCCATTGGAGTACTGGATTTACTCGCCAGATTTGTGTTCAGAATGGAGTCGAGATTCGTCGTTTGATCTGGGAAATCCACAAGAACATGACTTTCCAAGCAGAAAACATGACTTTCAGAGCAGAAAACATGACTTCCCAAGCAGACAACTCGGAGGTTATGACCTCAGCCCTGCTGAATAGCTTTTGAAGTCGCTGCCGGAGCTCCCGATTCTTGTTTTCAGTCGTTATTCCCCACTTACCTGTTAGAGTGGGAACCGTGTTGTCAGGGACGCAGTCCAGGATCCCGAGAAGAGTTTTGGTCAAACGGAGCAGATCACTGAATGAGTAGAAGCCGAAATAGATAAGTTCCCGGGCCAGTTTCACCACTTCGTACGTGAGCTTATTCTGCTCTCGATCATGGAACGACCAAACGTGTCCCACGACATTGCATAAGTAGTCTTCGACGAAGGTGATCGTTTTCTTGAATTTCCGTTGTACTTCCTCCTTTTTCGAGATGTCCGTGTTTTTGTTGGCATCATAACTGCAAATTTCGGATGAGAACATCCATCAATCAATCGATCGTCGTCTTCTTCCCACTCTTGTCGCAGTCGTTGCGGCGGAATCACGAACTCAGATTTGCTACGTACTCTTCGATGGAGAGTTGCTTTGGGATATCACTCCAGAGTCGCGCATATTTCACGGGCTGGATTTGCTCTTGCGGATCGCGATCTACGTGCATGTGAAGCATAAGACGGCAGAACGCAGCTCGCAGATCGTATGGCAGATTCTCATCGGCCATACACTTCTGGATCAGATCTACGTCGAGTATCGTAGAAAGACTGTTAATAGCCAAATATTGCCTGTCCAAGCACATTCCTGAGAAAAGGTCGAGCTGATGTCGATAGTAGTCCAAAATGCGCGCATCCTCTTCGTCTTCAGGATGCTCTTCAGGTTTTTGTAGATACTGTTTAGCTGCCTGCGCCAGGTGTATGATGCTTTTGCTGCGGTCGCCCTTTTCCCAAGTAAGATAGACCTCGTCGTCCTCTTCGATCGTAAGGAGAGGATCGAGGTTTCTACGGGATTCTACCGCAAGCTCCACTTCAACTTGACTCCGGACCATTCTGAAAACAGCCGATGGACAATTCCGCTCAAAAAATGCGTTCGTCATCCTACTTTTCGGCATATGATTTTTCTTTTTATGCGAATCATTAGGTACCTGGTCTCGATGAGAATGTCGGAGTTCTGATCACTAAGCACACTCTTGCAGATCAATTCTTGGGTGACGGGTATCGCCACTCGTTTTGATATGCAAAGGTCAGAGAGATAATCGAGGAAACGCGATTCACGGTTCTTCCGAACCAGCGATACAAAAGTTTCGATTTCAGCTGCTCCAATGTGTTTCTCGAGCAGTTTCCGATTCGAGTGCAGCAGAGCGGTTATGGTGTCTTCGGCCAGCACGTCGTAGCCGATTTGTTTTTGCATGAAGCCAAACCATTTTGCAACGTATTCTTGGTTTTTCCTGTACTCTTGCTGCGAAAGCCGTAACACCCTGTAGCAAAGGCGACAAATGTGCTTGTAAGAAGCGTGCCGCAAGTCCTGCAGCTCATCCATCCGGAGAATTGGTCCACCTGGAAGAGTTCATTGTGTGCTACAGACGTTCGCCCTTACGCCCCAGTCGTTACGATCTTCGATCACTCCTCGCTCTCGATTCCTGTCCCTTTGTCTTTGAGCGTTCCCGGGATCTCATCTCTCCGACGGAGATCGAGATCGAGAAGGAACTTTGTTCCGATCGATCAACAACTGTCACATCTGCTAGATCGACGAAGAAAAATCACGCGAGGGATCGGTCACCTACCAGGTCTGTCTTCGTTAAACGGAGCTTGCAGAATTTTGAAGAGCTGTTTGAGAATGTTTTGCTCTCTGAGCAGTTTCTGTCGCTCCCTGTTGGGATCATGGACAGTCAGCTCGAGAGCATCACCCTTTTTGGGATCATTTTCCTGATTTGCAGTGAAGTAGATGATCTGCGAACACACCTAGAGGTCAATGCATTATGAGGCTCAACACATGCAAAGCGACGTAGCGAGGACATGCAACTTGTGTGGTACACGGATTGAAGGGGTTTCGGTCGTGTATCTCGTCGGTACCTATGTAGTTCGGGTGTACACAATACAACAATGGACTGAAGCCACAATTTAAGCGATCACGATGACGACAAAGGTTTTTGGAGAACAAATTTAGGGCGGGTTCCCAATTTTTCTCCGCTGCGCAATGAATAGGATTCCCATGATATCCCATAAGAAGAACTGCCACCAAATTAACTGCTTTGGGTTCATTCCATACAGTTTAGTACCGGGTTTATAGAGACCGGAAAGAATTTATCTGCCCATTTCCCATCCCATGCATGCCGTTCGAGCAAAAATATTGTCCCATTCGAGGCGATTTTTTAGACATGACCCTTATTCGAGTTAAGCTTATGTTCCCGGAGAAATCAACTCCGAAGCGTTACGAACAATTTGGGATAGTTCTGGTTCCGAGCGAAGTCGGCGAGTTAGATTCCGAAAATTTTACCTCTTGAAGTAGTTGAGTGGCAGTTTTGCGTTCGTTCTGAGCGAATTCCCCGCTCTCGATCGAGGCCGCAATCTTCTGTAGGACCTGCAGCGACGAACGGAATATGAAACATTGACTTTGGATCAGCTTCGCGAAATCTCGAACGCGAAACGATAGTCTTCGTGGGTTTTGGCGTCTGAGTCGACACAAAGCTCTGGGCGGGGCTGTCGTAAAATAATGACGGAAACGCCCATTCGTCGTACCTTGCAAGCATCGTTAGCGAAATCTAGATCTCGGACCTCGGAGGCTGATACTGGAACAATAGCGAATGCTTCCTTGTCTTCCTTGACGCAGGCGCAGCCAACCCTCATCATCACAGGCTTTTCTTCGTCTTTGTCGATGGGTATCGTTGTAGAGTGAACCCAAGACGAGGTCGACAGATGTTGCAGTCGAACATAGGATGACTGAGGAACCAGACCGTCGTTGCGCGTGAGGGTGGTCGGATCCAACTCGAACACCGTGCTTGCGTCCATATCGTCAGTGACAGCTACAAGTCTATACAGGTGGTTCGAATCGCCTCCTCGCAGCTTCGTTCGCATGGCGTCTGGCGTCTCGTCATCGTCTACTTCAGCGGCCAAATACTGAAAATCAAAATGTTGCATTTGAGCTTCTGGGGTACTTCGCCAGCGATTGTCGTGTCGTTAACCCATGTTGAACTAAATCGCTCACCTGCCCCGTGGCTAAGTGCTTGAATCGGAAGAGACTGGACCAGTGCCCTGCGCCTCCCCTACAGGGATCGTATTGCACTACTTCCACCTCCCACAAAGCTTTGGAGCTCGTGGCCGCGGCTGCTGTTGTTCTGCCTGTGGTTCTGGGGGAGGAATTGCCGTGTGTTCCAGGTGTGAAAGCAGAAAAGAGAAGAATCACAGTCTCACGGGATGGCATGCAGGTTCACATACCTCAAAAATACGTATTGTTTCTTCTTGAACTCATCCATTGTAAGGAACTTCTCCTGCTCCGCGTGGAACAATCTCACCACGTCACCGCCTTTCAGTACGTCTTCGATGTTCTCAGTATAATCCATGAAAAGCGAAATTTTCCATGATGTTTGACCGGTTTCCGACCCAGAAACAGCATTCACCTGCAGGACAGTTCGTAATTGGTACAAGATCGAGCATTTACAGCATCCTTCGACTGCTGCCCGAGTTTACGCGAATGGATGACGTTGCTTTGATTCAGTTAAATGATTTATAGCGCTTTTCTAACCTCTTTACATCCGCGATGATCCGGCAGTTCATAGGTTGACACATGCAGAGGCTGCATGGCGTTGACGGCCATGAGAATCACTTTGTCGCCGACGACGACATTATCTCCAGTTGAACGTAATTTGTAAAACGGCATGATATAGAACCAAGAACCCTCGTTGCCGTTCGAGTCTAGCATCATGCGCATGGCGTTCTTTTCAAGGAGTGCGGGAAGCCTTTTGTTCACTGTGAGGTACCTGAAGATCGCAACCCAAGCTCGTTGATCAACTGCTCTCTTGTCTTCATCTTCGACATCGTATCCTGTGCCTGATCCTTCTTTGAAACCTACTTGTTCGATTTCAGATGGAGTAGTTGTATGACTTGGCCGTATTGAACTTTGGTGCCCTCCATCTTGCGATTTTCGGTTTCATTTTGCTTCCTCTCGAGATCCGCCGCATGCTGTTAACCAATGGGATACTCGGAATGAGAAAATATTCATCATAGTGATAGTGATGGGACTTGCCCTTCGTAATTCTTTTTGGACTACTGACCTTCAACTTCATAACCAGGAGAGGTTCGGTTTCTTTCGAAGAAGTGGACGACTGCGCAGCTTTCCAAAACTGCTTCTGGGCCGAATACCTAGAAATTCAGGCAACGAGACCATCATTTCTGCATGAATTCATCTTATGATGAGACTCAGAGAGTTGGGCACTGCTTGGAGGAATTCGAGCACGAAACATCGCCGCGGAGCTCGCGCAACTCACCTGTTCATGGGACACACTCTGAAACAGCAGTCCCGAAACTTCCGGGGCGGGTTCCGGAGATCCCCGGCGCTGGGATTGACCACACATCGGTCGTCGACGAGGCTGCAGCAAAGTGTTTCCGCTTAGAACCCTGACCACTTTTAGGTGGCATTGAAGCCATTCTTAAGATTTCTTGTTCGTAAGTTGGTTAGATCCTAAGATAGTTCCTACGAATGCGGAAGAATTCACGTTTCACTCGATAGACTCTTCCGAGTGTGCTTCCATCGAGTCCATTTCCAACAGAATGTAGAGCGAGAATACAGATTGGAGGAGTTCAAATGGTAATCAACGATGAATTTTAGCGGGCTATACCAGATGCGTCAATCATCAGAGTCAATCCGGAATTGCGTCTCTCTGGTACACCAGTCGGAATCTACTAGCGTTGCGCAGTGTCTACCCTGGTTATTACGGAGAATTGGAAACCATCCTCAGTCGTGAAGGAAGCTCATTGTTGGCCCACATCTCAAAAGAACGGTTTACAAACAGGGCTTGGCCGAAATCAAAACAGACAAACCGAGCCGAGACCGCTCATCAATCTAACTTTTCATGTTCTCCAAGCGATAGCACCCGGAGAACGCGTCATAGGGTGGGTGTTCGAAATTCTGCTGATTTAGAGAAACGAAACTCGCGATTCTGAATTTCTTCATGAGTTCCGGCCAGCTACTTCGCCTGTGAGGCGATCCCTCCGATCAGAGGACATGAACCCTTCCCCTAGTGTGCCCGGCCAAGAGCGTTTTCTTGGCCAAACGACAGCCGATAAACAAGAAAGCTCTTTAATCGATTTGTCAACTCAGTGATCGATACACTCCGCTGTCGTGCGGCGCATGCCAGCGAACGACGATACAGATCGTTGAAGATGACAGTTTACGGCGATCGCGCCTCTGTCGTGAATGACTGCAGACTGTCATTGCAGGCATTACGCCTTGCGCATCGCCGCATGTCCGCTCGCGCGCTGGTCTACCATCTAGGCCGCTTACCAACCTGCCTTCCAGGCTCCTAACCGAATTCCTTTTAGGGATCGTGTCGAAAGCAGCTCCGACAGCTTCCTTCCATCACGCCAAATTAGAAAGAACGATCTGAGTGATTTTGAGCCGTTGGCTTACCCAACGCGCACCGGAAGATCGAGATAGCTCGACATCCGATGGCATTGGCATCTCTGAGATAGGAATCTTGATCGAACACTAGGAACCACTAGTCTCCCAGCGCTCTTCCTCGCTCTCGGATGATGCATCGACTTCCGAGTCGGAGAACTATGCTCCGGACTATGTTTTAGAGTCTTGAGCGTACACGATAGATGACTACGAAAATAAATTCAACCGATAACGGTTGATCCTCAACAGAGGCAGAGGAAAAGTCTGCTGTGTGCGCCCCTCGGTTCCATCCGGAGCAGAATTTACTGCCGGATGCTCCTTGCGGGAATATTTCTCTCCTCGGCTCGCAGTCATCCCAGTCGCGCTCAAGGAACTATAGGTACAAAAGCATTTTTCACAGAAGATCGCGCTCGCGTTTTTTTATGTTCGAGACGACATCGCGTACGGTTCAAAGTTTATCAGCGATCGATTAGCCGTTGTGGAACGACGACAGACGCTGACTTCCAGAAGCCGTCGTAGATTACCCTAAACGACATTACGGACGAGTTCCGCGGAACCGTAGATTTTACAAGTTGTGATCCGCGACAGAATCATCTGCTCACCCGAGTGTGGAGAGGAAGCCATTGCAGGTGCTTTCGGCGTAGAGGGAAACAATGTCTCCGATGTGCAGAAAAGCCGATGTCATGTGATCCACCATCTTGGCCGCGGTGGGTAACACTACGAGGGCCAACAGACGCGTTGTATTGGGGCCACCCGCAGCAACAAAGAGATACTAGCTCAGCATCTGAAATTGAAAATCACCAAATATAATGAATCGGTTACGAATGGTACGAAGCCTTCCGTCCGTCAGCGATACCGAATCGACTCTTATTTCCATCCTTCTAAGAATGGCGGGGTAAGGGACCCTCCAGAGCGCGGTTCCTCTATCGAGTCCTCCGATCGATCACCTCCCACCCATGTCAATGAGTATTTACTGCCCTAGGCGAAGGACGGTAACCGCAATTTGCTGTTGAGGAAGCCATCGTATGGATCCTCGCGTGGTTTTAAATAGAGACAGTCAATCATGGATCCAAATATAACGTTGTGCCTCAGCCAAGACTCCGAGAACGATGGCACGTTCGGCAACTTCAGGGATTGTCTTATCATCATCTCGCTAACCGAAGCTGTTGAAACGGTCCCATCTTGTAACAGTCCACAGATCTAAAGGTCACCAGAAATTGAGTTGGCTCCCATGACACCTTCGGCGCAGTGCAGACGGCGAAAGATCGCACCGAGGGCAAACGAGCGAATTTGAGTGAGAGCCGATCGACGGGTCGTAGTTCAGAAAACATTGAATTGCGGCGGAGGGAGAAGAAAAAACAAAAAAAAAAAAGAAAGCAAATCGTGGTAAACCAGAGGAGCGGTGAACCGCGCCGTCAGAGACGCCAGAACCGGTCATAGCAGGAGCGAAACTGCAGATATTGGATGAAAAATCAAGATACATCCAACGAAACTGTAGACCCTGCCGTTCCGCCGACCTCTGCCGAACATCGCCGTCAACTGACAGCAGAAAGGATTCGGTTCGACTGGAAGTAGCCTACAGCGACGAAGATGTCATCCATGCGACGATTGACAGCTGATGCCTTGCCATCGGAAGCTCGGACGACATTGACACAGAGATCGCAACAGCAAGCCAACCGCAGACGAGGGTCACAAATCAATTATTTGACAAAGCTACGGATCTGAAACTCAGCCTGGAAAGCAATGCTGTACGCATCGAGACGACACGAACGAGAGCGGAAAGGAAAGTATCTACAAAGGAAAGCCATGCGCGGTCGATTACCATCACGCTCCGATCTACGTCCACACGCTCTCAGAGTTATTGTGGCGACGACCAATGCAGAATGTATATGTTAACAACAGATTTCCCAATGGGATGAATGTCGCCGTGTCCGTTGCGTCACGCGCTGCGTTCGACGAGCCATATTGTGTTTCTGTTTTCGAAGCAAGATTTCTCTCTCAAAAGTTCGATTCGAATTCGAAATCGTCGCAAACGCCGATTCTTTACCTGATATTCAACAAAGAACACTATCACACGTCGAAGTTCCGCAGGACAGTTGCAACTCGTGGCCTCATCAAACAGTTGGAACATGTTACAGGAATAATGGGATGAGATTCGAGATGCTAGGTTCTGTCGTGGAAAAAACAGACACCTTTGTTTACTATTGGCGCTGTTTAAAGCCCTCGACGTCGATCTAATAGAGTCTGGCGAGACCTGTCGCCGCGGAAACTATCGAAACTTTACGACGAATCTCCAAGAATCGGGACGGAGAGCGGGAGAGAACTCTAGCGGTCCGATACTGGTTTTCTAGGAAACAGCCAAGCTTCACACGATTCGGATATGGTAGGGAAGCGATTCAAATTACATTACAAAAGTTACGGTAACTCGCCAATCTCGGCGCTTCTTCATTCTATCCTAGCCAGAATATATCGTAGTCTGACTGACTTCTCAAACACCATTGACGAAATGTGTTCCTGTCACCACTTTCCTGAGCGAGTGTCAAAGAATACCTGCGTTGGCTACAGCAGCGATGACAATTTTTTCCCCGACGAATTCATAGAATGCGAAAAACCAATGGAGAACAGGCTTGAAAACGACACGGTTCACCAATTTCTCGGAGTCCGATTCGAATCGGGCGTTGTTTGTCTCTGACACAGAAGCTGAATTTACGATTCATGAGGTCAGTTCACGACGGAGACGTTTCGCGATTTGTTTAAACTCTTCTAATTGAGACTCGTCAGCGTTGTTCCGGCCTCGACTACAGATATCGTTCGAATTCGATGTAATCTCCCGCTGCGTTAGAATTTCTCAACGTTCGAGCTGATGAAAGCTCTACAACGTGAGAGAATTTCGACGTTTTTTTTGTCATAAGTCGCTTCACCCCTACTGAAAACTAGGCTCGAACTCTGGCAGTGATCAGCTGATGGAGTCATGACGGCGGAGAGCAGGTGTCAGTGAAGATGACAACTACTCCCCGATCGGAAAAATGTCAGGCAAAAGCGTCGCGCAACGACCGATACAAACGTCGGCGAAAGCCACTGAACGCAACGGAAGAAGCAACAGGAAGTCCCTGGAACGACGACGGAGCGATTCTGGGAGCAACTAAGCTGTTCTCATGTTGCTCCACACTCACCATAGCTTACTGAGATCACCTCACTGTCTCACAACTGGGGGCGACGAATCCTAACCAGTGACTCTGTGTTGTGCGGAGCGAGCCTCCAAAACAATGAAAACGTATCGAGCACCTCGCTATTCCTCTTCACCAATGAGACCAAGCACCAACTGGATCTGCGCGCTAAGCGCTGAGCTGGTCGACGGTACGATGACGCTAACGTGTGGAAGGGAGCCAAGCGGGAGATTCTGCTGTCTGTTTGCGGAGGAGCTCTTCGCAAACAACGCTGGCTCGTATCGGCTTTCGCATGTATGTATCGTGAATAGAGCTACGTTAACTTCCGTCAAGTGAAAACTTTCTCAGGTCACTTGACAGGGTTCAACTTGGAAATTTGATGGAGGAATCTGTCGCGGTGACCGCGGGCCCTGCTGACTCAGTGGTATTATCGAAGGATCACCGCAGGTTACGCAAGGAGGGAAAGGTAGTGTTCACGTTCAATTTCGTGGAGATTGTCGGGAACAGGTTTGCTTTTGACGTAGAGCAACATGACTCAGCGCGACAGCCCTGTGAGCTCCTCTATGATTAGTCTCGCGGGATTCGTACTTACCGAGGATGAATCCGACAAAAACTATCTCTCATGGCAAACAGCCGCAAAAACGAATCTTCGTTCACCGTTGGAATTCCACTCTAGTCCGTCGCTACCTCGACTCCTGTCCGAGCTTGCGCGAAGAAGCTGAGGATCCTCCTCCGTTCCTCGATTCTCCAGACTGCCTCCTCGGTGACAGGTGGATGAGCGAGACCTGCCGCCAGTTTTTGAAAAACCCTCTCCCACGTCGTCTGCAGAGAGACTGCTCTGTGAACAGCTGGAGCAACTGAACGTTATATTTGAAGGAGACGGGAGTTCTGTAGTTCTGTACGAAGGCGGACCTTTTCGTCTTATGTGACGATGAGGGGCGAAAACATTATATGAAAAGCAAGAGAAGAAGATGCGTGGGAGAATTCCCGTGAGACATTCAGCACCACGATTGCCTCGAATCTCGATCTTTTCCAGAATTGTCAGACTATGAGTTCGACGATTGGGTGATCAACACGGTTCATCCCCGAGTCCAGTTCGCACCCTGAAACTCGAAGGAATCGGAGAGACACTGCGGACCCCAGCGCAGAAGAGAAGTTTGCAAGGAGGATTTTCGATCATGGAGTCACACTGATACCGACCCTTCGACTCATTTATTCGTGGACTGTGAGTTCACAGAGCTCGTCGCTTCCCTCCCTCTATTGTGAGCTCCATATGAGCCGGCGGCGCCGATTCTTCTCCATGTGTAACTGATACAGTCCAAACCTCAGCTTCAGAGGAATCCTCAGAAAGAGAGCGAGACAGAGTAAAATTCAGTTCGTCGACTCGAGAAGTGAAAAAAAATCGCCGCGAAGAAATTTTATTCTATGACTTCGAAGTCGGGTAGAAACTTACTCGAAACAGACAATTGATTCTGGTCTCCGGCAAAATGTAGTCCATGGATTCTCGACCGGAGATGAACGTTTCTGCGAAATAGAAGAATTCCGATTCAGAGCGGCCAACCTGTAGAAAGGGGGCGCATTTTCATCCGTGAGAGGTGCGTTTCCGTTGGTTCAGTTTGACTGATAAACCAGGCAGCTCAACCAAAATTTCCACGCTATTCACAATCTAATCGGACAATTTGTTTCGCTATCTTCCCTCAGAAACACGAGGGCGGGCGGCAATTACTATCAGCCTAGGGGAGACAAATCCGTTAATACGGCTCTGATCGGGTGTCATTCTGCAAGGATGCGAGATAACTATGATACGGTGTTCTGGCTGTTTCTCCTCTCGCTCAAATTCAAAGTTTTCCCTAGTACTTTTAGGGAGGCCTCGGAAAAACATCCTGCTGATATCCACAGCGACCTCCTGGACGAAAAATTGATCCGCAGCTACCAGAAATCAGAATCAGCGCCGTTGGATACGATATCGATTATCTTTTTTTATTTCTGCAGAAACCCTAGAATTCGACTTCATAATAATCAAAACACAGCTGACAATGAGTCGTAGAGCTTCCGACTGGATCGAGCGCCCCGGAACTCCTCCCGAGCCCGAAGGCCCCATCGTGCCCATTCCTGACGCCTCAGACTCGGTGTAACTCGACGGTACCGCACCCGAATCGGACCCACAAGTGCTCGCGACCAATGCCTTCACAACAACTGCGGGCATCGCGATCGACACATTTGCACTGCAGCGTGCCCGGCCAGCAAGTTGAGGATTTCCTCCCTCTTGCGACTTCCGGGGTCGCTTTCGGTCGCGAATCTGACGGCCCGAGTCGGAACGGTCGGAGCCATCTGGTTCTGGTCGCAAACTCTCTCTGCAGGATCGCTAGGAACGTGCCCAAGGGGATGTTCAGGGTCGCGTTCCAAAACAAGACCCTTGTTCTCGAGAACGACCTTGGCAATCGCGTTGGACACGTTACTGACAATCCTGCAGAGAGTCGTTGCGGGCAGCACCAGATGGCTCGGACCCTTTCGACTCGAGCCGTCAGACTTCCAGCGGAGTCCGACCCGGGCAGTAGCAAAAGGGAGGAAATACTCAACGGCTAGCCGAGCACGTACCACTGCGAGAAGTGTTGATCGCGATTCCCGCAGTTTGTGGGGGAATCAGTTGCGGGAACTAATGGGTGCGATACAGGTGACGGACCGTCGAGTCGAAATGACTCTGGAGTGTCAGGAACGGGCACGATTGGGCCTCGAGGCTCGACACTCCTCGCGCCGCCTACCCTCACAGCCGCCCCATCGAGGAGTGTCCCATGCAGCCCAAGGCTAGAAAAGAAAAGTTTGTCTCGATGGTCCGTGATCCTGTCTCTCTCGTCGTCCTTGCCCGAGTAGTCGTTCACATTGACGTTTCTTGTGCCCGAGCTCGTGGCAGTAGTAGCATTTGCCCGTGAAACGTTCTCTCCCTCTCGGGCCTTGGTGTTGATCATGTCCGCGATGGAACTCGTCTGGACGCGCGAGCGATTCCTTGTTGCTCCCCGCATAGCCCGCAGCCATCTCACTCATCTCCAGCTTTTCTTGCATCAGAAGTCGCGGAATGAGATTCTCTCTCGTTTGTCTGCTCTCGTCCAAGCTATCCCACGCCGAGACAAAGCTCCTGTAACATCTCGGTAACTGGAGCAATCTCTCGATCAGGTCGGACTCATCGATATTCTCACCGAGATCCCCAAGCCTCTTCGCCATGGACTCGACTTTTGCTATGTGTTCGGCCATGATCATGTCGTCCGCCATCCGGTACGCATTGAACTCCTGCAGGAGCGTCTCGACAGGAATCTCGGATTCCGGATCGTACAACGTCGTGAGCCTCTGCCACATTTCCCTCGAGGATCTGAGTGCCATAATCAAGAGCGCGACAGGCGTGTCGAGTGCATTCAGGAGAACTAATTTTGCCTTTGCATCGATCCTACGATACGATCTCTCTTTCTCCGTGAGCGAGCCATCAACGGCCTTGAACCAACCACTTGCCTCAAGATAAGCTTGTACTTGAGCCTTCCAAACGAGGAAATCATTGCGTCCATCGAACTTTGCCACCAGAAGTTCGTCCATGCTCCCAGTCTTTCGGGACTAGGCTTGCGACGACGCCCAGATCTTCACGTCCCGTGTTCCTAGTCTCCCCCTCGGGCGCACCAGAACCTGAACAGCTCAGCCTGGTGTCTCTCCCGGAACTCTCCTTGCAATTTCAGCACATGATAGCTGGACTCATGACTTGTCAGCAGGCCACGGAGTTAGAAAACGGGAGCAGCGCCAGGGAATGAGTCAGCGGAGGAGAACTTCGTTGTTAAGAGAGTTCAGCTTGGTCCGGAAGACCCGCAGCACCGGGTGTAACTTTTCTTCCATGGTAAATGTGTAAATTTAATGGGATCGATCAGTCCAGCATCAAATCATAGTCAGAAATGAGTATCTGCATCGGATATGTATATTCGAAACTATAGCTGGGCGCGATCTCCGAGCAGACGGAATCTGATCGGTGACGGGTGGAATCTGATCGGCTGATCAAGAGCGGTGTTCATCCATACCCGAAGTTCGATCGAGTACCGAGCTGAACCGGTGGTTCCCGAAGCTTTTCGGCTAGGCTGAAACGCCGGCGGTCGTGGCGACGTGCAAACGTGCCCGACTCAAGACATGTAGGTCTCGGGTTCGATCCCCGCCCGAGGCATATGCACTTCTCAGGGGTCCATCGACTGATGCAATGCCTAAACGGTGGTCCCGGCGACGTTATCGGGATCTCGCAATCGGATCACCAGATAGAGATTACGATGGCATTAGATTCCTCCCGCAGCTACCTCAAAGAAAGGATTCAATTCTTGGAGGGAAGGATTCAATTCTTGGAGGGAAGGATTCAATTCTTGGAGGGAAGGATTCAATCCTTGAACGGAAGGAATCAATCCTTGAACGGAAGGAATCAATTCCTGGAGAACAGGATCCACTTCCTTGAGGGAAGGATTCTATCCTTGGATGGAAGCGAGAGTGAACACTGCCGGCTTCTTGAGGCGAGCCTGCAAGAGCTACTTTTGGCGCACCACCCGGCCCTGCTCAAGTTCGTCTCGGCCATTCCACGGGCTTTCATCACAGTGTGATAGCGTTCTACTATTCAGCACTAATCAACTGAGGTGCCGGGGAAGAGAAGTCCAGCAGTTAGAACAAAACGCGCATTCAAATATATTCGATGTCCGAAGTAAGTACCCGCACAACGTGCATTCGAACGTTTTTCCAAAGCAAGATCTAGAGGCACGACGCGAGACACATTCATTCACGCGAAGCGAGGGGTGAAAGCGTCGAGCCGGTAAGTGGATATTGTGAAAGTCATGGAGCAACAGATTTTGGAGTTAACGGCTCAGATTACGGCCCTCGTGCAGAATATGAACGAGCGGCAAGAGGTTGGCATCAGCAGGAGAGCGCCGCGTTTGAGCACATATGACGGCGAGAACAAGGGTTCGGAGGCCCGGCAGTGGCTTTTTCAGATGAGAAGCGAGATTGCCAGTGCGAAGTTGGGCCCGACCGCGGCTGTAGCGTTGGCCCGATGATATCTCGAGGGCAGAGCATCCACGTGGTTCCATTTCGAGGATGCTGAGGTGCCCTTCACGTCCTTTGATTGTGCTGAGGAGGAGGAGAGTGATGCAGCGTTTTTGAGGAGATTCACGGTGGCGTCCATCCTGCCTAGATGCACTACAAGCGGGTTTTTCGGTTTCACTCAAGGATGGGACGCAGACCAAACTCTGATCAGTGATCACTGATCACGCTCTCAAACCCCTCAAATCTTCCAGATGTGTATTTTGTGTATTTAATGGAATCGATCAGCCCAGCATCAAATCATAGTCAGGAAGGAGTGTCTTCATTGGATTTGTATATTTCAGGATACTATAGGTGACCGCGATCACCGACCAGAATGGCCAAAAACAATGATCAACTCGGCCCTGTGAGTTATGCACGCGTTCTTCGCAATTTTCGCCATATGGATATTGATGCAATAAGCCGGAACTCGAGCTTCAGTTATCTCATAGTTCGTATCTGAAGAGTGATATTTTGTTCTCAGCGAACCCGGCCGCCAACGGCCGCCGCACAAATTCGGTAAGTGCCTTTCGTACGAGTTCAGATCCGAAGGTCGAAGACAATCGCATGACCACCGATACGAGAATCAAAAACTTTCATGCTGGTTGTCGAGCCGAGCGTCTCGAGATCGGGTCACCAGATGGAGACTACGATGGCATTAAATTCCTCCCGCAGATACCTCCAAGAAAGGATTCAATTCTTGGAGGGAAGTATCACCTCGTCGGACGAAAGGAATAAATTCCTCGAAGGAAAGCAATAGATCCCTTGGGGAAAGTCATGGAGAGTTGCGCCGGGAGAGGGACTCCTGGCGAGAGGTAGCCCTCCGGTACATGCCCCCACCGGCACCTGCGTAAGTAACTAGCGAGGCGAACCTTGGGAAAATAAATCTCGCTTCATAGTACGCCCCGGCCATTGCACGGGCCTTCATCACAGTGTGATAGCGTTCTACTATTCAGCACTGATCAGCTAAGAGCCAGGGAAGAGAAGTTCAGCGGGTAGAAAAAAAGCAGCCGCGGCTCCGCTCCCCTATTCCACCCTACGACGGTACGGGGGTTGCCGCAGAACTGTCCAGTGCTGACATTACCTGACAACCGCCCGGGTTAGGACTCACGAAAATTCGCCAACCTCTCTCCGAACCTTCCTCCCCACCCCTAAGGCACCCCGTGAACACACTCTCACTCGTGCATCTCGAATTGATTCTCACAATGACTTTCATGGATCACAAAACGTTGATGCCTAGAGATCAGCTTCCCTCGTTGACGCACACAAATGACTCAAAATCAGTTCCGCCCGTCAGCTCGCTGTGCATATTTGGGAGTGAGGGGTCACCAAGTCTCCCTTGGCTCACCGAACAAGAGTTGGCTGAATTTTCTCGCAGCTTGCGATAGGATCTGCTGTCGTGAGTGATATGCGTATAGGAACTTGAAGCGAGCGAGCGAAGGGAACCTCATCTGTCTCTCGCGTCTCACGGAGCGATGCCGGCGTGTCTGTGTTTTCCCGTCTGGTATGAACCACGACGATACAAGCAGCTTACGCTGTTTTCCTCTTGAGAATATTCCGTGTTCATGTCGTTGAGTTCCAGCAGCAATATTAGTTTCTGAGACAAGGAGTCGAGTTTCTTCGAGGGCAGTCAGTACGTAGAGCAATTAGAATAATAGAGTCATGTGAAAAAAAAATCAGATAAGCCTAAACATGACTCCCTCGTTCGCCATTAAAGGGCGCCTCCACCCGTTCCCTCCACCCAATCCGTGGCCTTCGTGCCCCCGACCAACGGGTGGTACTACAGTGAGTTCGAAAGTCATAATCTGTTTTTTTGTGTCTCTTGACGTGATGTCGGCGTCTCCGTCTCTTCCCGTCTGCGATGAACCACGATGATTCCAGCAGAAAAAGCCCGTGGCACGATTGCCTGCTCCTGTCTTCTCTATGAATACTTTCCGCTTTATTGTCCCGTGATGCTGGCCAATCTGAACTTATCGATGTCAGCGGAATACGCCCGTTTTCCTGTTGTCTGCTCCTGCGATATCATACAGATGTTACGTGTCCATGTCTCATGATGCCGGCTCTCCTAGACGGATTTCTTCTTCCTTCTTCCAGCGAACGAGGGGCCAACGGGGACTCAGTTCCAGAACCAAGGGTGGGATGGTTATGGCCGATAAAGGCCGAGGAACGGTGAGTATGCAAATTTCCGAGTTTTTCTGCGGCAAAGATCAATGTATCGGTTAATATACTAGCGCTTCGTGCGTGTCAGTCTGAGACGGGCCGGGTATAAGGCAGCTGTTCGAGGGCGGGGAGGTCTCCGAAGCTGTTCTAATTTTTCCAGAGTTCTCCGGGGGTTTCTGATATTGCATTCTGTCAAGGCACATTCAAGGTACAAGCTCCCAGCGTTAGTACTCCTGCTCTTCCATACACTTCTCTCGTCGGGTCGAGTCCCCCTCCGTGCGAACCTCCGTATTTAGTAATTCTGCAGTTTTACTATCGGGTCTAGACTATTCGGGGACTTTCCGTGGTAGGCCAGGAGATCGCATCTAAGGTTCGATTCGAGAATTGCTTTGTAAGCGATCCTCTTTTTTTAGCGACTGGTCATTCTACTGGGCTTCACCACGGCATCCGCGGCCGCTCCCAATTTGGGAAGCAGCTGTGGGGCCTCCGGCCGCGCTCGACTTCATCGTTCCAGACTCTCGCCGAATGCCACGAGCGTCGGTGAGAGAAATGGTACACGTCGCTATGAAAGAAGTCCTGAGGAAGTCGAGTACAGATCAATTTTATGCTCCGAAGTTGAATGAACATCAACTCTGTCCATAAAAACGAACTATGATCCTGAATTCGAGTGCTAATTCCATGATCCCATGAAAATACCGTCCTTCTACAAAACCGCGCCACAGCCCGCACTGGACTCGAAACTCCGTCTCCTCCAGTCGAAAAGCCATGACAGGAACCAAGCTCGCCAGACGGCAGACTCTTATTTTGGTAAACTCGGCACTTTCTCCCAGCACAACCTCGACCCTTCCGTGTCATACAGCGAAGAGCCTCTCGGCGTCAGACTCGGGACGAAACCCGAAAATCGCACGCCCAGGACAACAGTACAAAAAGCCGCGCGAAGCATCTTCCATCAGCCTTCTGGATGATAAAGCGTTGGGAGCGAGCCTGAGGCTTCGACGATTCAGACGAGTACACTAGCTTTCGGAGGAGTCAGTGGAACTCTTTGCGGACGTGTCCATCGTATTCCAAACCAGACATATGATTTTAGCTACCTGCGAAAACCGCACAACCTGCAGCTCAGCTGCGAATTTCGCCCAAACGACGCTGACTGAAGCTTGTTCTGCAGCTCCTGCCATGATATGATTTGATCCGGATATGCAAAGCAAGAGCTGCCGAGCTTTGGAAGCTCGAAGCAATATCGCCCATCAGTCGATCCACAGTGGTTCCTGTAAGTCTTGAATACTGACCGTGTAGTTAGCAGAAGACCCACGCGGAGCTGGAGAGTGCGCTTTTCGATGAGTCTTATGGAACCTGAGCGATTGCTAGTGGTCCATCGCAGGGGAAGTGATAATTTACTGGATCACGAAAATAACGATATATCGATCGTCGATCTCTATTATCAGTCACACGATTCCTGGGATCCGACCGCACTATACTCTATGCCAGGGCTTCTCAAACTTTTCTCGTGGCGGCACCCCGCGGCACCTCAAGCTTGGGGCGCCGTAGGACATGAAGGCGCGGCACCACGAGTGCCGCGGCACTCCGCGGCAGTTGGGTGCCGGCGGCACACAGTTTGAGAACCCCTGCTCTATGCGTTATCGGAGTTGAATTGGATGCGGACTCATTGCGTCGGGCCGGTAGGTTGAATCGATCCCTCTGCAGTCCCAATTCAGGATGGGGAGAATTGCTGATCTGGGATTTCTATGGCCTCATCAGTTGGCGTCGGAGGCGTTGTCGGGGCAGATGGGGGAACCGAAAAAACTCTCGCGGGATCTTGCGAATCAAAAATGATGTATCTTTTGGTCTACTATTCGTTCAGCGAGAGCACAAACGACGCAGCCTGTTTACTTTATTCCATCTCATTCACGATACCCTGTCGGCGGCCAAAGAACACAACTTTCACTGTTTACCAGTGAATAATAACATCAATCAGCTCTGCGTGTTGAAAGAGTGCCCGCAGGCTGGTCTCCGAGGCACGTGTCCTGACAACGTGCCTGACTAAATAGAATATCTGATTAAGTTGGCCTCTCCGCCCTGAGTCGCGTAATCTAACCCAGTGGTTCCCAAACCCTGGAGGGGTTCCGCCATGTTATCTCTATGGGAAGCCTAGCAGCTCATGGAACCCAAGGGTTCCATGAACCCAGTTTGAAAACCACTGATCTAACCCAGTGATTCACTTCGTTGACCTCTCCCGGTAATTTTTCAAGGTTCCCTGAGGGTTCCCTGATGGCGAGGTTCCTTAGCCCGGGATCCCATGTGATGCGAAGAGCTGGGAAAAATGGTCTGGCATGCCTTTCCGGCCCGTATAATGGCCGGGAACGATGTCTGCCGCTGCTCACGTTTCAAGAGTTCATGACGTCTGAGAACTCCCGGAAGGAACTCCAAGGCCACGACATCACGTTGCTCTTGATTATATGTCATTCAATTTTATTCCAGTAGTGACTCGTGATGCGATCACCGGCGACTTTGTTCACATCAGCAGTTTGAGTGCGTCTACCTAAAGTGTAATCCTGGTGAAAGTTAGTTGTCGCTGCGTCCATTCCATAGAATCGAGTCCTATGTTTGATGTCGACGCAGGCGAATCTTGCGAAGTTTTAAGAACCAATAGCGCCGAAAACTTCATCGAGTATGTTCCACTGGGACGGCCTGTCCGCCGCGATGGATTTCTCGGTTTGCTCATAGTAACCTATTCTTTTCTTCAGTAAGGTACATTGATCCGTAATATACTCTCGGTTTTTGCGGTACTCCTCCTGCGACAAGCGAAGGACCTCGCAACCCAGTCGACGAATCTGCTCATGCAAACTGCTCTCTGGATTTTCTTCGTCGGCGACTCCTTCACCTGAAACATTGAACTTGTTTCAGTTTCGGATTCGATCTGTTAGCTGTCTCTCTCGAGCAGGCTGGATTTGCGAGTGAAACAGAGCACGCCCTCTCTCCTTGCAGCCGCGAAATTTATCCTTACAAAGAAAACTGGAACCCTCACCGAACTTCACTTTTTCGAGTAACGCTTGGAGTATCTCGAAGAGTTGCCCGAGAATACCTTGTTCCCTCAGCAGCTTCTGCCTGTCACGGTCCGGAGCCTGCGTCACCGACTTTCCTCCCTCTTGACTCAATATGAAGTTGGCGATCTACGTCAAGATGAGCAAATGTTAAGCAGACTTCTGTGACGTGGAGGAATGATCACAATCGAGAAATATGCAGTCGGAAATTGTCAAGATCCAAAGATGTCACCTTCGGCAAAAGCTGAATGGCAGTTTCGAATTCTTTCTGACCGAAATTTCCGCTTTTGATAGAATCAACCAGTTTCCTCAGCACCTGCGGAGGGAAACCGCGGGAACTGAATTCGTCGGCTCCCAAGTTTCTGCGAGCTCATCATCCATCATATCGTTCATCTACCTGCGTGGCACTGTTGACGACATCCAGGTCTCGAATTTCCGCAGCTGATGCTGGAATCAAGGCGAACGTTTCCTTCTCTCTCTCGAAACGAGAACACTTGACCCTTGTCATGACAGGCTTTTCCTCATTCTCGTCGATGGGAATGGCAGTGGAATGGATCCAAGTCGACGTCAGAACATGCCGAATTCGTACGGATGATGATCGAGGAACTGAACCCTCGTCGTGCGTGGTTTCAGAGGCCTCTAGCATGAACACACAGTTCGCATCCCGCTTGTCCGAAACAACCAGCGTGTATTGGGCACCCGCTTCCTCTTTCGGGTCGATTCTCACATCGCGGTCGACATCGACGGCTAAAAACTGATCGAAAATCCGAATGAGATTATCCTGAGCCAGGAGATCATCCCGAGCCTTCGATTGATTCCTTTTAGGGTATCTATCCAGACTTGTCGAGATCGCTCACCTGCCCAGTGGCCAAGTGTCTGAATCGGAACCGACTGGACCAAGAGCCATTTCCACCCCTACAAGGTTGCTCGTTGACAACTTCAACTTCCCAGAGGCCTTTCGAACTCTTAGCTGAGGCCGCCGTCTCCCTGCCAGTCGTTCTGCGGAAGTAGCGGTATTAGAATGTTGATCTCTTTGACGCCGATCCTTCCTGTTCTGTAATCGCTGCCAACGACCTGAGACGAGGAAGATCCGACTTGCTGATGCGTCATCGATGAGAATCCGTTGACCCGCTCACCTCAGAAACACGTAGGGTTCCCCTTCGAACTGATCCAGCGTCAGGAATTTCTCCTCCTCCTCATGGAACAACCGCACTACGTCTCCCGATTTCAATACATCCTTCTTCACGCTCTCGGTGTAGTCCAGAAATAGGGACAATCTCCATGATGGATTCGACGAGGTCGCCGACCGGCTTGAGGCAATCACCTATGTTGCGATTTCTATTTAGATCAGACCATGCGAATTCACAACGCCGTCCAGTGGGGCTGGCAGGGTTTCCGAACGAATACATGACGATGAATGAAGTATGAGTCTCCCGCATGCGTATCGACTCTTCTCGAACCTGTCTGCAACCTGGCTGATCGTCGACTTCTTCGTTAGCCACCCCTAGAGCCTTCGTAGCATTGCAGGTCGAAAGCAGTACTGAGTCACCAGCGAGGACTACTCCTCCACGAGACTCTGTCGAGGGTTCGATCGTGAAACAAGAGTCTCCGTCCGCGTGGAGCGCTAGCTGCAGAACAGATTCTTTCAGGGTCAGGAATCTGGAAACGAGTTCTGAAATTATTCCCAAGCAGGGCGATTCCTTCTAGCGCGGCTGCGATCGACCGCACGTCTCCATCCTGGGCTGCTCAATACCTGTCCGAACGTGTGTGGAGGAGTCGGATCTCTTGGCCGTACTCGACAAGCTTCCCTTCGCTTCCATGACCTGTGTTGCCTTCCGGGCAGCAATCAGTAATCGCTTGATTCTGTTCATGGCGAGAGAAGAGACGTTTGAGATTTCGATTTCAACAACTTGGGAATCACCGGACGAGTCCTCTTTCTGGATTTTTACCTTAAAAGCAGAAGCCGCATCAGGCTCGTTTCCTCCCACTACGCTTAGATCTAGAACAGAGCACCTGGAATAGAAGAAGCTATGCTCGGGGAATAGTGTCTTGGATGATAGACGTACAACCATTGATCGCTCTTTGGACCCCCCGTCGGAACCTATTAAAGATCGCAGCCATGTTCGAAGCCTTTGGAACTCACCCGTTCGTGGCGCACACTTTGAAACAACAGTCGCTGAAGTTCCGCGGAGGTTGATGGGGATACCTGGCCCCAGAGTTCACCAAACATCGATCGTCAAGGAGTCTGAAACGGGAAAACGTAACAAACGTTTTAGCGATGCAGCAGTGTACCGTTTGCGCGAGTTGTACTCACTAGTAATTCTCGGCTCAAAAATGTAGCGACTCGGAAAGCGGCATCCCGAAATTGATTCCCCCGCAGCTGGTTGTCTCGAGAGCAAGACAGTTGTTGACGTGAGAGATAGAAAAGTCACAGGTGCTTTTGACATGCTTATGAAAATGTGTGGTTCAAGAGATCAGGAACCCTGTACATCTATGCGGGACGAAGTTTGTCGAGATTCGCGGATCTGTTTCGCTGACTTCGGGAACTTTGTTATAGTGAATGAGTGATTTCAGGAGTCCGGGGTTCTCAAGGACAGCGATCGCATGGATGAGAAGGGAGAGTAAATACCAAACTCAACAGGGCAATCCCGATCCAGTGCTGGGCGGAGGAAATGCCACCGCCGCGCCGGATGCAACGTTTATGACGCTTTCCTCTGACCTAGTGAGACACTGCTCTTCTATAAACTCACTGGGTCGTACAAATTAGCTAATTCTGTGAACACAGTTTCAGCAGATTCTAGAACGCTGCACGCCCAAGTTAGCAGGAATGACAACATCCGGCGCAGTCGAGAATGGGTCCCAATTATCTCAGGTACGAATCGAAAACAAGAGACAAGCTCACCCAAGCGTTGAGAGGAAGCCACTGCAGACACCTTCGGCGTAGATGGAAACAATGTCCCCGATGTGCAGAGAAGCGGAAGTATTATTCTTGCGCTCCATTTTCACCTCAGTTGCGGTATGAGACTCAGAAGATGTATCATCCGACAGCGCCAGCATCAGCCGAGAAATGTGTCGGATACCTGGAATGAGTGTTTCAGCTGCATTCCGGCGGAGAGAAAGGAAAACATTTTTCGTTCCGGCTGGAAATTAATAATATCTCGGATAATTTTCCCCATCAACGTCGCTGATAAGCGCTGGCCCGATCACTGCGCGCAAGGTGCACGAGTTGGCTTCATCGTGGCATCTGCTGACACAATACGACGCTCATATCCCCATAAGTTAGTCGGTCGGAGGGAAACTCTATTCGGATAACGTACTCGAGACCTTTCACAGCACACCCGAGACTGTTGAGATTTTTCTCCGGATGGACGGCCCTTCAACGATCGGTCAAAGATGAAGCGGTACGGGGCCCGGATTGAAACAAATTCGAGGGGAGGCGAGCATTAACATCGTGTACGGAAACAAAGGATATTCCAGGAGAGAAGCTACACGGCGCTTGGTGAACTAAGATTGATCCTTCGGCAATCCAGAAAATCTCGCATAACTGCACACTCATCGGAGTTTTACGCGTCACGAATGTTGCCGCTGACAGGACATCACTCAAATGAAGGAAGCAAAATGACCGCGATCGTTACGTCACGGGCTTCGATCGCTGATACGAATTGTGCATATTCTGTGGACAGCATCGTGTTCATGACGTGTTCCGTCGTCATTCGCTCACATTCTGAAGTCCCAGAATACTCGCAGAGTCAAATCTATGTTTCTGCGTGCAAGAGACGGGCTTCGGTTCTGAACAATTTTTCGTCTATTTGACGCCGAATGATACCCGATGGGGACCGGACGATTCGGCCCCAACGTTCTCTATCTAGGCCGAATGAAAGAACAGCAGCCGAACACTGGGGTCAATCCCCAGGGCTTCTGAAAACCACGGATTCTTCGAGGGTTCAGTGGATCCGGAGAAAAATCCGAAATTTCGAGTTGCCTGACCAGTAATGTCCTCCATCATCAGTCTTCTCTGCTGCGGTATTTGAAACCGACACCACTGAGCATCTGCTACTCTACGACAAATCCTCGAGAATGTGTGTAGAACGAAGTAATCGCCCATTCTGAAGTTTTTTTTGCGAATTCCGGCGGGAACGAGTCTCCTCAAAAAAGATGACTCGGAAATGGATCCTATGCGATCCGGAATTTCTCAGTGGCGAACTGAGAATCTTCTCCAAAAGAAACTTCCTCGAAAAGCTTCGGACTCCGTCCGCGGAAGTCCAGGATCCATTCACGGCGCTCGAGGAGGAGACGCGGTAGTATGCTTTACAGCTGTGAAGGGTCGTGCTTTTCATAATCGTTCCGCGACGCTCGGAGCCGTGGCCGCTGTCGAGTTTCGTCGCTCATATCTGTTCGGACGTTTGCGTATACTCTGACAAGCCACCGTCGAATCAGAGTGTGACATCAGACCACAGCTGCGAACAGGGATGACACTTTTCCCGGCATTGCGGTTGGCGCTCAAAAATCAGAAACTCGTTGAAACTTGGGTACCGTTAGCAGAGCTGTTCGGATAAAGTTCGGGGCCAAGAGAAAGTCTTCGAAGCAATATGTGCGTCGCTCAGTACTCACCGAGGACTGCCGAATGCGTCCTTTGTTCCACGACTTGGCGCGGCGAATCTGAACCTGGGTGTCTCACAATCAGTGGCACTCAGCGAGCTTCCGGAACAGGGAAAATGTGTCTAACACTTCGCTGTTCCTTTTCACGGAGGAGGCCAAGCACCAACTGGATGCGCGCGATAAGCGCTGAGCTAGCCGTCAGTACGATGACGCTAGCGTGTGGAAGGGAGCCAAGTGGGAGATTTTGCTGCTCGTCTGTTTTCGGTGGAGCTGTTCACGATCAACACAGGCTCAGCTCAGCTCTCGCACGACTCGAGGGGAAGACTGCGTCTATTTCCGTCGGGAAAACGCCTTTTCAGTAAGCGCTTTTATCATGCTCGACGTCACCGACTCTGAACGACTGTATCGTTGTGACTCTACACTTTTCTGGGTTACTGGTATTGGACGATCTCACTATCGGTGCGTCTCGCTAGCTCCGAAATGCGCGACCCCGGTTTGCTCACGGGAATCTGGGATGTCGTTGGAGTGCGGGTTCTGTCGGTGCCACAATCGGGCACGGAATGAACGATCCGATTGGCTGACGGGAACCGTCCAGTCTCGACCGATTTCTCAAGAACGACGACGCACGAGTCTCAATCGGTGTTCAGTAGACGCACGGAGTGGTGTGAGACGGCAAATCTGAATCGAACGCGCCGAATGTGCCGTTCACGAAACGTTTGACAAGAGCGCCCGGGACGTATGAACGCGTTCAGAGGCTATCTACTCCAGAGATCACTCCAATTGCGTCCTCCTTCCTCCAGATGGAGTATTTCGACCGATGCATGACTCTCGACGGACTAACGGGTAGAGTTGCTGCCTCAGCGTGCACTCGATGTCGGAGTAGCATCTTAACTCCTGGGTTTCTCTTCACTGCAGCTCTTCGCCACCGACGATAGCGGGCTCTGCTTCGCTACGTTTGTCTTGATTGCTGGTTCCCTCAGGCTGTCGAAATCAAGAATGATCGGAAGCTCATGCTCGAACCCCGATATCCGGGGGAACGCCTTCCTGAATTTTAGTTTCTGGAATGTGCAGGAGTTCCTGGGTCCCGGACCGGTCAAGATACCCCGACGGCCGGAATCCCGTGATTTCGTTCAAACAGTCTGTGCACGGAGTCAGGAGCCACGGCCGGATCCAGGAATGGCTTGAGGGGGGGGGTTCAGATTTACGGTGTCCCGGGTGTCATGGGCTGTAAGCACAAGAAGTGTGACCGACGGGAAGAGACCAAGAGGAGAAGAGGGCCATTATAGGAGGGGTAGCCCCTTCGAGACGAGCCAGTTTGTTACCTCGCGTTCATTTGGGTAGGGATCTCAGAGACATCTACGGTTTCGCACTTGTCCCGGAATCTGATAGCTCCGACTTTGTTCGCTCCGTCTCCCGAGGCGGTTGATAGGCTGAAATTCACTCCGAAGTTCGACGAACGCGCTGGCGGGATTCCCGCCACGATTCGAAGGACACCCTCTCCCAATGCCAGTCGTATCATGTGGTTTTGTTTACAGCAGCTGCACGTGTGAGTGGGTTCTCAATCGATGGATACACTCTAGTTGAGAAATTGGAAGTGGAAACCTTATCGAGCTTTGTTAGACATCATGGGCAAAGCCGACAGAATATCAGTGACGAAGAAAGTTCGGCATGCTCCTCTAGCTGATCAGATTGAGTCCGACGATGTTGTCACCGGTTCGGGTAGAGTGAAAAACCGTCGGAAAAAGGACTCTGACGATCCGAACGACGAGGTACGTTTATTGGGCAGACGTACTGCCGATGCTCCCGATCTGATATCGATTCCTGACGAGCAGTGTAGTACTCTTAGAGCCCACAAGTGGCTTCCGTACGGTTGAGAGTAACGCGCGGTGTTCCACTTGCAGTATGTTGAATCCCGTCTCAGCAGGAACATATTGGCGCAAGCCCGGCATCAACAACAGTCGCTGGAGGAGTCTTGCGATTATCCCGGGAGCTCCGGCTCTGGACGGAAATCGTCGAGACAAGTCAGAATGCGAACGTCTACGTTGGGCTCCGATTCCGAAGGTAAAATTCGCGCATCTTGAGAGGCCTCCAACTTGAATCTTGGTGGCCAAGCATCTATCAATTCTTCCGGCGGGAACGAATGTGTTGGCGAGCAAAATGACATGTGACAATTGATGTTCTTGACTCTCAGGGGAGGACCTCGAAGACAGCGCGGAGCGTCACGAATACGATGCAGAAAACTTCGAGATTGATGAAGAAGCGGCCCGTCAGATGGAGTTTTTCATGACCAAGAAACAAGTAGGTTCTCCGGCCCCTCCAGCATTCCACCCAATCCATCGGTACGGTTCTTTGGGAAAAACCGGAGGTTCCTCTGTGAAACATAACTTTGCTCAATCTGTCGAATCCGAACCTCTTCAGGAACAGAGACGGACATTGGCTGATATAATCATGGAGAAGCTCAACGCAAAGACGACCGAGATCCAAACTCAGTTTTCCGACGGAGCACGCGTTGAAGATATGGATCCGAAAGTTGCGGAAATGTACGAGGGAGTCAGAGTTTTCCTCTCGAGGTACCGCGCAGGAAAGCTACCGAAAGCTTTCAAGATCATACCGTCTCTTCAGAACTGGGAACAAGTGAGTCCTCGGCTAGCCACTAATCGAATCGATGTTTGACGTAGAGTTCGCCTCTATTGTAGTCATCAATTTAATACGCGCAAGGTCGATTGATGACGGTTTCCTTCACCAGGTTTTATACTTGACGGATCCGGACAACTGGACAGCCGCATCGGTATATCAGGCTACACGATTGTTCGCTTCAAATCTTAAGGAGCGCATGGCTCAAAGATTTTACAACCTCGTCCTGCTACCCAGAGTTCGCGATGATATCGACGAATACAAAAAGCTCAACTTCCACCTTTATCAAGCCCTACGAAAGGCGATTTTCAAGCCCGCAGCTTTCTTCAAAGGAATCATACTCCCGCTGTGCGAGGTAATTGAACCTGAAATCAGATTCTTGGGAGAATCATTTTGCGAGAATTGTCGCAACTCATGAAGCATCTCAAATTTGCAGAGTGGAACTTGTACATTGCGAGAGGCTATCATCGTCTCCTCCGTGTTAACGAAGAACTCGGTACCCTACCTCCATGCATGCGCGTGCATGTTGAAACTCGCCGAGATGGAATACAGTGGCGCGAACTCGATCTTCCTCCGGGTTCTGATCGACAAAAAGTACACGCTGCCTTACCGAGTTGTTGACGCCCTGGTGTATCACTTTTTGAGGTGAGATTCATTCTGAGCAGCTCTCGTTCTTGCGCTCCGACTTCTGGGAGAGCTCAGATAAGCTGATTAAGTGGCATATCTGTACAGGCCAGCTCATTCTTACTGAGTCTTCTTTTCACAGATTTGAAACCGATCGCCGTGAGTTACCCGTTTTATGGCACCAGTGTTTCCTAACTTTCGCCCAAAGATACAAGCAGGACATTTCCGAAGAGCAGAAGGAAGCTTTGTTGAAACTTCTCAAAGTTCACAGTCACCCGCAGATAACCAACGACATCCGCTATGAGTTGAACAACTCGACGTGTAGGGAAAGCTCCTACCAGGCCGAGGCCATGGAGTGAAATAAAAGAGAGAAAATCTCATGCGAGACCCAAACTGCATTCTATTTCTTGCCTAGCGGACTCGTGTTCGTTTCGTCGGAGAAATTCTGAAATCGCGACACAAACGAGCGGAAACCTCGCGTCCCGATCAGAGTTTTCCTCCTTTTCCAGATTTAGGGAGGGGGAGCGGACAAACTATCTCTACGATCACGGCAATTCAAACAGGTCGAAAAATCGATCACGCAGAATATGGAGCGCTCCGAACAATCCTATCAAATCCTAGGCATCCCGCAGGTTTGAATGCGTCAAGGGTTTCCAATACCTGCCCCGTAAGCCGATACGGAGTGCCAATGCTTCCATTGTCTCGCGCTAGAGGAAATCAAACTACGTCAGCAAACAAAATAAACGGAATGGCTTGCTCTCTCGCAGTGGGTGTGATAGGACGAGCACGACACGCGTTCGGACGGTCTGTTAGCTTGATGTGTGATAGTACGGAGACCCTTCCTCTACTCGACTCTGCTGTGTTCGGCTCGACTTGGCTCACTTCTGTTCAGTTTGGCTGCTTTGCCCTCCTCCAAAGCTCCACTTTAGCTGTTGCCGCTGCTGTCCATAGTCCAGTTCGGCCGGCGATCCTAGTGTAGTTCGGCCAAGTCCGAGTAACCAAGCCTTGCTCGCTGTCATGGAAACGCACGGCCTCCGATTCGACGAATACACACAGTGAATCGGCACTCGTAACTGCCAGGTAACCGGGTAAGTTGAGGATTCTCTTTCGAAATCAAGTGTTCTGGAAACGAATTAGAGTTGGGCGCATGATCTGTTAGTTTTTCCCCGCGCTTCGCTCATTGATATCATGCCAAGTCGCTGCTCCGCGTCGCCTTTTGCGGAATCTCCATGGCGCCTGCTGCCTGTTCGCCCGACCGCGCCCGCAACTAGGCAACCCTCGGATGATACCTCGGAGGAAAATCGGAAGATTGGGTAAAATTGGATATTCGGAACCGCTCGCGCATAGTATCCTGGAAATTGATTGAAAACTAGTCAGCCCAAATGAGCTAATTGATAATGTTTAATTACGCCGTGGATCCGTCTCAGTCCGGTGGTCCCTTGGAGATTCAATCAGCTGCGGACGCGGGCAAGCTCGAACGATTCGTTGAACTGGACCAGAGATTCGGTGTCCCATTCAGTCATTTGCCTCTGTGTGGTTTGCAAGCCGCTCGAGGCCCGGCAAGGAGCCGGCTGAAGAGAGCCGGCTATATGAGTCGACGAATCTTGAGCCCTCCATCTCCTTGAGGCAAGTCACCTTCCTCGCAAACAGCTTTTAGAGGCGAGAGTTCGTTCTTTGACCGAGCTGTAAAACGATAGCCGCGTAGAAATTGCTGCTCCCAACGTCGGCATTTAGCAACTCTCACACGCAAGAAGCGACGGAATATCGATTTGTGCGCGAAAACCACGCAGGTATGTCCTAGCTTTGAATCCAACCCGAATCACCATGTTACGTGATACCAAGAGTAATGGTTCCAAACGATATTCAGAGTCGAGAGGGCAGAATCGGGAAGTTCTACCAGGCGGTCCATCTCTTTCGAGCCACAGATTGAAACGATTGTAGCCTAGGGAGTGGTGCGGTGTTTGGAGCGTGCGCGTGGCAGCTCCGTGACAATTTTCCGTTTCGATATTTCGGAGCCATGCAGATACGTTTTGGAGCACAGATGACCGCATCGCTCTCCCCCGACCACAAATGATCGAGAGTAGGCAGCTTGATTTCTCTGTCTCCTCGAAATTGGCTCGTGTTCTCATTCTCGATCTATGTGTGCCATCAGAGAAACTGGCGGGCATTGTGGATACCTAGGCATATCGCTTCATGACATGGAAAATGTTGTCTGAGCTACTCGGATCGGGGAATGTGTGTTCTAAAGTGAACTTTCCGGAATAATTCATTCCCGCCGGCAAGTGTGCTTTTCTGGATGTTCGTTGAATGGATATGTTGAACACGACCAAATTGAGCGCGTGGGAGCGGTGTATCAAAAATACGTTGTTCGGACGAGTGCTGGTCTTGTTCGCCGGCACTCATCGTGTGATACTTACGCGCTGAACTGACAACCGCCCGAATGAGCGAGCAAGTGAGTCTCGTGGAATTCACGTGATAATCACGCAGCCACTCAGCTCACCACTGACGGGCCGGCTTCGCTCAGGGCCCTTGTCAGCATTCCCAATGCAGACTTATTCCTGAATTTTTCAGTTGGTAGTTCGATTCATAAGCACCCATATCGAAATATTGCGGAAGATTTCTTCGATTGTACTCCCGTATTTGCGACGAAATCGTTCTGCAGTGTATCCCTCGAGGCGATGCAGAAAGTCGAACTTGAGCCCGGCGGCGTTTCGGCGAACGCACTGTCCAGCAGCCACCGATCTTTGCAATGAGCAGTGCACAAAAAAAGGTCTACCATCTCCGGCTTTATGGGCAGAACAAATGGACCGACGGCGTGAACAAAAACTCGAAACGCTTTGAACGCTATTTGAATATCATGCTCAAATGAGATCCTTCCGCGCTGACGATAGTGTCAAGTTTTCCTCGAAGTCCAGCCAGCAGTCAACTCAAGAGCCCAATACCGATTATCGAGCTCGGAATGGAATATTCGCAGTACTACCCTCAACGAGCCGAATTTGTCAAGAGGGCGTTGGCGATGTTGTCACCAACCACGAAAGCAATTGCTGGCGTGATAACAATGGCACCGCTTGCCGAGACCATGGATCTACCTCGGGCGGCAAGTCATTTCGCGATAATCCCGTACCGACTGAGAATGAGCCCATTCCAAGCTTGTTTTGACTATGAATTCTTCTGTGACTCACGATTCGTCAAAGGCTCGCGTCCGAATTTCACACAAATTCAGCTCAGTTTGAGCTCACGTTTCGTAAGCAAGTGCCGAAATTCGCTTGAAACCCGATATCTGGTGGCGTATTCTGCTCTCAATCTCGTTTTCTGATCAATTCGTTTGGATCGTTCTAGATTGTTCTCTTAAAGTTATACATTATGTACTGTAACATCGCGCTGGCGCCCTGGAGAAAGCTGATTCTGGCCACAGAGGCTCTCTCAGCTCGATCATAGCATTGGGTGCTTGCGTGCCATGAAAGGAACCGTTATCAAGAACTCTACGGGGAAGGAAGGATCTCAGAAGGGACACATCGCGGCAGTCACCGTGGGGCGAAGCGGGAGGAAGTTTTACCCCAGCAGTTTCTCCCTTGTGTTGAGGCATTCTTCATGGTGACAACTGAAAACTTGATACCGAGCATGTTGAGACCTTGAAGCTCAAACCGATTGCCGGATCGTACGTCCATCAGTTTTTGGCGTCGATGTACGATGAATCACGATCGACATTCAACAAGATCACTGAATAGGAACAAGAAATCAGCGTTCCGTGTAGAGGTGTGCGAAAAGCAATGCGTCGCAGCTTGACTGTCAATCAGTCGAAGAGCGCAGCTCACTAACCAAATATTGTCGGACTCATTCCAACGCGGGAGTCGCGAAGAGGAGTCCGTATTCCTCCTTGCTGAGTGCTGAACGCGGACTTTCCATCAAGAGTGTGATGATGCTTGGGTGGAATGCAAACCGCGAATGACTCCATTTCGTTAGTCATAAGTTCGGTACTTGGCGTTGTACCAAGTTGACTCGATGCGAGCGAGCGAAAACGTTTCAACTTACGGACGTTATGTGTGCCCTATGGTGGTTATCGCCTACCTTTAGGGTGGACAGTGGACGGACTTTTCTCTAGACATGGGTTCTAGACAAGGACCCGGATCAAGGTAGTTAGCTTCGCTGAAAAATTATCCGTAACTCGCTAGATATTCACATGAGAATCCCTCAGAATGGCAGAAGGGATGCAATCCGCTCGCTTGCCGTAGAGCAACGATGGAGAAGATCGATAGCCAATATTCCTTCGATCTTTGGAGACAGCTCCCGGCGGCGTTCTTCTTTGCCGGACAAAAGTATGGGAGCGAAAAAGATGAGATGTCAGGTGAAGAATCGGCGGGAACAGATTTCCATCGGAACAAACAACCGGTCGACATGCAGGCCGATCGAGAACAGCCCCCCTTGGCGTACTGTCGCCGTCGTTTCTGTCATCGTTCTCTAGCTCGAGTACTTTCGCCTTATGAATCGCTTAAACATTTCCTTGCCGGCTCTTCGTTCCCCTCTCTGCTTCTTCCGCCAAGGACGCGCATCGACGTCGGCTGCCGTCTGCGAAGTCGCTATGCGAAGAGCGTTGACTGGGCGGACACAGTCGCTGCGAACTGAAGCGAAGAGCCCGGCGCAACACACGCTCACCCAGACCGACGAACGAGCGAGCGAACGCTCCGACGAAAACACAGTACCCATTCGGCCGTCTGTCGCTGTGCAATTTTCATTCGGACAATATGCTTTGAAAGTGGAGATTATTCGATCAATCAGTGTTTAATGTGCGTGCTCCGACGTTCCGTCCGTGAATAGTAGTGGTCCCACGGGATCTCCGATTTAGTTTCGGTAGACTTTCGGAAACGCGCCATCCGAGTACGACCACACCGGTTCATCTGAGCTGGATCTCGCGAGCAGTTGAAGTGGACAGTCAGCTTTACGATGAAGTTGGGAGCGACAACTGTGATATCACTTTGAGGAGAGACAACTTCTTCAACACGAAAGGATTGTCTGAGTACTGGCTCATATTAACTCTGTGTTCACGCGAGACAGGCAAGTCGAGTCTACGGTCCGCTTTGTAAATACAAGGCCGGCAACAACGCGGATGGTCGATTGTCCCTCAAAGCTCGCGCGAACTATCATTGCATGGACTCGAGAAACATCTAGAGATCCGTGTGAATGCGTCAGAACAATAACTGAAGTCAGAGGGTTCGATGGGGAACGGACAACACAGCCAGACTGGGACCCGGCAGGCGATCCAGCCGAGCCTTCCGAAAGGGGCGTGGTTGTCATGCCTGAAATTCGCCCTAGTGTGCTTCACGGGGAGAAACATTCGAATCGCTGCTTCCGTGCGAGAAACACACGTGCTTGACTCGAACATCTCATGGCATAGTTAGATGATTAGTTACCGGACTCAGAGTGCCACGGGTGTGGCCTCTCCACGTGACGGCTTGTTGCCCATGCTTTGCTGCGGTGGACAATAACTTTCTCCGGAGCCCAACCGAGATAACAGCGTTGCGTTTCTATCGACCGAGACTGTGGTTTGAGTAGGCTTGATGCCGCTCTATGATTTCGAGAGAACTCCGATTGCATGCTTCTGAGTTTAGGGGACCGTCAATCGCTTCCACGGGCTGCGGTGGCGCAATTTCGAAATAAGTGCCTTATCTTGATTATCGGTAAGAGAAGACACTGGCGGATGAGATAACGCTGATTCGACATGCGGGAAGTTTGCTAGAATCCGTTGACGATACCGATGAAGTCCTATTTGTAGGATTTGAATTGTTCTATCCGAACGGTTACAAAAATGCAACACAGAATAGCATGGTATTACGAACGTGATACTTCACGGTCTAATGAGCGGTTGGCAGTCATTCTGAATCGCCGGCCGGAGCGAAAATCATATAAAGTCAAGGTCACGTCTCCAAAAGTGCCGCTGACAGAAACAAACCCCAAAGGACTCGTCGGGATGAGTTTCACCCCGCATACATGTGGCGGAGAACGAGATACCTACGTGTTTTGGAAAATACTCGTGCGACCATGCGGATAAGTCCTTTCTGGATCGAAAAGAGTCGAGATCATTTCCGGTTGTATTTTAGCTCATGCACCAACGTAAGCCGTAGGAAATCGCGCTCTTTAATCACTGTCTCGGAACGCCAACCCTCGTACTGGTCGGTTTTGTTCCAGTTATGATCCGCTCCGAAGAATGGTGTACAAGTCCGACCTTGATGTTCTATACAACAATCTGGCGTAGTCTTGACTTGTTCTCATGCTAAACGATTGCTTCGACTTTGTTCTAGAATGATGTTCCGCGTGTTGGTGATATCTTTCTGCTTGGGGCTTGTGAGCCCCGCGAGTTCGACCGCTGTCTCGAGCTCCGTCGATTCCGTCCCATCGCCGACGAGCTCCGCGTCAAAGCTCACTTCAAACATGATCTGTTCTCGATGCACATGTCTCCATCGCGAAGTCATCTGTACGGGTAAGGAAATGATTCACCGCATCAGATCCAATCGGACGATCGTCATTTGGGATCTGTTTTCCACAGCAGCTGATTCATAAGCTGGATACCAGCTCAGAGACTTTGGCCTATGAAAGGCTGGATTTGTCGAAGAAATTCCATCTCAAGAGAAGGATTTTTACGCAAAGTTTTCTCATCGCAGGCAAGCCGAAACTGAAGGATTTGGGTAACGTTCAAATACCCGCCAACTACAGTAAACTCGTCCTGTCGAACAACGAGCTCACCCAGCTCCACACCTACAGCTTTAAATCGGGCGTTGATCTGACCGAAATCGACCTCACCTACAATCAGATCGGATATATTGCTGAAAACAGCTTCCTGCCGTTCAAGAATTTGACGACGTGAGCAAAATCCGTCCAATCTATCGCTTTTGGTGAATCATCGCGACGCTCAGTCCCTCGGAATGCTTTTGCTCATTTGTTCGTCCGTTGATTGCAGCCTGTGTCTCGCTCACAACAGTCTAGCCACACTGGAAGACGATAGCTTCGCGGGTCTCGAGAAGCTCCAGAAACTTGACATCTCACAAAACCGATTCAAGAGGATTCACTCGACGTATTTCGAGAAGCTCGTCAATCTTCAAATTCTGGTACTCGACGCGAACGCACTGGACCATCTCCACGGGTCGATATTCAAGAATAATGTGAAGCTTACCCACTTGTACATGGTGAGTTTTCCATTTCCGTCTTTAGATTGCATCCAGCACTCGCCAGACTCATAAGATTCGATCTAGATGAAACTCTCAGCATGCATTCCGGTATCTGACTTTCTCCGCAAACCGTTCCAGAATAAAATTGGCGCCTCTGAGCTCGAAGATGATATCTTCCAATTCACTCGCAACATCCGGGTTCTGCACCTCGAGGACAACTTCTTGCAAGATGTACCCAAGAAAGCGCTTTCTAAACTCCCCTTACTCGAGGTGCTGTATCTGAGTGGGAACCCCATCCACATACTCTCCGCGATGGCATTCCCGAGTAAGTATTCCCTGCTCGTCGACCCCCATTGTAGTCTATCCTATATTATCTGTCCGTTGAAGTCCTGTTCCGTTTTGAAACTTCCTCTGATACAGGGGCGTCCGTAAACGCTCTGTAACACATGATCCGATGTGTGAGCCCAAGCGTTTCTCGAGGACTTAAAAAGGAAAGAGGAGAGAGGGAGAGAAGGAGAGCCATTCTTCTTCGATTGATGAATTGGCTCTCCTCCAATGAGATTCTGTTTTGGAGTAGAGTCCTCAATTTTGAAACTAATCAATCAATCATGGACCATATCGTCTCTCGTGTGTCATTCCGGCTGACTATTCTGAACTTCACAGAGCTGCCGAATCTCCAGCAACTAGTTCTGGACAGCATGTACAACCTGCAACTGATTGATATCTACGCCTTCACCGACTTACCTCTGCTGAGGAATCTGAAAATTCAGCATTGTTCGAACCTGATTTACATAGACCCACTCGCGTTCAAGTGAGTTCAAACGAAATACACTCCTTAATGAACGGCTCGACCTATCAGTTTTTGCATTCAGCTCCGTCATAAATCTAGTGGACGGCCGAGTACTTGAGCGGGATCATTTTTCAAACTCTAAATTAATTCACATTCACTTCGCCTTCGTGTAGCCTTGACATCCAGAAAGAACACTCTCGATATCCGAAATTGAAACATTTCGTGCTCCACGACACCAGTGTGTCGACTCTGAGTCAGAACCTGCTCAACTGGGATGACCTGGAAGACATCGACATCTCAAACAATCCTTTCCACTGCAATTGCAACCTGAGTTGGATCATCGACGTGATTCGCAAGCACGACCCAATCGACGGAATCAAGTGAGCAAAAGCCGGCGCCGCAACTTTACTCACTTGAGTTCTTATGTCTCCGATGTAGTACATACTTCTATACATATTCTCTAACATATTTTCCACCGTCCACAGATGCCACAGCCCGGATGCTCTCGCCAACCAGGTCATCGGACGTATACAACCCAAGAAGATGATCTGTGATAACTACGACCCCATAAAAGACGACGAAGAGTCGTCGCAGTACTACAATCGAACTCCTGTGGATACGGAATCGCGCAAGTTCTCGTTGCTCCATCTCTCCGTGATTGTGATGCTCAGCGTTACTGTTGCGTTGAGCGTACTTCTTGTTCTCTCGATAAGACGACGAGGATTCCTCTACAGAAAGCTCGGGGGCAAACCAACTCCGATGACTTATGCCGGTGGCGAGAACGTCCTCTACATGCGGACGACTATCGATTGTTAGGCTTCCAATGGTTTTCGGCACATTCACGTTTCTCGTTCAGATACAGAAACACACATCATTGATGCGACCCACCAAGGGTGCTTGACGAGGTTCAGAAGCTAACGCTCCGTCTGGTAACGGGGAGTTGCGAGTACATGGTATTCCAAACTGAACCGTCGGCACCCCCGACCAGTCACGTTGTCGTTTCGGTCTTCAAGGTGACGTGAAAATTCGGAAGCCTGAGAGCGCTTCCGTTCCACGTCGGTCACAAAATGCGCCTATTGGTTTCGCTCAGATTCCAATCGCTCAAATGCGACGAGAAGAAATGCGAAATGCTTGTAATTATTGAAAGCACTGGGCAGGTCATGAGAGCATAAGGTAATCGTGAAAAATGTAGATTTCGATTCGGATGTTGACTACACCGTTGTACAGTTTATCGTTGATCTTCAACGAGTTTCTTCAGAGTTTGTAAAAAAATATAAAGACTATTTATATGAGTAGACCTTGAACTCCCGATTCGCGGGGTCTTCTCGCCTCGCGGTGATCAATAAAACCTGGGGAGCATAAAACAATAGGAGTGCCCTCATGTCACGAAAACTCTGCTTCTTCCTGTACACATGAAACAATCCCCGAAGCGAAATCGAATTGCAAACCCTCGAATTCTAACTGGAACAGCATCGGGGGAATGCAGTGAGAAACCGTCGAATAAAACTTATTGTAAGCACTGTTGCTCGCAAACTTCACGTCTAATCGACACAGCCATCTAGCACTTCCGCTTTCAGCTGAAGGCGAAGGAGGCCCCCCGCCTCGGAGCGATGACCTATCACGAGTCGCTCGACTGAGCGCGATGAGCGCCTGGAACCTTTGCAAGTTAGACACTCCCGAAAACGGGAAGACAAGATCGAACCAAACGCCGAATTTGAGTTATGATCACCGCCCAAAATACGCATCGCACTCCACGAGCTGCCGAATTCATTGCTGGATCATGGTTTTCCAGTACATCATGAGATTCACGCTGACGACGTTGGGGACAATTTCTCTTGAGTACAACATGTCCATGAAGGTTGCTAAGAAAACTTGGGAAATTGTCTGCATTCATCAAATTGCCGCTTCCCGACACCTTCAGAGCTGAATCGATTGAAATCTGCTCGCGGACATAAAGCGAGCAATCGCGCACCCAGCGCGAAGAAGGGCGGTTTCCCCAGATCCTTGAGTTCATGCTATCTGAGTTCGAGCTTCGAATTCGATGAGGAACGGAATGTTGGAATAAATGAAGGTAGTTTGACGATGTTCCCTCTTTGAAGTTTTCCTTCCCAGAACACGCACCTTACAATCTGAGTCCATGTTCCATGTTGAACGCATTTGAGAATTTTTCCAGGTATCGGCCTATGTGGCCGTCCACATTTTTATTAAACATGTGAAGTTCACAATGAATCTGTGGACAGAATAAAGAGGAAGGCAACGGTGACGGCATGTGGTGCGAACGGAGTCTTCGATGCCTAACAATCACAGCGATGGGATCCATGGCGCCGAAGAGCTGCGGGGAGTATCTTCTCTCGACTGTTCCATTTTACCTTTAGAGCGAGGAAAATCAGCTCATTGGAAGATTACCTCGTTTGGATCACTAGCTCGACATGACCATAAGAAATGGAAATTTACCTAATAGAATAGCTGGTACACGGCAGGAGGTCGAGTGAATAGTCGGTGGTGCGGTATTTGAGGAGGCGCTCCGCTCTTGTTGTAGAACGAACGGATCCGGTGACGACCCTCCTCGTCGCGCTCGTGCTGCCAGAGCTCGTGCATGAAGCGGAGCTGCAAAGATCGGCATCAGTGAATCTGCCTTCCACGTAAAACGAGCGGAGTCGAAACGAACTCCACTTGGAAAATCTCTCGCCGGTGCGGATGAGATCGAGAGACCCCTCGAGCACGTTACACCCCAGATTCAGGAGAATCTCGATCTGCTCGCGGGTGTTTCTCTCATTTGTGATGTGGCAATAGTGGAAACCTGATGTTAGCACATACTACCCTTCGGTTCTCCATGAATTTCCCGTGCGCCGCATGCTGGGAGTGCAGCTTCACCGGTTCAATGGGGTACATCCTCCGGGTGAAGGGAACGTCGTTCAAGTGGTATCCGCGAACGGAGTGAAGGGGCATGTAGTTTGGGGAGTGCCTACGAACAAGAATCAGGCTTCTGTGCAACATACCACGTACAATTCTCATACGCACATCCACATTCCACCCAGGTCATGATTATCCACGAAGTTTCGCATGCGCCCCTCAGGAGGTTGGCCCCGGAATGAAACGAGAATATGAGCTTGCTTACAACTCAACACAACTCAACCTACCATCCTACGAGCGTGTCATGTACGTCGCCTCTGTGTCTCAGACGGTCTCTGATGAGTCGAGATGAGGTTTTTGTATAAATGTCATCGTGGAGGCGCATGTCGTCACGGAATACGTTGAACCTTGAAGGTACTGGTTTAGAATCGCATTCGAGTCGTTCAATGGCATTCCAGCACACTATGTTGCCTTGGATATCGACCTCGAATCGATGATCGGGCAGCTCACAATCTATTCGGGACACCTCAAGGACCACAATTTGACTCCAATATTCACCTGTCTGGGTAGCTGTACCCATAAGATGACGTTGATGACGAACAGTACGCAGGACGACCCCGTCTGACATTCAGATCGGTGATGGCATCCGTGTACAGCGAACTACCGATGAGATAGTTGCGTTGGTAGATGCGTGGCAAGAAACGTGGTCGGCCGTACATCCTCCTTTTTGCTCTAGGCTCCTGGAAGGCGACAGAGCCTCTGCCATAAACATCGAAGATGGATCTCAGTTCTCAGTGTTTTACTATTACCTTCCTATAGTATGCGTAACCAAGGGTTCGCCAAGTGTGAATATGACGCGCTCGGCGAGCTGTGAAAGCTCGTTTCTACTCTCCCGAGTCAGAGTAACCGGCATCTTATCAAGTGTTTTGGAACCTATGTAAAAGTTCATCGGAGACAGCCGACCGAGACAGGCCTTTTTGCCTCCTGGTCGCACGGGATGCCCAGTGGCAGCTTGCCATCTCTAAAAACAGTGAACTTCATGCTGATGCCAGTACTTCCCCGCGTATGTGAGATGGTTCCAGTTTTTTAGAAGAGCTTCGAGCAAGAAATCTGAGGGAGACAATCATCCTTAGCAAGAGATCTAGCCTCGCTACAAGGCTATCACAGAAACATTGCATGATGATGTGGCGTGGGTCTTCGCAATTTCGGAAGCGCGGCGCAGCGCATGTCAGATCGAAGACTATTGACCGGTTCAGGCTTGCAGACCTCATCTAGAGATGAGTCAGAGCTAGCCGTACAATCGGGTCCTGAGTAGTGTTCGGCGGCTTGTTAGTCTCAGCCTATAGGTAGATCACACACTATCATTTGAAAAATCAGGCACTGGGCTATGCACCGCGTAGATAGAACAATGGCTGAACGTGGAAAGTGAATGATGGAACTGGAATGATTCGCGAAAAAAGTGTTCGGAAACATTGAATTCAGCGATAATTAGTAATGTTACAAGCAGCTAAGGATGACACGAAGGATATTCGACAGGCTGGGTCGCGAAGTTTCGAAACTTCCGCGAACACCAATCTTGTCCCATCGGAAGATATGTTGACAGGAGGCTAATGCCTGCCAGAATTCTTTTGCGCTTAGTTTGTGTGTTGAATTCTAACTCAATAGGGAAATAGAAGAGGCGTTTGAGAGTTTCGACCTATTCGGCCTCGACCTGCTGACTAGCGCTCGGCGTAGTTCACGATACCACCGCTACTGCTTCGCTCGCGATAGTTGGCCGGAAGCCTTTGTTCTGACAATGCTCTTTTGATTCTGAGATAGACAAGGCCACGATTTACCGTCCTTAAATATTATGTAAGAGGAGGCCTGAGCCCCGATATCTTCGTGCTTGCTCTTGGTGATCAGCCGTTAGAGTTGCCTACATCGAAAGTGTGATGAATCGAAATGATCGGAGCGATTGCGAACCAGTCCCTCACGAACAGACAGCACAGTATGATTCCTCGACGTAAGGAGATGAGACACTGGGGAACCTATCGCACTGTAGCTGCAGGAACGGGGTCGAGAACTCTATGTCTCTCGCACAACACACAGCTTGATGAAGATCTCAGATGACGAGCCAGTTTCCATTGAGAAATTTCGTCTTGGCAAACGACGGCGATCCTTGGTGTCGATATCGTTCCGTAATTGCCGCATTCTTCCCTAATAGGGCGCTCTAGCGGCTCACAAAGCATCCGGAATGGTTATAAATCGAAAACAAAACTCACCTCTAAATCTTCGAGAGTTCTACTTTCGGAAGCGAACTGCTCGGCTCTTAGAAGAGCAGAGTGAACTCTGCTCTACGAATCTTCCAACCCAAGGCCACGAGAGTCTCTAGCGCCCTCTCAGGCTTTCCCTCTCTGCCTCTTCCCGAACGGGTGGAACTTCTCAGGCAGAAACCCGGATAAATTCAGGAGCTGTCCCCATCCATTCGAGCCCCAAAAAATGCAGAATTGTGCTGGACTTGTGACAACGACTATCCATCCGGTAAAGAGCTTGACTTTCGTGGCCACAGGCTGCGCGGCGGCGTCCGCAGTTTCAGGAGAGGCGAAGTCAGGAAAGACCCGATTCCCGATGATAAAGCGGTTTTATTTCAACGGGAACCTCGACCGATTCAACTTTTCAGTGGGCCCCGGTATATTCCGTTTGAGCCAAACTTATCAGCTTCGGTCGCAACCGAGGTTTGCACCAGGCGTACCGCCGAGCGAGTCCCCGCTCGCGTGCGCTTTACCGCCTGCAGTACCAGAGACGCTTGACATGAATATCGAGTTCGCTCGTGAACCACATATCTCGCTGGAGGGGCCTTTGCTACAGGCACTCGCGTCTACATTGGTGAGCGCCCTAACCGGCGCGTTGCGATACCCTGCCACCGATGCAATACCCGATGCGCCCTCAAGCCCGTTGTCCCATCCTTCCCCACACTTGTTCTCCGATACCCCTCCCGACCTCCTGCCTTCAACACCGCATTGTCCGTCAGATCCGCCTGCAGGCTGATTCACGGCTGCCGAGCCCGGTGCTCTCACGGTCGCAACTTCCGGAGCTCTTCGTGAAAAACCATTGCGATCTCCCTCGTTTGCGTCGTCGGTTTGACCGACCAATCGTCTTCGCTTCCCACTGGCGGTCGGGCTGTCATGATCGCCCGAACTTGCTCGCGTATCGGCGAGCTCGGCTTCGATGGCACTTGCACTTGCAGCCGTATCGGCAGGAACGATGCGCTTGTGCTCGATGATCGCTTCGGTATTGTCGCCCCCTTTGAGAGTCTTTTCCGTGCAAGCACCGAGAAGTGCAGCGTCAGACGCAGAGCTCATCTTCCTACTTGGGCACCCAGCTTGCAAATGAGCACCACAGGGCGTTGCACCCGATCCGTCGGAGGTGGCGCGCTTCAGTGCAACGCGGGGTCCATTTGAAGGTGCAGCTTCTCTTATGGGCTTCCTGATCTCATCGAGGCCTTGAAGACTACCGAGTCCACGGGGAGACACTCTATAGTTTGAGAATCTCGACGCGAGGACCGACGTGGACTTTCCGGAGTCGGCATCGTCAGGATCTCGGAGGAGTACAATGTTCCTGGGCGCTCCGCAGGGAATTGCAGCGAACGAGTTGATCGTCTCATTTCGTGGCGCGCGTGCTTTCGTCCTGTGGAGAGCACATCACATTGGTTTCAAACAGATTCGAGGAACGACGATTTGCATCCTATTTATATCATTCTTCCGCGAATTTACCTTCGCCGAACGCATGCATCGCTCAATTTCTTCCTGTTCGTGTTACGTTGGGGTTGTGCCAGATCAGGTATGTCCCCACTGCTTCTTATCAAGGTTTCTTCAGAGATGACACGTCTCGAAAAGATCCAGTACTGTGATCCCCAACTCAATGGCGTTATCCTTGCAACTTTGAAACGCGGAGGAGTAAATAACTCCCTGCGTTGCCGGAGCAGCATTCGATGTATGAAATATCCCACGAATGGTTCCCCTCTCCGCAACGGGGAGAACAGCTATCAGTAATGATACTCAACTTTAATAGGGATCGCAAACTCTCATCGGTTCTGACGCTACTCACCGGGTAGGCAAACTTTGAGGTTCTGTGACTCCTCGTTCGCAAGTTGCACGGGCTTCAGGTCAGCACCATTTCCAAGGATTGTCAGAGCGAAGGCTATAGTCAGCGAGATCTTCCCCATGATGGCGATCACCGTCAACGACCAAGTAGACTCTAGGGCTATTTTGTAACATCTGATCAAGCTCACGTTGAACGGTTCTCCGAGTGCCAAGGAGAATGATTCAATTGTTCTCGTACAGATCCTATTCATGAGCCTGTTTTGCCCGAGAATAAGGAGCGTCCTGCCTCGGAACGTTTTCCGACTCGTGGCGTAGCCTTGTTAACGTTGATAATATCTCGACCGATATTGGATCGAATGCGTGTTGTGAGCTCAATGAACGTGAATTTTACGGCGACGCCCCGCCCGGAACGATCGAGTTTTCAGAGCTCAAAGCTACGCTCTCGATACGCCTTCAGACGGACGAGCTTTCAGCAAGAAAGAATTCGAAGATCATCATCTCAACACAAAGATTTTTTTATTTTCCCGAATGACGATTACCATCGTGCATCGAGAGGAGATATGGACAGTTGCCGGAGGAATCGAGTGCTGGTCAGACCGGATGAATCTTATTATCCCGTAGAACTTATTGGGCTTGTTCAGTTCACTCATCGGAACCGCACAGGTCGATCGAGACCTTTTCCAAAATCTGCACGAAACGCCAAACATCCGTGAATGAGTTGTACAAGGGACAAGGGGTTATACGGATGACTCCTGGATAGCGAACATCACACTGAAAGTTCAATACGAGCTGTAATATATCGATTCGGAGCAAGGATAACGACAGTCGTAAGGAGCGCAATGAAAGATTCTTCGAGCGTCAGCCAAGATTCCCCGTATACACACCACAGCTCCAAGTTTTTGGAGTTTGTCGTGCAGATTTTCCGGAGGTGCTGATAGTTTTACACACAGCATGGAGCCTCTTCGATTCGGCTCGCGAGGTGTGATCTGTGTGAGGGAAAGTCCCGAGCACGTTGAAGTCGAGAGTAGATACTCCAGGTATCCAGTCAATAAACGCTGTTTTCGCAGGCGTTTTTCCTCGCCGGCATTGTCGAATATTTCGAGGGAGGCCATCAACGGCGCGATAAGAAGGGGCGGGGCGTTGGAGAGCTTGTACATGTCAGCTGAGTTCGGAACGGGTTCGTAATCTGGAAGGAGGATCACGTTCTTTCTATGGCTCCATAATTGAGACTGCTATGCTCGATACGAATGACTTCTGGAATCGCATACTCCTTTTCATCTGGAACTTCGTCGTGGGGTCGTTACCCCACCAGCCATGAACAGCGGGAAGCTTTTTAAGATGACGCTTGTGAATGAAAGCCGCTCCTGCTCCACCCGCTCCGCTATTGAGATACTAGGAAGGGAAAATGGATTTGAGCGGAGAAACCTTCATTGGGAAATTTTCATGAGAAACAATTGATGACGAATCGGGGAGCAAAGATCAAATTGCTCAATCGATAACAACCGAAAGACTATCTGCCAACCTTGTAAGAACACCACACGGCGCAGTCGACATCCCAGTCGTGCAGTTTGAGCGGAACGTTCCCGATCGAGTGGGCAGCGTCGCACAGCACCACGCAGCCCTAACAAGGCAAGTTGACTGAATACTATACGCCGGCCAAATTTTGTATCTTCCAGGGCGGATTGCCACATGGTCAGATCGCGTGAACTTACTTGTTTATGCGCTGCTCTTGTCAAAAGTTCAATATCGAGAACTTGTCCAGTGTAGTATTGGGTGCTGGGAAGAACAGCCACGGCTATGTTGGACCCCTCGCGATCGAATATCTGCGATTGGAAGAACGTTCGTCCTTTGAAAGCGACGATTTTCCCATCGACTCAAGGAATATTGAGGTTCCGCGCACCTGTCAATCGTACTCACTAACCTCAAGTATGTCCTCCTCCTCGATTATTTCGGTTCCAGGTCTCGGCTTCAACAGTATCAGTCCTTCTGCTTCCGTGTACCCGTGGACAGCCAGATGAGATTTCACCGCATACTAGGGGAGAAACCTCATGAGAACTCCTCATAACGAGAGTGTTCCACCATTATCTCCTGTGGTTGGCTGCTAGGACGGACACGCGAGATAATTTCGTGGTATAGAAAGGTCCGTTGTAATGGTGTGGCGAGGTTCCACTGTACTATTGAATTCATGTCTCACGATATCTTTCACCGAAGTTTTGAACCCACGAACCAGGTCAGACGGGAAAGCTGCTTCTTCAATGACGATTTTGTATCTTTCGAAGGTCGGGCGATAGAAATTCAGCTGGAACCAAAGGACAGCTCATCAAGAGGGCGATATAAACATGGCTTCTGAGATCGTCATGTGACCCCACCAGGGAGGCTGACGAACTGAACCCTATCGAGCTGCAGTAACACAGTTTTTGCAAGCTCACTCGTACCATGAGGAGGTGGAGATTCACGGTCAATCCATTCATGATCACGACTTCCTCGGGTAGGCAACCTGGGAATACGAAGGTCGATCAGGACTAGAGCTCCCATATTGAAAAGAAACCCAAATTCACGAAATCTCCACGATTTTCGGATCTATATGTGGAAGGAACTCGCAAATGTTCCTGTTCGCCGCAGAGTTTCGTTGACGAACGAACATTTTTGATGAAGGGTCAGGTTTAACGAACTTTCTATCTACATCTACAAACCTGCCAACTGTGCCATCTGATTTTTCGGGATCAACTCGCAGAATGCTGCCTTCAGATACCCGTATGTGTGGTGCTCCACACCCCTGAAGAGAGTTTCCTTTTTATCGTGGCACCATTGCTAAGCAGCTGTCGCTTTATGCTTTCGTGGCTGAATTTCGCTATACATGACATTGTTGCGGTTGTGGGTCGGGGTCAATCGTTCTGTTGCACGGTTCTCCAGCGATTGTGATTTCGATGAACATCACGTTGCCTCTAACCTCTGCAGGTTCTGCTACCGGGTCAGTATTCCTCGTTGAAGTAGTGCTCGGTGCTTCACTCACATTTGACCCCAAGAATCCAGAACTTTCAAGACATTGTCGGGAGCCGATCGCGGCATCAATCCAAGGGAGTGTCCGCAAAAATAAACGCATTCATCGTCGGTCTTCTCAACGGTGCATGGTAATTCCTGAATGCACGATCAAAAGGCGTACGGAAATGGTTCTCGGTTTGTTCGTCCGCCAACTCGGCCTTGTTCAATCCACGGAGAATATGGCTCTGAAGAGGCTTCTGCAGCCTTGATCGCCATGCCATCGAAAACGCATCATCAGGAAAACGTTAACGGAAACACGTGGGAATCTCCACTGGTCCAAAGATGAACAGACAGCTCACAAACCTTCATCTTTGGGTAGTGGAATTCCCGTCTGAAATCCTTAAGGTCATCTTCCGCATCCATGGCTTGGGCAAAAGCCTTCGACGCCAGAGGCTGCCCGGTCTTCGACGCGCAACTCTGCAGCTCGGCGAGGAGATTTTCCTGAGGAGACCATCACAGACAAATCAGCCTAACTGTGCACGGAAGTCGGAATAGGCAAGAATCAATGAGAATATTATACGCACCTCCATCCTGTTCATTTCGCGCACTAAGGTTCTGGTCTGCGCCCGAGTCTCTCAGTTCTGTTCGCCGGTTCACCGGCCGGGTCCCCGACAGGCGAGATGGGCAAGGCATGATACAATCTTTCCGGTAGTCTAATAAAATTTTATGGACTCCGAAGAAAATCGGCTCGAACTGGACTTGCGTCTGGAGGCAGCCCTCCCAGTCAGCGATTACGCGGTCTGCTGCTAGTTAGCTCATTGTTGACGGCCTTGACGACGGAAGATGCGGCATCCTTCGTATCTCGTGACCAGCTACGGCCGGCAATGATAGCACGATGCAGTGAACCCGATTATCGCAAGAACTGTTTGCTGTTGTCTCGCCGATACGACTTCCTAGTCGGAGATGACAGAAAACAATGGCTCTGGGAGCTGATACTACCTGGAGACATTCTTATCAGGGTGTTTTCCTGGCTGAGCGATCACGAGATACTGAGCGGTCGAGGTCAACAGACATAAGCTGCTTGAAATCTGCAGCCACGTATCGGAGTCCCAATCCAGCGCGTAGTCGACCATTTCCGCGTCGTCGTTGGGGGGAAGGGGTCGGGGAGCAACGGACGAGTTGCACCATGCTACCGCTGTCGATCTCGGGTCACACTACTCGATATTTTGCCGATGAGACCTCATATTCACTGAAAGTGACACATGGAACTTGACACGGTCCACGGAAGACAGGGAAGAGGAATCGAGGGCGAGACACTACTCTCTCTCTTGCTCAACAGGGTCACGAATGCTGCGCTGAGAAATCTTGAGACCCTATGGACCCACTTCGGAGTACTCTGGCGACTCCCTAAAGGAGCCGGTAGAGAAGAGAGGAGGCTAGCTGATGAAGTAGTCTGCAGTCTCTCAAAGTTCCTCCAAATACATCGGAAATGTACGGAGCTGAGCAAAATGGCTCAATGAGCGATGTAGGGGTGATACGAGAGTTGGATCTACAGCCACGATGTCAATTCGCGACTCAATCGAAAAGTGTTCTATCAACAATACCCTAGGAAGCCCTGTCCAATGAAGAAGTTTTTGAGAGGGATTTATAGCGCACGACTTTGGATTCTTTGAAAGAAGCGGCGGGTTGCACATATACCTGATCTTCAACTTGAACTTTACTCACTTAGTCAGTTGATAGGAAGTTGCGATCATTGACATTCAAGTTACCCCTGACAGAGTGCCTATTCCTCCTACAATGCGTGACTCCTGGAAATGACGATAACAGCGTCAGAACCAGGAATGGCATCCGGATTCAGAAGAGTTCGTCGGAGGACAGAAACATGCTCAACCTTCTAGCGAGAAATGCTTATTTATTAGAAGTTTGACATCTGGAGTCATGGACACGAAAGGACCGACTCGGCACTCAAGTCGGGACATGCGTACAGTGGTACATCGTGAAGCAAGTCGTCGTTTTCTCGCTTGTCCACTCCTGATCAGGGAGTCGTCCTGTCCCGAGCACTCCTGGGGAATCATGGAGAAGTGTAAGAATGATCCAGAATGTTGCCATTGAACTTGAATACGTTGCCTTCCGAGAGTACATAAGAGATGCGATTGGCTCAGAGGAGTTTCAAGTTTATCAAGATTCAGCTGAGTAGAGTTATTTTGCTCCCCGGGCTCGTTGCAGCGGAGTTCTAGCACTACAGACGCCAGCAGATGAGATCTAGACCATAGCGTGCCCGATACTCCCATTCCCTCTCCGTTTGAGAGTCAGAGTCGCATATAATTGATTGTCATCCCTCATATTGCCCGCTCTGCCTAACGTCTTCTTTTCTGCTTGAAAACATTCGGAATTCAGCATTGGCTCATCGAGTCCAGTTCGACGACTGGCGCATCATCGTACACTAGTGTGGCATTACAGCGCTCTATCTGCGACGCGGACAAACATCTCCTACGTGACTCCGGTTGATTGAAATTAGACAAACTTCTATGGATCGCCAACTAATGAGCTTGGGTCATCGGATATTTTCACCTTCGACTCAAACTTTTGAATCAACTCCAGAAGCTACTCTTCTACCCACGTTAAACAGAGGACCTGCGCCTCCGACAACGAAAATTTCGGAGTCATTGAATTTCAGAGGCTGCATTATAAGCTAGCTGATCCTCGCTTCGGAAGCTGATGAAGGATGTCCGCTGGGAGGTGCAGCTATGGGAGGTATCCGCAGGGAATGACCTTATTTCCCTCGATGTAAGCCTCTCCAGATTGGCGCCTTCCATCATGGTACAGAGCCAAAACGAGAAGCAGAGTGTTCATTTCTTTGCTACGATGTATCACCTCAACTTGTCAGATAAAAACGGCGCTTTGCTGTTGTAGCGAACGAAGCGGTGGCGCAAGTAGGCAGGCGCTGAGTCAGCCACAGCTGACCAGATTTTTTTTCAGCTGATCCAGTGAACCGATCTGGATCCACATTCTTTTTATACCTGCAATGTCCAAGAACCGCTCGGAGTTGGGTGCTGCAACGCTTCATATTATTATCTCGGTGCGCCTAGACAAACCCACCGTGTACGGAGTTCGGAAACTCTCACTCAAAGTGATGCTGGCCGCACGCTGAATAACGAGCATGCTGACAACATTTGATGGGGCATTTCTTCAAATCACTCCTACTTTTTGGGAAGACCTTTCTCACTCGGACAGGGAGGATTATGGACCCAACCGACCTGCCACGGAACCGACCGTTAGTGTCTGTATAAAGGAGGTGAATATCCTTCCTCGGACTGACATATCTGGAATATGCTGGCGATGTGAGGGCCTTCTCAGCCAAGAATCGATCGTTCCACCATGTTCCTTGATTGAGATATTTCTCGATCGTGGGGCCTTCAGACACGTCACAAAGACGGAGCTTCTTCGATTCGCAACTTTCGTAAAATCTCGTTCTCGAAGCGGGCTCCGATCTCTCGAACAGATCTTTCGATTGATTTATCTTCTGACAAATTCAGAAAATAAAAGATCCCTACCGATAGCGATATCAGACTGATTGTAAGCTGAGCAGAGCCACAAGAAACGCACAAAACTTCTGGCGATTCGCACTATTCGCACACGAAGTCTGGAAAAGAGGGGATCTTTCCGTGTCCCCCGGTTCCCCGACAGCTACGCACGCCACGGGCAGGAAGTCGGGATTCTGGTCACGCTTTTGAAGCTCAAGCCTGCAATTTCCTTCGAAAATGTACATACTTGTACGTTCAACATTCTTCGGCTCGAGCCTTCTGGAATTGACGAGCCTCACTCACAGTCAAACTTTGCTACGCCCATGACGAGCAAGAAATGCGCCTGAGACAGCTTGTGGAATTCGCAGGCGACCTAAGAGACGGCGGCAGTCGGAGAGTTTGTCATTGCGCTCCGTGTGGTATGCAGCCGCAGCAATGCGAGGGCCCTAATAGAACATTTCCAAAGTACACGAACTTATCTCCTTATGAACGCTCATGAGTGCCAACAGAGCGGCCACGGCTCGACAGATCCCCGGAGTTTAAGCGAGTGGTGGGAAAATGGATTGCCGACGAGTCAAACTTCCGAGATACCCGCTCGCGGACGTCGCCCGTATATCTCTGCTTTTGGTCAGCAATACCCGCGTCCCCGCATCAGGACAAATTGCTCGCCCATTGAAACTCGGCTCCGAAATTTCGGCTTGGATGAATTCCTCCATATTGGAGCTGCATGATATTCTTTTCATGGCAAGAAGCCCTCGTCGATTCAACGCTCGCGAACACCATGGATTGGATGGAATCGAGAGCATATTGATCTCAGTCCGAATCACATGTCATCGACGATTATATTCTCGGTAAGAGCTGACCGATCGGGCTGAGCAGTGAATCCGAACAAAGCGCACACAATTTTTGAGTGACCTCAAAGACGCGATGAGGTGTTGTACTATATCGTGGCCACTATCTTGCCCCGGAGGGTGGAGGTCACGAGAGAGCTTCTTCCAGATACGCAACGCCGAAGATGATTCCTACGGCGACCCACATGCACGTAGTGGCACCAGCGTCGGTCCGTCAGTCACTCCCTCAGGATGGCCCGTCGTCGCAGGGAGTATCAAACAGGATGACGTCGAGTTTATCCGAGCGTATGCTTGGTAACTCCATTGGCCATTTTCTCGCTTGCAACGTGAGTGGAGTGCGCGTCCGCTCATCTAGTTAGCTTGCGGGCGGACTGGCGGACTATGCAAAACAACGAGGAGGGATAGTGAGGCGTAAATGTTTATGGTCCTGGCGGGCAGATTGCCAGGCTGTCCAGAACAAGCATTTGCTTCAAGTCTTCTCACTGAGTGAGCCGTTTCGCGTTGCTGTACGTCTTGAAATAGCGGCAGCGCTTCACTCCAGCCGTGATCGCCTCTGATGCTGAGGGCGAGTCTCATCATTGATGACCTCGATGAGGCTGAGATCGCATGGTAGTAAATCGTGAACGGTTTGGATAGGCAGCGGAGAGAGCTGGAAGTAAGGCATATTGCCAGACCCATTATTCGTTGTCGTCACGTCGAAATGGCTCCCCGGATTGCAACAACTTCCTGAGAGACAGTGATCGCTTACTCTCAGGCGAGGGCTGACTGCCAGCTGCTCATCATTGTTTCATGCCGACGGTGTTCCACGTATCCGGCAAATTATACCTCGAGCACGGACGGAAGGAGCGAGCCGCATCCGAGAACGAAAGGCGGCAATTCCGAATCCGAGGTTCAAAAGGATTCCTTCAGCAATAGACAAAAACTTGAAATTCCGCGTTCATCTTCGTCAGAGATCTGCAGAAATCTCGCTGATGGAAATATCTCGGTTACCTGCGGTGGAAATTATCTGAGGTTTGGTCGGAAGAACTCCGACCTAGATTCGTTTTTGTTTCGGGCTCTTTCGATTCTTCTCAAGGGAGAAACTGGAAATAGGCATGCGGTCAAAACATGTTTTGTTCTGAGGATCCAATTATCCGGGAAACAAAGGTTTCATTCAGTTTTTCAAGCCCGCGACTTTGAAGGCCATTTCCTCGCACAAGGCGCACCCAGCTCTCGCTCTAGTTGACCCTGGAGTTCTTTACGGGTACATTCTTGGATTCGAGGCCAGCATGACTTGCTTTCAAACCAGCAGTCCAACTATAGTGTCGAGGGCGACTTCTGCGCAGTTGGCGCGGACTTGCCCCATCTGCCTCATCTTTTGCGAAATCTCCAGCTCCATCGTAAATCATATTCCAGTCCGTGAGCACTATGTGGGCTGAACGTGATCCTTTAGGTGAAATGTCTTTCTGCTGGTAGTTTCCACCTCGGGACGAGCTCCGTTAGAGATCGTCCACGAAGTTCGTAGAGCGGTCGCTGGTTCGAAGCAGATGACTACTATTGATTGTACTCGGCGATGTGATTCCTGCTCCGAGGGAGATAGAGAAAGAGAGAATGAAGTTCAAGGATCCATAATTACGATCTTCCGTCACGTCGAATTCGAACTCGTTCTGTCTGCTTCAAGCATTTGACCGTTGTAGTATTTACCAGTAACGGGTCGAAGCGCAGTGAAATCAAATGAATTGTCATTTGGCATCGATCTTCATCAATTGAGCTGGATTCGGAATCGCGTCAGGCCTATTCAGTCCGATCCTACTTCAGTGTCCGTTCTGGACGTAAACGACGGAAATCACGACCTGATCCTGCTCTCCATTGATTTGAGAAAGGATCGGCTTCGTCATCAGAATCGGGAGCATCGTTGACGAGGAGTCCCCGAGTTTCTGGAAGCAAAGCTGGAACATCGTGTTCTCCAGCTCTTTTAGAGAGGGCTTCCACGCTGAGCATCGCATCGTACGCAATACGAACGCAATGATCGATAGGTAATTGAGTTGATTTCTACTCTCATCGACACAAGGTGCGCAAGCGATGACTTCTCATGAGGCGGAACTACCGGGATAGCGAAGGCAAGAGGCTACGCTCCCCAAGGCGTGCTACTACTGCGGCGCCTACATCAGAAACTGCGCGGAAGTCGTCTTTCTATTCGTTAGAGTTATAAGCCCGCGAAGAGTCCTGAGGAGGGAACCTTGAGGGGAACATTAGCTGAAGCCACAATTAGAGTGATCTTCTGGGACCAGAGTCGGCGAGCTTCCCTCGCTAAGGAAGAGACACTTCGAGCGGAAGCTAATTCCGTGCACCGCTCGCCAGGCTGAGGCGACGAGTGGTTATCCAGCGAAAAATGTAGATGCAAAAAACATTCAATTGCGTGTCTGGCTTAACGAGTCTACACAAGCTCCCACTTTCCGCGGGACAGACAGGAAAAAATAAAAGTGCTTTCCGTCCTTGAGCTTCTCCCGTCGCCGCATCGTTTCAGCGACGTATCTGCCGAGGTGGGACGGCTGCGTCTCGGATACTTTGAGCTCATAAAGTTTCACAGCAGGAACACTCTCTCTTCTGTCCGAGTAATGGTTTCGGAAATTCCGAAATATCAACTTCGACGGCTCCAAGTGATGATCCCGCCGAATTCCCTCGGAGTGCGACGCTGCGAATCAACAGTTTCAGCAAAAACTCACCTGCGAGCCCTCGAAGGAGAAAACACTCAGAACGTTCACATTACTTTTACTCGCGGAGCGGATCAAGTTCCAGATTGGAATGTGTTTCACGCGGGCATAGGAGGGAACGAGCGGGGATCAGCAAGATGCGTTGTTTGCTCTTTTTTTTTTCGCTTTCTCGGTCCTGAGAGAGTTTACAGCTGCTGTCCGTGCTGGAATCGTCGAGGCTCTCGGCATTTTCTTCCGTTCTTCCGGCCTGTTTCTTCTCGTATTCCCGCAGTACTTGCCGGAAAGTAATGCTACTCAGGACATTGTATCGTGCTCAGAGTTTCGTGAATCGGAGTCCAGTGAGCGAACTGGAGCTCAAGAACTTGACTCGCGTCAGAGAGCATCTCATTCCGCCGGAATTAGCGGCGGCTCAGTCACCAGGACTCGGTGTCTGACATCGATGTCCGCGTTGGCTCATTGGACGACGGAAGGGTTTCGATGTGAACAAGAAAAAAAGGGAGCTTGATGGGTGGGTGGAATACAATCTTGGAATAATTCAAGCATTCTGATACGAAACCAATCTGCGATTCGATGCTCCGAAGAGAGAAAAGAGGAAAGAACTTGTAGATCTCGATAACAAACTGCGAGGAGCCACTCCAAATGGCCAAGCACTCCGAGAACCGCGACAAATCGCGCGAGATAACGCAGAGATGTACGGGTCTCTCTACAAGTCTTCGCGCTGTCCTTCGGGTTGTCTGTTACAAACAGCTGGCGGGTTTTTCTTCGCCTTTACATTTATGTGCATATGAATGAAGCGGACGTCGTTTGCTGCGGGATTGCTCCAACACAGTTCCAATTTTTATAAGCAAACACATACTGAGTCCTTATTCCTGCCAATATCCGCCGTTGTAGCGGCCGTGGTCGCTGCCTCCGTCACCGCCAAGATGTTGTGTTATTATATTTCTCTTCTGTTCGAGGACGACGGCGGCTGACCGACGGCAGAAGACTGGAAAGCGGAACTCCGCTCGATAAGTTGTTCGTGAAAGTGGCTTCGCCGAGTGGAACAGAGAGAGAAGAATGGAAAAATTGCGCAAACAGGATTCCGATGGCAGTCGATATCAATTTAGATTTCGTCAACGCTTTTCGAGGTCGTCGCCGCCGCCGCTCACAGAGCTCACCCGCCTCTCGCTGGTTGGCTTGGAGCTCCCACTCCTTTCGGACTTCGGCATCGCAGAGAAGCGGGGTAATCGCGTCTGGTCGGATACATCAGGATGGGATTCGGGACGACTTTCTTCTGGTTTGTCGCCGATCGCTACCGACGCTCGTTCGTTTCTCCGTGGTGAGCCGAAACCCCAAGCGAGGCGCGAGAAGCGACCAGCCGAGCAATCGACCAACTGTTGCGTTGCTACTGCCATACCCAAATCACCACCTCGACAGACTAGAGGCGGATCGACGGAGAGACGGACGGACAGACCATCATCGCCAACAACGTTACAAGGAGCTGCAGAAGCCGTCTCATCGAACCTATGGAATTCTTTCACGGAAGGAGGGACTCCACCCCGGGTGATTTAAGAGCACGCCATGCTCTCCTCGGAGCTCTTTCATCGTTTCAGATGCGTATGCATAGCACTCCAGTTCCGGTTCGGAACGATTAAACGATGAAGCTCCTATTCAACCGCTCTCAACGCTTTGATGTTTCAGAGGTGGCTAGCAGAATACTGGAAGCACCTACGATTGCATACGCGGAGTCGAATCCGTTATTGGACCTTATCGCTCGATTCATGGCCGCTGTTCGGGCCGCTCTCCCAGCACGCCTACGAGTACGCGTGTTTTGATTTCCGAGGACGCGGCCGTATCGTATCGATCTATGTTCTTGAATCGCTCGAATCGCGGTCAGTGGAAGTGAACAGCTCGTCGAAAAACTCGTTGAAGCATCAACTCAATCGATATCTGCATTCAGCGTCATCAACAGGAATCCGAAGACTACGGAACAGGAATCATAGGATGTGCTTGATAGAAAACGAGAGAGACCCTGCAGGAGGTCAAAGAATAGATTCTTAGGCAAAGAGGAACTTTTCTGGCCGGGACTATGCTAACAAAGTCGGTCTGCAAGTTCGACTTTGACCTCCCGCTACACGACATGCAGAGGACGTCTTCCAGCCCCAAATGTGGGAGCAAGCTGTCTGTCGGTCTTTCTGTATTCTCGTCTGTCTGGCTCTCTATCTGCCGGAACGACCGAGAGAACTCCCTCAGCTTTCTCAAAGGGCGCCCCTCGGCAGTCACCTGGCCGTCTACTCCAAGACGGCAAAGTAGGCAAGCGATTTGAGAGAATTCGGGAGAAGGCCACAGGTGGCTCAGTCGCTTCCAGCCCCGTTGTTCTTTCCCCTTGCGCCTCGGCCCAGCTCTTCAGAAAATAGAAGAAGACGAAGATACGGCTACCTTCGCGAAAAATTGAAGGAGAACATACGGAAGTCGCATCTTTCGCCATTTTGCATGGTGCGAATGAATGCTTTGCTCTCGCTAAGAATACCGACGATTGCCCCGAATGCGAAACCAAACCACGAAACCACTGAGGTCGTCAATAGAGGTCGTGGTGTTGGATGTGGAAGGCGGAAGGCCCCAGAAAGCAAGAATCGTACGTTGCCCACGACCATCGCTGCAACGGTGGGTGGCTGGCAGTCTGTCCGTCGGTCGGTCGGTTGCTCACTCGCTCGCTGGCTCGCTGGCTGGCTCTGCCGGCCTGTCGTCTACCTGTACTTTCGTGCAAGCAGGCGTGCGGCGGCCTGGCGTGCGGGTGGCCGGCGGGGCCCGAGCAGGCGCATGCGCGGGGTCAAGGGGGGCGCTGCTGCCGTGGAGGGTTGGCTGGCTGGTTCGATGTTGTGTTGGTTGCCCGGCTGAGCGCGGCAGTCTGACTCAGCCCCGGAAGGGAACGGCAAGTCCGCGCGCGCGCGCGTTTTTTGCGCTCGACTGAAGAGCACAACGTGAGTTAATCATCAAACAAACTACTCGTCCATGGTCACCTGTTCCATCGAAGTCGTCTTCGTCATCGCGTTGCGAAGTGGACTCGTTTCGAACTTCTTTGCAACGGAGGATTGGAGCAAGCGATGCACCTTCGACTTCCAGTGCAGCTGAGTTTCCGGCCGAGGTGAGCCCAGCTGTTCTAGAAGCTGTAGCGCCAGAATCCCGAGGTGTCCCCGGAATCTTCGCGGCCAGCGTTCAGGTCGCCGATCCACACCGTCGGCGACGTGACCGGCAATATTATCAACCACATTGTTTCTTCCACCGAAAGTCCGAGTGATTGCACGAACGGAAATGGAATAACAAAGGATTAAGAGTAGAGGAGTGCCGGAATCTATTGCGTGCGTCCTGAGTGATGGAAATGTTCTGCGATGTTATCTTTCTGTTCCTCCTACTTCCCGAAGAACAGACGAGTCCTGGACGATCGCATCTGCTGCAAAAGCAGCAACACCGGCCGCAGCATCAAAACTGAAGCAACTGAGTGTCACCATAAAGTGATGAGTGTCGGATATCCACAGCACTGCTGTCGTTGTTCTATTGCCACTACAGGATGATGTACGGATTCGGTGATCGGCAATAATCATGGCGCTGGCGCCCGCGCTAACCGGTGAGTTCAAGGGCAGATAGGGTCGAGTTTTTTCTCCCTCCTACGACGCTTCCGACGTAATGTTCATTGCAATGTCTGCCTCGCGGCTTCCCTGGCCGAGTTTCCCTCCTCACGTGGCACTTGTTGTGTAACGGCAAGGACACAACTGGAACCCCGCCGGAAGTCTCGGCGCAACCTCAACAGCTCTTTGTCGCTCGGTTGCTATGAAAAGACGCTCGATACGTCGAGAACTGAGCCACTCTCCCACACGCTAGATCTCATGTTCTTGAAGCAGTGCAGATCAAGCAGCCCTGATTTGTCCACTTGCGTTCAGCTCATCCGCGCCCCGCAGCGCCACACCGGTGGAATAGATTGCGAAAGTTGAGGGTTCCGTTTCGTGTTGATCGTCGTCCAATTAGGGGTGTACAGACGTTCACGACACGAAAGGAATACAGAGAGCGCTCCGAGGTGTCAATGAGTTCTCCTGCCTCGGATTGTAGCAGTGCACAAAACCGCTTTCGCGCTTATCGGAGAGCTCAGGAGGCGGACCGCGCTCCCATCCTGCTCGTCTCCGACCGCCGCGGCCGCTATCTGAATAGTCTGTTTCCTTTTCTTGTACCGCCTGACTTCTCTTTAGCTATTCTCGTCCCCAGTGCCGATTGTGCACGGAATAACCGCGTGCGCAACAGGTCGGTAGGTCGCCTTTCTGCCGAGCAGCGCGCTCGTTCGCTCAAATGTCGTTCTTTCAGTCAAAGAGGTCGTACACGGTTTGGTTTTCTCGAGCATGGTAGTGGTCTACAGGTGGTCAGGCTCACTCAGACTCAGGAATAGCAGGTCGGAAAGGTCTTTCCGTCGCGACCGCCTCCGGTCGGTATTCGACCGGTCCGACCATTCATCGGTTCCCCTCAGGGTCATTCTTTCTTCAGTCACACTGAACACGCAACGTCGCGCCATGCCAACGGGCTTCAAACGACCGAGATCCCTATTCGCAGAGGAGATTCTTGAGTTGACGCCTCGCTCGAAATTTTCATTTTATTCAAATTTCCAGAGATCTTGGCGGAAAAGCCGACTTACTCGAAGTGGAGTCGAAAGGGACTCCGATCGAATCCGACGGAGACGATGATTTATCGTGACATTTGTTTCCGTTCCGTGTTCCGTGCCCGACTACACTCTCCCAGTGCTGCAGCTGACTGCTGTACGAACTGGAGAGGAGTGAGGCTCGGAACGGCCGGCGTAACAACGAGTTTTACCCAACGCAAAGCGTCAATTTACCTCGAGAGAGGCGTGTCCTAATTCAAAATTTCTTCGATGGGCGTAACTAAGATAGCTCAGTAGCTAGCAACCATCGCAAACAACACGCAGCCAGCCCGCTTTTGTTCCCACCACCACCACCTCCACCGCTGCCACAGATCGTCCTTGAAGTATTCTCGCTCGCTCGCTCGCTCGCCTGCCCACCCGCCCGCTCAGATAAAATGGCCTGGAGAAGAAGAAGCAGCCTTGAGCTGAGAAGTTTTCGCAGAGTTTTACGATTTCGCTGCGACTGCTTTTTTGTAGGTCTTGGTTTGGTTTGGTTTGGCCGACGACGACGAGATGAGGGGTCGGAGGAAAAGGAACAAGAACTGGGAAAAATGCTGAATTTTCAACATTTATTTTATCGTTTTTTCGACCGGGCAACCGAGCAAGCTCAAACAGCAAGCAATTCCTCCGGATAATAAAACATTTGATGAACGACGGACGGCAGGAGAATGTCATAATGTATGTATACAGCAGTTCCCTCGCTGCGTCTGACGGGTTTCCGCTTATTCTGATGAGAAGCTGGTTCAATGTCGGGGATACCGCGCGGCCCGGCGACGCTGTTTCCTGCCCGACTCGCAATCGGACAACCGGATGCGAGTGAGTTTCCTCCCATTACAAGGTTATATCCGTCGTGGGAATTCCTCCCGTCTGTTGCATTCTGATGTTAGAACAGCGCTTTTTAACGCGAAGCGCTTGTCCCACGCACGCTGCGTAACGACACGGCGATGGCCTCGTTCCCGAGGAGCTCCTTGAGCTTCAGAATCAAATGCGGAATCCCGGGAAACGTCGCCGTCGTGGCGGACGATACCGTGATCTAATGAAGTTAACTCCTGTTCGTTCGGAGACATGGGGATCGGCGCCGAAGGCTGCGTTCTCCTGACACGTCTCTCGATTCCGAACTCGCCTCGTGCTTCCGGGTGGGTCACATAGGGCTCGTCATATGCAAATGAACGTCAGCGGAGGGACAAACGGTTGTGGCCGCCACAGCCACAAACATCGCTGGCTAAGAGCAGTAGGAATAGGAGAAGAGGCGCAGTGCACGATTTGGTCGAAACGCGACGATGCAAGCTGGATCAATTCTGCATGAAAGCCATGAAAAATTTATCATCCGAGCCGTAGGGGACAGCCGCAGCCGCATCCACTACGACTGCCGGTCGGTGGTGGGGACGCTACGACTACCATGATCATGACGACGACGACGACGGCGACAACAACGAGGACAACGCTGTCGTCGTAGTCGAGTACGACTTCTCCTGTTTCTCCTCCGAGCTAACTCGACTTGAAACGGGCGAGTCCTTTGCGTCTACGACTTCTCGCTGTTGGCGGCAGTGGCGATGGTGCGACAAGCGGATCTATGCAAGCCATGCATCGCCCGTTCCGAGGATGTTCGGTGTCGACGCAGCCTCTGCGCAGCCTCACACGCGTGAACAATGCCAACTGACGTCGACAACGTAATGTCATGTCTTTCATAGAACGGATCGGTGTCGCGCGGTGAGCTCGATATCGTGAATATTACGCTTCTCAATAGCGAGGGTATTCGTGAATCGAAGTTTTGCTTCACAATAGAACCGCTGCCTCCATTTTGACTCCGACTACTACACGTTCCATCGGTGAACGCAGCTCACACACATACATATGTATAGCAGAAACGTCGACCAGGTACTCGCAGCAGTTTTGCGAAGGAGTCCCGTTCTCATCTTCCGATTCATACTCGTTCGGAAACGATTTCGGATGGATACTGGAACACCAAAAGCTCCGAACGATCTTAGGAAAAGAGGAAACTTCCCCTTCCCTGGAAAAAGTTTTTTCGCGTCGCGGTTCCGCAAATGCGAACTCACGGCGGCGCAGAGATGACTTACGGAACCAATCCAGTGCAACTGAGCAACGCGACCAAACTGTCTCGTGGCTTGCGCGGACTCGACTCAAAAAGCTCGAAAGACCTTTGTGTACATGGCACACATAGTGCATACGGCAACGGCTCGGATGGACTAACGCGCGATGCCGCTCGTGGAGTGCGAGTCTGCATTTCCATTCTTGTGGATGGCGTTGTCATCAGCTTGAGACATTCAAGCTGACGAAGATCGACGCGAGCGTAGCGGCAGACTGTCGTTCCGCTTCTCTCGGACAGATCGTCGCGAGGACAGCCAACCAGGTCCCTGTGTTCAGATAGATGAGCCGGAGCGCCAGGGAGAATGAGGAAACAAGCCCGAGAACAGTCTGCTCTTCAAACTGCGTCCGTGATGACATGGAATGTCCTGTATATCCTGTCATCGTCGTCGAGCATCTTCTTGGCACGCCACAAAGCTTGGATGACTGCACGATGGCCAGCGAACCCGACACGTCGTTAGCACCGTCTCGTATCGATGTCGGTCGCGCTGCTCCCGAGCGCCCCGCGAACACGAGGAGGAACTCCCGCACGAGCAGACTTTGTTTCTTGATTATCTGACGCCGTGTCATTTACGGTCGTGTCCCATGTCGTCATTGTTTAGGATCCTGCGGGAGGGCCGATGAACTTTCCGAGCGTCTGAGCCTCAATCTCAAGCTGGGTAATCCGAGTGCCGACTCGTGCCCGGCTGCTTCTGGTAACCGAGGTGTCCTATTGGTCAGAGACGACAATTGTCGTTTCACCACTACAGGCTCGTCTTGGAATTTAGAGCTTGTTATAAACCACTGGAGGCCGTTCGCAGCCTTTTAAGGAGCGGGCAACAAAGCGTTGTTTAAGCCACTTATTTCGTTCCTTCCGACCGAGCGACGGTAAAAACTTCTGAAGTTTGGTCGGTCTGGCTGAGAGCTGGGCGGCTGATCCCGCAAACTGTTTTCGATCCTAAGAGTACCGTTACTTTCGGTTCAGATTTCAATTCCGGAAACACTCTCGTTCCCAGCTCTGCGAAAGAAGGAAGCGGAAGGAGCACTGGTTTGTACCCAAGCCGCCAGGATCGGGATCAGGAGCGAAGTCAATCATTGATCGTCCGGATGGCCGAAGCGCAACATTGATTTTATCATTTGATCCTTTGCGCGTCCCCTGGCGAGCTCAACTCAAACAAAGTCAGAAAATCCGGAGAGAAATCTCGCCAGAAAGGCGGGGACCGAGTTTTCGGCCTCCTTGATTCCGATAGCTCCTGATTTAAGTCTGCGCACACTCTCCGTCCGGCGGCGGTGGAAGAAAAGAAGAAGAAGAGGAAGGAGAGTAGCCGCGTTGCCAACTTTCATTGCTCCGTTGAATTAGCCTGATTCAGCCGAGCACGAATTGGTCGAATATTTATGATTGGTTTTTATTGAGGAGATCGTCTCCCGTCGCTTGCCCCACAGCACCCAGCCCCCTCAGCTAGTCTGGGCACGGGGAAATGAAAATGCACGTGTACGTAGCCCGAACACTGAAAGATCGCAATCGTTTTCGCTCTTTCCATCGCTCTGATTCGCTCCAAAGGAAGGGCATTATTTCCAAGTCGCGCACCCTGAGATCTTGGATTCGATTCCTTCCTCGTTTCCATTTCTGACCGCGATCCGTCACGATTCTCCCAGCGCGTTTGACATCGAAGCACTTTCGTTCGCTGACTTCGAAACCGAAACTTTGATTTGATTCCTTGATTCATGCCCGATTGCGACGTATGTTTACTCGTGGGAAAAATCCATCAGGAAATCCCCTTGAGCTCTTCACGCTTGATCCGTCCATTCGTCTGCATTGAGTTGTTCGAATCAAACTTTCACGAATTCGCGTCCGACTGATCCTCCGCGACTGAACGCGTGTTTTATTGCACTTCGTCTTGCTGCGACCGCTTTAAACTCATCTGCAGCGCACACTCAATCATCCGCCTTTTGTTGGAGTTTCAATGTTGAAACTGTGAAACTCGGGTGGTTCGAAGTCGGAGCATCGTCCGCGTAAGTAGGTACGTGCATATCTCGGATAATCCGGTATTTCGTTGAGGGTGGGTGTTGGTGGAACCCTCTCGTACCTCGGAGCGGAAGGAGCAGATTCCATGAATGACCTTTACGAAGGAGTCCGCAAATAAACCCCGGCGTAAGGTATTCCGGGTGTGGTTATAACCGGGAGTTGAAAGTGGCCGAAATCTCTACCAACTTTACACTCTGGAAATCCGCGTTGGGTGTCGCGTGCGCCGAGCAAGCACAGCTCTCTTGCCGTGCCAAATGACCAAGTATTGTTCATTAGCTCCGGGTTGAATCTATCTTTAGTTTTCAATTAGATAGCCTAGTCCCGAACCATGTTCAGGACATTTTTTAAGCCCCCTGTTCCTCTCTCCGTTGATTCGGATCTCAGTTGTAATTAGTTGAATCGAGAAGGGCGCCACCACTCGAATGGCACTATTCCAAATCGTTTATCACGGCTCCCCCGCAGACTCGCAGAGTGAGTCGTTAGATCCCTCCTCAAGGTCGGACGCTCCTCCAGTGCTGGCGTTTCAGCCGCTCTGGCTGAGCTTTCAAGGTGAAGTTCCTGGAACGGTTCTGACTCAAGCACGGAGGGACTTTTTTTTCTCACTGCCAGAGAACTATCTAGCCGTTTCACCCTCGGGTTCGAACCTCAGCCTATCAAGCCTTCATTGTTCCGTCACTCGCGGGTAGGAATACCTCTGGATCTCGCTCAACGAATCCTAACTAGGTTAGAGGCTTCCCGAACGGATCCGAGCTAGAGTGAAGGAGTCTCTTGAAGGGTCTTATCCTGCATGAGAGAGTCGATGGAAGGCGTCGAAATGACAGCAAAAATGGTAGCCCTATCTCTTGGAGCACACCAACTGCTCTCTAGAACATTCTATCCGTCGTCGAAGTCGAAGCAGATGGTCCTGCTTCGACGCCGATTTCCAAATACAGTGAGTGCGTCGTGAATGAACAACGGCGGCGCTTCCATTAAAGGCTTGATCCTCGCTTCGAAGGGACGACGTGCAATGACCCGTCACGCAGACCATGAATCACGCCGTACTCACCGAAACTCTGTTTTACCAAAGCTCACGTGGTCTCTCGCCCGTTAGCGAGTACAGCCAGCTAGCTAGCCAGCCAGCTAGCCCGTTCGATCGATGGTCAGATCGAGCGGTGGATCGATTGAGCGGACGGCCGAACGAGCGACGAGAAAAAAGTCCATGGTAGTTATATCAACTCGAAGTCACTTCGAAGAACTGGAATCTGGCTCCCCACGATAATATTGCGACGATCTCGGACGTATCGCTTCAATTTCATGTGCTCCTGATTATTTTGCGGTCACTATCGATTAGATTCTCGTTGACCTTTCCGGAGCACGCACCTTCGGAATGCCAGAGCTCTCTCGCGTTTTTGAGGCTCGAACCACATCTATAGCGGGAAAATTGCAGCACGCGCTCGTCTGCTCGATGTTTCCAAGTCAAAGAGATTTGGGTGCGTCGGGAACGTTGGCTCGCCTAGGAAGTTTGAAAGCATCACGAGAAAGCCAAGGTTGAACAGTTCAATCAACCTCAGGCAAACTCGTTGGCTTTGCCTCGCTGCAGTTCCCGCTAGCTACTCCGAACAATCAACACGATCAAAGATTCCGTTCCGGGGCTGAAGGAAGAGCATCGAGAACCTTTTCGTGCGGCTTCGCAGGGAGTCGACGTAACTTTTCGCAATAGGTAAAGCTAGGTCAATGGAGCCCTGTCCGTGTGAAAGAGAAGCAGAGCGCTCAGCAGGCACATGCCGAGCACCGAGAAGGCGACAATAACTCTTTTCGCTCTCCTTGGTTAGGCCACGAATGCTGGCAATCGATCGTTTGCGATCGGTCAACTGTATGTGTACACCGAGGGCTCCTGCCGATCTTCTATCGATTCTGGTAGTAGGAGAGAGTGCCTGAACTTTTGTGATTCCTCCGAGGCAGGGCTTTCCGTTCTCATCGTGGAGTGCAGGCAGAACTTCAAGCAGGTGGAACGACTTCGCCATGATGCCGTCACGATAAAGGGGCCGACTCCTTGGATGGATAGCGGTCGGTGTCACTTGACATTTCTAGCTTGTTGTAGATTTGTTAAAGAGATTCGTTGCGCTCGCAGTCGTCGTAGAGCTGCCGTTGACGTCGACAGCGCTCTACTTGTCTACGGGGCTCTGTCTGAAGGAGACAGATCTGGAAAAGGATGTCAGCTTATAGTCACAAACTTGACTTTGGCGGGGGATCTCGGAGAGTGGTGAGCTTGCGAGGCGGATCCACACCGTGACTCACTGAGCACCTATCAAGATCACGTATTCTCTGGAAAAAATGCATAAACTTGAGCTGATGTATCCCATCACAAGGATCTCGGGCACGAGACTCAAGGATTACGCGTTGTGTTTTCCTGTAAGAGAACGATCTTGTGCATCAGGGAGGGAATTTTCCCTCGATGAATTTTCGAAGAGATAGAAGAGCCGAGATCCAGAACGTCGCGCTTCCAGTTTCCCGTTATGGAAAACTCTGGATAGCGTGAAAAAGACAGTCATCGCGTTCATCAATTCATCGAGCTACCGCAGTTTTCAATTCCAACGGGACTGGGGATGCGGGTTGATGACAAAAACCGCGGTTCTAACCGATTCCCGAGATTATCGTCAGTTTTGCGATTCGTGTACTTTAAACCTTGCTTCGGATCCCTCGACGTGCCTGCAGACTCCAACAGCTGGAGCGATGCAGTTTTTGCTCATATTTGAGTGACACCTATCCAGGAATAAGCAGAGGCATTGGAGCGCTCCCGCTGTTCTCTTCGGCATGGGCCGGAGCGCGTCGAAAGACCGACCGAATCCACGGGGGATTAGCTGACCCACCGAGAAGGCGCCCGACCCCTGAACTCAGCCAGTTGCAGTGACACTGCAATCCTCGACAACGAGCCACAAAGTTGTCTGCAATTGCTCGACTGCACGCCAAATCAAGCGCTTCGGTTTCGACCGGCCGGGCGAGTGTTGCTGCGATCGCAAGATAAACCGCAAACGTTCGTTGTCTCAACGAGTTTTAAACATCGAGCTGAAGGGCCCCTTTTCAGTTCGAAGGAAGAACACTTTGCGCGGCTCGTTGCCAATGCGACCAACTCAAACTCGTAGGTCATCTGAGGTATATCAGCCGGCACCCGCAAATGTTGCGGTCCGCTCCAGTCCTTGTATTCTGCAAGTTTTCATTCCAACGACGACGGCACGATCGATCGGTCACGTCGACTCTTCCGAGACTTCCTGTACATATATCCCAACTCTAAAAACGAGTGCAGCGTGATGGCCTCACAACTCGGAAAACTCCTCGAACCTTGAATGGTAGATCTCAATGTTGCTCAACACTGTTTTCTCGAATTCCTAATTAGCGGAATATACTCTGAAGGCGTTTTTCCACTCCAAGTTTTGGTGAGCGCTGACTAGTTTTCACTAGCGTTGTTATAGCTGAGCAGCCAAATCGAATGTTCCTTTTAGGTTGAGGGGCCACGGAGTTGACTTGAAAAGAATTTCTGTTGCGTTTCGGACATCTTATTACATTTCCAACGAGGTCGGGCTTCGGAGCACGTTCTAGGGATATTGGATAGTGGTCTTGCATTGAAAGCCCGTTCCTCCATAGAAATGCAACTCGTTTATGCGAAAACAAACATATGCCGACATAGTTTCGAAACCGGTGCTGAGAGCTGCGTATCATTGTACCAGGATTCGAACCCTCTATCACTCAAAACAAATATTTTCGGTCTCGCTCCCTCCAACTGGAGCCGTTCGCAGGAATGTTCGCCCACACACACATAAACACAGTGTCCCTCTTGGAGAACGCATCCAGGAGCCTGTTCAGGGACAGGAGAAAGGTCACTGGTTTTTCGAAAGGAGGTCCGATCTTTTCCCGCCGCAGAACAAAAGCCTATTCGGTGGGAAATCAAATTTCCGGAACAAACGTTGCCCCGCTATCGCAGCACATGCACGGAATCGCAATAGGATTGAGAATGTGTTCATTTCGGATCCGATAGCGACTCCATCGACTCCAGTCTCGCCACCGCAAGTGAATCAGAAGCACTCTATAGCTGATCCGGTGAATAATTCATGTATCACCAAGAACCATGCTAGAGAATGTGGGATTAGGAGCCGGATGTTTGATGAATTCGGCAACTGCCGCTGAGCGTGCGAGTGAAATTCATTCAAATCCACTTCGGCTCCTACCGGAGCCCCGGGAGGAATAACTTCGCTGGTATTCAACGGAAGGTTCTCCACCGAAGGGGCTGGAAAGTTCTTTGGAATGACCAAGTATTGGTTCTCCCTGATTTTGAATTGCATTGACATGCAGTTTCGGCAGGTTACAGTCGAAGTTAGCAATACGAGCGCGTTTCACGCGTTCAGCGCGTCTTAGCGTGATGATCGTAGCGCCGAATTATTTGTGCTCTCGGAGCGTGTCGCCTCCGACTGTGCGTGAAGGTGAGCATTGAGAGAAGTAGTCTTCGCGCTCAAACCGGACAGGCGCTCGGATTGGATGCGTGCTGAAATCGGCTGGCCGCGAACCGTCTCCGCTTCGTTTATTTTCCGAACAGAAACTGGTCAGGGTTAGGTATCACCGTTATACGAAGACTACAACTAGTTCTTACTTTTCCACAGTGCTGTGCTGGCTGGTGTGGCTGTTCCGAGGTATTCCTCCCGGGCGGACCTCGACGCTAGAAGGACCTGGACCAAAATCACTCGACGCGGAGTCTTCCGACTTCTCCAGCATTCAACATTCCAGACTCGCCAACTGCTCAGATTTTCTACAGGTATGGGTTTCTTCGTTTAAGTCGATCTAGTTACGATCTCGAGGCTCGTGAGATGTCTTCCTATCTGGACAGCTCGTCCCTCTGGCTATCCTTATTGTTATTGGTAATTTACTGAAGCGAAGAATATCGAGAGCCGATATTCCTTGTCAAGCCCCGGTTCCGATTAAAAGACTGCGACCAACGCAAGAACCGTACCCCGAACGCTCAGTCGAAGAATCCTCCAGCTTTTCGAGCGCATCCTTTAACGATCAGTTCTCAAGTGACGTCTCTACGAGAGCACTCGAATGAAGTCCTCATGAGACATCACAAAAGAATGCCACTTGTGCTTTTTCAGATTATACGGGGGAAACAGTTCCCTCTTAAAGTTGTCCGTTCGACCCATCAGCGGGTATCTCTCAGCCATGCGTTCCTCGATACCCAGTTGGGTATCCTGCCGGGCGCCACTTACACAGGTACGTCACGTCGTTGTTGGAGAGCAGCGGTGGTCGAAAAGAAAAATTGAGTGGGAAGGGAAAAGAAGGATGACCTCTAAATGGAAGTTTCTGCCCCGCAGTGAACCTCCCCAACTTGCCGATAGAAAGGTCATCGACACCAAATGACGAAGCGAGATATATTTTCATCGAAGGAGAATCACCCAAAGACAACTTCAGCCATTTGCCTGCAAAAGTGAGTGTACTGGGCCGGGTGGCTTTTCATCGCGTCCATCCGACTATGTAGATAATTCAGTCGCCGGGGAAATGGACTATTATCCTCGAACAAATGCGGAGTCGAGCCCGAAAGGGTCCTCGTCCGCGTGATTTCTGCCCTGTCTGGAACCTTTTCGGTCCAGGGGTTATCCACAGTGCGAATGTAGCAGATTTTCTGTCATTGTATCTCTCGGGCCGGGTTTTGCCAACGTTCCCAAGTTCATGACCTTGAACCGATCAGTATAAGAGGACACAGAAGGAAACGGAATGGGAAGGCGAGCTTTTGTGTTCCGTACTCCGGGCCCATGGAATCCAATTTGGTTCATGGTCATGCCTTGCGGAGGCGACGGCCCGGCAGTCGGATGAGGCTTCCTATTCCTCTTTGAGAGATCATTAATATCTCGGATCAGTGCGGCAGCGCCACCTGCATCCGCGATCGTCGGCTCGACGCCCTGCTCCGAAACCCGGGGAGAGTGTTCATCAATGAAAATTCCTAGATCCCTCTTCCTACCCACGCGATTCCACTCGGTTCGAGGGTCCTTGATTGGGGACGTGTGGGAGTGTTGATCTTCAAACAGGTGTCTCGGGTCGAGGAGCACATTAGTTTGTTGCTCTCCGGACGCTCCCTCTTGAAATGCGGTCGCTTCATCCTACAATGGCAAGACTTCAGGGCGAGAATATAGAGGAGCTGAAATCCTTCTGCTACGAAACGCACGACAGCCCGCAGTAGTGCATTCTGAATTTGTGAACGGTCTTGCTATGAAGCGTTCGCAGGCAGCCTGTCTGTCTGCCTGCCAGTCGGTTTGACAGGGAATCGCGGAAGATTGAGATGACAATGGAAAACTTTGCGGAACATTTTCAATGCGGGTCGGAAGGAACAAAAAGCACGAGAACGGGACTCGCTTCGACGCTTCGAGAAAGTAACGCTTCAGCCTCGCTTTTGGATGAAGCGGGAAAGCATCCCGGAGTTGGTTGCACGAATAGCCGTCATCAAATCGCACATCTTGGCAATCTTTGGACGGGTCTGAGAATGTGTTGATATACACTGTGTTTGCTCCCCGTTGATTTTTATGTGCGATCGAGCGTATCGCAGATTGGGGGGCGAATTTTGATCCAGCTAAGGTAGTTTCCAACTCGCTTCCTTCATCTAAACCAGAGCTCGAGGTTTAGGCAGGGAAACCGAGACTCACCGATTCCAAGCTATGGTGAACGAGCGACTGAGCGAGTGTTTCCCTCAGAGCGTGTGATCGGTGCACGGAAAAAAAGAAATTGATTCTTTTGTGACAAACTAACGTAACGTAATGTTTCTCAGGTGACAAGCCGCTGTGGAGGACAAGGTGGTTACGTAATGGTTCTCCATGGTGGCGAAAAGCCCCACAACAACAATAATAACGACTTCAACAGTGGGAGCGGCGGTGGACGTCTAACCGCGCACTGGACTCCTTACGTCGAGGCGGACCGAGACAAACAAAGAGTCGAATCCATTACTCTTACGTAAGTTCAAGTCAAAATCCTCAGGCATTGACCATATCCAATCTGACCCGTGTGTCATCGGAACAACTTCGACCGAGCGATTGGTGGATTTTATTTAGTCGTTCGGGAATCGGATGGACCCACAGCTACATTTCGGGATCCAGGCAGCTGTTTTAATTAAAACTTGTGTTGTTCTCGCCTGTTATCATGAGGCCACGCGGTTGTTGTCGCAACACATCTGAGTTCCAATTACGCGGGGCTGAGTGCTATCGCTACGATGCTGATAACGCACGAAGAATGAAGTAACGGGTTTCGAGCTGCATTCGGTGGAATTTCGCGGGCTGCTGCTTTCAGTGTTTTTCCCTATAGTATCCCCTAGTACACGACTGAAATTTTGATACAGGGTTGTGCCCGTATCGTAGAATACGCTTTCACGGAAATTAGGATGGGCACATGTAGGGGAAGGACACGAAAACATGAAAACAAAAGATTCCAAAACTCGGAACGGGGTATTTGAGGCCGCTGCCAAGCATAAGTCGACGCGGGAACACAACGGAGCGCTCGATCCCCAAGCACAGCTTCAGAAGATCGTTTTTCCGCGTCCTGTTGTCGTTTCTCGGGTTTCAGAAAAAAGCCCGGTGTTGTTTTCCGCAAAGACTCCTAACACCGCAACGCAAGGACACTTTGGAATCGAGACTGCACAACATCGAGAGGAAGCGTCACGGAAGAGTTCGGGAACAAGAGAGGATCGGAATGAGGACGTAGCGTTGAAAGCGGTAAAGAAGAGGAGAGAAGCGACTGAAAACGGAAACAACGACCACGCTACGACCGGAGGATAGTCAAAAGTTTAGATTGAGACCCGCGTTCTGTTCCTGGAAAGCCGAGAGATTCAAGATATGAACCCGCTCGTACACCCGACCGCGTCTCAGACGAGACTTGAGAGCAAGAGGAAGAACTGTTTCTTCCATCGATAGCGTCCGAGAAGATGAAGAAAAGGCGGTCGGATACTTTCTCCTGAAAACCCCAAAAACCCCAAAAACCCCGAAGAACTGCGAGACCACGGCGAGAAGGTATTCGCAAGGCCGCCGCCCCTCCGTCCTCCAAGCGTTCCACTCACACACTAGCCCGCCGCTAGTCGCTCTTTTCCTCGTAGAATTTTCGTGGGGAACCCCGTGAAATTCCATGAGTTCCCGCAAAGAAAGCTCTCTCCGCTGTTGCTGCGGCGGCAGCCGAGGTACGGAACGCATTTTTCGAATACTCGGATCACTTGAAAATGCGGGACCGCTGCGACCACCACTTCAACTGCGACGGAGACTGCATCGCTGTCGACCTCGCTCGGTCGCATTTTCTTCCGATGCTTGAGTTCTCCGGGCTGCTCGGCGCGAGAGGACACTTTTCGCGTCGGACTGAGCTCTCAACTCACTCGGTTAGTCATCATTCAGAACGGCATTTGCAGCTGTCGAGCCTCTGACCCGTCTTCAACGCAACCGACAAACTAGCATCCGACCGCAACGTCCTCACGCAAAGATCCATGGAGACATCATCCGCCCAATCCCACGAGTTTTGTGAAGAATAAATGCTCGAGACGGCCCAGAAAATGTCTCGTTACAGATTTCGCTCGAGGCGAAAGCACCTCAACAGGCCTCCTGGTCCCATCTTGCGAGGACGACCAGCCTGTCAAACGACGAGAGCACGCTCATCACTCGTGACTGAATTCTGAGGAGGGCGGGTAACCTGAGACCCTGCGTTCGACACTTCGCGGGATCTCTGACCACGCCAGCAGCAGAAGAGAAGCCATCACACCGAAATATCAGTACCTACGTGTCGGACAGGGATCTTTCGTTCCATTCCCAAGGTATGCGACTGCCCAGAACGCTGACATTCGCAAAAACAGGCAGAGACGTACATACGAACAACCTATCTGGAATCCGAGACGGGAAAGAGGGGCCATTGACCGTGACACGAGACGTTAGAACGAGAGGAGGTATCGAACATTGCTCGAGATAATGAATTCATTCGCTCGGGTCCAATGCAATTGATACGAGAGAAGAGGTCGGCCCGATTCGATTGGTGAGTCCGGGTGAATCGAATACAGTGTAGAGCTCCGGTTCTTGTTCCGAGATGAACGAATCGCGTGTCAATCGTGGCGCGAGCCGCGTTACGCTCGGTAGAATCAAAAGTAACGCCGATCTCATCGAAACTGAAAAACATGAAACAAACGATACTAGCTCTGAAGTTTCACGCTCGACATTATGTTATGACGCGTCTATCAGTTGACAGACATCAAGAGGACGAATTTTCCGCAACCCGGGCTTCGACCGATATGTATGGCAGTGGGAGGTCCAAATGTGGTGGGTCGCCAATCGATCTCGCTCGAATACCTTTGCTGTTCTCGATCATCGAATCTCCGTGGCTCTTTCAAAGGCACTCGTGTCCGCGTTGCAGCCATCTTGCGAGCGCTTGACGTTCAAAGCACTTCCGACCCCTGAAACTCCTCAGATCTCGAGGACCTTCGAGCCTCCAGGTGAGACTTGTTTCGTCGTCAATCGGATATATTAGGAACGCTATCAACGAGAACCTGAATAGAGCTTCTGGGCGAAAATCGTCGGATCAAGGCATTGGGATCGATCTTCGGACTATCAATACGAATATTCGCTCGGGCGACACTCACGAGGACGATTTGAGGCTCCGAGACACAGGGAGTCCCATCAACTGGTTGTTAGACAGGCATTCGGTCGCACCGCACTTCTGCTCGAGCTGCTACGAATCAACGGAATCGACAACTGGCTGAGGCTCTTGCGCTTCGGCTCACTTGGAAGCAAGCTCTAATTGAAGCCTTCACCGCTACGCCGTTCATAAGTGTTGCAACCGCTCTAACGAATAAAGGGGTAGAGCCCGTTGTCTCGATTCATTCCACGCTTCAACAAATCAGCATTCATTACCATCTGCAGTTTTAATCGAACAAAGTGTCTCCGATCGTACGTGCTTGATCTGTTGATGTATGCCTGCCATTGCGAGAACCGTCGTTTCAAGAACAGAACGGAGTCAGAACGTCGCTGCTTTTATCTATATTGTTCTTCGAGTGAAAAACAAAGAAGGTCGAGTGCACTACTCTGCTTTCGAAACGGTGGAGCTCTAGGGGAGGATCGCAGGACGCCGCCGCGATGCCTCGTCGAATGCGAGTGGCGTCCCTTCGTTCTGTCGTCCTCGTCTTTTTCCGAAACTGCTCGGGACGAAGCTGTATTGCCGCTAGGAGTTACGGAGCTCAGCCGAATCGAAGCAATAGGTCGGAGACGATATTCGAACTCGATCAAAACTCGGTCACGGGATTCGGTTCGATGTCGGCTGCCGCTGCTGCTGCTGCCAATGCCATCATCGATCCCAGACCCACTAGTCTCACTGCCGCGCCAAGCTTGGCGACCGTTGTCGGACAGAAATATTGAGGTGTTCTCGATTCCGTGTTCCCTGTTAAATCCCAACTCGTAACGGTATTAGCTTTGCGGAGAGGGACATCGATTGATTTTTGACGAATCTTCGGCGAGGAAGGGCGTCGATTCATCCTGTGGCAACATCGGGCCGATCAACAGTTCAATCAGCATTGAGGTCATGGTCGCAACGTCTCGGCATTTATGACTCCCATCGGCAGTTTTCTTCTTTCTTCAAGGAATAACGATCCATCGATCGAGTTCCCTGTCTCCGCTCATGAATCTAGAGGCACTTTCCTCAGATATGGACGGATCCATTTTTGTTCGAATTATCATCTGATTCCGTGGTCTTGGCGAGCCTTTCCGGCGCATCGCATCGGTATTCCCCTGCCTCCGAAACCCCATATGCAACTGCATATGATTCCGGAAGCTGCAGGGTTGGATGATCTATGGAGGTCGGACCGCAGCCGCATCGGCTGTTCCGGACCTCGAAGGTACACGCAGCTTATCTCGGCCGTGGTGACCGATACTCCGGGCTTCCCCAGCCGAGCATCTGCCACACCGTTCGTGCCGCGGGCACGTTCCGAGGGCTAGCTAGTGAACAAACGAACCAGCCGACCGGCCGGACGGAGAGCCCGGTCGGGTGAAGACAAGGAAGCAGCTGGTTTGTCGAGTCGCCGGGCAAACAGGCTGTCTCGCCAAGATTCGAGAAAGGGGGCGAACAGGTAGACCGTGGCCCATGCCGCCGGCGGCGTGCTAACTTACCACTCACCTGGATTACCCGTGTGGCAGGTGTAAACAAGGTCGCGCCGTCCTGCGCCGAGGTTACCACATCAAACCCACAATAACTACCACGGCAGCATCAACAAATACCTCCGTCACAAGAAACGCTCTAAAAGTCGTTACTTCGCTTCATTGCAGTGTTGTCTACTCGCTCAATTGGAACACATTAGCTGCGGAAGAGCTCAGCATCCGCGTTCGATCAGGTAGGTTTGACTGACCATGACAGCTCGCTTGTTCGCGTGAGCGTAACCACGGAGCTTTGGCTGAGGTGTAGACACCTGAAAGCTTTCTCGTCTTCTGAAATAATCGATGACAAATCCAACTGATCGAAGGAAATGGGTCGCGAAGATTCTCTCCGAGAACTCGTTCGGCGGAGATCAACAGCGATACATTGGGCAACTGCAGAGCAGTGCTCAATCCAGAGAAGCCGAGGTTCTCGAGACAACGTAATTCCTATTCTCGGCTTCGTGGAAAAAAAAAAACAGGAATGGCGACGAAGGGGAAGCTCGCTGCTGCTGATCTTGGAGGGCTGCCAATGCGCCATCATCCTGACTTATCCTTCGCGTTTCGTTAGCGGGGTAGGCCTCAGTGCAGATGAGCGTCTCCTCATCAGGCGTCACGAAGGAGGAGCACCCAACAAGGGCCTGAGCCTTTATTGGCATCGAGAACGAGCGGGATTACTTGGCGCCCACGGTTCAATACTTCTGGCTCCCGCAGCTGATATGAGCAACATTATTCTTCACATCTTCTCCTGCGTCCGTTTTGTTTCTGGATTGTTTAGTGCTCCATGCGTAGTTCGCTCCCTGCCTATTTCCCTCACTCGGCAAGTGGACTTCGCCCGAGAGGGAGACTGAAGGTTTTCATTTCATTTCATATTCATTTTCAGGATGTCATCGACTCCTGGAATCGACCTATGAAGAGCTAGAGAATTTGAATATGTTCGATTCGTGCGACGAGAACGATGTCCAACTAGTGTTCCAAGCTCCGCCAGGACATCGTCCTTTCGTTCAGGTGAGGCTTTTCGCTTCCGTTAGCCTGGAAAGCCCGGTTTGTCAATATCGTAATGATTGCCGTCCGTCTAACTCGGATGTATTATACGCTTCGCCGATCCGCGCATTACGCGGAATTCCCGGGTTGTCGGCAGGGAATGGGAGCAGCGTGCGAGAACCCAATAAAAAGTGAAGCATAGGAATATCAGCTTTCCGAGCCCAGTGAACAGCTCTTGCATGCCCTTGAAACGTCATCCTCAGGAACTAGCGCAAATGTTTTGGAGTATGGCTGACTGTTGAGATGTCTCGGAGATGTGTTCGAGACTGTTGATGATGCTGTTGCAGCGCGAATCTCTCATAGGAGTTGCCCTTCCCCGCGCACTACTCACACTGGCCGCCGAGTCCTCTCAGGAGAGAACGGGCCGGCGAAAATTGGTTTGCCGCGCAGCGTAGATTAACAGGCTAAGCCAACCGGGTCCGCCGTGTGGGGATTACGCGTTTTCTGCGTCTTCAGTGGACGGGCAAACGAAGGAGCGAGCGAGAAAGCAACCGAGGGCGAGCTAGCGAGCCAGCCGGCCGTATGTGAGACATGCTAGACATCCGGTTGGTGAGACACACTCGCGGTGGGCGTCTCTCTATTTGTCCATCTCTTCATCTTTGGGAGCAAGGGAATGCCACAGTTCAGGTTAACATATGTGGATCCGATACTTGCACTGAGTTGACGAGATCCTCGATTTCAACGACATGAGCTCCGTGTGGAGCCTTCATCTCTACAAGGTTTCGTGAGCCGCAATTTTGAGCCTGCCGCACTGACCTTTCGCTGCACAATGACTTGGGTGTCGCAGCTTAGAGTCTCTGCTTGTTTTAGGAGGGCTCATCAATAAGCAATCAATGCTCTTATTGTGGCGATGACCTGTACATGTAGGCGATGAAGATATAATCGAGGCGTTCTTTGACTCTTTCACTTCGGGCATCGGCCTGTAGTTGATGACGACCTGGTGTCTGTTCAGCTCTGCTAAGTTTCGTTCACGTGGTGTTCTCCCGGCTCGGGAGTTCCGCTGCGTCTCTATTCCGTTTCGCTCGCATGCCAAGATGTATTATATATCCGAGGGTGGATTTGTTTCCCTGATTTACGGCCGTTAATGATTGATGATCCGCCATGATTGATTCCGCGGCCGGCGGGAAGGACAGCCCATCCTATGTGTTGTCGATCTCGATAAAAAAATGGAAAGTTGATTGCTTCTGTTTGCTATCTCCCGATCGTTGAACGTAGTACGTGACGAAGCTCACGAGAATCTCCTAGTTCACATGAATCGAATACTGGGCTTTGCTACAACGGAGGAAGCTCAGCAGCATGACTGAACCTACCCATGGTTTCGGTGTTTGAATTTTCCTCTACGATTTCGGGTTCTCGCTTCGCTCCGCAGACATTTTCGACAGCTCCCGAACTGCTCGCTATTCAAGCAGAGAGCTCAGCCGAGCGAGACGGACGCTTTTCAAACAGAGAACGTTTCCCAGTTGATTTTTGGAGCTCTTTGAAAAATTACCTCGCCTCTGCCTGGTGCGAGCCACACCGAGAAACCGGCCTTTCCTTCTCGATTTCTGACTTGCTGGCCTCCTGATCCGCTTTCGGACCTGGGTTCGACGGAGGAGTAGATTATGGCTAAGCCACTCTCATTGTGCTTCAAGGTCTCCGTTCCCTCATTCGAAGTTGCTTTCGGTTATAAATCACTTTTCGTAGTTACCATTCCATGTATGTGATTCCCCGTTTCCCCCAACGCATCCAAAATGACCCACACCAGCGAAGACATGAACAGCAGCAGGCGATTTGAGTTGGGAATTCCGATGAAAGCCCCGACTCAAAAGATAGGGTTTTTTGAAAACGTAACGTGGGACTCGAGTCGATTTGCTTCCATGACCATAAGTCGGAGCGTGTGGAGCTTCCCTGCTGGTAGAAACCTCACTGAACCGGAGCGAATTCTACGAGATTCGCGCAGAGACTCGGGCAGCGAGACGCGGGGTTCATTATGAGCGGGAGAGCGTGTCCGGAGCAGGGCTCAAAGTTTGAGCTTTGGAAATATCGGTTGTCAGGGACTGCGACCGTTTATAACTCCGCCAGTCCGCAGCGAACCCTGTGCCGGCATGGTCTGCGGTGGATGAGACTCATCCTGGATTTAGGTATTCAAATGATGGCTGCGAGCGCCGCCGGAACTAAATGGATGGCTCTTTCAGTTCACGTCCGTCGTGGTTCGCGGCAATGCAAAGATTACGACAAAAACCGATGCCGAGAGCTCCGAGGGTGTGCAGGTCATCAGCAGCGCATCTCTCATCCAACCATCGCGGAAATCGGCGGTAAGTGCATGCTCTATAAGTTAAGTGATTAATAGCGTACCTGCGTGCGGCCTTCATAAAGAACCGGAGTAATGACGGACGTCAACGAACTCCGAAAGATTGCCCCAGAACGAGAAAGAGTCTCTGAGAGCTTTTCTCGACCGTCCTTCGTGCGAAGGATCGTGTTGACGGCTCAGGCTCACTTACTTCGTGTTAGGCCGGACGCATTCCATCAAACTTCCTCTATATATGTATACCAACCGCGTGCGACCTGAGCGGTGACGAGAACCGAGCCCGAACTTGACTTCCACGCATTTACGTGCCCCGAACCATACTAGAAGAATGACTCATACTTGCTCGGCACGAATAATTCCAGCGGGCACCTGGTGGCTCCTACGTTCGAGGATTGTGAGAATGCATTGTCGAGACTCTTGGAGAGCAGCTGCTCAGATTTCAAAATCTCTCCGAGTCACGAGGCGGAATCGAATGCCTGTCTTTCTTCAAGAAAATGATGGTTTCTCTCGTCTCCAGCGCAGCTCGCGCAAACCGGATGATTACAGACTAGACTGGGATTTAAAGTGCATATTCGGACTTTCTGGCTCTAGGAGCGGGAAAAATGAAACATCTACGTTCGTTTCGAGAGCCCAGAGAGTCGAGGCTTGTTCAAAAGCTTCCAAAGAGCGTTTTAGTGCAATTTCTTTCTTCTGAGCCAGATGATTTAAAATAGATGGCAAAGCACAATCGAAATCCATCCAATGAGCACATTCAAGCCTGGATAACCATAGCGATGCTGCAAGCGATCCAACGAATCACGGTCCGGGCCTGAATCGAGGTGTTTGCGACTTTGCTCCGAGTGGGTACAGTCTTCTCCCGAGGAGAATGGGGCGAAGGGCCAAGAGAGCTCTTGTTGCTGCTCGACCGCTATCTACTGCAGGAACCACGTCCTGCCAAGGAAAGGAGCTTCTGCCTGCAGCTTTTATCCAAGTCAATGTAGCCAACCAGACAGTTTGCCCATCACAAAGGCTAACCAGGTCCAAGATAGCTCATTGAGCAGTCAGCCAGCGAGCAAGGAGTCGGGTAAAGCCGGCTCACACAAGGGAGAAACAACAAACGAATCAATAAGAAATGATTCCACGTTCAGACTCTAACGCTGTTGGCACGGAACCACATCCAATAAGGGACGCCAGCGCCGCAAGTTGGCTTCGTATGATAATCGCCAGAAAAACCTACCCGTAACGGATGGAGATCCTTCTGGAGACGTTGAAATGTATTGATCCTCCCAGTGTCGGGAACGAATCAATGAGATGAAGAGAGAAACATTCATTTTCAGAGCTTTCGGCGAGTTAACAGTACAAATCTCGGAGGAATCAGATCAAGTTCGGCTTCCTATGCATCATCATCTTCAGCGACACAATCATCCCCTGAATCGTCCCCATTGTCGTTGTCGCCATCTCAATCGTCATCGACAACACGAATGACGGATAGTTTACGTTGGGTTTCGCTCGAATTCCATGTTTGCAGACCTCTAGAAGATGACGGGAAAGTGGGCTGTGACTTCAACTTGGTAGCCTTTGCTCTGAAACCTGACGGTGAGTTCACTTTTTGACTCTTGCGCTCGCGGAAACGGACGAATCGTGCGATGGTGTCATCGTCCCATCGAACACTCATCTTTGTCGCGTTGACAGAGGCACGATTCGTCCGTACATTTTCGGAAACCTTATCCAAGCGGCTACTCTCTCGTTGTATGACTCTCGTAACAACGAGAACACGGGTCTGACCTCCGCAACCCGATATCAATGCTACTCTCGACGACTACATCATGATGTCATGGGAGGGGTACGGGGGTACCAACGGGGCTTCTGGGTCATTCTGAATTCGAGCTCTAAACCTTGTTATACCCATGCAGTGAGCTCTATTCTTCATCACCGGCCATGCAGAACGTGTAAGGCAACGCAAACCTCTTGCGTAGATGCGGCCAGAAAATTATTTGACTCGATGCTAGACGTTTCCCCTACGCTGGCAGTCGTGGACTCGCTTTCTGAGCTTGCTGGGATCGCGACGAAGCGCGTCGCCCAGTCGCGTTTCGCGTAGCCGTTGTTTAGCTTCTAACTTTGATGGGCAGTCCCCGCATTAGACGCGTCGTCAATGGACCAACCTAGTAGCCTCGATCAAAGTGTGCAGCGGCGAGCCGAGGAGGATTGATCTGCAAATTGTCTCTCTATATTGACGCTTCTTCTCTCCTCTCGACCGTTTCAGGTTGCAACGTCTCTTCCAGGGAGTCTGGGTTGTGGACGACTCCCTTTTTCTCGGAAAGAAGATATCCGCCTGGACTCAACTGCCATCTGACCATCACAGCACCACCGGTAGGTCCCGTCCATGCGGGTCGGCTGACTTCTCAGGCTGGCCTAGTCTCCCTCTGGTTAAATCTGTGATAGTGTCTCCGGGTAGACGAAGCTGCTCATCCGGGTCCGTTCTTTCATCGGCAGGGTCAACGCGTGGTCCTCACTCTGCACAAACTAAGGGTCGATGCAAATTGTCACGATCACTTACAAATCTTCCCGCTGTCTGGAGCTGAAAGGAACAAAACACTCTGTCGGCTGGACGAGGTGAAGCATTCGGACGTGATGGTTTCACTCGCCGAGGAGCTCAACGTCCATTTCAAGAGCGACCTCAATCACTTCAGCAGAGGTGAAGGTGAGTCAAGGTCACACGGTCGTGCTTTCATCCCTGCTCGACTCCTTCATAAATAGTGGGCGCCTCTCTAAGCTCGAGGTTTCGTGCCGACGCGTTCGCACGCTCAGTCAGGACGAACATTCGGTACTTTCATTATAAGGTATATACCATCGTGAGGTCTATTGAAACGTGAAACCTGTACATCGTTGGGATTATTTTGCGAGCTGCGAAAAACCCGGTTCAGATCGAGTGCTGAGGTCCGCCGAGACGGTTCAGCGAGGACGAGAATCCGGGAGCCGATCGCTCTCCAAGGTTTCGATCAAACTTTGTTCGCTTTAACCAATCTCGCGTAGGAGTTCGAGTCTTGCGAGACAAGTTTGCCGACCACCGAGGTCAACCAACTCACAAACTCTAATGGAGCTTTATTCGGTCAACCGCCGGCTCGATTTCGGACAGAGAACACGCTTAATTGCTGGCTTCTTATACGAAGTCCATAAAGCCGATAGTGGCTCGCTTCATTCGAACTCGAACTCGAAGTGACCTACGGTTCGAGGTGGTCACGTGCCGTAGGTGTCATTGACGTAAATCCGCCTCTCACTGTACCTCCGGCTGGGACGAAGAGCGTCTTTAGCAATGAGAAGTGTCCAAAGTTTCCAATTTAATTTCCCCCGCCGCTCGGGAATCGGTCGAACGCAAATCATGCGACGACATGCGAATAAGCGACCGATATCAGTGCCCATACGATGAACAACGACAAGGTTAGATTACCATGAGCTAAAAGATTCCTCGGCCTTTGGGAGCAAGACAAGTTGCAGATAATTACGAAACAACATCAGAAAACTTTTTTGGAGGACGGCTCATTCAAGACGCGTTCCTCAATCATGGAGCTAGGCATCGCCCCATCCGTTGAGCTCTGCGAGTTTGCTGCTTTCTGGAAAACTAATTTCCATTCTTGAAGTGCCGCAAGATATTAGCGGAAGATATGGGATCCTGATGGCCCAAGCAAGCCTCAATATTCTGAGAGTCTCAGAGAAATGATGATGATGACATCGGAAGATTAGACAAATATGTCTTCGGGGCTCGGTTGCTTGCATCGGATAAGTTTCAAGGTGTGCGTGGGCTGGCTGCTTGGCGGTCTGCTTCAAGAGAGTGTCTCGTCTTAACGCCACCCGCATGGCCCGTAGGCTCCAATGGGCCATGTCTTCCGCCGCCGCTTCAACGCTGTCGACCTACGAAGTAATGGCACTCTGGTGGCACGTCTTCGCCATCAACGGAATTTCGAAGTTCTCCTTTCACTTTCATACGAAGACAGATAAGCTACCAACGGAAAGTCATGATGGTTTTTATTTCCTGCTGGAAATCCCGTCCGGTCGGTCGTATTTCGAAAACGATCCACGCTACTCAGTGAGGTGCTCAGCATCCGAGCGGGATTTCGAAGTTCGCCGAGGAGGATTCTCGCGCTATCCCGGCTTTGAGATCGGATGGATCTTTTCTACTCATGACGCAAACCTTCGCGAGCGTTTCGGGGGGTTAAGTGCGTTAAGGTCGCGATATAATTATTCCAAAACATTCAGCCAACACTAGAAACTTTTAATACCAACCTATTTCGGAGGCTCATCCGAGTTTTTGTAGCTCAGCATTGCGGTGCGCGGAAACTCCTCGTCAAAGTGCTTCGAAATGAGGAATAAATGAATTAGGGCTGTCGGACCGCGTCTTTGCAGATTTGCGGGAACACAAACGCAACCCTATTTTCTGTGCCGCGCCTATTGACGTTCTTTTTTCTCTTTCTACGATGCCGGAGAACCATAAATTGTTTTAGACACTTCCCCACGTGGCCGCCGTGGAGGGAATCCACCGTGCGGGAGTGTCACCGAATCGGAGCCGAGAGCGCTAACCGATGAGAATATCGATTGATCCAGCACCTAAGACTGCCATTCGTCTCAGCGACGGCACGGCGGAGTGGCCGGATCCGTAATCGACTCCGACTTCCCTTCTGCGATCGCCTGAGTTATACGGGCTGAGGAGCAACACTCCCCAGGCAGCGATTTGTGCTCCACCGAGCAATTTAGGAAATCGTTTTCCGAGAGCTGTCTCTCGATCCGTATTCGATTATTTTCGATTCCTTTGATGATTATTGGCTTGCATGCATCTGAGCTTGGAATTCATTGCATTCAATGAGTCGATATTAACTTCGCGAACTTTTTTGCTGTCGAGTCGAATATCGCTCTGAAACGCTTACCTATACGGAGGGCCCCGCGGTCCCTGGGGGCCAGAACAAAATCATGGCCCCCGCCAACTTCAGGCGCTCCCTCAATCCTCCTATCGACTGACTTGAAGAGTGCAGACATTTGTGACCTAATTTTAGCTGTTGGGCTCGAAGTGGCCTCTCGGAGGCCCAGCAGCAGCAGGCCGGCCCGCTGTCGCTCACCCAACAGGTCGTGGCCTGCTTTGCCCGATCTCTTTGGTCGGCTGAGGACTTTGTCGCTTCATGACTGTAGTGCAGTGCCGGTCGCCGGACGAAAGACTTCCATCAGGAAGGAGAGATCTTCCTCTGGCACCAAGCCAACCACTAACGCAGAGCACGGACTTCGATCCCCCGGTTGCTTGCAAGCTGACGTTCTGCAGCACGACGAAACAATTAGTCAGTTGCACAATAATTGACCAGCGAAGACGGACTAATGCATGCGGTAAGATGTGATCAAGGAGCACCCAACCGTCCGGCCGACTGACTGCCTGACCAACCGACCGACCTTGCGTCTACTACATATGCTCTGAAGCCCTCTACGTGTCCCATGCAGGTCTCATTGCCACCGGCAGAACCCGCACAGAGCAGACGATAGGATCAGACGGCATTCATAGATGTTCCCAACAACTTCGATCCGAGATATGGAAATTCTCCCGAGGATACAGAATATGCGCAAATGGCTTGAAATCGTTTTTTTTTTGCGTTCGAATAAACTGAGAGAGTGATTTCCACACCGTTTCGCTGCTGTCGACTCCTAAGTGAGAGAAATTCCCCACAAATCCAGGTCTCATACCCCGTCCAAGGCCGTTCCTGTGAGCGGGACGAGCGAAAGCGGGCTGGAAATGTCGCGAGCCATATTATGATCGATTCTTTCGTCTTCCAGGAGTTTCATTATCATGGGAAATCATTTCGCTCTGCGCAAATCGAAGCTTCACCGAGCCGTCCGGTCAGTTTTGCTTCAACTCGTCCGAGTTACGCGTCCCTGTCGCCCTCGATGTGGACTGCGTTTTCACCATATACGCACCACTCGGCTTCAAGGTAAGAGGATATCACTCGACGATTCCATGAGACTTATATTTCTGCTTCCGAAACTCTTCAGGGAAAACTTGCATCCGGCGACGCGGCCTTCGATTCTATTTTCCCCTTCATTCCTACAGTGTGATCCTTGAATTCCCTCCTGGAGTGTTTTCTGGCGGCCAAAGCATCAGAATTGACTTCATTCCCAATGTCCGAACGCCAATACATTTTTTCAGGTGCACGTCGAATTGAGCGAACTGTCCATCGTAGACATGAATAATCCGGAGAAACAGAATGCCTCTCTGAGCTGCGGGAAGGATTTTGTAGAAGTTGACGACGGCGATGGTGAGTTCCATGTTTCCCAGAGCGAGAGAGAAAAGAAAGCGAGGGAGAAGAAATGGGTGTAGAAAAAAAGGACCAAAACGAGAGGAAGCTTTCCGACATCCGTATTGTGGCGAGGAAAAAAGCACTGACTCGTTCGTCAAGCTCTATGTCATGGTGGTGACCTACGGCAGCGTGGGAGTTGCGGTTCGCGGCCCTCGTGTGCCGGAGGCAATTCAAGTAATCCTTTGCTTGTCTACGCTGGCTTTGAACGCTCGTTTTAATCCCCATTCTCGCAGTCGACGTCTCTTTGGGTAAAATGAACAAAAGCTTCCTCGGAGTCGGGATGCAAGCCTTTCGAATTGGGGCTCACTTTCTGAGCTCGTGGCAACTCAAACCAGGAGCTGCACCTTTTGTATCGGATTTGAAAGGGAAACGTATCGGGTAGCTTCGACATAGTGGGCAAATGGAGACACGTGTTCGAGCAGGTCAGATTCGAAACAATCATTGAGCACTCGAGGACTTTCAGACGGACGGACTCGTCTCTGTGGCTCGTGGGATGCTGCCTTGTTGAGTTCTTCGGCTCTCGGATCGTTCGATTCCGCCGAAAACGTTTGGAGGCTGCGCGTCAAAGGCGAGGCCAGTCCGCAGAGACGGATTTCATTGTGTGCTAAGTAAGTGAAGGTTTGCTTTCGAATAATCCCTGCTCGCTTGAAGACGAGCCTGTACGTAGCATGCTGTGATCCCCTCCACATCGGCTAATCAGGCTTATTTGTTCTCGGTGACAGTTTTGAACGGAGAGTATCCGACCCAAAGTACCTGCGATGCGACCTCACCGAGGGGAAGAGTACAAACTCCACCGAGCTTTTTTGGGTTTCCAGGGGGAATCAATGTTACAGGTAAGCAGTCCACGAATAGTTCCGAAGAAGCGTGAGGGTAACGCTGATGATGAACATCGGTGGTCACACAAATTTCGAATACTCAGCGAATAGGAATCTCTGCGACCCCGTGAAACTCACATTCACGAAGCACCTGCGACACTGTCGACATGTAGAAGAGCTTTCTGAAAGCTCCTCCCTCCGCGAAAGGATTAGGTCCGGGTACGGATGACATGGTCGGTCGCAGCTGCAGCCAATGAGCCGTCTGCGGGCGCATCGTTTCGACGGGGCTCATGGATTTCTAATTTCACTCTCGACCGCCAAACACACCCGGTTCATCGCTCTCCGGCTGCGTCTCGGGTTTATTCCGAGATGACGCATCGTGAGAACCAGAACTCTCAAACTCTCGTCACGGGTCATCAAAGTCATGATATCATTTCCCTTTGTTCGCGGAGTTCTCGTCCCTATTGTTTCACATGCAGTTCCTCTGTTGAAATAAAAATCTTGTGAGCTCATGATCTTGGCCTCAGAATCTCGGCTGAAGTCATTCTGCAAAGCACTCTACGACTCCGTTATGATTAGTACGCTGCCTCGCGCATCATTATCACGGCCGAGATCGTGATGACGGTCATTGAGTGCCGAATCCGACCGCTCTTCATCTTTACTGCAAGCCATGTATCATCATCAAAAGTTGTGATCTTTCGACGAGAGTCTGTAGTTGTTTGATGCGCCAGTTTTTTCTTTTTCCTCCCGTCAGGCTAATGAACGCGACAGCAGACGAAGCGAGCCGTTCTCTACCTTCGTTCCTCGTTCGTCGGAGACTCAGTCGGAGCTGTCAGGAGAACCCGGCGAACGCAGTGTTGAGAGACGATGAGCTCGCTGGAGAGTTGGCTCCTAATTCGAATCGATGACAGAATAATCCGGTTGAAGACGATGATTATCGATTGGATTTTTCCCAAACTGATTACACCAGCCAGTCGCTCACACTGGGGATTTCTAGAGCGTAGAGGATCTTCATTCCTTCCACGATCGATTGATTAAATCAAGCTGAGAACCAGGCAGACTATGAGGAAAACATTCCCTGGTGAAAGTAGCCACACGGAACCGCTCTGAAACGTGATATGGAACTCCACAATTTTTCTCTTCCAGGGTTTTCGACCGAGCTTTGACGTGGAGGGCTGCTAACGAGCTATGTCTACGGCACGGCGGGTCGTTAGCGATCGTGGACTCAAAAGAAATTCAAGCTCTGCTGGACAGGCTTCTACATTCGAGGTTCGACTCAGTTTCGTTGGCAGTATATTGGATATTTCGGGTTACCGGCTCTCCATATTGGAAACTTCCAGAGCGACCCATCTCTCCCCTATCTGGAAATATGAACAAGTCAATTCCGAGCAGTACTTCTGCTTCTTCAGTGCGGCAGGGATTCCCGCAACATTCTCATTCGAGTCCCCGGCACACGCTAGTGCCCCGATTCTTCTCAATGTCGGTGAATTGCCGTCAGCCTCCCTGAGTTTCCTTTGTTGCATCGCGGGTTTGTGGACCGCGAGTTCTCCCTCTATTCAGGTCTACTTATTCTGTTGTGAGATGCGCAGCGCGATGAAGTTTGTCATCGCATCGACTTGATCGGCTGAAGCATCAGTTCCTTGATGATGAAAAAGAACTCTTCGAGCTCTCAACTTGTGGCTCTGCTGCTTTGGCATCGTCTCCCGCAGCGGGGAGCTCATATTGGATTCCATTTGTGATGGAACGACCGCCAGTCAACTGTTTTCGAGAGTTAAATATTTAACCATACACCAAGCTTATCTTTCTCCTAGAATGTCAGACGGATGAGCTCATCCTTTCACATAGTAGCTCTTGCGCAGAAACTCTTACGAAGTAGTAGCAGAAAGCCATGTTGAAACTGCAGGCTTCGTTCTGCTTCGAACTTCGCTGGCGAAATCCATCATCGACGTGGACCCAACCCATGTCCAGAAATTCGGAAGTTTTTGCTCTGTCATCCTCGGTCGAGACGTTGACCTTATGAACACCACGTCATGTGCTTATTACGGAGCTCATTCTCCGTCAGTGCAGATGGGTAACCTAGTGAGCCTTCCTCCTAATCGGATTGTTTCCTCTCCAGTCCACTTTATCCCGATCAACGGAGTTTCTGGATCGGAGCGTCGGACATCCGCTACGAAAGCTGTTTTGAATGGCCAGACGACTCTTCTGTACAATTCACAAGTGAGTGTCCCCGCACAACATCAACTCGCTGCCGATCTTGAGAAAATTTCTCATAACAGACCGAAAGAGAACTTCGGACATCCACAATTTTCGAAACGATCGTCAGCTATGATTCGGACGTCGCAATCTCTCGAAACTAGCTCATTCCTCCATGGCTCGCTTCTTCCACTTCTTTCTTTGACAAGTCAAGGGCATTCCGAAAGAATAAGTTCGGACGATGTCTCCCTCAGGCCGGTATTGTAATGCATTCATCCCAGTCGACGTCGTCGCAGCAAATAATTGAACCTCTAACTAGCCCTCGAAGAGGTCGAGTGTTCGCTGTTCTGTTCCTGCCTATGTTTCTGCTTCTCCACGTAGCTTCAACAAAAGAGTTGCGCGGTCTTTTCTGCTCCCCGGACAGATGGCCGACCTCTCTTCGCAGATTCCCTGGACGGCACAAATAGGATTCCGGCCACCGCTCGCGACCGAGTTCGGCTTGACCATGGCATTGAATAACCACAATAGAGAATAAGCCTTCTGTGTTTGAGCTTTTCGCTGACCGCCCCGAGCCCGAAACACCGGTTGCTACTCAAGATCCGCTTGCATCGCTGAATTGTGCTGTATTTCTGAGTATAGACAGTACTGACATGCACAGAGCAGCGGTCAGAGCCCGTTCGCCTTTCAAGTTCACGTCAATTATCCTAAACCCTTGAATCCTTTCAGATTGGTTCCCCGGCTGGGCGAACTTCAGCAATTACAATAAGCAACCGAACGACGACGCGGATTCTGATCAGGATTGCGTTCAAGTGAGTTTCTGTCTCGGAACGCTTTCAATGTACGCCCACGACCTGCCTGGCATAGTCTATGCTTCGTCGGAAAAAGTCGTATCACAACAAAGCTTCGGCCAAAACGCGCTTAGGCCCCGTTGTCGCCTGTTTGCCTCCTCTGTACCGGGTTCACGTTCGTCTGCGTACGTGATTTCGTGCGCCCCAGCCCCTTCCTTCCTCCGTTTTTGCGACTGCCGACATGGCGCTCAACTGGTGCGCATTATGCTAGCCGCATACGGCGATCCATGGAGAATCGCAGCACCCGGGGCCGCCACGGTTGATAGAGCTGCTCTATTAAATTCCTGATTTCCGCTGCGGACCTTCATTCGAACGTGTGTCGAGCATTCCCAGCAGATGAAAACCGAATATCCAAGCAACCATCTAATCACGTGAATGCGAAGACGCAAGAGATCCAAGCGTTCAGGGACTTGCGACAAACAGGAAAACGGGCTGAGCCCGCGAGGGACCCGAACGTCATGTATACGACGAAAAAAGTTGCGGGGCTGGCACAGTGCTGAGCGTTTAGGATATTAGTCGAAAGGTCAGGCCGCTCACGGCTTCTCCAGCCAGGGTTAAACGAATGAACGCTGCCTGAAAGAGACTATAATTCACGTTTATGCTCTGCAGGTTCAGGACACGTTTGTGTTCCCTTCAAAAGGGAAAGGAGTGACTGCGAGTTTCTTTTGGAATGATCGCCATTGCCAGGCCGAAAATCCTTTTGTTTGCCAGAGGCCGAGAAGTGGTAAGTGAGTCGAGGAAAGAGCGCTAATGAGAAATGGGAGATAATTACAGCCAGGTAGACTCGACATTTCTCTGAGTGGGAAGTTTTTGAAATTGAATTCTGAGTTCAGACGTGAGTTCTCTCCAACAATACGGATGGAGATTCGCCCCCCTTCGCTTTTGTCCTCGGTTTTTCGGATAATTTTTCTCATCTACTCTGGTTCTGTTTGGAGTTTGGCATCCCGAGTTTGGAATCTCCGTAGAATTTCTCTCTGTAAACATGTCGTCGTCACCTACGCAAGTCGTTCACACTTGACGAACGCGATGGAAACTCCTCATCGCGCGCTCTGCTCGCAACGATTTGCTTCCCCAAACTAACGACATACACCGAGCCGTGCATGGGAGAAGCTCGAAAGGGAAGCTGATGGAGGGAACTCTGCAGAGGCACTCTCTTATTCCAACCCATTCGAATACCGCTCCGGCGACGCGTTCCTCGTATTAGCAACCGCGAATCAGCGAGAGGCGCAATGCGGCGATAATGGAACGGAACTCATCGTTGAGCCAGCAGAGTTCCGCATCGAGTCCCGAGCATCTGTTTTGCTTGGGGAAGCCGACAAGTGAACTTGTATCCTGAAAGGTCGATTGTTTTCACAGGTTTGGCCACCGCGTCAGTACAAGAATTGGACGTGAACTGCAATCGCTCGGTTGTGTTGAGCTCATCTCAGCCATCGGAGGTTCTCCATTCTCCTCGATTCCCTCTCAGCTATCCCAGTAGCCACAAATGCCATTTCTCAATACAGCTCCAAAAACATTCCTCTCAGCACAACGTGTCCATCGAGCTCCGTTTCTTGGAGTTCGACCTCGAAGATCATGAAAGGTAGAGTATCTTCAAGTCACCATCGTTATCAGCATGAAATTATTCCAGAGTGTTATTTTCTCTGTCTGCTCTGTTCCGTTGTAGACGGTTGCGAAGTTTGCACCTGGTATGAGATTAATAAGTTTTTGGGGTTCCCCTGCGACCCGTAGGTTGTCATATTCGTTCTTTGTTTACGTGGTCCAACACTTTTGTTGTGTTCCTACTGCTGGGAGCCCAGCTAAGAACTACTTCTATTCTTCTTTACTTACCACCTTTGCCGGGCTACTATGTAACAGAGAGCACGAAGGTAACGATAAGCCAACCGAGAAGCGGGCAAGTCGACCGCCTGCCCAGCTAACTAAGCTGCTCTGCGTTCGGCCGAAAGCTGCGAGATGGAGTTACCTCATCTACTTGCTTGATGACAATGTATATCTCGCTTTATTATTCCACGACGTTCGCGCGCTCCGTCTCCCGGGGAGGAATTCGTGCTGAGCATTGCCCCGTCTTTCGACGACTCCGGAGATTGCGATGAAAAACGGAGTCGACCGACACACCAACCTGACGGGTTTCCGCACGAGTTTTGAAGTAATATGAAGCTCGGGTAAATGCTGCATCAGGCTCCAGCCCGCGGACTTGGCGTCCCTCAATTCGGTTCTGTCCGCGAACCGAAATCTGTTCAGGGAAAACTAGAAATTGATCTCGTTGTCCGGTTTCCGAGAATTTCGCGGAGCCTTTCCAGAAGAAATCGTGAAAATCTGAGCAACGAACAACGGGTCCCACATTCAACTGCACGCAGTGTCGTCCGACCGAGCTATTCAGACCATAGTCCTAGCATACACTTGAAGACGAACATTTGCGCTCCCGGGGCATTCTGGCGATTGTTCGCCGGCATTCCGCTCTGTTGTCACCAACGAGATGCAACTGCCTGCGATGGCACAATCACCAACAGCTCGTTGTTGCCGTTATCGTCGTTCGTGTCGTTCCTCGAGTGTAATGCTCAAGCAGTCATTAAGCATGGCACTGGCTCTTACACTCGGAATGACATTTTATCGCATTACATGCAAAGAAGAACCGGCTGTGTACGTACTTGTTATCAGGGACAACAGGATCCACTGGCTGTTCTCCCGGCTGAAACCGAGTCGCAAGGTGATGACGTGCGTCGCTGGTATTTTGTTTTTCCGCAAAAATCTGAAAGTGTCATCCAAAGTAACTTTGAGCCATCCTCGTGCTGGCAACGTTGTCGCAATATGGAAGCTTCGAAGTTTGTACTCAAGCGACGCCTTCTTTCCAGCTGTGATTATGACTATGTTGAAGTGTCGAGTGCGACATCACCATCCATCCTCAAAAGTTCAGCCGGAAAAATCTGCGGGAACTGGAACGACAGGATCAAGCTGCTACGATTCACCGCCCGCGACAAGATGCAAGTCACTTTCGTCAGTGATTTTTCTCATGCGTTCAAAGGATTCAAAGCCGAAGTCTTGCTCGTCAGCAATGAGGGTACGTTGAGCTCATCATCAGTTCGAGAGTTCTTGAGAGGGAGATAGGTAGCTCCGATTGAATGTCTCGTGGATTGTGGTTGACCTCTTCGAATAATTAGCACACAGCGTCGAACTGTGGAGGGAAACTTCTCGGCTAATTTGCCGTGTTATCCAACGGCACCGATCGAAAGAAGCTTACTTTTCCCTCTCGCAGGCCTCCGAGGGCACGTTGTGTTTCATTTAATTGAGTTAGCGAACGTATAGTTCACGTGTCTCAGCCACGTCCGCCGCCGCTCCTCTTGGGAACATACATGAGATGAGCGAGTGGCGTGGCTGTGGCCCTGCAATGCGAGAGCGGCTGTGAGCTTTAGCCAAACTTTCATGCTACCAATTATCGGCGGATGTCCTCCGCCGTTCATTCTCTCTTCTGCGGCCTTCCCAACGTAAATATTGGCTTTTCTCCCCCTCTTCCCGGCGGATCGCTCTCCCGTGTGGCTTTGCGCGACGAGTGTTGATTTCCAAGCAACAGTCCCCCGCTCCGATCGTGCAATCGGTCCTCCTACTGCCGACGTTTCCTCGGGCGTTGCTGTCGAACGAATGTTCGTGGGACGGGGCGGGTGGTCTCACCCGGAATTTCCTGAGGTCCTTTCGATTATACGATCGTCGATTCGAGGGCCAGCTTTGAGAAAAATCGTCGCCCTGGGCTGGAAATTCCTTCAATGATCGATTCGTTCATAATTCTGTTCCAGACGCAGACTCGAGCGAACATTCAGATCGGCGCTGCGCATCAGCGGATTACAGGTTCCACGCTGGGCATTGTTATCTCGTCGGAGGAATGCCTCAGGTCAGTTGATGCTGATGAGACAGGGACGTAGAGGCGCAAAAGCCTTCATGGCATCTTTCTGTTCAAGGGTTTCTATGTCAGAATTGATTTTATTTAGCGTTTTGAGGACATGCGAAGGTGGAAATCTATCGAGGACTTTTTATTGAGAATGTTGGTATTGGTATTCGGAGCGTTTGTATTAGATGTCTCGGAATATATGTGCCTGAGGAGAGTTTCCTCGTGAGGAACTTCTCTACGAGCCTGGGTCTGGCACCTTCGGGAGCCGAGTTCGTAGATCATGGAGAACGGCCGGGAGTTATCCGCTTCAATACCTAATACTTCAGTTCGAACGCAGGTGTCCTGGAGCACGGCGGCCGCCATCTGCCGTGAAACTAATGCCACTCTGTTGAACATTCAGCGAGACGATGATGCAGCCACGCGTCAGGTAGGGTTTCCATCCTGTTTCAGGAGTTTCGAGACCGACCAATCTCGTTAAGAGTCGAGTTCCGCACATCTGCTGCAATGGAACTCTTCCGAGGTTAAACTCGTATACATCGATTGCAACGCTTAGATCGGAGAGTTTTAGAGTATTTTCGATCCGGCCCAGCTCCTGTGCTTACTTGCTTCCACGCTGTGGGAGCGCTAGATGCAGTAAATCGTGAGCGATGAAAGCGTGTCGCGGACGCGTTACAATGAACGAGTTCTGAGCAAGGATCGATCAGTGTTCTATTTGATGGACTGGTTCCTCGGCCGTAGCGGAGCGAGGCTCTCAGCCCGCCCGTCTGGCCGTCGGTCTCGGTCCAGGCCCTAATTGCTTCTTCCGCTCTAGTCTGTGCATATCTGGATGCGGAGCCGTTTCCTAGGGGAGAAATAACCTTGCCCTGCATTCGTTACAAACGTAACCATATGTGCGCTCGCGTTTCGGGTTTTACTCCGTTTTTAGCGAGGATCGCAGCCTCGACCAGTCAGCCAAACGAGTACGACCCGATTCCGGAGTCCGGCCATGTGGAAGTCACGCTGATACGAGTGGGTCAGTTCATTTCATACTGAGGAAGCTCGTTCCTCCGAATTGTCATGATTCATCCTTCGTCAGGAGTGCTCTTGTCGATGTCGAGCGTGTTCCTGGCAGATGGTCAGATGGTTATCTCGGAAATAGTGCGGGAGCAGGGAGCGTATCCTCGAATTGAAGATTTTTTCGGGCAGAGAATCAACGACCCTGATTGCGGGTTTGAACCCGAGCTCTCGTTGCGTACTGCGATTACCTACAACATCGTCACGGACCTTGAATTTGCCGTGAATCCATGCCTCGTTGCCGCTTGATGATAGCACCGGTCACCGGGCATTGAACGAGATACACATCGGAAAGATGTAGTGGCCGACTCTGCGAGAACCCGCGAGGAATTATCCGAGATTCACGAGTTTACCTCCCGCAGGCATCTCAACTATTGGCCGAGCTCCTCCAACAGCAGCAGTGGAAAAGTTATTCACATCGAAGCCCACTTTGGTTTTGGGCCAACGCGCGCAAAACGGACCTGGACACTTCTGTGCAAGACGACTCTAACTCGGAGACTTTGCCAGGTGAGTAAGGGAGCTTGGAGCTCAGAGATGCTTGATACCCTGAGAATGGAAAGGTTTCTGAAAGCTCGTATCGAATCCCCCATCGCAGTCGATCCCGAACATCGGAAGTGTGGCGCCATACCATGGAAATCCCGATTCGATAGCGCGTCCTGGTCTTGGAGGAAGTGTGTGCTCATGGGGGGCTACGTCTGCCAGAGAGACCCTGTCGGTGAGTGTCGAGTATTTAGGGGTCTATTCTCGTGCGTGGTACGGGAACGCTGAGTTCCGTGGGTTGAGATGGGAATACGAAGCAGACCTGTGTTTGCAGTTGTTCCCCCGTCGCTCAATTCAACAATAACCAGCCCTTCAGGAGTTGCCGGATACCTCCGCACTCCGACTCCAGATGCGCCTTATCTCGACAACCTGCGATACACGAAGAAGATTGTAGCTGGAAACGGTGAGTTGATCATTTTCGCTCGGCTGTGCTCCCATGCGAGACCAGCGTCGCGCAGCTAACTCAGTTCTCAGCGATCTCTGGACGTTTGAAGTGCCTCTTTTTCTTTCATTGTGTGCAACGTCGGCCGTTTCCTCGGGAAGCTTTTCATGAACGAAATATAAGAGTGAAGGAACTGCGTCAAAACTAAGCTTCAAACTTTGATTCTCAACATTTGCTCTCCCTTCCGTGGGCGCTAATTAGGATCTTGGGAAATAGAGATTGTTCACTCTTGGCTTCGACGATTCACATCGATTCCAAAATATATCGAGTTCCCTTAAGAATTCGTTGTACAAACTGAAAAAGCCTCCTGGGAGCGTCGAGGAGCAGACGAAATAACTGAAATCGTCGACATCTCGCCATGAGCCCAGCCAGGAAAATGGACCGAACGGAACGAGATTACATGGAACGAGTTCCAATATCTTTCGAGCGAGGTCCATCGAGGCTGTTCCATTGAATGTTCATCTCTTTCCTCGTGCAGGTCAGAAAGTGTTCGTGTTTTTTGAATCGTTCGACGTCGAATGGCAAGCTCAATGTCTCTACGACCATGTCGAGTTGGAGTTAGGAGCTCCTCGAGAGCCGATCAGGATCTGTGGTCAGAAAGAAAACGGCCAGCGACCGACTATCGTCACGAACGGGACCTCGAGAGTCATGGAAAAAGACGAGGTGAGTATTGTTTGTGCGATTTGTCAGTGCGACCACGAACGCACTCAGCTCGATCACTATTTGCCGAACATTAGCGCTACAACGAAATAGGATTGACCGCCGTCGTAGACACAAAGAGCCAAGCGGGCGATTGCTTTCCTGTCAAGTGACCAACAGCTGACTGATGGGATGGTCTCTGACTGAGTTACCCTCGGAGACATCGATCGAGTTGAGATTACTTGTCCGAAGCAGCGGACGAAGCCACCTGAACTATACTTTTTGCCTTCCCGGCGCTTGAAGGTAGACTGCAAGAAAACCCCCGTCCAAGGTCGCTCTCCGATCTTTCAATCACAAAGATGGCGTCCGGCTGTGTCCGAGGCGTGGATAGCCGCATAAAACATGAACTGCGTCGTGTACAATTTGTGTCTGCTAGTCAGTCAGTCGACCAATTTAGTGGCGGACCGATCCGCCAACCGGCCGACGAGTGTAGTCCACCAGCATTTCGTGCATGAGGGACGGGTGTAGATGAAGATCATGAGGACCAAGAACACGGTTCGCATCCGGTTGCATTCCGCTCGCCCGTCGCAAATGCTGATGGCTGAAATCACTACGAGACTTCATTTTGAAGAGTCGTATGTGAGGGCCAAGGATGGTTCGCCACGGGGCACAACCAATATCTGGCCATAAGGGTTCTGATTCGGGGTCCCTCCATTTACCGATCACGTATAATTTGTACGCTGCACAACATCCCTCACGTCATCGCAGTGAAGCAGGAATCGTCGAGCTCGACTCGCATTAATTTCTATCTGAAACATTGACCTCAGCTAGCTGCCAGTATCTATTCAACGCGTGTGCCGAGTTGTCCGCCTTTTGTTGGTTCTTTTCGTTCATCGAATTCCGATCCTAGCCAACCGTGTGATTTTTCCACAGACTCTGCAGTTTTTGTCCTCGGGAACGGAGTTGCACGTCACTGTGCAGACCGACCAGTCGACCCTTGGCTCAGGCTTCAGTCTCAGGTGGGACAACTCCTCGACCTTGACTCCTTGTTTCAGGCGGCTCGCCACCGAGATGCCAAACGCACTCCGAAGTTTGTACAAGTCCTCAAAGATGTTTTCCTCGACTTTTCCAGATGGGAAGTGTTGAACATTCTCTCGGAGTGCGGCTCACCAGAACTCCCCGTGGTTCTTTTGGTTGATGACGATGGCGAAACGAAGGTGAATGTTCTTTAATTCATCCGAAGCTCGACGAGTGCATCCGAGCCTCCTCCGCAAAAATTTCCATGATGACGACGCGAAAATTGTTCGGGGGATTGGGGGTTCGATTTTCGCTTCTTGCTGAGAGTGTTGACGAAAAAAAACTTGGAGAACTTTCCGACATCCTCGAAGGCTACCGTTAGACGAGAATGCGTCAAATGTTCCAACTTTGAGCAGCGACTGCATATCGTGCGGATCGAATCGACGACGCATGGGAAAATTCTATGTCAAACCGAGGCTTCGCTCAGAAACCTAGAACGCGGAGGGGGTGGGGGGAAGCGAGGAGCAAGACGACAGCCGCGAAACCGAGATGTCGGAACCACCCCTGAAGTGTCGCTGTATTCGACGACATCGTTGCCGCCACCGCCAACAAACTACGTGCAGGGAATCTCGGAGACCGCATTCGTGTCAGCTCGCTCAACCGCTGCTCGCTATCCCTGTCCGCACCCTTTGAGCAGCATAGCAGGGTACACGCATGGACTTCCCCGCCATCGCTGGTTCCAGACTGCCGGCTAAGCGGGCTGGCTGCTCGTCGGTTGAGGGTGCCATAACTCACCCCGTGAAATCCTCGGACTCCAAACTGTCCCTACTCGCATGCGTAGTCGTCGACGCCGGCAGTGTTGGCAATCAATTAGCCGAATGAATTTCCATTGCAGAGCTTCAAGTCACTTCGTTTTCCCGACATGTACCCGCCGTCCCTCCAATGCCACTATCAGATCCAGCCCAGAGCGGTGTCAAGCCTCAGATCCCGGCTACAAGACAAGAGTCGAACAGTCACCGTGCTGCTGACATTCTCTTCATTCCACGTCGGCACGAGGGTAATTTGCTCGGAATGAAATGTCGTCGATACTCGTATCTCTTTTCGTCTCGATTTTCGCAATCCGAAATCGAAAACTCGCAATTCGTAACCAAATCGTTTCCCGGCGCCCGCGCCATCGATTGATTCTCCCTCTTGCTTTGATTTTGTGAACCCGGGGGAATGGAACGCTCTGCCGCTCGACTTATATTGGATGGGAGCGTTCGAAGCATCTGACTTTCCAAAAGAAAGCTCCAAATTGTGTTCCCTCGCTCAAGTATTCCTCAGAATACGGTCTCCAATCTTCTTCTCGTTCAACCTTAGTTCGACCACCTCTATGTTTTGTTCCGTTCTGTTGTGAGTTTTCCTACTGTTGCGCTGGATTGTTCCTATGTATTGGAAATTTCGTGGTTAAAGAGAGGGCTTGGCTGCTTCAGATCGAGAGCACCAACTCGTGTGTCGACGACTACCTGGAGCTCAATCTGGGAGACGGGGACCGAACTCTGAAGCTCTGCGGGCATCTCCCCGAGGGACACCAGGTAAATCACAGCACTGTAGACGTAGAATTCAATCCGAGATGACAACGTGAGCGGAATATTGCTCACCACGATTTGGTTCACAGGTTATGGCTTATCAAACATCGGTCATGATGAAGTTCGTTTCAACACGCGGTGGCTACGAGGGATTCGAGATAAAATACCATTTATGTGAGTTCGAGTGATCATCTACATACACCACCAAGATTGATCCCGTTGTGTGCTCACGGGGTGCTCAGTCGTCTTCCGAATTGTACATGGTTACTCGCAGAAGCGGCTTCGTCTGCTTCGTTAAGCTTTTCGGCCGTATCAATCATATGGGGCGTGCAACCGCTCGAACCCCCACACAGCGAACGAAGTTTCATTCCGAGATCTTTTCTGAACGCATAAGACAAGTACCTGTCGGAAAAGGTCTTTCATCAGAACTTTCCCGACGTATCCGAGATCTAAAAGGTCGTTCTAAAAGACTTTCGTTCAGTTTTGCTCATCATATACATTGCGTCGAATTCAAATTGGTGTTCAAAGCGGCTTGTTAGACTCGACGCTGGTATCATTGTCGACAAAGTGGAGTGCTGAAGTTTGGCGATGCTCACTCTTCCGAGACACAGCCATCAAGGGAGACGACTTGTTGGAGCTCTTGCTGAGTTTTTCTCATCTCACCCAACTGCCACTTACGTTTTTTTCAGTTTCCGCGCAACAACTTTCTACTGTGCTGTCGGTGGAAGAGGGACGGTCGGTTCTCCGTCCTCTAAACTATCCGCAGCCGGTTCCAGCTCACCTGAATCAATTGTCGGTTCAAATATTCTCCGGTGCGGGCCATCGCATGGAATTCATCACCAGGAACTACACTGGTTAGTCTATCCGTGGGAACTCGTACGAATATCCGATCAATGAGGCGCTCCACCGGGCTAACTGAAACGATCGGACCAATTTTCGGAATGTTGATGGCACAATTGTGCAGAAGCGAGGAGTCATCTTCAAACATTCTTCCAGGTCGTCATATGGGCAATTTGAAGAAGATAATCTTCCGCGATCCATTTGCTCAGTTTTACACAGCCCCCCGGAAAGTTACGGTATCCACGAACGCAACAAGCAGGTCGAGGTTAGTGCCTGGGAGTCTCTTGGCGATCGCATCATGAGACGCGGATACAGGGTGCGGAACTCAAAGAGTTTTTCTCTCGAGCAGGCGTTTGGCGCCGACCTCAGATCTGGATCAGATTGTCTACATCCCGTCCGACGGTAACTCTTCGGGACAGTGGTCGAACCCGGAGTCGAACCTAGACTCGACATCAACCGAGCTTGTTATCATCAAAAGTTTACTCAATGGCATGGTTATTAACTACGAGCCTCAAGATAACCTTTTGATACGTTACAAAGTTGAGAAAGGTAGGTTCTTCTGTGGTGAGACTGCCGCAACGATGTCATTCCCTGCGGCTCTTGTAGCCATTCATTTCTTCGTCGTCGACGACGGCGACCTCGATACAAAGTCGTCACCCAAATCACACATTGCTTCCAGATGAAAACTTCACGACTGAAGCGGTGCGAGGGTTGAATGTCACCGAGTTTGCGTTACCAACCTGCAGGCCGAACCCCTGTTTCAATGGAGGCCGTTGTCTCCAAGATAATGGGAGGAACATTTGCAAATGTCTCTGGTCATTCACCGGTAAGGAAGCGTTCCGTTCTCTCTTGGAGGTAGATTTTCTTCTTCAGGTCAAGTTTGCTTCGACAGACTTCGAGTGTTGGTTTTGCTCGTGTTCCAGGCGTTTTTTGCCACCGGAGTCCATGTGATAGCGGTTATTGTAAAACCGGAGAATGCCGGATGAACGAGAACACACGGAAACCCGAATGTATTTGCGATTCGTCTCATTTCGGTGAGTTTGAGTCGATTGATTATCCCTCCTGGTGTCGATCTCGTTACCTCGGAGAGATTCCCAAACTTCAACTCTGTGTACCCTGCACAGCTTCCACGAGGAGCCCGTCATTGCCCTCTTATAGCGTAATTTGTGTTTATTCGGGGAATCCTCATTATTCGGCGTTCTCTCTATGTTCTGAGGGCTTCGGCGCCGCCGCTCCCACGCCGCTCGGAATTACCGCGTGTTTCTGACGGCTAAACTAACAAGCTTCACGCTGGTTTTCGAGCTTTTCTCCGAGATTTTGCTAAACTGCGCCGCAGTTTCCTCAGATATTGCTATTGAGTCGCGCTTCAGGAGAGAAAAACTCCGAGACTGGATGTAGCGACCCGGGTACAACCAATTCAGATGCATTTGATTTCGATCATTTTCCTAGGGGAACGGTGTGAATCAAGACGGTCTCCTTGCGAGCACAACCCGTGCGGGCCTCACGGACGCTGCGCACCAGTGAGAGGCGAGACAGATTACGAGTGTCATTGTCAGTTTTTGTATGACGGTGAGTATCTGCAGCGAACGTAGTAAAAACACACATCACTTCCGATTGGTTGTTACTACCATACTTTCGATGAGGACGGCGCCGGCGCCGGCGTCGGCTTGAGGCTTTTCCTCTCAAACGAAGACTTTCTAACGCGATTTCTGTTCCAATCTACCGCTGCTTGTAGGACGCAACTGTGAGCGACACAACCACGTCATTCCCATACCCCTCTCGACGCGTATGGTCAAAGAGCCGTTCTGGCTCGGCTTAATCACCGTCGGAACGGTCCTCTTGATCATTCTGATGGTGTACTGTGTGAAGCGCAAATTCGCAGACAAAATCGAGAAGTTTCTCGCGGATGAGATCGAGCGTTCTAAGAACAGTGAGTTGAAGCAACTGCCGAATGGCCAAGGAAGAATCTAGCCGCAAGGAAGTTAGAATTCACAGCAGAGCAAACGATGTCGTACTCTCTCTCTCTCTGCCTCAAGCGCTTGCGTTCCGGTCATGAAATCGCACCTTCTCTACTAGAATAGAACCCTCATGTATTCTGAACTAGCATTGAAACGGAAGGATTAGAGAATCGTAGTCGGTGCCTAGCAGGTGTCGTAGATTGCCTTGTGTGCTGTCCCGAACTTCAGTTCGATGTCTCGATCGTAGTCGTAGGTTTTCGAATCAACTGCTTGGTAGCCTCTGTCCGCGACACTTCGGAGGTCAGGTGTGAGGCCGTTTGCCTGTTCCCACGCTGGAGCCTTGAAACCATTCCTTACTGTGCTATCTGCCGTTGGAACTTTCTCGACATGCCGTACATTTGTGAGGCATCGTCGCGTTAGATGAAAGATTTCACGCTCCCCTTCGTCTCATTTCTTTGCAAATAGCGTCTCGTACCGAACGCAGGCCGTTCGATTAGTCGTCCTTTCCGTTTCGTTGGAATGCCCGATCAGAATCGGAATCTGTCATCAAGAAAAAAAACCAAGTTTCCCGCTCCATTCCCTTCCTCTGCTCTCCTATCCACGGTTCGACCGTAATCTGAATCTATACGATGCCGTCCTCGGCAACCAATGCTAGTGAAACCGAATCCTTGACCCCTACTGTTACCGATAAGCCTCCCATGTGGAGGGGGGAAGAGATCGATAGAGAAATAGGCTTGACTATTGCTATGGTTCATCTCCCACAACGACGGCTGCGTGTTTTTCCCTAGACCCTCCGTCACCTCAAGCGACTCGCTACAGCGTGGGCTCAGCGAGACCGTCTCTCACTCCACTCTCCACGTCGATCGTGCCAGCAAATTCACAAAGCCTGAGCCCCCAGCCGACGCAAAAGGAACGAAATTCCGGCTCCTCACTTCTCAATAGGTTAGTAGCTATGATCGTGCCCGCTGATCACAAATACACAACTCAGCAGCCTCTTTAGAAAACGCTGGAACTGTCTTGAACACGAAAACCCCGAGAAATCTCAACTGAGTTTTCAACTCAGCGAGCGATCACGGACCCTCATCCGATTGCGGCGCTGTCATACTCCGGGTGGTCGCGTCTTTCACCCTCGTAGTCACATGGTGATATTTGTTGTTGTCATTGTTGCTGTTAGCATTACTGTTGTTGTTGTCGTTCCGCTAGTTGTCCGTTGATCATAATCTGGCCGCATACCGGTCTGTACGGAGAAATTTGCGCGGAATGGCTCGTATGCCTCTATTGCCACGTGTAGTTAGTCAGAGAAGACATTCCGCAAGACATCCAGCCCTCGATTCCGTACATTTTGTGGCTTAAACATCAATATTGGGTTGGGATAGAATCACACAAGGATCTCCGTATAACTCAGTTGGCCAACCACAAAGAGCCACCGCAGTAGGTCACAGTGCTCAACTACCTCTGCCTCTTGCCTCGTCTGACCACTATGCTTCTAATAATCAATGACTGAATCGCGAGCGCGTGTACGCTGTTTGCTTTCAGAATCCGAAGACAAAGCATCCGGGCAGGAAGTCCGACCCCCCAGTGCCAACCCGGGGTGCCTAACGCCCACGGCAGAGCGAAGGGGGGTAGCCAGCAGCTCAGCGTAGCGAGCGCTTCCGCTAGCAGTGCTGCTCTCAACCACAGGCAATCAAGCACACCGACGGATGAAGGTTAATTACTGTGTTCCACGCTCGCTTTCTTCTTTCCCTCTTTTGCTATCGTATCAGAACAACGGGAACGATTCGCTGACAATCAAAATATCGTCTACCAAGCGACCTGCCAGGCCAACGTTCAGATAGGATCAGAGCTTTGCAAATGTCTACCAGACCTGCTCCCTATGCGTAGAAAATGGAAGCGGATCTTTCGCGGGGGTCCTGTTGAAATAAGACCAGGTTCAGCGATTGCGAACTACTGGCTCTGTTACTAACGAAAATTTTCCTTATCCTCGTTCGAGCAGCAGGCAGTTCAAATCCTCTCAGTTTCGAAGACATTGTTAAGCGAGCGACCAGCTCCGGGTTAGCTTCGAAGAAACACTCGCTCAATTCAACTTCGGACAGCGATTGCAATACGAATTCTGCCCAACGTAAACCTTCGCTTCTTCATCAACCTTCGTTCTCGGAACGACCGAAACCAGAAAAGAATCCAGAGACCGTGAAAATTCTAGCGAGTTTAGTGGCCCCGTCACAAGATACTAAAAGGTTATTTCAGACGCCATTCTCTCTGAGGAATCTTTACGGAAATGCGAGCCTCGAAGTATATCCGACCGAGCTCATGATAAGCCGAATACCACCCGTAATAGAGCCTTTTCCACGGCTCATTCGAATATTGTTCCATTAAAGAAGAATGAGCCTCGACGAGTTCATTCGTATGAGCGAGAGGAAACTCCAGCATGCCCGCCGTTCTACTGAAGACACCACTCCTGGCGACGTCTCCGACGTTTCGATAGGCTCGGAGGCCTCGTCTATGGAAACCAGCTTCATGCAAGGTCATCAACAGGCAAGTTCTCCTCCTGTTCGTTCAGCTCCTCGACGCGAAATTTCGGAATGTTTTCCCGTTATCCTCGCTGCTTTCCTGGATAGTGGCCGTGACATTTCGATCCGATCGATCTGCTCGGAGTATTCCCCGAGGACGAGAACTTTCCATCTTGCGGTGCTCGACCTGTTTCGCGTCGAGGTGTTTGTCCCGGCCCGGCTCTGAAAGGGTTTCGTTTCCAACCACAGATGCGACCTCACTCTTCCATACGAGAGCATTCGTTTGAGAGGTCGAATTCCTCTGTCGAAGATCCTGAATGCTCCGGAAGTCTTCTAGTTCGCCAGCCTTCCACGACAACAGCCCTGCATCTCCGAACTGACAATTCCCGCGACGGTGATGGCTTCACCTCTGCATCTGAGAACGAGCAAGGTCAGAAACGACCGTTGAGACAATACAGACTCTACAATACTCGGCAAAGGTTCGCGTGGCAAAGTTTAAAACGACTCTCATGATGATACGAAGGTTTAGAGATATCGACGCTGCTGTCGAGAATCTCTCGATATCAGAGCTAACAATCGAGTTCCCATACCCTATTTTGCAGTGGTCAACGTGAGACCCCAACCCTCGTCCTGAGCTCCAGATGCGGAACCCCTCGGGGGTCTTTTGATGCTCATTTCTCGTCTTCGACCGAACGAGAGTCCGAGGCCCCGGTATCCGTCGCTCCCGCTTCGAATTCATCTCCTTCTAAAAATTCCTCGGCTTCTAACGACAATCGTCAGCAGCAGCAGCAGCAGCAAGCGGCAGCTGACGATCAAGGAAGTCGGTCAAACGCATCGAATCCCAGTAACGATCAAATGCGTGAGTATTCATCCGCAAGTTCATTCACTCCCCTGGGACATTCCTCAGTTAGCTGGGCCGCTTTCAATTGAACCTGGCCTCTTGTCGATCTAATCCGATCTGAACAGGTTCCATTTTTCCAACAGCTTACAAGGAAGCGAAGGGGGTCGCATTTATGGAGCTTCTTCACAAAACTATCGCCCAACTCCCCCAAGGCCCAAACGACTCAAATCTCGGTAGCGGAGGACCGGCTACCGCGCATTCACTTTCGATTGAGCGTCCTTCCTCTCCCAGTTTGAACAAAATCCACACTGCCTCTCCGTCTTACGAACAGAAGATTTTCGAACCGTCTACCACGGAGGTGAGTGAAAATGATCTCTGTCGGACCTTCCGACGCTCTAGAACCCTGCCCGAATTCTGTCCGCCCGGTAGATCATAGGCGTAGAGAGCTAGCAGTGTATCTGCATGAACACTTGGTAAGGAATCGAGGACGTTCGTAGTTTTCCAACTTGACAATGTTTTCCAACTTGACAATGTTTTCCAACTTGACAATGTTTTCCAACTTGACAATGCTTTCCAACTCGACAATCATTTCGACGATTTCTGTTTTTCCTCGATCGTTATGATGGATCTCTTCGATTGAGTTTCGTACCGCAACAGAAGCCAATATTTCACCCTGCGAAAAGCCACGAACTATGTAGATGAACCAAGTCGTGGCAACATTCGGTACCTAGTCATTGTTCTAGCAAGCGGGCACCATCACACGCACACCACTGATGAGATGATACATACCTATCTCTATGAATATCCTATACATGTTTGGACAAAAGAGGAGAGCAGCGTCCGATTCGAACTGAGATTGACCGAAAAAGAGAATGATGATGATGATGAATGAGAAAACTCTCGGGGACTGGAGTGTTTTGCTCGTTTCGAAGCTGAGCTCCCAGTCGGCCGTTAAGCCCGTGCGGCTGGTAGAGAGAATCCGCACTGTTAGACTAGTTGGCTGTGCTGTATTCAATTCTAGCGAGGCGCCAAGACCAGTTGACAAAGCCTGAGTAAATGGGACTCGGGACTGGGGTGGTTCGACGAGCGAAACGACATCAATCGAAAGCTCGACGACGTCTCTGAATGGGTCTGGGCTAGTGAACATCTTGATCCAATAAACGTAAGTGGCGTTTTGTCCTATCGGTGCCGTTCTAGGCTCCGGGCTGGTCCTTCGATCAAACCCGAAGATCGTTATTTACACCATTATACGATACAGAAGAACAATGTTCGCCTCCCAGCAACACTCTAAGATGAAAAAACCTTTCTCTTATTCTTCGAAATTGCCGAAATCCCGTTAACGTGAACAAAAAGTCTAAACACTTGCTTCAGCAACGCTTATGCAAGTTTCGGACCTTATCGATTCGATCTATTTACAATGAAGATGGTGACCGTCTTGCCCTAGCTTTCAGACGAAAATCTCGTTTTGATCAGAATGTTTTTCCATTTTCATGCGCAGAGATGAAGGCTTTTTAATGCGTTCAGCAAGAACGAGTAACTTTCCACAACCGACCCGTGGTTGTTGCTTTCCTTGGCAGACGAATCGATTCCCCCTGTGCTGGGAGCTTTGGCTTCTTTTTTCTTCTTGTGAACTTCATGCAGGTGTCGATGCTGTGTTTGCCGAGAGTACAGAATCCCCAACCCAAGCTGAAAACCCTCTCGACCGATGTGTTGCCTCTAAGGAAATTCTCCGTCGAGCTACCGATGCCCAAAATCCTGATCACGGCCAACGTTAGCTCATGCGAATCAGAAGCTGAGAGTCCACCCAGGTATGATGGATCCAGGTAAACAATTCAATCATTTTCGGACGACGAGTGACGACCAATGGAAGCTTGTTGTTGCGAGCATTTGCCTTTAGTTGATGTCGTCCACGTTTGACTGTGGATGTTACTTCGGAACTTCCAGATCTCCGGCTCTGGCTCCGAATGCCACTTCGTATCCAGAACGCTGTCAAATGGCTGTCTCTGGAGCGGGCATCAAGATGTGTTACCTGTCACCGTTCATGGGCGGGCCAGGAGCAGCGGACTCGCGTACGATATCGGAATCAAACTTGTCCACTTCGGGGTACTCTTCCATCTCGAGTCCCGGATTGTCCAGGTGCAATTCGAGTAGCCCTATGATTGCGGACGAGATGAACATTGGGGCTTTCCAGCGCGCGGGTCAAGGACATCTTCAGGTACCAAAACGCCAGCTGAGACCATTGTAAGAGATGATTCCAGAGCTTCCCATATTCGTGCTGACGAAGCCTGCTCAAAACGTTGCAGGCGAGTCCTACTCGTGCGCCCCGCAAGGCCTCCCACCACCTCGTGCCACCATTCAGCAATTACCCAACTCACCAGACAAGTAATAGCGCCAGTAGTGCCACGACAAGCGGTAGACATCACGACGCCAGCGGGATTACAGCACCATTGATCCGGTCCGGGTATCACCTGGAACCAGACGATACCGGAGACTCCTCGAAGCGTCGCAGTTCCTTCGGAGGATGCTTCGCCTCGCAGGAGAGCCGACAGCACGAACATTACGCCGCTGGCCTTCCTCCCAGTCATCCTGGAAGTAGATGCCCTTCAAGGTGAGTCCGATCGAAACAATATACCGTCTCTATTGGTTCCGTTTCAACATCATTTCGTCCGAAGGAATCGAGGGTCGACCTCAAAGTTTCGCGTCTAAGGGAATTTTCGCATGCACTCAAGAGGCCCGCGAATGAAGATCATCGTAGATTGTAACCTCGTGCATGTATTGAAGATTTCTCATACGCGAGCTTCCTCATGCTTAAAGTTCCTTATCTGTGGCGTTATTTATATCCGGTACTTTGGGGTGCCGGCTATTCAACCACGTATAATAATTTCCCACTCCCCTTCTCGAGTAGACTGAGTGAACGAGCTCTGTTGTTCCGCTCCAATCGGAATAGCCAACAGACGACATCCAACGAGGAGTCGTTTGACGAAGAAATAAAACGCGAGCTCGAGGGTCGCTGCCAAGCCGAATGCAACCACGGCAACGCGCGAGGTAAGCTCTACTTTTTCCAATCTGCATGAGATTTGTCGAAGGAACTCGTCGGTGATTTAAAATGCGCTCATTGTTTCCAGCGCATTGGATTCCATCATATTCGCGCACAGCATCTTCGCTGGACATTCCCTCCGAAGAGCCCGCCATGGGACGATCGAGAGCTCCTTCTTCGTGGTCGGTACCCGATTCAATGCGACATGACCAGGAACACAACGCGAACATCTGCAATCATGTCGTGAGTATAGATCCAACTGCCAGAATCTACTGCGAGAATTTCCGACTAGCTTAGCCGTTCGACGCTGCATGCAACATCGTCCTAGCCAAGTTCTCTCTTATTTGTTTCAGCGAGCGGCTTTCCAGCTGGAGGAGCCACGAGCTTCGTTTTCACATCAATATCCTGAGCAGGATCGAGAAATCAGAGAAGTTTTACTTCAAAGAGCTCGTTGCAAGAGCTGGCAGCCTCTGAATCAGAACCTGACGGAACAAAGCTTCACCACACCAGGGTCCGCTAACATTTCCCGGTCGCCTTCCCACCTCGAGCCGAACGCGCAAGAAATGACCGGCGGTTTATCATCGCCGTCCTCTACGGCCTCGATGGAATCTGTGGTTCCGTCGAAGATCTGTCGAAATGCCTCGAAAGCCAGCATGGGCGCTGCTTCCGGACAAGGAAACATTACCACTTCAGAGTCCGATTCGGAGAGAAAGCATGCAGCCCAAATGCAAGCGCATCGCGTGGCACGCAGATTGCAGAAAAAACAGAGGTCTGTCGATGCTGCCGCCGGAAGTTCCGGAGGGCAACAGACTGACCGTCAGAAACTCAGTCCGGTTGTACGCGGTCAAAGGAGGTTAGCTTTGATTTCGATGCAGTACGAACAAGAACGTTTCTATGGAAAGTTCAAATTTAAATCGTGGTTCGCTGATCGAGCAGACGGATTGCGTACAACGACGCTTTTCAGGTCTCCGTCGTTATCTCCGTGGTCTTCCATCGATCGACCCGCTTACTCACCCAGAGGATCGAATCAAGATCTAGGGGGTAAAATGTTCATTTGCTCCTCATCGAGCTCTGATGATGAGCCAACTATTGGTAAACTTCGAATCGGACTAACTTTTTGAGTTTGCGGATAGAAAGGCGATTTCGGATGGTACATTGAGGCTTTTCTATGTTCCGCAGACTATGCAAGCAATTACACGGATGCGAACCGTCAACGAGGAAGTTCGGCGCGGCTTATGAGAAGCGCCACAGTTGAGACATGCGACTGCTCCCATAAACACCGACGGTAAGTTTCGATGACGCAAGCAACGGTCTGAATTACCTCCTTAGGATTTCAGTGCTCTGTAAACCTTGAGCTGGATCTCTCGTTTTGGGAGAAGAAACCCAGAGTTACACTCATTCGCTTCATGCCTTATCTTCCCACAGACAACGATCTCGTTGTTCGCAAGAATCCTTATCCCCGCACAACCAGACACCTTCAGGTTCTAGTAGGAATCTGCTGGTCCAGCCTTCATCAATGGCTTATCAGAAGTCACAAAGTTTCGACGGCGGTTATGATTATCAACCACCAGGCAACGAAGGAAGCCCTCACGGATCCCCCAGCAGGTAAACTAGAGAGCGCCAGGTGCGCGACCTCGGACACGTTTTTGGAGGCCACGTTTGGATTTTGCCGCTGCGCGCTAAATTTTCACCTAAACTTTTTCCTTGTCCGTTTTGCCTCCCAACCGCCCACTCCCATTTCTGTACTTGGATGACAAGAGCATTCCGAATTTTGGGGTCAAAATTATTGACGAGACTCGGAAGATAGCTTCCATGATGATACGCGAAAGTCTTCGCAGTTTGGAATGTCCTTGAGACTCATCCAGTGGCTTTACCTAAACTTCGCATCTTCGAAGTTCTGGCGTTCTTGACGGAGAGTGTTTTTTGGAAACTCGTCGTCCCAGGTGCCGCGCTTTTTGCCTCGGAAGAAATCATTGTCCTAGAGCCAAGACGGTGTATTATAAACCGCTGCCTGCAACCGTGACTTTTTCCGTCTTGGGCTCGATGACGACTGCATGCCCATTTTTCCGGAATCGTCGTCTACTAAGTGTAGTGGTAGCTTTCGCAAATGTTCCCGTTTACATGTCGTGTTGCACGGTCTCTGTCTTTTGCGCCGCAGATCGCCCTCGGGTTTCCGAGCGCTCAGTCGCGATGCTTCGTCAAACAGCGGCAGCTGGGGCAGCCACCATTCCCTGCGAAGACAATGCGCGTTGCAGGACAACGCCGAGGAAATGTGAGTTTGTTTGCTTGTGCGCTCGCTTGACTCTCAATGGAGCTTCTGACGGCGCAGTCAGGGACCGGCCTTCGTCCCCGAGGCTCCAATCAGTCCAGAGAGCAAATTCAACAGAGGGTATTAGACCGAGCCGCGCAGGGCTCGCGAGAAAACAATCGATTACGATTACCATCGATCTTCCTCTATGCATGTATGGTTCCTAAAGCTCCTCCCGATGACTGCAATCCTTCTCAATACTTTCACGTTCATAATTAATCAAACTAAAACCTAGAATCGTTCGTTTGTTACCTAAATCGATTCGTAACTGGTCTCATTGCATCGTAAGGCATCACGGAAATTAGAATTCGGAGGAAAATTGTGATCTCACGTATCGATATGCCTTTATGTGCCTCTTGGCGTCCCATCCGTTGGGTCCAGTCACTTCCAATTGTGATCATCACATTATCGTGATCGAAGCACAAGAATTCCTAAACTCCTCTAACCACAGAATTACATCGAATCTTAAACCTGCGATTTTCGCGAAATGATTCGCTGGGAAGATCCTCAAGTGAATGAAGAAGTCAAGCCCCTCCCAGAAGAGATCCCGGCCACGCCACGGCTCTCAACGGGCTTGCAGATGCATGATCGGTAGAAACAAACGCGTAGATGAAACTTCGAAATCTCATCTCTCAATATCTTCTCTCATCCGAAATATCGGAGACCTGTAGACTACGTCCCAATCTCCGCTCTTGAATCTATGTCGCCAGTAACGTAGTGATGGTGGGGAAAGCTTCGCTGCATAGCAGTTTTCATTTGCGCCAGTCGCTTGGCCGCAGGTCGGCTGAAAGATCCTCATTTTCCGCTCTCAGTAGTTCGGAAAATTTTTCAGGGACATCTTCGGCAGCGTCCCTGACCCCGACTTCTACCCAAGAGTCCAACTGACGGAAGGTCGCCCGCCCCCGGAAATCAGGTACGATGTCTCGTCAATCGGAAGCATGCCTGGTGTGCTGATTTTGGGTCCGTCGAACTCCGCATCGGGGGAACCATTCATTCAGTTTGCATCTCAAACACAACAAAGCCACTCACGTGGATTTTGAATTCCCTTTAAGGGCGGAGCACCAGTTTGACAACATCGTCTACACTCTGGACAGTGGTGGACCCCGACGTTCGGCTTCAGCCAAAGTCTCTACCCTGGGGAAGATTGTTGCAGGCGGAACGTATTCCAACTCCGAGAGCTCGGTATCGTCCGTAGACAAGACGGACCTTTCATCTGGCAAGGAGATCGATGTGCCGAAAATCGAAATCCAGATGCCAACACCAATTTGCGAGAGCAAAGGTTTCGAGCAACAACAGGGCCATCTGCAGCTTCGCACAGCGACCCCCGAAGAACTCCCGACAATCATGGTCCAAAACGCGACTCCCGTGGCCACACCGGTGCTAGAACACAAGGTCGTTCATCCAACAGAATCTTCGCTGAAATTGAATAGCGCACTGGATATTTCTCGATGAAGCCACAATGATTGATCTCTCACAGCTGATCTCCTTACAGGCGTTCAAAGTAAAACCCATGAGAACGGCATTGCATTCGGACGGTGAAGTGAACCCCAAGGGCGGAGCGTGTAGTAGTCGTGGGAAACGTCGAGAAGAGCGCGACGTGAGGTTGTATCGGTCCGAATCGCAAGGGAACGAGGCCACCACGGGCCATCCTGCGCGACTTCCTCAACAAAAAAGCTGTAGCGCCTCTTTCGACTCGACGAGTGACTCAATTTTCGAGCCAGAAACTGAAGCTGGGCTCTATGACGACGACCCCATACCAGAGGTCTCAATCACGAAGCCGGGTGCTTCGGAAGCACATCGGTGTCCTTCGGAGGAAGCGTCTGAAGAAGTTCAGAGGGGGGTAATCTGTATCGAATTGGAACCTCCGACACCCACGTCCGAAGACACTCCGCCCTTCGACCCTCGTGTGGTAGCTTACCAAACGCATACATGAAACCTCGGTCCGCCCGGCCGCGAACCGATTGTAAACAAGCCGAAGCGTCGCCTCTAAATTTTCGGTACATCTGCGGTTGACCAGGGCTGGCAGAGCTGATGAGGAGGGGAGATATGGATCAGGGCAGCGACAACCCATCAAGCTAACCTCCAAGGTCATGTGCTGGAGAGGAAACTTGCAACCCTAGCTGAGCAATATTAGGTGGATCACATCTCATACGGAGGGCTCGATAACGACAGAAACAGCAGGAATCGATCAAACCAGCGACAGAAATAACGATTTCTGGTGAATAAATACAGATGACGAACGTAGATAAATATATAGCTGTTACAGAAGTAATAAAACTGAGGCAAAGTGACAATGTGATCGAATAATTACCATCACTTTATTACTACTCAAGGAATCGACCGAGGTCATATTGGGTTGGAAGTGATTTGGTGACTGTTGATGCGATGAGAACAATAAAATCCAACCGGTGTTTTATAATGAGCTTATGATAGAGCCTTTGGAATAGCAGATAACAGTTGTTGATGGTTGGATGATGATGATAGAACACTCACGGTGAATTTCGAACCGCTCTCATATGGAGTGGACGTGTAGAGTCATGTATGTCCAATCGAGAATGACGAGCGAAACTGTCCTCGGATGTGAAGAGTCCAAATGCAGCAAGCGACCCGTGTCTGTTACCGTGGACCCGAATGAGGTTCCCATTTTTGTGAAAGTTTCAAGAGTTCTTATGATATCGACTGATATTCGTTCTTGAACTGATTATTTGATATAATCATTCAATACACGTAGTACTGTAATGATAGTTGTACTCACTCCGTAGTTATGGATTAGGGAGAAATCCTTCGTTTGTACAACTACAGTACCAGCAATATGCCTTCATCGTTTCGGCTTTGAGCTGCGTTGCTGGAATCCTTTAGAATGCAGTGGCGAACCATTCATATGGATATTTATCGAACCGAAACCTGATAATTACTACGTTTCGTGGATTCTGTTGACAATAAATCTTGTATATTGCACCCGATATCGTCTGATATGATTGTGTCTGAGATCACCCAAAGCAGAACTTTCTTTCCCATGTTCTCAAACCTCCTCTGAGGAACCCATCCAACTTAGTTTATTGCTATTGGCGTCCCTAGGCTACATGCAGTGGTAAGAAGCATTTCACGGGAAGATAACATGAAACCCTTATGAACCATGATGATAGATGAAGCGGTGCTGTCATCTCTACTCAGGAACGGTTCCTGGCGCCGCAACTTCTATCGAGATATGCCCTCGAGTGGGAATCGGACGGGAATTCCTTGGGAAAGCCCTCGACCAGCATTGGAAGGATCAGAACATTTCCTCGTGAATTAGGTCATTTATTCACTGGAAAGTAACGTATGTATTCACAATTGAGAGCCCCATCCTAGGAGTGCAGAAGAAGTCACAGACGACGACGACTCCTCTGCTGGATGGGATTATTCTATTCTCGATCACGTTTCGCTTCGGCTGTCATCAATCACAAGCGTTCCCTTCAGCAAAGTTCCAGGGTCGATGTCCGGGAACATGACTGAACAGGCTGCCAAATCAACGCACGCAGACAACAGCGCTTAAAAAATGTACACACACTTCATGCTATCAGTCGTTGTAGTGAGGGAAGATGCGCTTGAGAGCTTGGATTCCAAACGACCGACGACGAAAGAATACTCTACAGATGTCCGCGCTTTGCTTGGATGCGGAGGAAAATCTAGATTTGCGCTGGTGCTATCGTGGCTCGACCGTACTCGCCCTCTAAAAGCCGCCACTCCAGCGTGAAGTCTGAGACAACTTTCGTCAGGATGCGTTTATTTGAGCGTTCCCTGGAATAACCGATTAGCGAGTCTGTGAAACCCGGATGAGGAGCTCTCTACGCTCTAGATCGCACGATTGTTTTCCAAGCTTACCGGAGTATTTGGCGCACGAAATTTGTTTTGCTATCTTGACTAACTCCTGGCATGGCACGGGGTTCTTGGAGGAACCGATTCAGCCAGGATGCGAGCAGTGGGAAAGCGCTTCGGTTGAGTGCCAAGAATACGTCGGCTTCCATTTCGATAACCTTGCGCGAAACACCGCCTTGCATATTCTGAAAATTCGAAGCATAATGAAACTGTTCATACTTTGGAGACGAATGCTCCGGGGACTAGTATTGTGGGAACCTACCTCTATAAGTCGCGCGACGATTCCTTCTCCACAAACTTCCAACGTTCTCCTGAGGAGATCGTGCCGCTCGGACGCCGTGATGAACTGCACCTGAGAACGTGAAGAAAAATCCGAGTCAGATTCTATAGTTTCGTCGAGATTATGCGCCCCGTCGGCGTGTATTACTCATCGTAAAGAATGACCTTGAACGTGATCTCTTGAACGGAACCCTTACCAAGTATGACATGACGGAGCGGAAAGTGAAAACTTCAGGCAGTTTTGTGCTGAGTATGGCTGGAAAGTTAATGCCCCTTGTAAGCATTGAAGAACTCCGAAGAAACCGTTTCGTCCTGAAGTATACTTTCAATGCGAGTCATATGACACGACAAATAGCAGCTCATACCGTATTTCATACACTCCAACAAGGTTTCGATCGAAAAAATATCAAAATAGGCGAGCCTCTTCCGCATCAAGAATGACAGCATCTTATAAAACGACTCTACCAAGTCAGTGCGTTCATGCAGATCTGCAAAGATCACATCAACAGTTAAGAAGGGAACAAGGGCTCCAAGGTGATGTTGGCAAATATTGCTAATTCCCATAACTGAAAACTTACTTTGCTCGAAATATTGAAGGCACGTATCACAGATGTTCACGAGGTTTTCTCCAAGCTCGGCGACATAGTCCGTCTTTGCGTGCACCAAGATCTGAAGAAAACAGCCGGTCATTGGATAGGGGAAGATGTGATTCGTTGACAGATTCGACGTTCTACAGGTTTCAACAGACCCCCGAAATAGGAGCTTCGATTGTCCTTGAAGGATCATCAACAGAGCCGAGGTGAAAAACGTTCGCTGAAGACGAATACTCACCGCGGTCGCACATTCTATCACAGCTGCGTTCGGTGCGGCTCTTTGTAAATCACAACAGAGCGTCAATATTTGCTTTAATAACGGACCGCGATTGGCAGTTTCAACGACCGGGACCGCTCGTCGCAAGCATTCGGCGAGGCCGTTGACAACCTTGAAAATCGAAACATAATTAGTTACACTGATCGCGACTGAACGCCTCGGGTTCTCGCCTCGAACTGGGGAGCGATTTCCGATCCCAGGGATGTCGGTCATACAGCACGGTCCGGCTCAATATCGACTTAATTTCGAACTCACCTTCGTGTTCGTCGAGTACTTCGCCCCAATCTGATTGAACAACGGTGCCAATTGCTCAACCAAGTGCTGACCAGGCTTGGAGCTCTGGGAGGGTCCATACCCGTCGGGAAAACTGAGCGATGAGAACATGGATTGCAGGAGATCTAGGTTTTCAACTGTTGGGTCGATGAAGGCTGGGTGTGCCTGCGAGGTAAAGATACCAAATATGAGCTGAAGACGAGGCCGAGTCCGTGGTGTGAGCGAAAGATTCTTGTGTTCAAGCTCCATACCTCGAAGGAATTGGTCATTTCTGAAAGCTGCATCACGAAAGGCGCCATCATTGCAGTCAAGCTTTTTAACGCTTCTTCTGTTGACCCCAAAGCTGATACCACGTGGCCGACAATAGCTACCAAACGGATTCGATCCCTGTAACGGAAGGGCGGTATAAGCCACCGCTCTCGTGACATGGCGTAACGAGGGCTCACGATGCACGCGAATCATCCTTGCCTGTGCTTCAGCGGTAGAGGACTCTGAGGATGCAGGACGATCCCGATGGCTTGCAAGATATCGTTTGCAACCGGAGCCAGTTGCTCTCCATGAGCGCGAGCCAGATCTTTCAGCGCCATGGATGCAGCAAATGAAATTCCAGGCTGTTGTAAGCCACGTAGGAGAAGATGAACTAGAAGAACGGGTGAGTGATCATTGGACGATTATGACCAGCTCGGCTCCGAAACTTCGTGGCCGGGAGCGCGAAGGCGAAACAAGGGTGTAATAAAGCTCACCTAGAGGTCCAACGTGTTGACCGGAGGTTTTCTCGGCGAAAATGCCGATCGCTGTCATGACTTGAGACATCACAGCGTCATTGGCAGCGGGGATTTGGGGGAGGAGGCTAAGAACTTCATGAACCATCGGACAGTGCTCATCTCCGTCGGCCATCTCACCTGAATACGATCGTGTTATCAGATAGCCTCACAAATGTGCCCCAATACATTCGTCTCCGAAGCGGCTTCGCGCGACGCAATGACTGCTGGCTCAGCATAAAGAATACACGGAGCGTTGCGAGGCCAGAACTCACCGACAGCGTTCAGGGAGAATAAACACGCCTCGACAGCTTTCCAATTATGCGTTGTACTATACGATGAAATCGCCATCTTCAGCTCTGAGATTAAGTATTGGAACATTGACATCGAAAGCAGAGTGTACACGTAAACCTGAGAGACGATATGACGAACGTTATTTGATGCAGGTGTCAGCCTGTGTGTCGCAATGGCATTGGTTTCATTATCGGGCTCAGCTAATGCTGAACTCACATAGCAGTCTGCGATGTCTTGTCTGTAACACCTATGATCCTCTTTCTCGTCGGCGTCCATGGTCCCTGGATCCGGAAGACGAGATTTGGATAAGAGTAGTCGCACAAGCTCTTCATACACTGGGTGCAGTTCCAAGGAGACACGACCCTTGGCTGCAATCTCGAGTCGGCTCAGATCATCCAGGAGCAGATGCCAGAAGGTGAGCGGGATTCTCGACAGTGTTTCTTCGAGTGGATAGTGTCCGGGCGTCCCGATGCACTCCTGCCCATGAAAATTTCGTTCTCAAAACCTGCTACAGTCAAGCGATCGCCTGAAATCGTCTCGCGGACTTACCAGTAACATCTTGAGGAATGCCTCCATTGCGAGTCTTTTGTCACCTTGAAGGTTCTGTAGGATCACTGAACTATGCGTTTCGCCAATACCTTGAAAGAGAAGATTCGAAACTGAATTCAGAACAAAATCTGCACCAAGATCAGGCCCGGAACTATAAAAGGGACCTGGCAGGGATGGAACTTCATGGCTTACCGGCGAGGAGTGAATAAACCGAGAACAGAGCATCGTGGTCCCATCTGGCCGACTTTGTATCGATGAAGGATCTACACCGTGCTATCACATGGACCAATATATCTGCCAAGGTACTGGGTAAACGGAACCAGTCCGGATGATTCAGACAATTCAATAGGGCATCACAAGCGGCTTCGTGGTTCTGCGGCATGTGATCTGCAAGTAGAATGAACCGTCAAGCTCTCTCAAACGGTGCAGGATTTCACAACTTCTGAAATCTAGAAAGTATCCAGAAATTTCGGTTATCATGCACTCTTTTCTTTGATGATGTCTCGGGAAATCTCATACCGAGCAGCGCTATACAAAGATCCGGCGGCATCGCTTCGACGGTGTCCAAAGTCACCCATTGTGTGATCGCGCGCATCGAAACTTCTCGGAGGGTTGGTTCAGCCAACGCGGAGCAGCACAGAGCGAGAACATCTCTCGTCGACGATGCTAGTGCGAACTGTGGCCCATCAATCTTAGCAATCTGAAAATTTGGATTTAAATTATCAAGACACATGGAGCTCATGGCCACCACAGTGAGCTGCTCCATTCAGAACTTCTCATCCGCGAGAAGGGCATCGAGATATCACTAACCTGGTCCGGTAATGCCACAAGGAACTCAATCAGGAGCAGCGCATGGGATGATTTGAGATTATCGATCATGTCCGGTACTGCGGTCTTCCAGAACCCTCTCAGCGTTCGAGCTGCGAAGGCTCCGAGCTGGGGGAGAAAAAAAGTTTTCCAAATTCCGACGATGGTTCAACATTCCTCGACGGGAAATTCCATGTCTCCCCGTGTCTTCAGGTACCCAAAGTAAAAGAGACGAGATCTCACGCCATCAAAACTTCATCTCATGGATGACCTTAGAGAGCAACATGACGGGACGATTCGTCCACGAACGGGAAACTTACCGTGACCGCCAGTTTCACAGAAACTTGCTTGGCTTGAGGAGTCTGCTGAAGAGCATGGGTAACAAGGGCTTCCACCAATTTGGTTCTGAGCGCTTGAAGTTGCTCGTTATTGAGATCTTGGACACCCTGACAAATCTTGGCATGCAGCATGGAACTGCCGATCAGGTGACATTTCATGTCCTGAAAGAAGGCTGACACTGAGCACTTGATCCATGTATAGCAGCGGCCTGCTTATCCAAGAGTGGCTCTGCTGTGCCAGCTCCGCCGAGTTCGACTCTTCCCATTATTGTACCTTTTCTGGACGCAATAAATCCCAACAGAGTTTCCATGCTTCTGGACTGTACTGAACTTCATAGAGAAATGCATTTGCTTCTTGGGACGCTGCTGGGCCTGCATTCGGGTCGAAGAGACGCTCAATGGCCTGAAATTATCAATTTCTCAGAGATATTTTAAGTGAGTTCCTGGTTGAATCTCCGTGATACTTTCGGTTCTCTGACATCGTCTCCGAACGGCAAAGCAGCCTTGGATGATCGTACGGGTTCAGCTCCATGAAGCTTGGGGCGCCCTGTCAACTTGAACGCGCTCTCAGAAACAAGTCCACAGTTGTCCGCACTTTTCCATCTACTTACTCCTTCTATCATTGGTAGATTGACCTCCATGAGTGCCGTACGCCGCACAGCACTTCAGGCTCTTGAAATACACAGATTGTTCGTTTTTTGGAAGAAGTTTTGGAAGTTCCGTTCTTCTCTAGGTCTGTTTCCCAACAATTGTGCCGTTCTGTCTTCATAGGGAGACGACATGTTGGATAAAACGACACCCTTCGGCCACGACCATATTTTGATCTCTCCGATCTAATCTCGTCTCATGGGAAAAGTCAATTTTCTAACCACGGAATCGAAACTCAGCCCATGAGATCCCCAAAAGGGTTTCTTTCCGATCAGTGATTCTGAGCATTCCTGTTCCTCGATATAGAAAAGTTGACTTCCAACAGACAAGAGTGTCGTCTGCTCGCCTCTCAGCTGATATCTGGCTGAGCGGGCGCTTTCGATTTCAGACAGGAGAGAACCCCATGTGTTTTGGCCTATTTCGAAGTTGCTCAATGCGAGAAGTACACCTTCGATGGCTTGACGCTGTGGAACTCCAGAATTCCCTCTCGCTCGATGAGAGAACTAACTTGAGAAGAAAGACTTTCATCCCTAAAGTGGTGGACGTCGTTTTCAGGAAAAATGCCCCGCAGGAACCTTGAGACAGTGAATGCGGCCGCGCTGGAGGAAGTCCGAGCGATGCCTGAGATGTACGGAATGAGCCTGATGATAAGATTATCATTCATATCCCGGAAACTCAACAGATGATGATGGCCGAGAGGCATCGACGACTTCGCGAAAAACGATGAAGAAGAAGTTAGGGAGAAGACCAAATAGCAAGCTGACAATCACCGCGCAATGATTGCGCTCTCAGAGCATCCTCCGGAAGAGATGAGCCGTGAGGAAGGCAGCCCGTCTTCTGCCTTATTTTCGATCCGATTGCCCGGTGCAGACCCGGGAGCCGGGAATCTGCTTCTCGGGCCAGGGGAAGGCCATTGCGGTTTGAGGAAAAGAAAAACGCTGATTGTGAGATGAGGAAGCACTCACGCCAGAACGCGGCTGACCCTGTCGTGAACAGAAAATAATCGGTAAATGGGGAAATACACGATGCTCCATGAGATCTGGATTTTTCTTGAGCGAGCTAAGTCATACTATACGAGAAACATGAGTGGGAGATGAGGAGCAGATCTACGTCGCTGGGCAGAGTTCGGTTACGGCGAAATCTAACAGCTCAACCATTGAATCATTTTACAGCGATACGGAATCTCCGAATGAAGGATGGGAGCTCCTCTCTCAATCTAGATCCCATCTGGAGAACGATCCGGCGTCGCCGTCGCGGACTTACTGCTGCGGCGACTCCAGTTTCCATAGCCCATCACATGTTTCTCTTTGCGATGCTTCTCAAAATCTGACTCCACCTAAGCTGCCGCTCTCATCGTGGCAAATGTCAATCAATTCCGCTCCGAATTGAACCCAGTCGACCGCACAGACCGTTCAACTTCTCTTGTTCATTCAACGTTTCATCCCTCAAGGCCTGGTCCCGGTCATCGTTATAGATCTTGATCAACTTTCCCGACTCACACGGACTTCATGTCCTATTCCGAACGAGCCTTTGGCTGTATGAATGATGTGCGTTTGACCGCGCAGGCCGCTCCCTCGAAATGACTAGGTATTCTGTTCTGACCGGCGGCGTTCTATTTCCTGTCTTCCGACATCTGTTCTCCGATTTGTGCTGAAACATCGTGGCTCCTATTTCTGAGCATGCAAGCTATGCCGGGATTAGGATGCCCTCCGACCACGGGAGCTTTTTTGAGACGATTCCGCAGCGATGACGGCAAAGCTCTTTAAAAAGCCTCAAGAAGTACTGAGCGAGCGATCTTCTCGCTCAGATGTCCGACCGACCGACCGTCTCTATGTGAGGTATCGTCTGCTCCTCTCACAGCTGACAGACTGCTGTGTGACCGGCAGCGGCGGCGACGTTCGCAACTGGCTTGTTTCTACCACTACAGACGGAAATACCGTCATCGCCAAAGCCGGTTCGCATCTCGAGGCAACTGCTGTCAGTTGGTCGAAAGTTTCCCTCTTGTGAGCATCTCCCCAGCATTGTAGTGTGGAAGCCATGGCGGATAAAATCAAGTGTGAGTTTCGTGTGGTTCATTGTGCTAGTTTCACTTCACACTAGAGGCAAGCCCTAATAAACTGGAGAGCGATCTGTTTTCTGATATTAAGCTCATCAGAGGAGACTATTGAATGGAAATGGGTCAGGGAATCCTCCGAGCGCATGAGGAGCGTCCAGAGCAAATGTTCCCGCTCTGATCCAGTCTGAACGAACTTGACGCTCATTTATGCGATCATGTTGCGGGCCGCGGCACCACTTTTCTGAAAACTTTCCTGAAACGATGCTCGGGGTCGGATCTCGCGAAGCACCGTACGCTGAGAACTGGCTTCTCAGCGGGTTGCCACGCTGGCGCATCTTAAGCCTGGTTTCGCGACCGATGGGTTCCAAGAGCATTCTCAGGATCTACTGTCGATTGCAATGAGTTTTACGGATTAATGGATTTCTCAATAGAATATTCCCGCGCTTCATTCCAGGTGGACCGGTGGTTGATATTCTTGGAGATGAGATGACAAGGTATGCCTCAATATCAGCTTCGGCCATCAATCATTGAGCCTGTGTTTCTTCCGAGGGAATTGTGATCTAAATTATTTTCTTGAAAAAAATTTACGCTCCAGGATCATCTGGGACATCATAAAAGAGAAACTGATTCTCCCGTTCCTGGACGTTGAGATGCATACCTATGATTTGGGAATGGAGAACCGCGATGCCACTGACGATCAGGGTGAGTTCAAAGGAATGCAATAAAAATCGGCAACTCGACCTTTGATAAAGTCTGCTTTCGAGATCAAAGAACGGTCCAGGAGTCCATTTGAGATGTGAATCCATTCTTGATCTCTCGTTTGGACCGGCACCAGGGTACAAATGGCCTTTGGAACGTACATCTTTGTCTCAACGTCGACGGCTACCGCCGGCAGCGTTAGATGTCACACGGAAAGATTTTTTCCTTGAGAATCCGTGTAATTAAAATCGCCGAAACGGTGAAGACTGAGCTCATAGGGCCGTCTGTGAGACCTTCAGTTGGACGGATTCTCCCGTCTGGCGGAGAGAATGGATGGCAGTGTTTTCCTCGACGATTTTCCGCTTTCGCGCATTTGTAGACTTGGACAGCTGTCGTGACGAGAGCAATTCGCGCGATCGAGATAAAGTTTATTATCGTGAAAGCGAAGTCAGAAACCATAGCTCAACTACACGTTCTCCGTTCACAGTCACCGTCGACTGCGCCAACGCTATCAAAAAGTACAATGTTGGCATCAAATGCGCAACCATCACCCCTGATGAGGCCCGAGTTGAAGAATTCAAGCTGAAGAAAATGTGGAGATCGCCCAACGGAACCATCAGGAATATCTTGGGGGGCACCGTTTTCCGGGAAGCTATTGTTTGCAAGAACGTCCCTCGTCTTGTGCCCGGATGGCAGAAGCCTATCGTGATTGGACGTCATGCTTTTGGAGATCAATATAAAGCAACTGACTTTGTGGTCCCTGGGGATGGGAAACTCCAGATCACTTTCACGGGAAAAGACGGTCAAGTGATTTCTCACGAAGTTTACGAATTCAATGGAACCGGAGGTGTCGCGATGGCGATGTACAATACGGACGAGAGCATCAAGGAGTTTGCCCGGTCTTCCATGGAGTACGCTTTGGGCCGTAACTTGCCGTTGTATTTGTCGACGAAGAACACCATCCTCAAGAAATATGACGGTCGCTTCAAGGATCTGTTCCAAGAGATCTACGAGAAGGTGATAATTCGGGTTTTACCTGGACTACCTTGAATCTAGGAGCCCAAGACTATGAAATCTCGGATATGTGGTTCTAAACCCTTTGAATGCAATTTTTTTCAATTCGTCCACGAATCTGCAGGAGTTCAAGGCCAAATACGAGGCTAAGGGCCTCTGGTACGAACACCGTCTGATCGACGACATGGTTGCTTACTGCATGAAATCCGAGGGCGGCTTCGTGTGGGCCTGCAAGAACTATGACGGAGACGTTCAGAGTGATTCTGTTGCTCAAGGATTCGGATCCCTAGGATTGATGACTTCCGTACTCATTTGCCCCGACGGTAAGCTTCTTCCGAAGTCTATTCTGTTCCCTGTTGCGACGAGATCCGGAAGGGTAAAATTATGAGGTCGGCCCGAGCACTGCGACTTGATTGGATTACAGGCAAAACCGTTGAAGCTGAAGCAGCTCACGGGACCGTGACAAGACACTACAGGATGCATCAACAAGGAAAGGTAAAGCTTTGACAGAACTCATTGAGAGACATGCACGGCTAGGAAAACCGAACTGATTCTAATCTGGATCCTTGCAGGAAACCTCAACGAACCCGGTCGCGTCAATTTTCGCATGGACTCAAGGGTTGGCTCACCGCGCCAAGCTCGACTCTAATGACAAGCTGGCCAAATTCTCAGCGGCTCTGGAGGCTACATGCATTGAAACGATCGAATCCGGCTTCATGACTAAAGATCTTGCCTTGTGCATCAAGGGCTCCCTTGACAAAGTCCAAAGGTCGGACTATCTGAACACATTCGACTTCCTGGAGAAGATTGCCGAGAATCTCAAAAAGAAACTGTCGCAGTGACTAGTGAGCACAGGGAGCAAGCTTTGACTACGTGGAGGACAAGAGGATGACATTTTTCACCCTCTCTTGTAACATGCCCGCTCAAACGTTACCACCTTTGTACAAGAATTTTAACGTTTACTGATGTGACCCAACGCAGCGATCTTTACAGATTAAATCGTTTTTAGACTCCAGTATTCCATTCAATAAAGATCTGATTTTATCCCCGAATGGCATCTCAGATTGCGATGAGAATGGGAGGGTTTGGGATGACTGCGCGCAAAGATATCCAGAAATTCTTTGAATTATTTGTGCTTTATTTTACTCTAACCTAGTATCGACCCTGCAGTTCATCTCTATGTTCAACTTCTCATGACCACTTGCGGCAGATCGATCAATTCAGATGTGAGCTCGATGTTTCGCACGCCTCCGAAGAAATCTGTGAGCTGCGCTTCTTTCACATCGCGTTGGAACAAGTTTTTTCGAGTCGCGACAGTGGATATACATTGACTTTTGGGACAGACCTGTAGGGAGAAGATGGCGACCTCAGTGACAGGTTATGAATTGAATATTCGCAAATGGAAAGCGGAACGCGGCGGGGAGAAGAAAGGTAGTGACTCCCCTCGATTCGCCAAATATTAGAGTGGGATATTTACATGGAACTATGCTCACCTTGAAAAACTCATGCATGCTGACAGCGCTGTCCGGCCGAACTCTTTCCAAAAATTGAAGTACGTAGAAAGTATAACGATCAATGACGTAGACACCGATTCGCGAATCGCCGTGATGCGATAAGCTGTCTTCGTTCACACGAGATGAAGACACCGCGAGGATATTCGGCGAATAGAATGTCAAAAACATGGATTCCGAGTGACACGAATCAACAATATACAGAACCTGAAAGAATCGCAGGCGTTTACGTGAAAACTTCGACTGAGGGATCGAGGAGAAATACGGTTCCCGGGTACGGCAACGCAACTCAGGCAAGAGAGAACCAGGAGTTCTCCGTAGATAAAACTCACCTCGTGGTAACGTCTCATCTGCCACATCTGCTCAAAAGCATCAGCGAGCTCCACACTCGTCAGTTCCTTGCTGTCTTGAAACTTGAGGAAACCTTCGCCACCGTGTCCCGTCATGTACACGAGGATGTTCGAGTGCTGCAGAGCAAGTAAAGTCATTGTCATGGATCTGGGCTTTCCGTCGAGACTCCAAGACATCGAAAATGAGGGCTGAGCCGGTCCCCCTTGCATGAGGCTTTGACAGTGCTCTTTCGAAGCTGAATCCCGGCTTCCAGGAACACCGATTACGATTCGGTCACTTGCGACCAACCGGTGAAGATGCAAAAGTACTGACACTGACACCCATACTAAGCGGATTTACCTCATCAGTTTGGAGTCTTTTGCTGGTCGGAGTGTTCTCGGGAACGCGTCCAGTCAGAAGTCTGTGGGCAAAGAAATGGATCAGTCAGGCCCCGAGGTTCACCCTTGCACGGAAGGAGCGTAAACGCTCCGGAGGTCATACCTGATGAAGCTCTCGACAGTGACGTCATAATTCCTGTAGTCGACTTCGACGTCATCGCCGTAAACATTGATAGCTTGTTCTCTATTGTTGAAGATGGTCGCCGGTGATGGATTCCGGGAGTTACAAGCCATGTCATCCGCTTCGAATGAAAAAGTTGTCGTTAATAAATTCCGTGGGAGACACAGAAGATGCATTCCAAAGCTTTCGTTCGGGCATCGTCGCAACGAGCAGTGTTGATTCTCACCCAACATCAGGATTATTCGCGAGTCTGGTATACCCAGCCGCTTCACGCTACGATAGATTGAGAGCACGTTTGCCACGTGCCGGTAGTTGAACCAGAAACGGGAGGTACACACGAGTACCGCCCAGTTGTTCGTATGACCCTTGCTGAAGAATGTTTCTATCTGATCCCGATTTTTGTCTTCGGTGAGAACGTCTTCAGCCCAAGAAGACGTGATGCTAAGCAGCACTGTCGTCGGCAGCAGAATTGACCACAACCAGACCATGGTCGCGGATATCTTGATGAGACGGGCTCGGATCAACGGTCTGGATCGTTTCTCGGTCTGCACCCCTCTTCCTGAACTGGAACTGCAGGTCTTCTACCGAACAATATTCACGATGATGAAAGGGCTCTCTTAGCGGCCGCCTGGGCTCGTAGTCGTTTACTATACTCAGTCCACTTCCATGCGCCCACACCTCCTGCGGAACATATCGCGCATGCGGCAGGCAGGAACACTCTACCCGCTTTAAGTTTCAGAATCTGAAATAAAAAACTGCTCTCAGCTTTCGGAGATACTTGGGGGAGAACGCGGGGGTGCAGATGGCTATCGCTGAACGAAGTCTCAAGGAGCGGAGCACTCACGTGCAAGCCGTTATTGACTACGGCTATAGAGAGGGCGGCTGCGGCTGCTGACTGCAGGATAGTACGGGCTATAGCTTCTTGGCACGTGAATTCAGCGACTTTTTCGCCCTGCGATTCGGACGCGGGTTGTTGCATCTGAATCAGAGAATAGGTTACGGTTCACGCAGAAGAACTTCCGCCTGTAGAGTACAGCCGGAATCAACAATAGAGCCATGGAAACTATATGAGCATTGGCGGGAGCCGGTGAAGATTCTCGTCAAAGTCAAGTCGGATCGAGAGAGGATTGAATGACGGAACAGGGCCCTGAGCTCAGGTGGCAGAGGAGGTGAACTCACGGCATGCAGGATATTTATTCCGCTCCCTGTCGCTTTTCCTTGAGACGAATTGTAAATCTACAGCCGTGAACGACTCGAGCAGCTGAGATCGTGAAAATCTCTCGCCGCCTTGTTTGTTGTTGTTCAGTGCTAATCATGATCTCTGCTCTTACATAGCGTTGTTGTGTCTTCTTTTGGTGGGTGTGTCGTCTGCTTCTTCACGGCGGGAACTCAAATCCGGGCTCGCAGCCCAAGGGGTCCCAACGATTCTGAACCGGGTCTCACTGGAGAGTCTGCGAACCCCAGTCCTCGCGCGGAATTGGGGGATGATGCCTCCGAAGTGGATTGCCTCGGTGAGAATTCCGAGACCGGAGCTAGGCGTGTTCGTATTCGTTGATACGTCTTCTCACTCGAATATGAGCGTCTCTTTACTCGACGACGCATTGTACCCATATTCATGTCCGTATTCGCCACCCGACCCTTATTCATATTGGTGCCCATTGCGACAGCAGTTAGGCTTGGGATTACCCACGCTCTGAGTGAGTCGCCTTGATCAAGTTCGGCAGCTATGCAGGCAATTCGGACGGAAGCACGGGAGGGCCTTTTTCGACAGCCGGTGCTCCGGCAGGACACATGTGAGGGCAGCGCTCATCCGAGCAGATCGGACGCCGACTCTTTACATGTGGTACCGTTCCATCGCTATATTCGGTCCAAGATGATTATACGGCGCAGGATTGCTGTGATGAACACACCATGACCGTCAAAATCAATCGGCACGGCACGGACCGGCAAACTGGACCGCAGAAGTCAAGTGAAGAAACTCACTGTGACGGTGCCTAGACCCCAGAAGTCCACAAAGTACGATGTTCACACTCTTTGGAGCTGTAAAACGCAAGATTCGCTCTCGTTCCGCTGAAGCGTTCAATCGGAAATTTATTTTCTCATAGACATACATTGATATTATATCTATATACTTGTATAGAGCTCTGGAAGAGGGAAAATATGCGAAACCTCCACTCGAAAACTGCGGAGAAAGCATATTACTGACACACAGCATCGGTCTACGTGTCTCCGAATGATCGTGTGTTTCAAGGACGTTCTTGTCAAGCATCGGGCTCTTCGAGCGCGTTCCGAGTAGCTTAATTTAATTCGACTAAATTTAGAAACTTCCGACGGTGTTTTATCCGTGATTTGCTCGATTTTTCCCCTCTCGGGTCGGAAGTAGGGTTATTGATCGTTCGAGCTGCGCTTCGCTGCTCAAATACATCTTGAATGATTCATTTAGAATAATTCTCTCCAGGAGCATTTCACTCTCAGAGAAAGACCTTTAGGATTGAACGGCAGTTCAATTTCGGGAGAGGAACGACATCGGATGCATTTCGGAACAGAACAATGTGCTGCGAAGATTGATAAACCACAGATAAGGATAATGTTCGCAGCCGGGAGAATTGAGTTGATGCATCGTTGAAATTTACACCCGTGACCAAAGATCGGGTCGCCGTTCAAGTCGGCAAGGGATCCTGATCACATTTTGAAGACATTGATAGGGCAACACGAATCAGGTTTTCGCAAAATTAGGAGAATTGGACGATTTCCAGAACGGCGGGAACGAACGCAGACCATGCGATCAACAAAAAAAAAATCGGGAACGACATCAAGAAGCTCCACGATGCGGAATGCATCTCGCTTAGATGTCGTCGATGTCAAGATCGTCTCCATCATCCTCTTCAGGCGGCGGGGCTTTTCCATTGTTGTTCATTGAGTTTCCGTTTGGTTTCGGAGTGGTTTCTTTCACCTCACGCAGACCTTCAGCTGTGTGACGGTCATCGTACTGTATCTCCACAGCATCTGGAACGGAGAAATCTCGAATGTTAGCCACTGTCCCTCACATGATGAATGGTGACCTATGAGAGGATGAGTCGAATCCATGGACGAAGAACTCACCTTCAGCAGAATCTTCATCCTCGGTCTCTTCTTCTGCGTTTTCAAGCCAGTCTATGAAGGGTTTAGCCTCGGTGTGGATGAGCTGGGCGAAGTCTTTGCCTACGAAACGCTTGCTCACCTGGAAGAATGACTTGTTGTTAGAACAGACGACGCGCAGCATAGCTTCTAGAAAGTTAGCGAACAGCGTCTTGAATGCGTAACGAACCTTTTTCGACCACTCAAGGAGAGATTCTTCGTCGACAATGTCCGCGTCGTAAAGGACCTTGAATATGAGGGCGGTCTTCGGCAGTAGGGTGTCCTTATGGAGCTTGATCGATTGTTCAATGGCTGTTCAACAAACAGGTCCAGCGGTTAGATTTTCAGATGAGTGCGAATCATGAGCCCTCCGACTGTATTGAGGAGAACCTCGCCATCAAGATCCGCGAAAAGTGACTCACCTCCTAGCAAATACTTTTGAGCACGTTTGTTGTCGTGAGTGAACATGAGGAACAGAGGAGCATGAGCCTTGATAAGTTTGACGGCGTCGTTGTTGAGAATGAGTTCACACAGAATCATCGACGCTTTGTCTTTGATCTCCAGGCGGTTAGCCTCGGCTAGAATAGCTTTGTATTGAGCCGAAGTGATCGGCATTTTGTCTTTGACGAATCTGAAGAAGATTGTGCTCCTTTCTTCCTCGCTCTTGTCAGTATCAGCGTCAAGCATGAGGGCTGAAAAAATAACACAACCATTGAACATGTTTGCCGAGGGTAAACGACCAGTCACCATTTCGGCTGATGTGATCGGTTGCTAGGAAGGATATATGCGAATTGATCCAATGATTGGCTTCGACGAGGCGAGAAACACTTACACTTGGCGCCAACGCTGAGCTCCTGCATCCTCCTCTTCATAGCTTCGGTTGAGGTATCTTCGACCCAGTCTTCGTCGAAGTCATCTCCGAAGTCGGCACCGTTCCCGGTGTCCCCGTTCTTGATCTCACCTGGATGAACATTTCTGACCGTCAGATCATGATTCGTGATACACATCTGTGTCCCCCACCGTGTTCAATCAATTCAATTTGCCCCTTGATTATGAATAGCAGCCGCTGCATTGTGAAGTCTCATTGTTTGAACGAAAGGTTGTGACACGCTCCCAAATCGCGACGGAATCATTGGCATAAGCAGGGTGTCTCAGCGCCTCTTTGCCTCCTGTTCACTCGTCTGTGATAATGGCTGGTGAACGCGTGTGAATGAGTGAGGGTGCGTGGCGTAATAAAAACGAGACCAGGAGAAAAGTACCGCTACAGCACATGGTAGCACAGCGGTCTTTCATAAACCGTCGCGCAGCAAGCGTTCGCTTGCAGCAAGATCTCCCGTGAGCCGCGTCTAGTGTCGTAACTAATACCGTTCGAAAGTAGAACAGCCTTATTGGTTCTGGATTCTGCCCGGTTCGATCGGAAAGTACTTGTTCTGCTGCCGCTTTTAAAACGAAATTCAGCAAAATTGACGCAACAACCTCGCGTTCAGAGAACGAAACCAGCGACGATGCACGAGCAATGCGTTGGAGAACTGATCCATGTCCTCGATCCACCGACGCTCGGAAACACATGGAAGTCATCGCCGCTCATTAGGATTTCCTCGTGGAATGAGGAACGATACGCTGAGGGGATGACGAACCGCGAACCGAGACGTTGTTTCATTGTTATCTGGACAAGTCACGGCTGGACGTGAAAGTCTGTGTCGTGTGTATCAAGCCCGCCACATTACGCAATGCCAGCCAGTTCTTTCCCTCCTTGATAACCATCTGTTCTCGAATGCTCTTCGGAGCTCAAAACCACATTAAGACATGACGCGAATGTTGTTCATGCCATCGTTCTCTCTCAAGTTCTCATGGTAGCTTATTCTACTGTAGAATTACGACATCTACACTTGTTGCCATCGGAGGGAACATTTGATTTTCGGACAGCCGCAGATGGAACGACAAATGGCCGTCACGCGCAAACGACGGCACACACACACGTTCGTTCCGACTAAGGATAAAACGTTGTGGCGAAACCTGGACGGCAACATGAATATGTTTCGTTCAAACGGTTCCCACATATTCGATCATATCGCACGGAGTCCTATATGATTGGACATCTTCATCGCGAATGATATTTCTCCACCTCGCTCGGCATTCCGGAAAGTTTTCATGGTCATTCTCCTGCATTCAACAAGAACCGCTCATGATCTCCATGGAAGGAGTATTCGAGAGTCTTGGATCGAGGATTGACCAGAGACGAAAATACTCCTCATCTCAGAAATTCGCAATCGAGGAAAACTATTGGGATGGCCCGTTCCGATCACAACTCGAGAGAATAACATTCGCCGAACCGTGAATATGTATCTTGAAACACAAGCTGAACGTTTTTCTCGAAACAATTCATTTGAACGAATTCCTTCGAGAGCGCGTGGCGGAACTCTCGCATTGGAATCCAAGAAGTTTGTCGGAATCTGGCTTGGTCATAGGTGTTTCATCAGCTTGCCGGGCGTCCCCCAAGGCCGCTGGTCAGGGTTGATCAACGAACTAAAATTGTTGCTGAACTTGATTCAGACAGCTGATAGAACATTTCATCGCTGCGACGGCTGTTCGCCGAAACTGAAACGTGAGCTGTCGAAACGTTCATCTGAATTATGTGGCTCTGAGCTCATGATACTGGGGTTCCAGAAGAGATCGACAATTTGTAGATGTTCCCTCTACCATACCGCGATCGTTCTCATGTCAAGTTCCGATGAAGAGCATAAGTAGGAAGCGTATTTCCCCGATCACAGAGAGAGGGGGATCGAGAATGGTTTTCTGCTTAGAAAAGCGGGAAGAAGCAACTTACCAACATCATTCTCCTCGGCAGAATTGTTCGGCGAGGCGTCGTCTTTCTTCTTCTTGTCTTTCTTCGGAGTCTTGGCATCCTTGGCCTTGACGTTTGTTCCCTCCGGGGGGTTCTTGAGGATGAAAGTATTCAGCTTGTGGTTGGTCTCAAGCTGTCCGGAGTGTCCACAGGCCTTGCATGCCGTAGTGATGATGCCTCGTTTCTGCAACACGGTCAGCACGGTCTCCGGGTTGTCGCATGAGGCGCAGAGAACATACTTCTTGATGAAGCCGTCAAGGATATCCTGCAGTTTGTTGGCATCGTGTTGACCGTTGACGATGAATCGGTCAGCCTTTGCATCGCAGTGTGTCTGAGAGCCAAGCTCGCAGCCGAAGTACTTCGTGGGGTAGGCCGGGGGTCTACTCAAGGCCTTGGCGATGTCGGTCATGTTGACAATTACGGTTTTGATACCATTGCCTTTACCCTCGACTTTGGCGATAAGCTTCGGCATCTTGTACCGATAGAACTGGTCGTTCAAAGACCGGTTAATATTGATGTTAGCCATGATGGAGTTGTTGCTGGTGGTGATGATCGCAAACAACTAGATACAGAGAGACACCGGGGCCACAAGTAACCAACACAATTTGTCGGGTCGGCCTGGATCAGCAATCAGGAGCTACCTGACCAAACAGCAGCCCTTATCTTTTGATTGATGTTGAGTGATTGATTGATTCAGAGCTTGATTTTGCTTGATTTTGATGTGGTCGATTTTGCAGGGACAGTTGTTGCGGTTTTCGTTGCTGCCGCAGATCACTGAGCCAAGGTGGCAAAGATGGCAGTTGCAGCAGCAGCAGCAGCAGCTTCAAGGTTTACGGACAGAGATACAAGATACAAGGGTTCAGGATCGTAGGAAGGTTGTCAAGTGAGTTGGCGAGACGTCGTTAGCAGGCCCTGTCGTTGTGGTTGTTGTTGACGCCAAGCCCAACTGCTGCTGCTGGCATCTATGGCCTGCAAGCTTTCTGTGACGTTGCCTGGAGCGCGTCGTGCTGGCGCTTTGATTGACCCTGGGGGTCGTGTACGGAGATGAGGACGCCGGGGAGCGCGCGGCTGACCGGAGTCGAGACACGGCAGGGTGACGACACCGCAATGCACACCACAAACCCTCATAAACAAAAAATCCACCGATGCCTCGCTCACGGCGAACCAACGATTACGGCAATAGCCAGATGGGCTATGCGACGACACCGTCAAAAGCAGCAGTGTCTCTATTACAGATCGAGTCCCTCTGTCGCACTCACTCTTACTCTTGCTCACTCTCTCGGATCGAGTAACCAGCGGAATGAAGAGCTTGATCGTCGACCACTCAGTTTATCAAGCCTGAGCTTAGATGCTCTTTCGATCCGCCAGCGGCAAGTTCGTTCGACAGCAGATTCGTCGGTAGGTCCTTCCGTCTGTTCGTGCACTCGTCCGTCCGTCCGTCTGTTCGTCTGCCGGTCTGGTCGCTCGTAAGAGGGCTGGATGACTGCCTGGCTGGCTGACTATGGCCTCGATATGGCTCTGCTAGCAGCAGGAGCGAGTCCGAATCGACAGATTTGATGCAAAACTCGCACTCAAACTTGCGAGGTAGCCGAGAATACGAACGATAGCGATCGCTCACCGTATCAGGACGATAAACTCAAAGGGCACAGAGTTGTTCAACGATGATCCACCAGTGTAGCCTTCCGAATGATGACGTCCTAGCAGCGGATAGGGCGCTGGGTGATGAGGCAGCAGCAATGAGAGCAGACAGTCGTCGTCGTCGTCGACTAACCACCAACCGAGCTACAGCAGCGCCATTTGAGCGAGAGGGAAGGACGACCGCCGCAGATTGTCGGCGGGATTTTCTCGAATGAACGCGTGTTTAAAGGGACCATCGGCGGCGAGGAGAATACATTTCGAAAAACTTTGAGCGCCAAACAGAGTTTAGCAACCTGGTGTGGGAGAGACGACCGCGTCAAACCGAAATTCTCGCAGATGGCGAGTTTGGAAGATACCGAACGGGTTAATAACGGAATTGTTAGATACCAACTGTGCAGATGATGATCTTCTCACACAAGAAACTTCGAGAAAAGCCTCATGGCATCGCCATCGGGCGCTCCTGGTCACCTTCTCGTGCTTTAGTAACTTACGCAAATCGTTTTGGAAGAGCCTCGATGTAGCGGTGGCAAGAACGTCTTGTCAAAACCTTTGAATTGTAGGACCATTTCATAGTCTGCGGCTATTCCCATGGTAATATCTCCGGAATCAGTTCCGCGGGCTCTGAAGACTGAGGTCCGACCGGCCTCGGAATCTATGAGCTCAAGAGGCTCCAGGAAGTGCGGTCAGATCAACCCTGACACGTGCACTGTAGACAGCGACGAGCATGGTCAAAACGACTCTCGGGTTCTCTTTCACAGAGCGGTATCCTGTGGTATGTTCCTGCGGGAACTTTGCCTCTTACGAAACCTTCCTCATACGACAAGTTCCTTGCACGAGAAGTCCCTCTTACGATAAACTCCTTACACGCCGCACTTCTTGTAAAAAAACGTGAGTCCCTCATACGCCAGAATTGAGGCTATTTTTGCAAATTGGGGAGATTCGGCAGGTAGTCGTCATTTCTGGAAAGTTCTCCTCACCGAACGCGACAGTTAATCCCCGAAAGATGATTGAACATAGTCTGCGGAATCTCCTGCGAGGTTTCGACAATATTCGTCTTGTTCTCCGCTGTCAAAGTTTTACTTGCGACCTCGGATTCAAGTACCGTGGCTGCGTGATATCCTGTGAGATTATTCCCGACAATAATCTTCTTGTTCTTTGACGTCGTAGTTCAATGTATTTAAATCTCGCGCCTGCGCGTGTGTGCCGAATTCCGCCGCCGCGAACAGTCTTTGCTTGCTTTCACTAACGGCTCGTCGCGCGCGCGGTACCGTGCGGTGTTCCTTTTGATCGCGCTTTCAGCCTCAGTTCTGTCAAAATCATGCCACTCACAGAGATATGTTGCGAGAGGAAGCCTATACGCGTTCGGAATTCGACCGTACGTGCTGGTCCAATGCCAGACCCTTCCGAAGCACAGATCGTACCGAGGAAATCAATACGTAGTATGCGACAAATCGGACTTCAGAGGATCCTCAAGCCAGCACACTATCGGCCGCCACATCTCAGGGAAGTTTCGAAAGCTCAACTTGTGAGCAAGAGGATGGGAAGCTGGCTTCGAAACTTGGGAAGGGAGAACCCCTCGCTCGATGGCCGAGGAAATTCGAAAGCTGGAGAAATCACAAAGTTGGCGAAGTTCTGTGGGAGCGCGATCCGAGCAAACTCGGTTGATCGCAAGATTCTACGGAATGCGATCTCGGCAACCTGGAAAGTGAAAGTTGGTACGAGAGAACTGAAGCGGAAGGAGATCCAATATACGAGGATTGGACGCGCGATAATCTTCTTCAGGGGTAGCCAACCTGCGGCCCGAGAAGTCCTCTTGTACGGCCAACGATGTCACCTGGGCAATCACACGGGATGCGGCTCTCGTGGAAGTTCTGAGAGTACCCTCCAGTCGCGCGTATCAGAAAGCCAACAAAACGGAACGAACTTCGTGCATGACCAGCCTTCAATGAGGAGAACCCTGCGTAAAAATAACTATAGGTCGGACAGGTCGTTATACGCGTAGAACTTCCTACAGAAATTCATTTTCACGAGTTATTCCTGATGAGCGCGAGTCCTCGGTCGTTGTGACCCGCACGACGAGGAAGCACGGACAGTAGCGTACCGAGGGACGGAGGCCCAGGGGGCCATGCCCCTCCCCCCCCCCAAGATTTTTCCCTGGCTCATAGAGCTCCATGTTGAAGCTCAACATCATCTTCTATTGGTCTCCCCCCGTCAAGATAGGGCGAAAGCGTTCTTGGCCCTACCCAAAAAAAAATCCTGCGTACGCCCCCGAGCACGGACGCGCATCTTGCGGCCTGCGGGAGTCCGTCAACTATGGCATGCGACCCGGCGGCACTCAAGTCAACCTCGGCTAAACCCAAAACTCACCCATAGTGGGGAAAATCGACAAAAATCGACAGCCACCCGCTCGGAGAATAGATGCAGCCGTGCGGACAATGCCAATGAATGAACGAAGAAAACCTGATCATCTCTGATTCAGTCAACAATTATGATACCTGTCACGGTGCTTCCTCTGCTATCGGAAGTGTCATCATAACGCGCTCGGATGGTCGGTACAAGGTGATTCTATAAGGTTCGGCAGTCGTTCCGGCCAACCGTCGTTATCACTGAATGTGCTCTTCAGCTGCGAGTGAGGGTGTACCGAGCTTGATGCGCTGATAAAACCTATTCGCCTGCTCTGGTGGCAGACATACACAGTCGGATCTTAGCAAGGAAACTCTCCGAGGCGAGAGAAGCGTGTATCAAGCGAACCCATCCGACGACTCACAGAATGCGCCAACAACGGAGTAGCGGACGATCCAAACGGCAAGAGCGGCTCCCGCTGGTCGAGTCCCAGCTGACCAGAATCCGACGCAGAAAACGATTCTTGCCAGCGGCCAGTGAGCCAACAGTTGCGGCTGAGCCCATTGGATCCGCGCATGCCACTTGTTCAATGTGTGGACTTCACATCTCAAGCTAACTAAGAGAGAAGATTTCCCCAGAGGAGAGCACGGGCCAGACAGCTCTCAGATCGATGGTGTACATCAAGGAAGTGGTGGACAACGGAGAGAGTTCGGTTTTCTACTCCTGATCGCGCGTGAGTAACTTGAGAATTGCGAGTTGATGATGAACCCAAATGATCCTCAATGTGAGCACCCATCGCTTGAGGCAAATAGATAATGATCTTAGATCCTGCGATACTGTACGATACCAATGCAATCATTCACGGATATTCTCGATAGATTCCATCAATCACTATACCATTCGTTGTAAAACAGCAAACCGCGCCAGATTCGATAAGATTGTCGGTTGCCTAGAGTCAACAGCAGCAGCGGATGGTCCTTGAAGGACTGTGTCTACTCAGGGAAGGTAAAGGCACTCTGCAAACCGAATACTCGCGACGGGTTCCGTGAAAAAAATCCTCAAGAGTGGAAGAGGAAGAGGAGAATGCTCCGCCTCAGGTCGGTGTCACTGAGGCCCTTCAGATCGTACTCAGCTTCTGCAAGACTATCTGAGGGTAAGCATGAGTGCACAGAGTTTCCTCCCATAAATGACAGGCTTCATCAGGACCGTTCCGTCGAAACTGTGGAAAACCCCGTGAATCTGTAGAAATCCTCATGCAAGCAGTGTCCCTACCAAAACCGAAACGCGACAACAAACTAAATTGAAGAGCTACACATCATTGTCAACCTGCTTTGCTTCGGATATGGCTTCGGGCGGTTTCTCAGACGACGATCGCTTTGACTCAGCTTCCAGTATTCTAGTACCGCGCTGCTTGGTTTCGTTGCAATAGAGAAACCTTGGACGAACGCTTAGCAGAAAACCGTTATATCATGACATCTTCCGAATACTGCGCCCTCCTCTTTGGATAAGAAGACTCAAACGGTGTGGAGCTCATATGAATAATAATGACCGAACTCTACCTTTCCCCCCCGCAGACGATGCACGAATACAGCAGCTCGCCGTTGCGATCCGGCAACATGGTCATCTCCAAGCAAAGATCAACCCACTTCACAATGTCAGGACAACTCTCCTGGAACCGTGAGTCGATTGGTTGCAGAAAAAGCGGTCCGTATTCAGCCAGATCACAGCTTCCGAACTTACTAACACTCTTCTTCTTCCAAAACACCAGCGCCGCGGAAAAAATCAAGCCCGAAGACTTCGGGCTGTCTAGGAACGCGTTGATGGAGTATGGGGGCCAGACTGGAACTGTGGACGAGTGGTACAAACGGATGATTGGCATCTACGCCGGATGGATTGGCCTGGAGTTCATGCATCTTGTACGTTCAGATGAAACGCGACTCAGTTATGTGATAACTTCTTCCAATCATTGAAGGATTACGATCCTTAAGGTTGTTTTATTGATTCCAAGGACCGTACGCGACGTGATTGGTTCGTCAAGTCTTTAGAACGAGACTCCTACCTCTCACCAGCGCCCATGCAAGAGTTCCAGTCGCAAATCCTGAAAGTTCTCCTCGAAGCTCAAAACTTCGATCACTTCGTGGCTAACAAGTTTGCGACGACGAAACGCTATGGAGGAGAGGGTGCTGAAAGCATGCATGCTTTCATCCTCCAATTGCTCTCACAGGCTCCCATAAGTGAGTTCCCGATCTCGAAAGAAATCGGACAGTTTTGCAATCCTCCCTGGGAGAAAATTGACATGCCTTCTCTGGCAGGCGGAATATCCGACATCATCATCGCAATACCACACCGAGGCCGGCTGAACCTCCTCACTGGACTTCTTGGCTTCCCCGCCGAAACGGTTTTTCGCAAGATGAAGGGACTTCCCGAATATGAAACCTCCAAATATCCCACTGCCATAGGAGATGTTCTGAGCCACTTGTTCACTTCAACAAAGATTCAGGTACGTTCGTGACTTTTATCCCAGTTGTCTGAAGGTGCACTTCCTTGTCATGCCGTGACCGCTCGTATGGCTCATACTCATGATGGATACCAACGTTCTTAAAGGAAAGCCTACGAGTCAGTCTCCTGCCGAATCCCTCCCACCTTGAAGCAACGTCTCCTGTCGCCGTTGGGAAAGCTCGGGCTCGTCTACAACAACTCTTGGGGAACGATCGTTACAATTTGCTGTGCGATGCCAGTGACTACCACAATTCATGGGTGCTGCCGCTACAAATCCATGGAGATGCCTCGTTCGCTGGTCAAGGCGTTATCATGGAGACTCTACTACTCTCACGTCTACCTCATTTCAAAACCGGTGGATCGGTCCACCTCATAGTAAATAATCAAGTGAGTGTTCCTCGCCTCGAGCATGCGGATATTCAGAAAGATGATGGCATCGTTAGCGAAAAAGATTCCTGTGCATTCAAGCGAGCGGTTGGAAGCGAGGGTTTAACTGGCCGGATGCATTCCAGGTGGGATACACAACGCCGACAATGCTCGGGAAGTCGTCGTCCTATAATTCCGATGTGATGAAAATGATCAACGCACCCATCTTGCACGTCAATGGAGATCAACCAGAGGCAGTCTGCATGGCCGCGCAGTTGGCTCTCGACTACAGGTAAATTCATCTCCAACGGGTGAAGCGCATCATGATGAGGTGTATACTGCTCTGAGTCGCCGGCATCATAAACCCGGCATCATACTGAACGAATGACATTCCACCGCTGCTATCATATCTGATACTGACGATCTCGTTGGAATTCTACTGTGTTCTAATTCCCTAGACAACGTTTCGGAGAAGACATTCTGGTGGACATGTGGTGTTTCCGGCGATGGGGACACAATGAAATGGATGATCCGACTTTCACAAATCCCGCCATGTATCGAGAGATCCACTCGCGCCAATCCGTCCCCGATATCTATGCGAAAAGGCTGCAAGTACGTGACCTAGGGTGATACGGTCCGGACGACCGTCGAACATGAAGCTTGGCGACACGATTCGATCATGAGTTCATTTCAGTCGCTACTATCACGACTGAGGATTTCCTTCCAATTCCAGGATGAAGGCGTTGTGACCGAAGACGACGTGAAGGGAATAATCGCCAACCACACAAACGCCCTCAACGAAAGTTTCAAGCGGTCTGAAACCACCGAGGCTCGATCCCAGTGCTTTGGGGGACGGTGGAAAGAGATGACAACGGCTCCACGAGATTGCCTCTTGAACGTGAACACAGGACTGCCGATTGATGTTCTCCAATACATTGGGCTGAAGTCCGTGGAAGTTCCGGAGACATTCGTGAGTTTGACATTCACGTCTACGTCCTCCCCCTGTCGTGGATGATCCGATTCCTGTGGTGCTTTCAATGCGAGTATTATCACTGTTCTACGCTTTCCAGAAAGTCCACCCTCACCTACGGAAAGTTGTTATCAACGAGCGCGCAAAAAGATTCACCGATGGACAAAAACTTGATTGGGCCATGGCAGAGCTGCTAGCTTTCGGGTCCTTGCTTTACCAGGTGCGTCAATCTCTTGTGTTCTAGCTTTGGAACGAAACGGCATCGTCGTTTCACGATGGACGAACATCCTGCGATCGTTAGCAATCGTTCTCCTTCAGGGATTCAATGTTCGCCTCTGTGGCCAGGACGTGGGGAGAGGTACTTTCAGCCAGCGTCACGTCATGTTGTTCGACAATGACACCGAGGAGCGTCTCGTCACATTGAATAACCTCAGACCGGACCAAGGTTTCATGGAGGTCGTCAATTCACCTCTGAGCGAAGAAGCCGTCGTTTCGTTCGAATATGGTTTCAGTCTTGAGAGTCCCGAAAACCTCGTTCTTTGGGAAGCTCAGTTTGGCGATTTCCACAACAGCGCACAAGTCGTTTTAGATACTCTGGTCACCTCCGGTGAACGAAAATGGATTCTGCAGAGCGGTATTGTCATTTTACTACCTCATGGAATGGACGGAGCCGGTCCGGAGCATTCCTCATGTCGAATCGAAAGATTTCTACAGGTGAGTCGAACTTTCATATGTTGTTAGGAAATAACGGAGGGGGTCCCGCAATGAGTGATCAGAAAATCAACTAAAACATGGGCATTCGTTCTCTCTCAGATGTGCGACAGCAATGAACAGGACTCGCCAGACTCCGAAGACGTAAACTTCAGATTCGTCAATCCAACAACTTCAGCGCAGTATTTCCATCTGATTAGACGTCAAATGCTGACGAATTTCCGCAAGCCTCTCATCGTCGCGTCTCCGAAAATCATTTTGCGTTTGGCTGAAGCATCTTCGTCTATACAGGAGATGGCTCCTGGTGAGGAATCCTTTTTTCCTTCATTTTTATCTTCTAACTCTCTGTTTCTCTCTTCATTTCCTCCTCTAACTCTGTATCGCCGGTGAAGATTTCCATGCTCATACCCGCGCCCAACATCTTTCAGGTACGAGGTTCCAGACCGTTTTGGCGCCCAAAGACGAGGGCGACCGCAAAGCGATCAAGCGGGTGATTCTTTGCAGTGGCAAGCACTACTTCGCGCTCGAGTCGAAGCGGCAGCTTCTGAAGAGGGACGATGTCAGTATCATACGCCTCGAACAATTGTGTCCCTTCCCAGTGGCAGACATCGCGACAACTCTCTCCTCTTACCCAAACTTGAAAGAAGTGATCTGGGCTCAAGAAGAACATCAGAACATGGGGGCTTGGTCGTTCGTCAATCCTCGAATGCGGAATTTCCTGAAAATTCAGGTTGGTCTGTTCGGATAGTCGGCAGAATGCTGCTGCGAAAATAGTGATATACTTTTCAATAAGTCCACTAAGCTGAAGGATTATCTATGCACAGATGCAATACTGCGGAAGACCAACCCTCGGAGCACCAGCTGTCGGCGTCGGCATCGCTCATAAAGCTGAAGCAGAATCGATTTTGGAATCAGCTTTCAAATAGAAAATCGCGACATCTTAATCTCACGGTAAACGGATCCCTCACCTGTTGGGACTCGACACAGACTTGAGGTCGGCGTGAACTCGATAGAGGACCACTTGGAGCATCCCAGGAGAGAGACATCTTTCAAGTTTCATCAGTCAGGCGCGTAGCCAGGGGTGGGCTGAGGGGGCTTTAGCCCCTCCCCAGGACCCCCCGGTTCGTACTATCCAAGTCAACATTTCTGCTCAAGCAACCGATTTTCTGAGAATATCACAAGGGAGAAAAAGATCAGCCCTCTCCCAGGAAAAATCCTGGCTACGCCCCTGCTCCGGGGAGACACTTGCATCGGATGAATGTGAAGGATGAGCTGTTTGCTATTCTGCTTATTCGAAACGATCAAATCCTACCGATTACCGATGATATACTCCAGAAGGCTGATGCAGGCACACGTCTCCATCGAGAGAGGGGCGCAAATAAAAGGAAATGTGTAATGAAGGTCTGTGATCGCGGCTACCGTCTACGAAGTGTCATTTAAGGCTGATGTACGTGTGAAGTTCAACAAAGGGCTCAAGATCGGTACCGGTGGGTTCCTCAAGGAAGTCATATACCCAACCTGCCAAACAATTAGTCGGGATGGCACGCACCCGGAGGGGCGGGTCAGAATTGGGTTTGCGTGAGCAGAGCCGTAGGTGCTGGTATAGGTTGTTACTCTTGAAGTCCGTGGCTTCGAACTCTGAGTCGTCCAGGAATGAATGAGTGGAAATCGGAGACTGAATCCAGCCAATCAGGATCCAGGACCTCTTGCCGTATGCGGTTTTTCCCCGAAAGACCGGAGCGGCAAAGCATGGCTCCGCCCAGGGCTGTCGAGATGTACGTATATTGACGAAGCTTGAATCAATAAATAGCCGTAATTGAATTGCACAGTAAATTCATACTGCGGGCCATGCTTGGTAACGGATACGGTCGCCCGCAGGCTGAGCAGCTGATCAGTGGAGCTCACAGCCATCATTCTGGAAATTTCAAGGCTTATACCGGACGTCCCTGCTTCATCGGCTCATATCAGCCTCTTCATGAAAATCTTCCTCCGCACTAGTAGAGAGATACATCTTTCCAAAGGGGCCCCCAGCATCCCGGGGCTTCGGCGAACTTCGCTCGCGGAACCTGATACACCCCTCCGGTGTCTGGGATATCCTTCTGCTGATGCTAGGGCTGCTACTAGAGATCCAAAGAGGAAAGAGATGCGATTGAAAATGATGCTGTGCGGTGCGCGGATCAGGCCTGTTTGTGGCACCAGGATCCTCAGCCGTTCGCTGAGCACACAGAAAGATGCCCGACCGTCAACGTTGCATGTTGAAGGCGAAATCTATCGGACGGACGAATTCACAAATGTCACTCCATCTATTCTCCGGCTCGTAGAGAGTATGTACACAATCAATCGAGCAAACCCCCCTTTCAATAGCCGCTGATGAACAAAGAACTTGGGCATCGACGGGACTGGCTGTTATGTTGAGCACCGGTCCTCAGATCAAGGCCTGACATCGTCTTGGTAGCCCTTATACGTGGGAAATCATCATACCCAGCAATTCTATAAAATGGGGAATAAACTTCTGCGAAAGCGAGAATGCCGGACGATGCTTTACGCTGTCCGATATAGCAAACAACCCGAATAGACCGAAGCAAGGTTGCAAGATATGATCCGAAGTTCTTCTGACTTTCAGAGAAACTGCATCTGCAGCCGAAACACCCTATAAACCTCTTCAAGCAACGAATCGTGTCATACTTTAACAAAAACTTCATAAACCGCAGAGGGAATCCCAGATTTTCTGTCATCGACAGACTATCACCTGTCGTCAGTCTTGAACAAGTGAGTATCCCAGCTCCCCATCGAGTCTGTCATCGTCCTTACCGGGCCTGTCCCCAGGACTACATTGATTGAGACTGTAATGTTATTCTTGCAGAATTTCGATTCTCTCCTGGTACCCGCCAACCATCCGTCCCGAGCCAAGACCGACTCATACTACCTCAATGAAAAGTTTATGTTGAGGGCTCACACATCGGCTCATCAGCGGGACCTGATAGCCTCAGGTCTAGACGCTTTCTTGGCCATTGGCGATGTATATCGCCGGGACGAAATCGATCGCACGCACTATCCAGTTTTCCACCAAGTTGAAGGCGTCCGGCTGCTCACAAAAGATCAACTGTTCAAGAATCAAGCTGACCATCTCAATCTTTTCGAGACTCCGGCGATTTCGACGAAGCATGATGTAGACAACAAACAACCATGCCATTCAATGGAGACCGCCAAGATGTTGGAGCACGAATTGAAGAGTGCTCTCGAAGGCATGGTGTCGGAAATATTTCAGGAGGAGCTCGAATTCAGATGGGTGAGTTTCCGAAAGGAAATCTTGTTCTAGTTTCAAATTCGTCGAATGCTAAATGGAGGACGTCGAGGAAGACGAACTCAGGTGAAAATTGCGAAATCTGCAGGTAGACACTCACTTTCCATTCACTCACCCTTCGTTCGAGCTGGAAATGAAGCTTAACGATGTTTGGATCGAAGTACTCGGCTGCGGCATCATGCGGCAAGAAATCTTGCACAACACCGGTGTCCAGGACAAGGTATGATGGCGTTGGCAAGAAATATCCTCTAGTTCAGCTTTTTTCTCTTTTTATCTGACTGAGCCGGTTATATCTGTTTTTACATCCAGGTCGGATGGGCGTTTGGCATCGGTTTGGAACGTGTGGCGATGCTGTATTACGGCATTCCCGACATTCGAGCTTTCTGGAGTGAAGATCCGGGTTTCCATGCACAGTTCAACTTCACCGACCCTAACAAGCGGATCAAGTTCCGTCCGATCTCAGCGCATCCGCCTTGTGTCGCCGACATATCCTTTTGGATTCCGAACCAGTTCGAGCCGAACGACTTCTACGACATCGTATGTTCAAACCGTCATTCCTTCTCTCGCCCCTTGGCGATAACCTAGATTTCACGACCGTGGCAGTTCTGAATCAATTTAAGCTTATGACATCTGATTTCAAGGTACGATCCATTGGAGGGGACCTGGTTCAGGAAGTCAGCCAAGTCGACGTGTTCACGCATCCCAAAACGTCGCGTACCTCACACTGTTACCGAATCACTTATCGACACATAGCAAAGACGCTGACGCAAGCTGAAGTCAATGAAGTTCATGAGTCGATCGCACAAGCAGCGGCAGGGAGCCTACGCGTTGAGCTGAGAATTATTCCAAGACAAAAGTAACGGCAATTAGTTGGGGTATCAAACTTTGTGTTGTGTAAATAAAGAAGAGAGGACAACTGCTTGACGATTCCGTTGATCTCGAGCGTGCATCAGCTGGGAACGCGAGCTCAGAAGTCACATCGATTGGCCGACGATGACAGCTTCTCTCTGACTCCGAAACACGGCGACCACTTCCGGAGCACCTATGTATAACCATGATGGGATGATGGGGAATACTGACTCCAACACACGACTGGAGCCGTGAACGCGGAGCTCGCATTTTTCAAAAATCGCGTCTGCGTTCAAGGATCCCATTTTTTCGTTGTCCCTGAAACTACTAAATGTTCTCGGTGATGCGTACAAGGTGCCAGATAAGTTCAGCTCCCGCCCCGTAGTCCTTCAGCGCGGGATCATTTCCAGCCTTGGCGGCCGCAGCGGCCAACATGATTCAAAATGTTAATTGATGTAGATCGCGATGAACACTCAGAGAACTTCAGTTCAACCACGATTGATCTTTCGGCAACCTACTACTCCTCCGCCTCGGAGTGTGATGTACCGGCGGCTGGGAGCTCTATCTGCTAATCTTCACGAGACTGTCCGAATGAGGTCCCTCATGATTGTAATTTGTTCCGGGAGTAGTGTCTTTCATACGACTGAGCTGCGTGTGCGCGTTCCCGAATGCTTTCAACGATGAATGCATGCAGTTTCTTTAGCAGGTTGGTCAGCAGCTTCAAACGGATGGAACTGCGTGGAGATGCGATCCCCTGATTACAAGCGTTCCTCGAACATGCGACCTCGAGCGGCTTCGTTGCCAGGAGGAAAGAGCTGATTCCTTGTGTAAATCAAATTGCAGATACTCGTTGCGAAAACGACAAGATGAATAGCGTCAAGTTTTGCGGGGGATACTTTTTTATTTGTTTTAAAAATTCATCATAATATGTATTCACAGAATCATGAAAAGTTCTTGGAGCGATTCAGTCGAAAGAGGAAGGAAACAACACTTCACAATTTGGAGAACTTCACTGACATTTTCGAGGACTTCTTGAATACGACGATGTGAGAAGTCCTCGGTTCACATTCGTCAAGTATCGCTGCATCCGCCTTTTCTACTACGTCAGAAGGTGATTATGTGATGCGACCGAGACTTGCCTTTGACGACGAAAAACTACCGAGTTCATATCTAACGCGGTATGTTAGGGGTGCTGGTGTGTAATGAGGATTGTGAACACTGAACACTCTAGATTAGCTCTTCTGTTTACCATATTGCTCTCTCGATATGGATAATCCGTGCGCGACGAAGATGAATTTCAAAATCGGCTTTTACATGATTGACACGAACAGATTAAGTTTGGACCGGCTTTGCTGATTCCTTTCCCAGGACGGCCTCTTTGAGCTCCGGGCCCGTCTTGGCGAAATCGAACCTGGAATCGAATGAGCTGCTGAAGTACTGATAGTCATTCGATTTCATGCCTATGAGAATGAAATATTTTCAGAAGGAGAAGAGAAACATGGGCTTACAGAACAACCGCGGCGGCGATGAGCAAGATGATGACGACGATGCCACCAACAACCAGGGCGTAGCTCCTTTTCTTCGGCGGCGGGGGAACGAATGATTTGCCGTGGAAGGCCTCGGCAGTGTACGTTCTTACGCTCTGTGCTTTGCGGGTTCGGGTCACAGTTCCGTTACTCTCCTCAGTCTTCTCGTGGAAAGTGTTCATGGTCTTCAGACTCCCGCCATCGCTCCTGAGCGACAAACAGTTGTCGACGTTAGCAACTGCTCTACAAAATCGGGACGGCTCATGACCGATACCTAGGGCCGGAAGTTTTTTCATGGCGCCCTCTCCAAAATTCCACGGCCCTCATCGCTTGTCTATGAGGTATCGCCGAGAAAGTGCCGCGGAGTTCACGAATTTGGTCGCGGCCGTGAAATACTCTCAACGCTAACTATACAGTGAGAGATTCAAAGGCGGAAAACTCAAAACATGGAGTGAACTTACATGATTTGCTCGTTGTAGGCACTTCCTCTCATCTGCTCGTTGTGCGATTCGTATTCGTCGGTTGTGTCGGTCTCCTTCTCTTTCTCATCTTCGCCTTCATCGGCGGAGAAGGCGGATATGTCTCTGCCTTCCTCGTCGTTCAGCACGCGACTCAACCTCTTCTCATAGATGGAACGAGTCGAATCGAGAATGGGACCAACTGTTTCGCCTAGCTCCTTCAGCTTGAAAAAGATCTCGTCGTTCGTCAAGTTTTTGAGGTCTGTTTCACGGTTGATGTATGAAGTGTCGAGCGGCATGGGCTCCTCTTCATCTGAACTAAAACCACCGATGAGTGAGTCGTTTGGGGTAACGACTTCGACCTGCAAAGACAACGAGTACTCATCCAACATTTTCATGCTGCCACCTCCGACTTTTCACTGCGGATTGAGGACAACGACGCCGAAGTCCCATTGTTTAGCCAGGTGGTTTCGAAGAGTTCCAACATTTAAGCCACAAAGTGATCCAGAGTTGGGAATCGACAAACCTTTTCGCCGAGAACGTGTTCCCTGTAGAGCTTGACCAGATCCGCCTTCTTGGACTTGACCGGCGTTTTGACTCCAACCTCGATCAACGCATCTCTCAGCTGATCCTTCGTCATCCTCGACGAGGCCATCTGGAATGAAAAACAAAGCTAGAGCATCATGTTCGTGATAAGGAAGCCGTCAAGTCACACTCATCACAGGAAGCCACTCCCCCGAGGGATCAAGAAAATGTCCGGAGGAAGAGGGATTTCATATATGAGCGCGAAATGCTCGACAAGCTCAACATGGCGTCAGTGCGCAGCCCAACAAGCTCGGTGTCAAGGCATGATCGAGTCGTCGGAGTTTTCATCGATCGGTCGAGAGCTGACACGAGAACGGACATTGTAAATAATTCCGTCTCGGCGACGATTGACCATTGGGATCATTCTTGATCGCGCTGAGATCATTCCGACCCTAGAGCTGGGGAACAAAGTTCAAGATTCGTTCCGTTGAGCGGTCATTGGGAAATAGGCTCAGGCCGGATTCGAAGTTTGTCACGAACCAAGCTCAGATCTCCATGTGGGCAGCCACTCCCTACGAAAGAGGCCCCCGGCACAGCTCGCGACTCAGTCCCGATGGGGTGGACGAAATTTTCAGAGAACACCGAGAAAAGCCGCTGGAAGATGTTCGAACGCGATTCGAACATAGTGTTCAAACAAGACTGGAACCTCGCACGACAGAGTTAACGTCAGACGGAACGTTGCAAAGTTTCGGGTTTGAAAATAAAAGCTCTCACCCTGCGACGAACTATTCCCTCAATCGAACAGTCGACTCTGTCAGTGGCTCTGAAGGAGCGCCAAGGGAAGTCGAATCGAGCTCGAACTCAACTGCATGTCCACCACTTTCCAAGATTCCCGCGCGCGCCCAAAAGTGCAATGCAAGCCCTGGCTGCTGATAACACAACACGGGCCTCCGGCGAATGACCGTCGAGGAAGCGTTTAGCCGGACGTTTCGCTTCACAAACAATGCGAAGATAACTTTTCCGAAGGATGGAACTTTGGTTTGCTCTCGAGGACGACTCGGTTTGTTCGTCGACAGCAGGCGACAATTCAAGTTGACACTCATGGTTCGACCGGCACCCGCTGGCAGATCGGAGCCCCGGTTTCGTCGAACCTTCCGTTTGAGATTTGACAGTCGGCTGCGAAAAGGCGCCTAAACCGCTTCGAAACGAACACGGCAAGCTCGGTTTCACAACTCCGGAGGCGCAAGCTCACAAACCTACCAGGGATAAGTTGAGACCGAAGCCCATTTCGAAGACTGACGAGACAACGGCACAGTTTCTTCAGCCGACTGTCGCGGCTTTGGCGTCTGTTCGTAGGGGCCGTTGACCGCGCGACGATCGCTGGATTGAGGGAAAGAGATTTACCTTGTTGTCAGGGTTCGGATCGGGCCGCCCGATTCACTAGGGATGCAGGAGCGGCGGCGCGACAGGGTATCCCGCAGATTTTAGCTGTCCGTCGCACTCAGAGGCCGCCGCAGGTTTCTCCTGGCTCTCGCGGATGATGATGCCTCTCTACTGCTAGCAACTAAGCAGCGAGCCGGCGGCCGCACACCACGCGACGATGATGAGATGATTTTTGCGTTCGCTTCTCGTCGTATCGAGAGCAACCGCCGCCGCCGCGCGTCGACGAGCAAACCTACGAACCACTGAGCAAGTGAGCAGCCAATGCCACGACGGACCGACCGAGCGAGAAACCCGCCGCCGCGCTGGCCGGGTAAGCCGTAGAAACGTACGAGAAGCGAGAGCAGACAGTGGTAATGGAAGTTGGTGGGTTTTGTCAATGGTAATGCTAAGAACGACTCCACTCGATGTAATCTGGAGAGCTATTCTTTCTCGCGCGGTCAACGCCGTTGATCGAAGGAAAACAATGGTCGCACAGTGGTCAGAAGAGGCGTAAAAACCATTTGAATTCGTTACGGAAGCTGAGATCAATCGAATCGAATCGTCCGAGGGAAAACCGTTCGTAGCATCCATGACCAAATTCTGGGATCCCGTGCTAATTGAGAAATGAGAACCAGATTGCCGTACTGAAAATTCTTGCGGAAATTTCGTAGATATTTGCTCCTCGTCTCTCGTTGGCGTTGGGCTCGTTGGTGGAGGACACCGTTCAAATCCGATGTTTCTTTCGAGCTGAATCTAATTCCTGGTGTTGGAAACGAAGACCGAAATCACCGCCAAAGCACCTGGATCTTCTCAGAACTGAAAATGGAGAATCGAGCTTTTGTCCTGGGTTGAAGATTGAATCACACGCGCGGTGTTCATCATGGTTCGATTCTTGGGCGAGAATCGCTCACTCCGATCATCAAATTATGTGCGGATCAGACGCCGGCCGTACGCATTCGTATCGTGGTAGCCAATTTCAGCGCGTATAGCGGACAAGTCGTCGGACCTTCAGTCGGTCATCGGGCCGTCTTGGTGCTGCGCCGCCGGAATCCCGTGCGAAGTAGACTACGTTCACGCTCTCCCCGCTCTTATGAAAGAGCATCGGCGAGCAATCCGAGCGCTAATCCAAGCACTTCTGTTGCAACCTCTGTGACTGGAGAACATGTTCCACCTGATTGATTCAGGTCAAACTTCTTCTCCTCGGAGGCTACATTGAGCTCCTGGAGGGAATCTTCATCGGTTTCCCGTTCTTCGCGAATTCATTCCACGGGCCTCAGTTTCCTCGGATATCACACTCCAGTTTGAAACGGGGTCCGCGTCAATGTCGACGTGCCCGACAGCTTTCAGGATGCAGATTGGATTTGGACTTTATTTGATTTTATATATACACATATGACCCGTTTCCATTCAGGCGTAAATTGTTTTGAATTCACAGATCAGTTTTCCTTGTTCTCCCATCTTCTCAGGATTTCTTGGGACGAAATCTCCCACGACCCAGTATCTGCCTGTAAGATTATCCGTAGATTCACAGCATGAGTCGGCTGTCTCGTCACATCGGAAATTATGCCTTTAATTACGAGCTGACAAATGCATTCCCATAGCAGTCCCATGCGGCGCCCTACAAACGCGGAAGAAACGGCAGAGATGATTCGATGACCGAAGTAACAAGAGGAATCGTGAATTCACAGAAGAGTATTTACAAGCTCTCTTGAATTCGTTCGGACCAGCCTATGAACCGTGGCTCGCTGTCACTGTCTGTCGAGAGATTCAGCCACTGAGATGAGGGCTGACGAAATCGATCCTTCCTGCGCCAAAACCTGAAGCTAAAACGCCTCAAATAGGAACTTTCCCAATCTTGCACTGCGAAGAGTAGTGATTGTCTATGGAGTTCCCCCGAGGGGCTTGCGCCGAACGATTTCGCTGAGATTTAGGAGCGACTGTCGGTCTGGAAAGGTACATGCTGAGAGCGAACATTCGCAGCAGCGACTGAAGATGTGCTTGCGATCGCACTTTCCTTCTTTCGAGTCTCGAACGTGAATCGAATCATCGCTTGGAATCCGTTGTTTATGACCTGCCCCGTGTTTCAGGACACCTGGGTTTACATAAGAGCAGTCGAATATGTGTTTGTTGAATTTTTCCGGGCGATCGACGCTAAGAAACACTGAGTCCTGAACGATGTTCTAGACCTTTTGGTCGTACTCCAGATAAATTGTCGCTGCGACTCTGGCACACCACGCTCCGACGGCTGTGCCTCACCGCAACGGTGATCTCGGTGGGCATTGACAAGTCCGAAGGCTTCGGTCGTTCTCCCATGCTCCTATCCCCAACAATCGATTTCTTGCTCACGGCTGGACAAAAACGTACAGGCGGCAAGCTCTCCAAAGGTGTCCAACGATCCAAACTCATAGGAAGATGAATGATGCTAAGAGCTCCGTCGCTTCATTCGAAACCATTACAGTGCTCATGGAAACCCTCGAGGCCAGCGTCGACTCTTACAGGGATCGCGAGGGTTCTCGCGGGTACCCATGAAACATCAACTCACAGGGAATCGCAGGAGATGGGGTAACATGAATGGTACGAGGACCTTGGGCCCCGCAATGACAGAAACCGATGAGGGACACGAGAGCCGCGGGCCCGAAATCGAAAAAACGTCTGCTGAACCCTCCCTCAGAGTTGACGTGCGGGTTGAACTTGGGGCACGACGAGGGGAGAGATCTCGAGGAGGGCCGTTGTCCAATGGGAGAGGAAGTGCGACGGTGGCGAGAGAAGAAGGGAACTGCGTGGGGCCAGTGTCAGGGGCATCGAGGGTCCCGAGTTCCCAGTGACAACACATGTCGGACCCTCACGGTTCACGCATGCGCAATACGCACACAGAGCCCTGAGAGAGCGTGAGTTGAGTGCCGTTGTTGAGGAGAGCACGGAAGCAGGCAGGCAGGCAGGCAAGCAGCGAGGCAGGAAGGCAAGAAAGCTGGCAGCAAGCCGCAGCAGCACGAAGAAGCAGACAGACACAATGTGTGTGTGCGTGAGAGTGAGATAGAGAAACTTGATCGACGAAGAAAGGAGCTCATCTTCTGCTGCTGTTGTCGCTGTTGCTCAAAAACAAGAAGAACAACAACAGCAACGACGACGACGACAACGTCGTCGTCAACGAGCCGCCCCCTCGGCGAGAACCGAACGAGACCAACGACACTCTGGAAGCGGACGAAACACAAGGCAAGCATCCCGCACGATTGCTCGCAAGCTCTCTCTTCCTTCCGCTCACGATCATCCACATTGCGAGCCACCGACTCAGCCAGAATCGGTGCCATCGAAACGAGTGAGCGATCCCGAGTGAGCGAATGAGAGCCTTAGACGTGTAAATAAGACCGTAATGGGAAGTACGCAAAACAAACGAAGGATACAGACGTGCTGCTCTGGATCACCGCCGATAGCGACGGTTTGACTCGGGGAATCTAGTCGGGATTCCCGCGTGACTCTGTTGTGTACATGGGCATTTTGTGCGCATTGCTTCCATCAAGGGACTCCCTGGAAGAGTTCCAAAAGTTTTCCCGGGAGGAGACGATCGAAGTCGGAAATTAACGGGAGCTATGCGATCGTCCAAAGTTTGTGAGACGTAGTCCCCTCGTGATCCAAGGTTGGTGACTGTGCTGCATTCGATGTGTGTTTACCTTGAGTCGGAACCTCAAGGGGGAATCAACAACATTCCCTACTGGTGCCGTTGTTGAACGCATCCGAACATTGTTGTGGTGAGAATCAGTCCCTCAGCCGGTTAAGATTACTAGGATTTCTTTGCTTATTCCTCTCCATCAATCAAAAAATCCATCTATTCACCAACGAATCGAGCTTATTCCTCCACATGTTCCGGCGCGGCGATCGACGGTTGCGCGTTTCGATTTGAAATCTCGATCAGGCCTGATAGCTTGCTTGCTTGCTAGCTCCCTAGCTGGCTGGCACGTTCGCTTGGTCAGCTCGAGATCGAGTGCCAGAGCTGCGGTGGTGCTAGAGCTTGCCGCAAACACCAGGCGGCGGCAGAAGCTGCAGCAGCAAACGATCCGCGAGAAGAGTGCTCGCTGGTCTGCCGCTAGCTGCCTCTTGGTCCGATTCAAGTGAGCGTTTGCTGTCGGGCTGGTCGTCGCCAGCGAGAGTTCGCGGCTGCTGCTGCGGCTGGTTCTGGTGCTGCTACTGCTGCTGCTCCTGGTGCTGCCGCCGCTGCTGATGCTGGTCTTGGCAGCCTGGCAGGCAGGCAGGCAGCCGGCCGGACGGACGCAGGCCAAAGCGACGAGCTTGTAGCTTACTCTAGCTGACTGGCCATTGCAGAGCGCAGAGCTACCGACGGACTGACCGACACTCGAGGCAAGCAAGCAAGCGGCCAACCGACTGACCGACCGACCGACCAAGCAGCCGACAGACCGACAGACAGACAAAGCTTGCTTGCTAGCTAGCCAGCTTTCTTCCTTCGTTCGTTCGTGGCTCTTCCGGAGGCTCTTCATCTTTGGAACAGCTTCAAATGTTCCATTGCCAGCGTTCATTGCCGTTTTTTCCGCCTCCGTAGGACTAGCGACCAAGTGAGCGAGCGAACGAACGAACAAACGGAGGCGATTCGCACGGAACCGAGTCGAGTCGGCCTGGTAGATACCAAAGACCGTTGCGCATTCCTAAGATCTTCCAAGCAAACAATTTCACGTGTAGTGCTGAGCGTGTTACAGTGTTATAGTGCTGAATGTGTTGAACTCTCGATCGCTTAGACCTTCGAAATCAGGAAGGTCGATTCCTTTACTGGAAATCGAAAAGGAGGAACCATCTTCTGTTCAGGTTGTTCTTCTGGAGCTTTGTCTCTTTTCTCGAATTAGGATCGAGAACGAGTGATTTGTTCCTTCCATCTATCCATCCATGGTGTCCACAGTAAGTAGGCGATTGTGAATGCATTGTTGCGTCGATCATTCCGTTCAGGGGCGGAGCGCGTCGCACCGCTATTCCTCTTCGCGATCGTTTGAGTACGATCTCTTGGCGATCAAGACTTGTATACATTTGTCGACGTTGCTAGGTTCACTTTCAAAGAAGCATGTCAACAATCTTACCCTTATCGGAATCCTCATCCGGCTGTTCCTTTTCACACCGGTAGCTTGGAGAGCATGTGATACACATGTCTCCATACCATGCAGGACCTGCTTCGATTCCTGATTCTCCATTATGTTCTCTTCGCCCAGCCGGAGTTTGCAAGACCGAAATCGGTCCTAGTCGTTCTCTCGGTGGCCATCACAGGAATCTGTTGTCCCAAAGCGAGCTTCACGTTTTGGTCAACCTTGAAACCTCGTGAATTCCTGTCTAAGAATGTGGCCGAAAGTCGGTCCCTACACCCGTTCGCGAGCTCCCATAGGCACTCGTTTGCGTAGATTTGCTTTCGAGCGGGTGGAAATCCAAAATCATACGTTCGATCAGAAAAATCGGCGATTCCCAATCGGAGATTTCGTCGGTCGAGTATGCCGCTGCCGCTGTTCCAGTGGTGTTCTTGTCTAACGGACGGGGTGTGATGGCGGTCGGTCGGTCGCTTGGTTTGCTTGCTTGGCTGGCTGGCAAGTGGCTTGCTCTTTGTCTCGGTCCCTTCGAAGGCAGGGCTCTCCATGGCCCTCTGCTAGAGTCCCATAGAATCACCAGAGGGCCCGTCGTCGACGGCGGCACCAGTCTCGATAACCGGGGTGGCCGGCCGGCCGGCAGGCAGGCAGGCTGGCTGCGTGTCTGGTAGCAGCAATAGCAGCCGCCGCAACAACTAGCGGCCACTGCCGTAGCCCTGTTCTGGCCTTCCTGGGGCAGCTATGGTCATTGGGCAAGTTTAAGGAAAGAATCTGAGCGGACGCACTGAATTGCAGCTCATGACAATCATCGCGCGTCGAGTGTTGCATTCCATCGAACTCTAAATCTGGAGGGAAATAAACGCCGCGCCGTAGAGCGTTCCTCGGTGGGCGAAGCTAATCGGCTTACTATCCCTTGACGATTTTGGGACATGCACTATGCATACATGAGGCTAGTCATGAGGCCAGCACAATCGTAAGGCAAGAACAATGAGCCATAGTGGCAGAGTGAGACGGTGGTGGCGGCGGCGGCGGCGACGGCGGTGACGACGACGACAGCTGGGGAAGGCGGAATGGTAATGAACATCATTGTGAGCAACGTTTTTCTCGAGCACAGAGAATCGCAATATGGGAAGTAACGAGAAACTGTGACACCACGACAGTTGCCGTCCACTGGTGGTAGTGGTAGTGATGGTATGAGAGCAGAAACCACGACGAATACATAATGGCTCCCCCTTGCAAGTTCGCAGTTAGCTCCTCCCGCCCTCTCTGAACGGGCAATTTTCCTCGCTGTTGCCGCTCGTCCCGCCGCCCGTTTCGGGAACTCACTCGAAACTTTCTTTAGCACTGCGAGAGAGCGAACGAACGAACTTGGTACACATGATCGAATCTAACTTTTTCCTTCGATCTTTTCTCCCGTTTTAGATACTGCTATGGTCGACTGAAGAGCCAATGTTCGAGTGGTTCAGGAGCAGCAACTGATTGAAGACCACGAGCAGAACTACGTCAAAAGAGGAGGACGAGGAGGAGAAGGAGGCGGCGGCGTCGACGACGACGGCGGTGGAGGAAGACGAGGACGACGAAGACGACGACGACGACGACAACTTCGACAACAGCAACCTACGACGGTCATCCTCTACGAACCGGAAAACCTTTAGCGCTTAAAGAGCCGATTCACCGACTGAGAGATCTTCGTTCCGATTGAAAACCATCTTCGTTGATGACATGGTGACAACGTGGCCCTGCATCCACCATTGTCGCCCATTCCTGGATCATCATCATCAACAACTCGAACCTTTTCAACTGCGTGGCCTGCTCAAAGCTCACCGAGCACAACCGCGGTCACAACACAGCCCAAAAGCAAAAAGCCTCAGCCCACAAGTGTCATCGTAGTTCGCTTTGTGAGAATCTGGGTAGAACCGAACGCAGAAAAAAAAACAAGAAACAAAGAAAAGAAACACAAAAAGCAAAAACAAGGAACAGATCAGTCACGATCAGTTTCTCGCTGCGTGCTTCAAGTTCAGCTTTCTCGTAGCGTCGAGCACTTCGACGGCAGGACTGTCAAGCCTTAGAAAGTCGTGACAGTAAATCTAGTAAATCCCGATTGATGAGCGCGTCGCACCGGACACCCCCGAAATCACTCGACACACTGTCGCAAAACGCGGATCGAAATTCCCCTCGCCGCTCCCGAGAAATCGAGTTCCCGATTTGACCACAGGCGAGGTGGGAATCGTCCGGAAAGTTTCTCATCCTCCTCATTCGATTGAGCATGATCGTATCGAATAGCAGAATGCAAACAGCATCAATGGAGGTCGTGATCATGGAAACTGCACGGAGCTAAAATGACGACAACATCGACGGCGTTGTTGTTGCGGCTTCCCAGTGCTGCACAGTTGTGGTTGGTGGTGATGTTGTTGTTCTGCTGCTGCGGAGTCATTGTTGAATAATTTGGAGTAGTCCGTTGATGTTGTTGATTTATCCTCTTGGAAATCCATTTTCATCCGCTTTCTCACTGTTCTCGTGACAACAATGATGATGATGGCAGCGACGACGGCATCCGGCGGGGGTGCGACGGGCGGCGGTGGCGGCCCCCCAGCTCATGTGGTGCAATCGGGAGGAAGGTTTGATTTTGATGACGGTGGCACGTACATCGGCGGCTGGGAAGATGGCAAGGCCCACGGCTTCGGTATCTGTACCGGACCCAAGGGCCAAGGCCAGTACTCGGGCAGCTGGAACTACGGATTTGAGGTTTGCGGGGTGTACGTATGGCCGAGCGGATCGTGCTACGAGGGCTCATGGCAAAACGGAAAACGCCACGGCCTCGGAGCTGAGACGCAGGGCAAATGGGTTTATCGAGGCGAATGGACGCAAGGATGCAAAGGCCGCTACGGAGTCCGACAATCATTGACATCAGGCGCGAAGTACGAAGGTACTTGGGCCAATGGACTCCAGGACGGCTACGGATCGGAAACTTATGCCGACGGAGGTAAGCGAAATTTGATTCAAGTTTTTGCTCCCTGTGTGTGATTGCTCTCCTGATTGATATGATTGGTAATGTTGACTACTGCTACCGCGGAACTCCATCCGCTCTTCCAAGCTCGCGTCGATGGCATAAGCGGCATTTCTGAGGGTCAAGGCTAACAGTGTTCGCGAGTGCATCCAGTGTAGAGGATCAACGCGAATCGGGTGCGCGAAACGCTGCCAAGACTTGGCAATTCCGACCTCCATTTTTTTCACTTCGAGGGGACGTAAAAACATTCCAACAGCGAAGACACATTTTCGGTCAGCCTCGAGGCGATTCCGGTCCCCGCTTCCTCGCAGGCTGGTTTGCTGGCTGGCTGGCTGCCGCGCCATCAATTGTGAATTGATTCAATTGCTGCATGAATTCGCTTCTATCTCCCATTCAGCTCGGAACTATTCCTGACCGCGATGTTGTGCCGCCACTGTCGCCGTTCAAAGATTGTCATTGTGTTGTTGAAACTACCACGAGAGCGGAGTGAAGGAATTTTCGCACTTTGCTCCCTCTTTCCTCGTCCCTCGAGGATTCCACTCACTGAATCTTCGAGCTCCACGACGAGAATGTCGATTTGCCGACTGGGAGAGCTCCATTGCCAAATCCCGCAGTGAGGTCACGACAGGAAATCCGTAAATTGTTCGAAGCGTATCGGAACTTGAAGGCCATGATCGTTGTGCATTCTTGAATCAATAGCCAGGATCTATCCGAGAATCAAGGAGACAAAATCCGAGATCTGGGACCAGAGTTGAGCGTTCCGCAAAGAAAGAAAGAAATCTACGTTTGAAAGCTTTGGTCATTCCCCCTTAATTATGGAGTGTCATCGCAGAGTCTGATTGTGAGTTGACAGCGGCTTCGAGGGATCTCGTTGGAGTTGTTTGTTCTCGTTGATTCTTTCGTTCGCCGAGTAATTTTGAGAAGCGAAGCGAGGCAGTCTCAAGGACAGCGTAATGCTCACTCACTCAGACTTCTATCGGAAATTTCGCTGGCCTCAGGAAAGAGTGAGAGAGAGAAAGAGAAGGAAGAAAGAGAGCGAGGGACCACTCGGCGAAAATTTGATGCACCCGCTACAGGCGTCGACGGCACCGGCACGTCGTTAAATCGGAGGGCGCGTTTCTTGAAACGAGATTGCGAAACCTATTGCGTGAATATTGAGTTTTCACATCGAACCGTTTTACGATTCCCGAGGCAATCAGACCATTCATACTTTTAGGAACATATCAAGGGCAATGGTTGCGCGGCTATCGACACGGATACGGCGTCAGGTCGTCAGCACCTTTCGGTCTCGCGGTGCACGGACGAGGACCCAGTCACCACACGCAAGGTGAGTGCCGATGCTTTCGTTTGCGTTGAAGGTTTACCTCTCGCGCAGGAGCTCTGGAAACTCCGGCCGATCGAGTGCGATCGGTCGTTGACTTTGACATCAACCGAAATTTGATGGAAGTGTGATTGATCTACTTCAGTGAATCTGGGGTCATCGGTGAGCTCCCTGCAACAAGCGGTGGGGTCCAGCGACGACCCAGCCACCGGAAGAGACCGAAAAATGAACGACTGTCGAGGAGGTTTCGTGTTAAAGTCGCGTTCAGACGACATGCCTTCAAATCAGAGACGAAGATCTCTCGTCGAAAGGTCCGCCGATGTCAAACGCTCGATCATGCAAGTGAGTCGAACCACTTATATAGGGCCGAGTGTGAACTTTGCGGGCGAGTGAGAGCCGCGCGGATGTGGGCTCCGTGTGAACTTACAATGTTACTTCCGCGGCAGGGTTTTCGCATCAAAAAGCAATACAGCACTGGGGATATCGACAAGCGGGGCATCTCTTCGCTGCGAGGATCCCGATCTAACTTGAGCTCTGCGTCATCGGAGTCGGGTCACTCAGCGTTCACATACTCGCACAGCGCGGGCGGCCAAGGCCATCACACGGATTCGAACGCCTCTTTTGTTTCTCAAGACGAAGATATTACCGATTCCAACGTCATCGAAACCTATATGGGCGAATGGAAGAACGACAAACGATCCGGTTACGGTGAGTGTCGGATGCATTCGGTTTTTGACGAGCGGGTACTCGTGTACCGAGCGGAGGGCTTGGTTTCAGGCTCCGGAGAAACGGGAAGTCAGTCGAAGGAACCATTTGTGCCGTTGCAGGTATCGCGGAGCGGTCTGACGGGCTGAAGTACGAGGGCGAATGGTACAACAACAAGAAATACGGTTACGGGGTTACAACATTCAAAGATGGCAGCCGGGAAGAAGGAAAATACAAAAACAATGTCCTCGTCACGTCGGGGAAGAAGAAGCACCTTTTCCTGTTAAGAAGCGCAAAATTCAGAGAACGTATCGAACAGGCCGTGAATGCGGCAATTCGTGCATCTCAAATCGCACTGCAAAAGGCCGATATCGCCATTTCCAGGTGAGTCCCGTTTAGATGATCTCTGGGGAGAAGCTCGCATCCGCGGAAATTCGCCGAATGATGATCGAACGCTTCATCGTCATTAAACCATCAGAAAAGTGGGGCAAAACAAAACAAACTCCGTGTCCCAAGAGTTGAAAGTTACTTGTGAGCCCATCTCTATCTATTCGAGAGAATGCGGGAATCCCTCGAAACGGCCCTTGAATATCTCAGTTTTGAAGGTCTTCTCCTTGAGGGACTGACTTGACCGACTCGCTACACGGTCGCATTCCTCCGAAGCGAAAAATTTGGAAAGAACTATCTCCTGCGGTCTCGTCGACTCTACTCGTCGTCTTTATGAGCCCGCAAGCGTTTATGTATGTGTCGAATGTTGACTTCCCCCTCGTCTTCCGATCACACGACCATTCAATCACGAATATGCACTAGAGCTGGTCGTCCATGCCGGAAGGTATCGATGTCCACTTCGCGAAACGCTCCTCCACACAGCTCACATGATGAAACCTGAGCGCCCGGATACCAGGCCTGACTCCCGCTCTTGTCTTTCTTCAGAACGGCCACAGCTCGTGACCGCGCGGAGCAAGGTGACATCGCGTCGCTAGAAGCTCGAAAAAATGCGGATCTGGCGAAAAGCGTTGCCGTGCAATTCGCCCCTGAGCTGTTCAACAGCTCAACTCTCTCGCCCTGGACCAGTTCGGCGACACCTAACACCGCCGGTCCTCCTGGACAGCACCTGAGCCCGGCGGGAGCGGAAAGCGCCATAGTGGCCGCGGGCGCCTTCGGTGCCGCGACCATAGGCGTACCCTCGTCGCACCTCAATACCTCGATAGCTCAACACCAACGTGAGTGTACATACATTGAAGTTTGGTTGTAGTTTTCGGTTGAGCACAGAAGTTCATGAAGTTGCCAAGTTATGGAGAAATATATAGTATGCAGTCTGCTCGAGGCTCCCATTGAAGCTCGTCGAGAACATATGCCGAGTGACAAAGCGTGGCGTGCGCGCATACGAGTATATATCACTGAATCCCAACTCCCTTGAACGCTTGATGCTCTCCTTCTTGAATACACCGAGTTCAACCACCGAGTTGTACCATCTGACTATTCGAAACGCAAGATGGAATGAATTTCGTGCGGCTGCCAACGGTCCATTCCCTCATTAACTATTCGGCCTTCCATACTCAATCGAGATTGTAGTGCGCGATGTGAGACCGATCACGGAAAACGATCACCTCATACATCATGTATGTGTCTTTTACTACACTAACTTTGCCTCACTAACCGTCGCACTCTTCGCATGCTTACTGAAATCGACTGATGCGATCTGAAAAGTGATGCGATTCCTTTGTCCGGATGTGTGTTACCTCACTGGGTAAGTTGGATCACGCCCACTTTTCAGCAAGGCATCCGCTAAGTGCATCCATCGACTGAAAGTCAGCAGTTCATACACATATCCTGTAGGAGTCACTCTATGACCTTTCAAAATCGGCGAGAGCGGCCAAAAAGGACTCTCGTATATTCGGAGAATACATATAGATAGAGATATCCTGCCGTTGCAGACCACATGCGGACATGTGTGATGTTGTTGCTGCGCATCTACATTTAGTGACACTCGGACCGCTTTGCTCATTTTCGATTCTTCCCATCTCGCATTGCCCGTCGAACCGATTGCCGGCCCGCGTGCTTGTCCGCCTGCCTGCCTGCCTTCCCGCCTGTGTCCCTGTGTCCGTGCGCGTGTGTTAGTTCAACGATTGCTGATGTTATACAACGCATTCTGTAGCTGCATAATTCTAGTGTTTCGCCGGCCTTGCCAGAGCAGAGGATGGAGAGTGTGGGCATGGTTGTCGGCGACCAACGTTCAATTGAAGCCTCTTCTCCGCTAGCCTTGCCTACCCTCTCGTATTGTGGACCGACCGACACGCAGACAGACGGACGGACAGACGGACGGACCAACAGACAGACAGTCTGACAGACGGAAGGACAGACAGACAGACAGACAGACAGATAGACTAGCAGACCGACGGACAGACTTATAGTACGGCCGTTGTAGCTCTCTGGGAGGCCAAGTCTCGCGTAGGAAATACCATTGCATCTCTGCTGGCTTTCCGGCTAGTTGGCTGGCCGGCGGTCGGCTGCCACAACTGAGAGAAAGATCACCGGTACATGAACTGAATGCGCAAGCAAGGAGTCACAAGTTTACTATCTCGTCGTACGCTACAAAGTTAAACCACAACCAATCATCGATTGCACAGCAGAACACGAGTACTGACTTGAGTTTAGTAGAAACAAACCGAATGAATGTGGCTTCTAGAAGCACTGGTCCAACATTTCGGGAGTCTTGCCTCGTTGATTCATGCGGGAAGAGCTCTCGAACAGTTCTTGCTTGCCAAGAGGGACGTCCGTTTCCTTCATTCATTCACGCGCTCACGCATAGCTTCCACCACGAAAGATGCTGTCCAAAACGACGAAGCATTTTGATCCGATATCTCAGGATAGATCACACGTATTGACGAAACCTCTTATCGCTTCCAGAAATCGGGGAACTGTACAACCATCACGAGGCGGCGGCTCCAACGCGGGGCTATCCTCCTGGCTTGAATCCGGCGGTGGGATCGAGCTTAGCGGGGCCACAAATGGGCGGGGGCCTGGCTCAAACGAACCTCCAGCTTCCCCATCAGCAGGCGGGGATGGATTCCATGAGGACACCCAATCAGTTGCCTCAAGCTCTGCAGAATCCTGGTACTCCTCTGTCACCACCGAGGAGGCCGTCACTGTACGGAGCAACTCACTCAAGCCAGCAACATCCTCAACACCTACAGGGATTACACCCGTCACTACCCCAACAAGCAACGACACCGTCTCAGCAACAACAGCAGCAGCAGCAGCAACAACAACAACAGCAACAACTACCACAACAACCATTCCTCCCGAGTCAGATGCAACAATTAGAGGTCAGCTTCCTCGACTTTCCATGATCTCTGGGGCGAGTTGGCTGAAAGAGGGGTGACTATTGGCAGGCGCGTATGCGGGACTTCTCCTGAGAGGGGGCTCTTCTTTCCATCAAGGGGGCACCGCTGTGAGATTTTCAGAGAATCAGTTCCAACTTTGATAATATGAACTCACCATGTCTGGGGGAATAAAGCCCGCTCAGCCTCCCCTTGCCTGTATGTACGCGGCTTACTATTGGGGATGCAAATTCTCACTCCATTCAACTAGGATGGCGGGTTTAATGAAGGTTTCGTTCGGTTTCAGGATCGGTTGACGGCGGCGTTTCCGTCCACAGGAGCCCCGTCGATGAGCGTTCCTGCCTCGCAGACTCCCAATCTCCACCAACGAGCCCAACAACCCTACCTCATAGATAGCAACACGATACAGTCACAGCAGCAAAAGCAAGGCAACCAACCGCCTAACCAGGTAGAGTCAGCTTACTGCTCTCTCTGTATTCTTCGGGATCATGGTGATTTTTCTTGTGCCAAGTCCGACCCGCCCTTGAACTATTCTCGAACTTGCAGACGAATACTGATCGGCGTGGCCGCAGTCAAACGCGTGGTGGACCCCGAGGCGTTGATCCTGGAGCTGCATTGAACGACCACTTCGACCAGTACCGTCGACCCGAAAGTCGACCTCCATCTAGGCCCCTCTCAAGGTTGGGAGCTCGGTTCCGGAATCACTCAGCTTCCGGATTCATATCAGAACTTTGGGCCCTTTGAACTGCAGAACTCATTGATCTCTCAACCAGCGGGTGTCAGAACTGACTCGAATCGATTCCGTTTGCAGGCAATCTTCAACAGCGAAAGAACCTCAGGAAACGCTGAGTTCAATATATGGAGTCAAAGGGGCGGATGAGTCTGCTGCTGACACTCTCTCGCAGCGGCTCGGTGAACGTACGTTTCAGAATCCATCTCACATGAACCCCCTCGTCGTTTGTTAGTCAGTTGGAATACGAGCGATCGAATTGACATGAGTCTCGTTCCAGGTTTCCAGCAGCAACCGAGTACGAGTGAAGAATCTTCGGGTTTGGGCAGAACAGCTTCGTTATATATAGGTGGCGTAACTTTCTTCATTTCCTCTCGGATAACATCACGTGATTGATTCGGCCAAATTTTGATTCATGAGCAGCATCATTCTGAGGTAACAACACGTTCCAGGAGGCGGAGGAGCTGGCGGTCCCCGGAAGCGACCCACAGCCGTCGTAGAAGCGGCTGCGGGGACGAATCTTTCTCGTAAGAAATCGTTACCAGACATTGCTGGCAAGCAGGCCGTCAAAGAGCCGCTGATGTCACGCGAAGAAGTCTCGGTACTCAGCCACAATCGGCGCGTGGAAGTGCGGAGGATGCAGGAGATGGCCGAAATGTACCGAGCCAACCCTTTCCTCTACTTCACCAATCCGGAGGTCAAGGTAAACGCGACTACGAGGAAAGCACCAAATACGATACGTCTCGATGCGCCCGTCGGGCATTTAGAAGATTGCAAATCCGATTTCGCGCGGGACGTTTGCCATCATTGTCTCACGTCCGATCGCTTCGCTTTCAGGATTGGTTTTCCCGTCAGCAGTTTGTGATGTTAGTTATTTTTATTAATTTATCGTTGGCCATCGCCTTCTTCCAACTGCTCACGTGACGAAGTTCCACGACCTCAAACTTGATAGTAAGAGAGACAGAGAAAGAGTTGACAGAGATGTTCTAGTATAAGTTTGGGTAGACGGTTTTTTATTTACCTCAAGCAAAGAAGCATTCTCATCAAGTGATTCATCGACTGATTGATTGAGAGTTGGAGGTAACTTGGTAAATTAGTTTTGAATACGACGTGGTGGTGCGCCAATATCATCCGCGTCGACTTGACGCGATCGAGTTCGTTCGCCTTCCGTAGAAGCACATCATGAATACGAATACAACCATTTAGCAAACGTTAGCTCCGTTCGTCTGCCAGCCCGATGTCGGCTTCTGCTCTTTCCGGTAGTTCATCGAACAGGTCATTGCGGAACTGTTGCCGAAAGTCGCAGAGAAACTCTGCCGTCTTCGATAAGATCACAAATTAGGCGTGCGAAAATGTTGCGAGCGAAATCGAAAGGCCCTCTAGCGGGGGCCGAGCACGATACAATCAGGAAACTTTTGCTGCGCTTCAAGACAGCGCTGGTTCAGGATTTTACACCGAAGGCATGACCACAATCATCCCTACACTTAGCTGAGTAGGAAACTCCGTCATCAGTTCACTCCACCTACCAACTGTGCCTGACTAGCGAGTCTCATAAGAATCCGGCTAGTGATGGTTTCGAGGCGGCAGACAAACAGAGCCTTGAGAGTGAAAACGGAAGCACCAAAGAAGTGATGTGAAGAACTGCAGAAAGTATGTGAACACATTCAAGATATTTCTTTGACATATTTCGACCAGAAAGTGTAGCAAGCTGTGGAGCACGTAATCTGTGTGACGACGATGGACGCGACAAGCTCTGTTTACGACCTCTACGCATTCTTCTGAAGCTTTCCAATGATGCCATAAGGCCCTTCTCATGTCACACGACGTACGATGCAGAGTCCGCGACCAACTTCGTCGATTTCTGAAGCGATCGAAAAATCGCCCTATAGAGGAAAAGCTCATTAGTAGGTCACTACTTTTGCTGAGGACAACAGCTTTGTTGAGAGAAGAAAGTAATTCTGGAACCTGAAAGGCTCTCTGTGAAGAAAAGAATCAGGCTTGGTTCAGAGTGAAGGTCGATGCCCTACGCTCGAGGTTGTCGGCTCTGGCCGGTTGTTAATTTAGTCGAGGTGAATTCGGATGGCGAGGAAGACGACGGAAACCAAGATCGATTTCGATTATCATTGCGTACAACGGCGGCGGAAAGTTTTCTTTCTATGGTTCCGATCGGAGTGGTTGAGTGACTGATTGAAGGATGAGTCTGTGAGAGGGAGCGAAAGAGAAAGACTGGGAACGTTTGAACGCGTGTTTGGCTTCCTATCTAGTGGCTTTTGCCTCTTTGAAAATCATTCGATACTGCTTGAGTACCACGAGCTCTTCTGGAACCATCATTCCCACAACTACTGTCACCGCGAGCGGGACGGGGGCAGGGATATGGGGGAGAACACGCTGTCTGAGCTCAGAGAGAATGTCGTTGGATATTTCCATTCCTTCCGTTCCGACCCGCTCGATGATCTTGAATGCCGTCAAACATTCGTTGTTGCATTTAAAACTCTCCGAAGCCTGAGAGACAACTCGAGAACACTACACGGCCCATGAGTTCTCCACTGTCCACTGTTAAGATGATCTATTCAGATCACAATCGTTGCCCCATCAATCGATCCAAGCTCATTTTGGAACTGACTCTCGAATTACACTCTATCCAAGCACTCCAATCTCCCATTTTCCCGACCCCGAGCGCGATAAGTCTTTTCGGATAAGTCGTGTTTTGATTGCGCGTGGATCAAAGTGTACATAATCCATCCGCTGTCGTCTCAACAGACGCAATCATCAAATCCCCAAGACAGAGAGAACGATTGGAGGAACAACAGAGTCGCGACTGCGACACCGAGCAGCTGCTCGAGTTTTCACACCCGATGTCTTCTCCTTACGGGCTCATGGTACCACTTATTTTTTGGGTTGGCACATTCTTCCTCGAAGTACGACCTGTTCAATTCAAAGGTGCTTTGTGACAAAGCCAAGCGGGAGTAAGAGAGAGAGAGAGTGCGAAAGAGCGAGAACATGAAGAATAGTTAAGGATTCCTATCTATTGACACAGAACGGAGACAAATTTTCGCATGTCGTTGACTGTTCAACTCATAGGTATTTTTTCGTCATTGTTTCTTACTCGAGAACGCTGCGCCGGCCGTTACGGCCGTTGTCACTCGAAGATCAGGTACTGGCATGTTTTTTTTTTGTTTTTGATAACAAGTCGGTTGAATGTTTCTCTATGGAGGCAAACGGAGCAACACTCATTACGAAGATGAAAACTACGACATCAGTGAGAGAGGAAACGAAGGAAAAGAAAAACCGAACTGCAGAGCTGCTCGGTTCAAAGTTTGGCCGGCAGAAGCCATGACGAGACATTGGGCGAGCATCGGCTGGCTCCCGAAAGAATCAAGGATAACTCCGCAATACAACGGAACCGAACTGTGAACCAGATACAGATTCTAATAAGACACCAAGCCCGTTCACCGTACCAGCTGCAGGATTCAGGACACTATGACCATAAAACCCATAATCGATCTAAGCAGGTCTATGCAACAAACCCAATATGACTATTTGTGACGGATGACTTTGGAACCTTTTCGGCGACTTCTCTCAGTTCGCTCTTATGCTGAACACGGCAGTAGAGACTTCGAGCGGAGCCGCCGAAGAGCGATCTCGGCCGTCCGTCGTTTTGAATCATACGATTGAACATTTCAACTCAACCATATCTCTCGATGTCTTGTGATTCGGTCTCCGTTGTCTGTCTCTGGAAGCGGGCCGCTGTCTCACAATGACGTTCCCAACTTTCTCGGATTTTGGGAAGCCCGCTCTGTAATCATGGTATTTGGCGTCCCGTGGCCGTTCGCTGACGGTAGTGAAGGCAAAGAGAGAGAGAGAGAGAGACTTAGAGCCCACCACAAAACGATGGAAGAGTGCCACCATGTCACATGCAGCGCATGTCCGACGGAGCGGAAACGGGCTCATGTCGTGCACATGTGCGCGGAGAACCGAGCTCCGCTACTTTGATCCGAAAAGCAGTCAGGACCGCGGGGCAAACTTCGTAAACTTCATAGTTTCCTATTCCTTATCTGGTCAGATCATATTTGGGATGACAGCTCAGCGCCCGATGAGCTGTCAGGAACTTTCGGACGATAATCAGTGTTGTTGTTGTTGCTGTTGATTCATAGACAGACTCATTCAATAAATCTGCATCCATTCATTCATCCATTCATCCATCCACTCACAGAAAGACTGAGCACTTAGCTGCTCGGTCTCAATGTGGGCTGCCTTGTGACGCAAGTGCCGGGCACACGGGTGGTGGTGGTGGTGGCGGGAACCGCTCTATATCAACCAACTCACTCGATGAATGCCACCGCAAGGCATAGAGTGTCTTAATTTCGAGGAACGGAATTCCAGAAAACAGAACATACGTTCAAGAAGCGAAAGTAACCATTCGGTTCCGATCCCATTGTATTCCGATGGAAGTCTCGATTTGATGTTCCTTGCGACGGATCATGCGAGCTGTGCATCCAGCGCCGCGTCTCACCGAGCCACGCGAGGGGGACGACTCAACAGAAAAACTTGGAACGGATGCACGCCTACAGACGGGAGAAATTTCCGTTTTTTCCCCTTCACCTTTTTCTAAGAAAGAAGTTTCAGTTTTGTTATTGAGAGCAGAGAAGGATGTGTACGAAGATGATGATGACGATGTCAAGGAGGAAGGAATGGAATTTATTACTCCTAATATTGTTACCGCGATACCATAATTGATATTGTCATTATTGATATTTATGATACGAAACAATAAATCCCCAATTGTAACAATTGTGGTGTACTTCTTACGAAATCGGGATTGAATGTCTTGATCATGCCACTCGGTCAGTCTGAATATCATGGAACTCGCTTGATTACGACCGCTGAGCCATTCCACCAGAAAATGGTCCCGGGGGAGGATTCCCGTCGCGGAATTCAGCGCGTGCAATTCATGAACTCGGGCGCATCCTGGAATCCCGGGATTCAGCGGGAAAAAAAAGTTCCTTACTCTTCCAAGGGCAACCCGAATTTCTGATTCTTCCCAGTCATTTTGGAATCAGGGTCTCATTGTGGATCCATGGCTGAAGTTCAGCGGTTGCTGCTCCCCGCCCCTGCACGGAAGTAGCGGGACTCTCCTCATTCTTGTGGACGTAACATGTTTGTCCTTGCCCAGGTTGTGCTCGACAAAATCGGTACACCATCAACACTGTTCGATTATTATCGAGCTCAAGGCAACGATCTTTCAGAGTTTGGAGCGCATCCCCGTCTTCCCTCGCCCGATTGTTTGAAACTTTTTTCGAACTAAGCGGCCGATGAGATTCGGATAACACGGCAACCAGTTGAGCATTACTTGATGCCAAACTGAGGCTTTCGTTGACGGTGAGCCAGATCGGCCTATACATTCGATGAGCTCTGTGCTGTCTCTCGATGCTCTACTTCCAAACTATGATCAATTTGTTCAGGTAAGAAATGGAAATTCCGATAATGGTATTCAAATGGGCGTAATAGGAGCTGCCACCACCGTAGTGTCTGGTAGAAGCCTTGAGAAGAGAGCTATGAGAGAAAGCAGATAAAGTATTCCAATCATCATCCAGTGTTCTCTGGGAGCGGAGAATCGAAATTGTCGAAATCATCGGGTTGTGAGCGCTCGTCGGGGAATCGAACATCACCAACCATAGTTGACATTCCTGTTCGAAGGAGATTAAAGTGCAGAAAACAACTCTGCACTGTTTGGAAACTGAGCAACAAGTGAGAGCGCCTTGGTCGGCTGCAGTCGGCTGCACTAGAGTGTTTCCAGAAACAAACAGTTGATGTGCGCTAGTTTTTCCGTCGTATGTTCCGGTATCTGCAAGTCAGTCTGCAAGATATCAAAATAACAGGCCAGTTGTCCGGGTGGTCGTGTTCTCCTTGAATAAGGATGGGGTTTCGCTGATAATGAAACTCAGTTTCGAGGAGGCTACGTGCATGCAAGGCCGCAACGGACTCAAACACGGGAATTTCGACCATGTTGGCTTTGCGGCAGTGGGAGCAGCACCAGCGGCGGAATCCCTCTCCCCACTGCCCTCCTCCTTGAGGTTCCTCGCCCTCCGTGGCGTGCCCTAAAAGAACAACCTCAGAAGTGGTTTCTCCATCAATGTTTCACGTCGACCCATACCACTCGGTGAGTGAAAACCGTCTACTGTTTACGTCGAATCGTCATCACAAGACAGTTAGATATTCAGCCCGAAAGCGAATTCAGATCTCTAATCGTAAGTCTGCATCGAACAGTGAAGGTCTTCGGGGACGGTTCGTTGAAGTTCAACTGCAACATTGAATAGCCAATTAGCCAGAGAGTTCTCCGGTGAATGTCAGCTTGTTCTGGGTATTTGGTAAGCCGTTGAAGGAGAAGTTCTGTGAGAGGTTCGCCTCTAGCGGTTCGCGAGGATTACGTTTTCAAGCTAGACTTCGATCGGCGAACTCCGCGCGTGAATTCGTTCGGCGACCTCGAGAGTTCTCGGAACTTCCAGAGCGTTGTCGGAGCGGAAAGGATTCTCCGGGCAGTTCGAGGATATTTTCGAGCTGTTCCGTCGAAACGAGCCGCTGTCATTTGGCAGACATTGTCTCCTCTTCATCTGTCATTCATAAAGTGGCCAAGGCGTCAGTTAGCGGAGTCAAGTTCCTCATTCGGATTCTTGTTTTCTGAAATGGAACGCAAACTTCGCTCCAACTGTAATAATACTAGAGTCAGACAGCGCTCACTTAGACGAGCGTGCCCAATGAGAACGAGGGAAGGAAAAGCGAGACCGAGAATGTCAGGCGGAGGTCCGTTTCCTCGAAAGTGTTTCCTCGCTAATCGAGCGACTTCTGAGCGGGTTCCTGTAAGAGTTGAGAACGATGGAGCTCGTCTCCGTGTGTGTCGACAACTTGCCACGACCGCCTGCTGAGGCATATGAAAAATTCCAAGAGCTTCTTGATGGCGGGAACACTGACTATTGCGCAAAGCGCGGAGTTCCGAAATGGTTTCGGCTCTTCTTGTGCTTAGGACCCTGCCTCGAAAAGTTCCCACCCAGAAGTCGAACATCACTGAAGACCATTGACACCCCCGTACTTGGAGGGGAACCCCCAAGTGCAGACTTTGTACGGATGACAGTTTCAATGACTAAATTTTCGTGGTATCGTCCTCCGAATCATCAACCGTTCCAGGACAGATGGACCGGGTCGAGAGTTCGAATTCACGTCATGCCCGCTCCCGATCGGAAGCAAATCCCAGGGAGCTCCGAGAACGCAACACTTTCGTAACCTTGGAGCTAGTTTCGTATCTCATGGAGCTGAATCGATTTCAACTCGCGTGAGCGGATGCTACGATCTTGGACTCGGCTTACGGTATCTCTCTCAGCTCACTTTCCACCGACCGGAGACATAGTCATTCGCCACAGCGTGTCGTACGCCAGGATAAGGTCGCCGCGATCGTTTGAGGCCGCAGATGAGAGCGAAGCCCAAAACATACCCAAAAGTATGGAGCTATTTATGACACTAACTACCGGCCCTGTTGTCCCGTGGCCGGACTGGCTGGGTCTGAGTTTGCCTCGACGAACAATTAGGGCCCGAGCTTGGGGCGAATCCTCGGATTCTCGTCCGAGACGGCCTCATGTAATTATCTCTTGCACCAGTATCATCGCGACGACCCATCCTATGCGAGTGGTGCACCTCGGGTTAGCTTCTATGTAGTTGAATCTCGCTTTCGGAGTCCATGGGGACAGAGTCGCCGCGTAAAACCACATTGCTATCCGTTGGACCTCGAGCCTTCTCCGATGACCTCACGACCATGAACATTATTCACAATTCATAATGTGTTTCTGGTTGATGCGATGCATCTGATCCGAAACGTATCTGTCGACTGTGATCGAAAGGGAGAGATGGCTTCGCGACCGAAAAGGCCATCTTCGTTCAGCTGAGTGGATACTCTCGGGCTGTCCTTCGTTTGACCGGAGTCGTAAACAATTGGTCGCTGGAAAGAAGAATCTTATGCTGACAACTTATGTATGCTAACCGAATGCAGTACATGCTCATCCGGGTCTGGTGATGTCACGAGACGACGACGACGACGACAGCGTTGCTTTCCTCCATCTGACTGGATAAGAGTCAAGCTCGACGACACACCAGGAAAAATCTCGGACTGCACAATCTAAACAATCCGTGTAATCGTTTTCCTCCACCTCAAAACACCGCGCAAATTATCTCCCATGCGCTCTGATGAAGGCCATCCGAAACTCGGTCATCGTTGGTTTCGAGCCATGCGAGCTGCGGAGTCCTATCGAATGAATGGATTATTCTTATCTTGCTCGACCAGATCGTCCTCGGTTAGATTATATTATCGGTCGAACCCAGCTCCATCGGTTTCCGGGGAACCTCAAACTCATTGATCGTGATCATCCACCCGGATTTGATATTCTCGAAGACACCGAAGCTATGGACGCGGCCATATTTTCGATCGCACCGGAATCGCGAAGATTTGAAGTCAAGTGACTGCTTCCAGAATTCCGTATCGTGAAAGCCGATCTTTGTTTTGACAGATGTTTCACTCAAGGTTCGCTAGCTCCTGATCAAATACTGTGAATTCCTCAAACAGAATGATCGCGGTCGATCTCGCATCGGAATTTCCTTCATTCGCTGTCAAGCTCCGATAGAAGCCATAAGTCTCCTCTGCCGATACCCTCCAGTGATTGTTTCCATCGACGGTCCAGAATTCCTCCACGGTAATTCGGAGCTCATTTCTTATTCTATACAAATGACCGACGGGACGGGCCCGATATTCAATTTTCCGGGATCGAGCTGTCTTCGCAATAGACCATCTTCAATGAATGAAAATTAGGATTCGCTCCCCGGTCGTTGCTCTTGCAAGAAGTCCTCGCGATCCTTTTTTGGGGGATGGGGGGCGAGCGAAGGCCGACCCATACGAGTTAGCAAAGTTTTGTCCTCCGAGGATGAATCATTAATGTAGGTCATGACCAATATTTTTCGCGCACAAACTCCGTTCGACTTTCTCACTGAGTGATAACCTCGAACGAAACGACATTGTCACCGAGTAGAGACTGTCTTCGCGGCCGGTTAGCGTATCCAGACTGCAGAATGAAGTTTCTTGAAATAGAAAGCGTCAGCACAAAGTGTGGAGAACGTCAAAACAAAAGATTGGAGAGGCTTTACGTTTGGAACGAAAGTCCAAACCACGTCGCGATACCCGTTGCGGTGACTATAAAGGCTGTGGTGGCAGCAGCGCAGCAGTGACGGCAGCGAAGAATCAGCAAAACTTGTTACGTCAGCTCACACGGCTTTTCCTTCTTTCAGAAGCGTTCGAATCCCTTTCCATCTTGGCAATGTCGGTTTTCGTCTAACGGGACCACAGCAGTAAGAAAGCCAACGGACGAAGCAGTGCCGTGATCCACGGAGAAAACCTCGAGTGAATAGTTTCCTCGTTGGTGCAGCACATCGCCCACGAACTTACTCTGTATCTCCTCAGTTAGTTGTGTCCGTTTGCGTCGGAGTTTCACGGCAGCGGAATGAGCGGCCATGTCGGAGATTTGTCTCCAGAACAGGATAAAGCCCTGCAAGAGGTAAGTCGGTCGTATCCCTGTGGCGGCTGCACTTCTCCACCGCAGACGACACAAAAAACTGCAAATAATCCCACCTCATATTCTTCTCCGGGACACTGTCACTTTAGCTTTTGAGCCAACAGCGAAACATTAGGGCCTCTCTGCAACACTACGTTGGTCGTCATTGCCTTACGCTCGTCTGCCTTGCTTCTTTGTCGCTTCAGCCACAAATTGTCCTCAAGAGGGACGAGGGGCCGACTCGGATTTCGCCCTGGTGTGTCTCGTCTGGTTCCAGTCTGTCTCCGGTGGCTGTGACCGTTTTTTTCTCTTGATATCTTGATTATTTATCCATTCGGAGCAGGTCGCGTGTTACGACCGAACGGTCCGATGTTTTGTTTTGGTCTGATTTCACTGAATCAGCCGTGGGTCGGCCGGGTAGCCAGCGCTTGTGGCACTAGACGACGACTCGGGCTCCGCTTTGAACGGGTTCGCGGATAACGGCCAGCGCATTTCAGATCTTTTGCTGGTGAAGGTTGTCGGTGAAGCGAACCGCACGGTCTAACAGAAGTTCACCGGTGGATGTAATGCACCCCGTGTGGCTTGGGTTCCATCTCCCGCGAACGGATTTCATTTTTTCGTCTTCGAATTCCGCGCGAACGATCAATGTGTAGGTCATTTGGAGGGATGGAAAAAAGGACCCCACATCCAAGTGAACGACGCTTCCAAGACGCTCCCTGATATGATCGGAAAGCTTACAGAGTGCAAAACTGCTAGAACTGCAGGATTCTTTCCCGGGGAATTTTACCCCTTTCCCCGATCACCGGGTCAGCGGCTGTTGGCAACGATGTCCTGCATGGTCGGAGAACTCCTGATGGTACAAGTTCTATTTTCGCATGTTGAGGCACCTACGATAACCGCTGGCGTCGAGCTTGACGGATCGTCAGCTGCGATTGCCAATTTCGGATACGCGGATAAGGCTGTGATATCATTGCCTATCGTTGAAACGGTGTTCGAGCGTTTACGACGGATGATGTTCAATTTCGAAATCTGCCCAATTCCGGAGTCAACGACAAGATCGCAAAGATTGGTAGAACTATATGTCTCTGTACATAGTCAACAGTCCATACAGTAGCGCTCTCGATCTTCTAACTCCGCCTAAGTGGTATCGTTTGCTTTTTCTCGGCCACGCCGGCGCCGCCGGAGCGACTCTGACTTATTTAGCAGTCTTTGACATCGGACACCCAGGAACTCGGAGACGTTTTTAGCAGTTCTGACGGGGGAACGTTGGTGGTAGTGTTTGAGAAAGAGCCTCAAGTCCCTACTTGAGAAATGCTCAGCAGTCTGCCTATGACTGCGTTCTCTGTATTTGTCTCTGACAATGCCGACTTTCCGCGGCAAGGCCGTTCTGACAAATTCATCCGATTCCTCAATCTTTCCGAAAAAACCTACGGTATCGTGACCAGCTCTTTCTAGCTCGCTCGCTCTGTGCATTTGACCGCCCCTTCATGAATCACAGTGAACTCCCGCATCCACTCGATTGTACGGGTGAGCCAAGTACCTCCAAGTGACCTCGACCGATCGATTGGTCATGAAACCAATATATTTGTTTAAAGATCGTCTAAGTAGAGCATTCGTCCTTGCGACCACGCAAGGAACGTGATTACCTCCCCTTCCCCTGTTTATAACGACCGCGGGCACAACAACAACAGTAGCAGCAGCACAGTGTTGTAGTCTGGCCCAGTGACGACGATGACGTCGTCGACTGTGCAAACGTCAGACCTTGATCCCTACGCGGTTCGTTTCCGTGGAAGCCTTCAGTGTTTTGCATACGTGATACGAGCGTACACCGAACAACTATACGAGAGCGCAGGCAATCAGACGAACGAATGGATGGATATACGGACACGCTCTGAGCGGGGGAGGTGGACCGAATGGCAGATGATTTCGGAAGCCTTCGACGAGTGACTTGAACCTTGGTTGAGAGAGTTTGATTCGACTTTGGGAATCGAAACCACGGTTCCGGTCGAGAACTGGTAGACTAGAGTTGACGGCAAGTTCTTCAAATCTAAGAGCTACAAACGTAAGGGAACTCTCGCACGAACGGGAATAGCAATGGGCGCGATGAGATAACTCGATTTACCGAATGAGCCAGGTGTGAATGAGAGATTGCCTGGAATGCTTCCAGCGAGTGCAGGACACCGGAACAAACGCTGTTTCCTCCCACCTGCCTTTGTGCACGAACGCTCATTTCCAGTCTCAGAGTCGTGTCGGACGCAGATAAAGCGTAAGCTGTTGCGAGACGGGGGGAGAAAAAATACGTCGGACACGTTGCGCTGTGTACGCAAGACGGTCTTCTTGGTCGGACAGTCATAATTAAGCGAACATACCCCTGGCTGTGTTCCGTTTGTTTGAGTTGCGAGAGGATCCAGCCTCAACCAGCCCCTCTCATTCACCGCCGATGCTGCCGAAAAAGCATAAACGGTGACTTTTCGCTCAACGTCGAAACCGAGTGGAAGAACGCTCAGCTACGCGGAGAAGCTAGCCAGGCCAATGGAAGCGACGAAGTGAGAAACACAAAAGTTTTGCATCCCCAGCGTAACACCAGAACTCTACGTGAGCATGGAGCTTCTGGTAGGAATGGGGACAGGGCGAGTACGCTCCACGTACTCAGAATATTCAACCTTTCCTCATTTCCGAGCACGCATCCAGGGAGGTGTACGTTGACCCACCACTAGAGAGTTCCCGAAGGAATCGGGAGATTCCCATCCAGCACCGCGGCAGACGACCTACGTCAACACTTCCGTTGGTTTGCTTAATTTCGCAACCTTGGAGCTATTCTTTTTACGGAGGATCTCAATTAATCTTATTCAGGCGAAAAAAGTTTCGCATTCTACGGAGCTTGCCTGCATCCTGTGAGACGTCCTAATCTCCATCCTCGAGCTCGGACGATAGGATCACGCTGGATAATACTTCGTAGATAAGAAGCGGCTCCAGCTTGACTCGAAGGCAGCTCTGATGCTATTCAGCCCATTCTCGTGTCCTACACGCCGCGTCGGTCTTCTCTCAGGAGAGACGCATAGCCGTGAACTCATATGGCTATCGTACCAGCTCATCGGAGGACAAAAAAACTGTTGTATTAATGTATCGAGTATCAAATAAGGGTGCGCATCCGCCATATTGTCGGTGATGAGGACTGGAAAGACGAGGGTTTGACGACCTTCGGCAGCGGGTGTAGTGCCCATCAGATCCAGAATCGCTCGGGAACAGCCTCAGAGGAGCTTGATGATACGAGACTTCACAGAGTGAAGGCAGAAGCTCAGCAGGGACCTCCTGCTTTCGACCGACGGCGCGAGTTGTACATTTCTCTTTCACTTCAGAGATAGGTCTGAAATCCTACGTTCTGCCGACAAGAGAACAGGTATTCATTATCAACTGATGAAGCTCGACGAAAGCTGGGCCGAGCGTCTCCAGAGTCTGATGAATGGAGACAGTCTCCATCGCGAAACTCGTAGCTTTTCAAGCTTCAAGGACACGGCAGTTCTCCATTTCGGAGCCTTCGTGCTCGAACCTCCGTCCTGGAATTTTCGATTCTTTCAACAATGCAGTATGAAATGTGAGAGGTTCAACCTAGTGTTCTTTTTTCAGCTTCGCAGCCGATGTGCCGACGTCTGGGAGGACAGATTCGACGATCACTTCGCCTTGCGATGGCTGCGTGCACGAAATTTTTCAGTGGACAAAGCGGAGTTCATGCTCCGGCAACATCTCATCTACAGGAACAAGATAGACATGGATAACATCACAAGATGGTACAAACCACCCGAGGTAAGTTCCGTTCCCTTCGCCGCAGTTTCGAGTGAGGGGTCCGCAGCATCTATCAGATTGGCCAGCGTAACGATCCGCCAAACGCATCATTCCAGAGAGAACTGTGCATGTGGTTGAGATATTTTTAGTTGGCCGGATGAGGACTCGTCAAATCATCACGTACGGAGGTGTCTATTTTCGTACCTGTTGAGGAGCTTTGCGTTCCGAGTTTTCCTGAGGACTCACATCCGGCCAATTGGCCTACTCGCGTTCTCCCCAGCGGACCATTTGGTCGATTCGTAACATCGGAGCTGGAATCTGTCGCTGAGTTTCTTTGATATCGCGATTCTCGTTCAAGCGGCCACCGCACCCATTGCCTCTCAGCACCCTCGAAGCCCACGCTGAGGACTAGGATTCGATTCGTTTTGCGAGAACTGCCTCGTCGTCGTCTTCACGGGGAATTCGACGGCGTCGTATAACGACGTCGCTTGTGTCTTACCGTCTCTGGAAATGTTCCGAATAATGCATTTTTCCAATCACCCTCGCATGTTGTTTCGAGGAACGACGCCGACGTGGGCAGGGATTCGAAGTTCTATAAGATATTCCCAACGGAGCGTGTCATACGCTTCGATGTATCGACGACGAACAGGAGTTGCAACATGCAAACAATGATCCATCAGCCGAGAGGAAAATCTCGCAAGCACGAAATTCAAATATTACGTCATCGGCTCGGGCGTGAACAGAGTCAGAGGCGAGAAGGAACGCGACGAAAGTTTTATCTCGGAATCATCTCGAGCGCCTCATGCGAAGGAAAGTTCCAACAGCGAGAGTTGCAAAACTGGGGTCGACTCAATGAGCTTCAAGCTTCGCCGGCGATGAAACGAGAGTGTAGAGATTTTTACGAAGTTCTGCTCAGTCGACAGCCCGAGAAAACTCTAGAGAACTTTTGACGAGTGATCGCGGCATCGGCTGCTGCATCCGCGAGGTTGAGGTCTTCGTTTTCCTATTCTGAGTCAAATTCTCAGAGCTTCCGGAACCGGAACCCCACAGAAACAGAGACCGAGATCACCCATGAACCGGCTCGAAATTAGATCCTGACTCATCTCACTGCAACTGCTCATTTGCCATAGTTGCATCCTCAAAAAGAAGTTCCTGCGTTCCAAAAGTGGACTCATTCATATTCAGCGGAGTATCTCGTGAGGTCCTCGAGGACCTGCTCGTACACATCACGATTCAAAGCACGCAGCAGAAGTCTACTGCCGAAAATGGTTGTGTGGGTTGTTTGTGCAAACTCAATGGAGCTCCAAGTTGTGAAAAATGCCTCATTCCTTCCAGGTCCTGGAAAAGTATACCCCGGGAGGCATAACTGGTTACGACCACGAAGGCTGTCCTGTGTGGGTATTCTGCGCCGGTGACTTTGACATGAGAGGAATGCTCGAGTGTCTCACCCCGAGAGAACTTACCAACCACCTGATTTATCTGCTTGAGCTCTGCAACGAAGATATGGAGCGTCAAAGTCAAAAGGTTCGTGAATCCGAATCTGACCGTCGCTATCGCCTCTTCATCCGAACTAATCAGCTGAGCGTGCCATCCTCCCGATATTGGAGTACTTCTCCAGTTGCTCCTCATTCAGACCATCCGTTCCTCTTTCTCTTTCAGCTAAATCGGAAAATTGAACGACGTGTGTTCATAGTTGATTTCTCAACGTTCAGCATGAAGCAGATCGTGTCGAAGGTGGTTCGCAGGTCAGTGAGATATATTTGTGTTTGAAGATAATTCCTGGTTCCTTTTTCCCGAATTACTCGGGATACATCGAACTCGGTTCCGAAGAGATCGACTAGGGCATGAAATATTCCCCGTGCTCAAAATGTGATTATTTATGCTCAGGTTCATTGGGCGTGCCGTGTTCATCTACGAGAGCAATTACCCTGAAACTTTGAAGAAGGCCTATATTGTGAACGCCCCTTCATTCTTCCCGCTATGTTGGAAAATTCTCCGCCCACTGTTGTCTGACTGTACGGCGAGCAAAGTAGAAATATATGGAAAAGGTATGTCACCGTGTCAATTCAACGCGATCCAGGGAGCCGTCCTACGTACATTGTTTCTGCGTTCTATTCTCAGCAGAGTTTTGTACCCGATGATTAACATGGGGTTTTCTATTTCCAGACGGTTGGCAAGCTGAACTTTTCAAAACGATGGATAAGGACCAAGTCCCTGTTCATTTCGGAGGCACTCTCGTGGGACCGACAGGATGCCCTCGCTGCTCTGAATGGGTAAGCTTGTGCAAGGCACGGGATGAACACGCCTGTCCGTCTGTTTGCTGCATAGTGTACCGGCCTGGTGGGATGCAATCCTTCCAGAGAGATAAGAAGCCTGTAATCCTCTGAGAACAGGAGTAAAATTCCGATTTTTCCCTCTCGCTTGCAGTTGCCTCAGGGCGGTCCGATACCTGAGAAATACTACCGGCAGAATACGACACTGAACGGAGAAAACGCCAAAACAATCAAATTGTCAAAACGAAGCTCTCATAAGATAGAACTACCCGTCGAAAACGAAGGCAGCGTTATAAATTGGACGTTCAGGACGAACGGTCATGATCTCGGTTTCGCGCTCCTTCGAAAGGTGACCTTCTTCTCTCACTTTTCGCTTTCGGAGTAACAGAAAATCGCAGGCCTATCTCTCATTTGAAAAATCGAGGTCATTAATCCTTAGATCCATGACTGGCCACTTTTCCATCCGGAATTCACTCGTGTTTCCCACAATTAATGAATGCTTGCTCTGTCGGGTTTGCAGAAAAACGACGGGTCCGTCGAAGGATGCGTTCCTTCAACTCGGGTAGACTGCCATGTTCTTCCGGAGGAAGGCTTCTATACTTGCAACGTTGCCGGCACTTGTGAGTTTCACGAGGCGAGGACGCCCTCTCCTCATGCGTAAAATGTTCGCAAATGAGACGAAACCGGGCTCTCTTCCTCTCTCTCCTTACATGGAAGCTTCATTGTTCTTTCCAGATATATTCAAGTTCGACAATTCGTACTCATGGTTCACGGACAAAACGGTTACCTTTGACGTGAACGTTGCTCCTCCAAGTGATGATCTGGAGAAAGCTTCATCCGAAGCATTGGAAAACCAAATCAAAATAGGATAAGCTGCGCTTCTCCTCTGTTCAAAACAATATATGATCAAATGAACAATCATCCTCCAAAGCGCAGTATCCCCTGTGCTTTTAGCTTCGTCGAACAAAAACAAGCATTCCATTGTGACCCATGGCTCAAAACACACCTGCACATGCAACTCTATCGAAACAAGCGAGCTTACGATGAGGAAAAATCGAGCAGTCCAGACATTTCTATGGAGGGCAGAAACCAACGGCAACAGTGCAAGCAACACCCAAAAGCGATGACGTAACCACAAAGTGGAAGGGTTCATCGCCGAACGATTTTCAACGTCCGCGAAACAGAACCCTCGCAACACTCCTATATCTGAACAGGAAGATGAATGCAAAGCGCCACCTGTGATCGTCGAGAACGTCAGTAGTCTGACGCGATTCTCAACATAACGGTGCTGGATGTGAGCAGCAAACCAGCGTACGACGAGGGTCTGTATTCCAGAGACTGTTGTCAATAATGCAGAAGTCGACCCGGAGAACACGGCAGCCTATATGCATCAACCATGTCCAACTTGCTCCTGCGGAGAAAGTGACGTCAGAGTCGCGACCAAGCGAATAGCTTCGTTGAATATATAGGATTCTTGTCAGAATCGGTCTCCGAAGCTCAAGATTCGCGCTCGTTTTAGATTTGTAGCATTGTTGGAGTCGACTGGTTTTGACCGCTTCGATGTTGATATTTTTCTCTCTCTAGTGATACTCGAAGAATCGGGAGAGGCTCGAGGTGCGCGAGAAGACGTTTCAGTGTGACCTCTGCCTTTGGAAGTTCTTCCGATGTGAGCGGTTTCTAGTAACGGGCTAGCGACCCGGATTTAGTGAGCAGGTGTCAGAATAGTGAGTTGTTTCTCCCGTCTGCAAAAATCCTAATATCATCATCTTGTTCGTTTCTCCGTTTCTCAACCTCGTTATAGCTGCACCCGCAACAGAAACTACGCAATTAGGTAATCTTCTGCACCAATGTCATCGTGATATGCGAGAAAACAATACTCGATTTGTTCTCTGCGAGTGTGTTGATGTTTCTTGCGGAAATTCGATGTTCGTATCCAGTTAACGACTGAAGGTTGGCTCATGACCGATCACCGACCAAGCGAACTGACCCACAAATATAAAGTATAACTATTGAATGATCGGCTCGGTCATCAAACCATAATCTGAACGACCGAGACTTAGTAGCAGAGCGACTCGCCCTTATTCAGATCAGCGAGGGGAAATGTAAAGATCAACTGATCATTCACTCAATGTTGATTGGAAATGTACATCCGAGTATATGGTGTGCATTCTGAATGTTTACCGGAGTCAGAATTCAAGCATTAAAGTTCTTCAAACGAACACTTCTTCACGTGTCTCCTTTGCATGCAAATAGAGTAATCTGACCGAGATGAACAACGGGTGCGGTCGCCGGTGCCTCCGTGAATAGCGTCCGAAGACATATTGATTCATTGATTGTTCCTAATATTCTTTTGCCTTGAGATACTGTTGAGAGTCTTCGCGGTTTCAATAATTGCAAGCTTCCAGACAGCGCGGGGAGGGGAAAGGGGTCGCCTCAGGGACTCTTCGCCGGAGAGACGCAGAAACGACTCTAGTAGTAATCCGGGCTGTCTCCCACTCATGCAGACTCAGCGCTAGAGGCTCCCAAATTTGGACTCTATGGCGGCTTCGTCATGATCAGGGCTCCTGGAGCGCTCCGGCATATCGGTCCCATTCTCGGTGTCGTGATGTCGAGTTTTGAGCATGAAACTCTTCGATCCAAAGAGCGCTCATATCAATCCCCGGGCACCATTCCGTGTTCGTCACATCACGCATAAGCGCCTCCATAAAATGCTGTGAGAATACACATGGCGCAGAAATCAACAATGAATTCCTGTCGATGGATAATCCGACTACACGGCGGTATTGACAGTGTCGTAGCTTCGCTCGCTGCGACTAGCATCGCATGCATCGCGTCTTCGGAAGAAATGTCATTCTTTTCCTAATCTGCGAGCGAAAAATGAATTTTTGCCTTAAGCCCAGCGCTTACAGAAATCACATTGACCCTTGATGATTGGAGCTGGATTTCCGGATAGAATAGCCCTGTAAAATAAGAGTTATTACCGCAAAAATTCAGAAGTTTCGATGAACAGAAGCTTCACGGGAGCAAAAGAAAAGTGAATCCTCCCGGAGTCCGTTTCAGCCTTTCGAATCCAAACTTCTCAAAAATGTCGACGATGCTGGCTGGCATGGAGCCCCTGATAACCCTGGAGCCTTTGGGCGAGTTTCACTGATGGATTGAAAAATGAAAATCCATCCTTACCACCCTCAGTGCAGTATCGAGTTCTAAGTTCTTCTGATGGCCGGATTCAGCTTATTCCAAACTGTGCTACGAATATATTTTCAGTTTCTCGTTGTTCACAAGTTTAGACATCCATGGGCAGTGCATGTCAAAAGCAAGACGCTTTTTCGATGCCCCTGGGACGAATATCAAAAGATGGAAGCCTGTCTAACACACACTCACACACACAGACAGACACTACCACCCATACAACATGAAAGACGTGGCCATCGAAACATCAGGAGCTCGCATTGTCTTACATAAGAATCACGCTACCAACAAGCTTTAAGAAGCAATCGAGAAAATCGAAGACCACCGACTTGACTCCGACAGCTCTTCGGCCGTGTACTTTCCACGCTCGATGCTCGCTCCCAAAACAAACAACTGCTTCTCTTGTTGGAATATGGCCTACCCCAATCGTATCTCAACCCTGAACCGAATGAATTTTTTCGAAGGTGTCATGTCGGACAAGTTCAAACACGTAACCGCAAGGGTGCATCGGGGTGACTCAGATGTTCCACGAAACAGGGTCCTGAAAGATGCAAAGCAATACTACGGAATATTGCTCACAAATGTTGAGCAGCGATAATTCCGTGTCGAATTCTGGCGACGTTTGTCGGAGCGTTTTCCCCGCAAGCAGAGAAAGTTTACGCGCTAGTCTGTTCTTTTGTTGAATCAGAAAATTCACTCATAGACGATGCTTTATGAGGTTTCGGGCGTTGTCGTAATAGTTCAACGCGCGCACGGCGAGTTCCGAACGCTTCAAGAATCGATTACGTCTCGCAACTGGCCGACCATCCGTAGATTCCGTGCTAAATAGGCATATGCGCATGTATTTCGAAAGAAACTAAAACGTCAAGCAGGCGGCACTGCATTCCGAATTATTAGAGACTCGGTGTCGTCCATCGCCCCCACAATGAAGTCATTGCTTTCCCACTGGGTATGACATCGACACACAATCGACGGGACGAGACACTGGAAGCAAGAGTGGAAAGCATTCGAACCGTTGTTCACGAATTTCTACGAGCATCAAAGACTCTGTTGTTCCTTGTCGGGGTGTTGTAACGGTCCACGATCGGAAAATGCTCGTAGGTTAAAGAACGTCTCGAACTTTGTTGATGACTCGGAGTGAAATACCGGCACCATCCCCTGTCAAAAAAGTTTTCCGAGAAGTTTCGACAAAACCGAGAAGCGCTCCCGCTTGCCGGATCTGCATGAGTTTGGATTCTATGGAAAAGCCCTGTGCTCGGTACAGTCATGATTTCTGGGGGTTGCGTGGGGGGAATCAGTACTAAGACTTCGTTCTGCCTGAGAGGGTGATCTTCGTGATGAGCTTCTACTGCTGTGATCCCCAAAGTGGTCTACAGCGACTCTCCGGTTTCCATCAGGAATATCGGGGATTCTATGAAACGGGGTCCACGGGGACTCATGGATCGAGATGAAGGGCGTCTATTGGTAGGACGAGTCCGGGAATCGCAGTTCTATTGGATTGAAGTTCCGGACATCATAATTTATGACTTAGGAGATTTTCGCTTCAGGAGCGGGGTATTCTGCTCCATTCTGATCGAATAGCGATCGATATATTCTTCGCTTCTCCATCGACGGAACTTCAAAGTTGGAGGGGTCGTTCGGTGCGGTGGCCCCCAACTCCTCGGGGCAAGAGATTGGCGAGAAAGCTTGCTATGGGATATTGAGGATCCGATTTTGATTGAGTCATCTCCGCTCGCATACGATGGTGAGGAGCCGCGGGGGAGCATCTCGCATCTTTCCATCCGATTCCACAGACTCGAATGCTTTCGAACGACTTTCTCTGCGTTCTTGCGTTCTCCTGACCTGGGACGGACACGACTTTTGGGACCTCGTTGCTACGTTTTCCACAGTCAGGTGGTCTATCGTCAAATCGAACAAGTCCACTGCGTATAGTATACTACAAGAAGGAAATCTGTCATGTTGTGTAACTCAAACTCGAGTATTACCGTTAGGATCCCGACAGGGTCGTTTCCCAGCAGCAGTGTGATGTCATTAGGTGTTGCCTCTACGTTCATCTTCCATCCGAAGCTCATCTGACATGAAGCTCAAGATCAAGACCATCATCATCATAGCCACCGGTACCTTTTCAGTTTTCGTCTCGTCCGCATGAATTCGAATGGCGACGTGAAGATTCTGTCATTATTGCCTTGACTGTCAGGAATTGAAAAAAAAAGCTGTCCTAAGCATCTTCTGTAGTTTTCGAAGTTTCTTTTCTTGGAACGCCGACCAGGCCCGCGAAGATCAGTTGCCTCTCTCCCCGGTATAAAGCGCGGCATGCTAGGGCCGCACCGACACTTCAACAGAAGGATGCGCGTGCTCCGGCTTATCTTCACGTGTGGTGCGTTACCGAATCGTCTTTGCTTGTACATACCTGCTGCTTAGAGTTATGTTCCTTGGGAAATAGTGAGCGAAATCTCTGTGTTCCTCGACAAGTGGAATCCTGGACGGTGGCGGCCGGTCAAGCTAAGTAGGGGCCTCGAGGAGCAGTCTTCCCGAGCTCTGATAGTTTACAAGGGTGACAAACATGACAAGACCGAGTGCAGGATCAGCTTATTCTAGAGTTTTGGAGTCGAAATGTTTTCCTCTCTGGCAACGCTCGCCTCGACCATAGTTTTACAATCGCTCTTCGTCCCCGAGCACTTTCGTGAGTTGAAAATTACATATAGAAAACGGTTTCCTAGGAGTGGTGATCACTCCGCGTTCCCATGAAGTTTACATGAGATCGAATATTGAGCATCTTCCCATGGGTTTGTGCGGAGCTCTCTCTCTCTCCCTTGGACGTTGTGAACCTTAAGCGAGACTGACTCGATTGATACGTCGGGGAGCGTTTAACCCATTCAAAATTCTGATAGGGAAAGCCAAGGTCTACCAGACACAACCTAACCATCACCTTTTGATTGAAATAATACTCACGTGACGCAACCATGAGCTTCAAAATTGACGATCGAAGATTGACGCGCTTCAAGTAGGCATCAATCGACTGAAAAAGTGGCGCCCACGTTGTAAAGATGCCACACATCTCATGGAAAGTTTGCTTGGACTGAAACATGACCAAATTTCGGATCTTGAGATACAGCTTCTCGATTGATCTGAGCTCAAGAGTTGGTGATCGGCTCAGTGCCCCTTGAATCAAAACAAGCGAAACCTCGGCGACGGGAAAATCGCATCACTGAAGCGAATCCAAGAAGAAGTTTTCCCTTTCTGTATCAATGCCGGCTCTGAAGCGTGGGTGCATCGTTCGAAATGACATAACTACCATTGTTCTTCGACCGCTCCCGCGCAATGAGCCTGGGGTCACACGATTGTCTCGTAGTGAACAGTGACATCTCGTCAAATACTTCACCAAAACGCCGGCCGCATGCTCGAACAATGGCTTGCCTGATCGTCGGATATTTTGCGTACGCGACCGTCTCAAAATGGAACAATGAAGAGCGATTTTCAGCAACAGCAGTACGATGGCAGCGTCAACAACACAGTCGAAGACGACCCTTACTACAACGACCACGTTCCCGGCATAAATTCGCTCCTGTTTTAGAAATAGGCAGCTTTCGAAATGAAGCCGTTGGTGGACTCTTGTTCGATTTTTTGTCCATCTCCCGACGTTCCCCCTTGACTTTTCTTCCAACCGCTCCCAAGTCCAGTGAACTTGACATCGACGATCCCAAAGCTGCCGTAGTCAATTTTTTTATAAGAAAAGACATATGTAGGTATTTTCGATATCGTCCAACCTTGGAGAATTCCAAAATTACTCAAAGGTGCGTTTGACGCTCTAAAATAAGAGTTTCACCTCAGAAATCGTATTCCCTTGGTTTGGGAAAAAACTCTATTTTAATTCAACGGTCGTGCACTGGTGCGAGGCAAAAATCTCCTAGTTCATATATTCTGTTTTAAATGAAGACCTGTGAAGTGTCTAACAGTCAAGAATAGCTGGCCGTTCTGATAGTAACGCGTTTCGACCCGAGGAAAACATAAATTTTGATGGACGTTGATGGCTGACGTTGTTGGATTCCGCCGGGCAAGGACCGTTTCAACGGTGTTCATGAGCTGGGGAAGGTTCATTGATTTCGTCTTCATCTAGTCGCGTTATCGAGAGGGATGCTGGGAACTCTCGGCCAGTAGCTTGATCAATTCGTCGAGATCAAACATCAGGTTTGGATAGGAGACACTATGAGATTTGGAACTTGTCGTATCATCGCTCGGTCCTAGTTCGCGATCACCTGGCAGTAGGCCTTCCTTCTGCGTCGAGATTTACCCTCAACCTCCGCAAAATCGTGTTCAACATCCCCTCACACATACTTGATCAATCGATCTCAATCGATGATTCGAATCAGTTCTCGGTCCCCTCGGTAGCATTTCATCACGGGCGACTTTGCGGTCTGCTGGGCCTACTTGATCGTGTTCCGTTCCTCCGGGCGACGTGATCGCGCTGATGAGGATCATCCTCCGTGAGTCGGGGAGTTAAGTGAGTGACTATGCAGAGCTTTGCAGGCCTTTTCACTCATCATCACGAAGCTCGATCCGTAGCGAGAGTCCCCGTGCTTGGTGGGAGTGCCATCAATTACGAAGCAATATTGCGATGGCATCACAAACAGCTCCACCCTCATTAAAGGGAGCCCATCAGATTCGCTGCGATCCCACGCTCTTCCTTCCCGGAATCTGTAGTCTTCATCTGAAGCCACTTTTTCCACATTGTTCCGATCGTTTCTTGCATCATCAGAAACACGCGTTCATATTCGTGGTATACAGAACGTTACACGATTGCATTTCGATGCCTCTGCCTCCGTATCCACAGGATGCGACTTTCCAGATGCTGGCGGAACTTCCCGGCATCTTCATTTGCGCGAGCCTGCTTTTTTCCAACTCTGGAATGGCGAACTTGAGCGACAGCCACAACTCGCGGCTGTGCGTCTACGTGTTCACCCTTCGTTTCTCTTCATATTTTTTTTGCGCGGAAAAACGAAATTCTCATTCAGAGCTTACTGGGAACTCGGGGATTCATTCTTGCGGGCGGGCGGCGCGCGGGCGTCTACCTTCAAGCGTTCAAAACAAAATTCAAGACCGTGAATTCTTTTCAGCTCTTAGATCTAAATACTCCGGCGCGAGGTCATCGGCTTGATGTCACCTCACGGAAAAAGAACAATCGTTTGTATGCATCTGAGGGTCTTTCCTCGACAAGTGTCATTCCACCTGCTCGCTACGAACTTGTCCCTCTGATACATCATTTCTCTGTCATAGGCTTTCGAAGTGACATTTGATCATGACCAAGATCAATGTCGGCCTCTCCTGGAGGAGTCGCCTGCACTTCGGGGAGGGGACATCTCTGAGAAAACGCGGCTCATCGTGAAATTCTTGAATCTTCAGCAATCTTGGCAATTTCCTTCGGCGCGGGTCCCTTTCAATTGAAGATAATAAGAAGTACCCCAACCGCGAAGAGCGTATCTTCTTGCTCCAGAGCTAAAGAACAAAGTTAGAATTTCAATCGCTTCGCACATTCACGAAATCGTCGCCCGAAGTTCATGTCATGAGTAGGAGCCGATCGTTTTGCGTGGATTTGACCGCATTCGTCGGTCGAAAGGGTTCTAAAAGTACCCCTTCAAGAGACCGCTTCTATTTGGATCCAGCACACGGGCGTGCGCTTCAAAAAGTCACTGACTTTCCTTTGAACGCTTAGAATTCATTTCATCACACTCATATTTTCATTCCAGTTATCCACGCGGCAGTCGGTCAGAAGTCGTTGAGTCTGCCGGACGGCGCCGAGCTGCTCATTGGTAATCTTCGCACATCGTTTAGATGCCCGAACCAGTACGGCTACTTCGCGGACCCCGACATGGATTGCAAAGTATTCCACGTTTGCAATCCAGTTGCGCACCCTAATGGTTTACAAGAAGTACAACAATTCTCGTTTCTTTGTGGGAACCAAACTATATTCGACCAGCTCTCCCTGTCATGCGCGTATCCCGAAGATGCCATACCGTGTCAGAGCGTCAAGACATTCTTCTATCTGAACAGCCGAGTCGGACAGCCGACGGTTGACATTCACAACGATGCGGACATCGCCAGCGCAGCTCCTCACATTCGGCGCTATTCATCAGACTGGGCACCGAGAACGATGCCGAGAGAAACGAAATCGACCCAACGTGTCAGGCAGTCGGATTTGGCGTCTGGGCTTGGGGGTAACGGAATTTCAAGCTTGACACCACTTAGACAGCAGGACTCTGCACCCGACCTCAAATCGCAGACGTTCCTGAAGCCCAACGGATTGTCAACTTATACTCCCCAGAAGAAAAATTACGTTCCTCCAAAGATCTACAAGTCAATCATCTCCGGAGACAGTCCACCTCTACTCTCCATATACTCCGTAACAGAATCCAATTCTGCCGCCACGTTCCGCACGACTCCACAACCAACTCTATTTAAGAGTTCTCCCTCTTTCGCGCCGACTACGAGGTACGCTCGCTCGAACGAGCCCGATGAGGTCGGCCGATCGGAGGAAGATTTCAGTTCCACTACAGAGCCTCCTCTCACAACTGAGACACCCATTCCAACTCAAACCACCACGCAACCTGGAACAGTAGCGACAGCGAAAAGCGATGGCTCGACGAAGGATGAAAACTTCACGGATGTGATGACGGAAACCACCAGTGCCTTCACTCCACTGCCGCCGCGCCAGGTTGCTGATCGCAGCAACGATGCTCAGAAAACCTCAGGGGCCCTGCAGGCTATCCTTTCTGTTGGTCCTCGAGCATCGAGCCCGACAACAGGCAGAAGATTACGACGAAGGCGTATGAAGTCCATTCTAGCTTGACATTGAGGAGAAAGTCTTTCCATAAGTTCCGGCTGTGCCATTCCCATCAAACCCTGGTATCAATACTGTAAATAGAATCACATCGCACGTTCCTGTAAGAGTTCTCTGAATAAATGAAGATCGTCTGTTATTATCGCGAGTTTTTTCTCAATCCGAGGCAAGGATGAAACCCAATTGCTTAAAGCATGGCTGCAGCATTTATGTATCGATCAGGGCCACGACCGCTGCTGCGGGTGCATACCCGCATCTATAGCGGGAAGGACTGCGGAGTGCCTATTCTTACCGTGGGGCATGAGGCATGAGTAGTTCTAGGTAATATTGCGTTCATATTCAGCCTTAGAGCATCGGCGGTTCAGTTCACTAGGGTCAAATGCAACTGGAAACGACGCGATGATATTCCACTCCTTGCACGAACCATCGTAGTTAGCAAGCTTTTTCGGCCTCGACTTCCGGGGAGTGTTCTTGGGGATGAGCGGATTTTTCTGCTCGGGAGAGTAATCATGCTTTCCGATATCAATGGAAACTGCACACGTCGATCCAAATTGACCGTGTCGATGGTCTGGAGGGATTTGATTCCCAATGACGATTTGAGACTCAATATGATCATCAATCAGTCCAGACGTCTGCTTTCACTGCGGTTGAGTTTCTATCGTCTATCATCTCCCGGAGTCCGGATGCGATATCTGCTCCATGGCCCATCGCTGATGTATCGGCAAGGTAAGAGTGGCACATCGGAAGCTTTCTTCCATATTCCGCGCGCGTCATGTTCTATGCGATAGAATCAATCGCAATGGTGGTCATTCTTGGGCCGAAGGAAATTTTTCACGCATCCCCTGAAGGTGTCGCACGTGCACAACGTAAGGAAACATTGGTATAGAAGTCAGCGGAAAAAAAACCTTGCGGACATCTTCCGGTTGCACTTCTCTGTTCCTGGTTCCTTTCCCGCATCACGAACGCATGGATGATGAGCTCTGATTCCCCTTGAAACGAATCTCTGTGACTCGATGTGCTCGAGTTCAGTGACTCTCCTCTCCTAAGAAATGCTTGGATTCGCGACAGTGGCGGCGCTAGACTTTTTTTTGGAGGAGGCTAGACTCTCCCTTCCCCTTTCCCCTCTTTTCTCTCTTTCTAGAAGAGGCTCATGAGCACCCCTTGTCTTTTTACGAAGTTGCCCGCTGTGAGACAAAGCACAAATATAGATATCAAGGGATGACGATTGTGCTCGTATATCGTTCCTAAATCATAGTAATCTTAATGAAGATGATCATTTGTGGCTTGTGGCTGATATTGCCATTTTCCGGTACATTCCGTTTCAGCGAACATTCAGTATAACGAACTGATTTTGGTGGCACCAACGTGTTCGTTGTAACGAGCTTCTACTGTATCGGCCTGAAGAGTTTTCGATATTTTCCTAATTTTTGTTTCTCCCTTACCAATGTCAATCGCTTCCGAAGAATTTACGGGTTCCGTCTCTGGCTGATTCTTGAAAAAGCTGGTGGGCAGCACTTGTCTATTCATTTTTCTAGATTACTCTGAGCACCGTGCGGTTTGATTTGTGTCACCCTAAGCAACAGCGCCGTGAAAGTTAGCGGTGGAACAGGACATGGAAAGGTGGCGCCGGCGTCCGCTTTCTCCGGAACCGGAAGCCGGCTCAGATACTCTCCCACAGATTCCTTCTCGGAAGAACTGGAATTGCCTTGTTCCCCTCGTGACCCAGTTTATTGTTCACAGAATTTCTTGAGGCTAGCCTCAAGAATTTCGAGCTCGAGGAGGCTATAGCCTCCATAGCCTCCGCCTAGCGCCGCCACTGATTCGCGAGAGTTCGTGCATTCCTCATCCGCGCTACCTCGGCAAGTCAATTGGCAGCCATTCCGCCAAACAATTCAACAAGCGCTCTTCGTGCACGTGCCCAACACGACGTGACATACGCAGAGCGTTACTTCGAAAAACAAATAACCGCTCAGTGTTTCAAGCGCTCCAGAACAACAAGTGAGTCTCCCTTGTACTCGCTCCGTGCACAGAAATATCCGTTCTCCTAACATGTTTCTTGTTTTCGAAACAAGTACAGTATAGGAATAGTCTCTCACTGGGTATATTTGGTCCTGAAAGCAGAGTCTCATTCAAGGTATGAAATCGTGGTTGATATTCTTGCTGCTGAGCCTCGGCCGATGTTCCGGAGACATGAATCGATCCGAGACTCTTTATCAAGGATATCCTTTTAGTGTGACCATACCGTTACCAGATTTTAAAGGAAGTAAACATGTAAGTGATCGGAGGCGCTTCGGAGAGCTTGTACACTTCCCGAATCAAATATCTACGACGCTGGCGGGAGTCGAGCACTCGTTATGCTTCAAATTAGAACATTCTCCCTGATTTGAACTGACTCAGATATGGAGCGGCGGCAACTATCCGTGTCGGCTCCTCGAATTGCATGAACTCGTCACTCTGGGAAGATGCTTTCAGTTTTAAACCCTCCGCAGGATGTTTCCCAAAAGGAAGAAGTGCCATTCATAGTCGACGTGGAGCTTACCGATGGTGCCATCCTCTTCCACGGAATCCCCCTGCAGGGCGAGCGTGATGAATACCATGCGACCATCGGAGAGCCCGAAGGAGAACATTTTGATATCTGGATCAATTTTGTTGTAAAAGAACGTAATGAATCTGATGTAGAGTGTGGATTGCATCCTGCTGCAGGTAGACCGTGGATTGAATTCAATTAACATGATTTCCAAGAATTTCCCAGATATATCAGGGATGTAAAGTAATGGAGAAGCAAATCGCGTTAAACTTTTCCGTCTGATCGACAGTCATTGACATGGGAGCGCATGCTTTTCATGAAGAAAATCGGACTGAACTCTACGATACGATAAAGGAGATATCAGAAAATATCAAGTATTCCATGAACTTGATGAAAGTTCGTCAGCCTGAAGAGCCAGAAAAGGTATTGTGTGGATGAAAGGGTGTTCGCATCCGAGCTAGATATCCCTCGGACGGAACGGCTCTACGTTAAATCCATGACTCCCTTCCCCTAGGATTGGCTCCTTCATATGATGGCCCCCAAGAGCTGCTCAAGTGGAAACTTCGAACCTGACGTTTGGGAAACCATCAATCGCGTCGAAGCGGATTCCAAGGACGGCATCCTCAAGATCGGTCAAAAAAAGTTAGTCACAAGATGAAGTAGCAAGTGGATTTCCCTTAAACCATTATTGGACAAAGCATCTCCTCTAGGAAGTGAACGATCCTAGAGAAGAGGCACTCGGAATTTCGTCTCCCTGTTACAGATTCGGATTCAGACGAACGAAAGAATTCACCGAGCACAGCGGAAGAATTGCCAACGCTGGGGGTTTTCCCATCGACGGACGGTCTATCGGAACCGAGGAAGCGACCACCGAACCGATAACAACTGAAGCAGCTGCAACCTCTACGACCGTTTCACCTACAACGACCACTGAACGTATGACGACGTCCACAACCACTGAACCCACCACGACATCCACCACCACTGAGCGTGTTACAACGTCCACAACCGCCAAACCTACCACTACCACTGAAGCCACGACGACGTCCACAACTGCTAAACCAACAACGACATCTACCACCGAACGTCCCGCGAAATTCACGAGCACTGAACTTTCCGCGACGTCCACGACCACCATGCCTCCCACGGAACGAGCAGTAACGATCATACGTGAGACTGATGAAGCTCTGCTTCATAGGACGACGGAGATCCCAGCGCTCACCGAGGAGGACGTGGAGACCGTCGCGCGGGCCGATGAATATTACCCTGAAGCACTGCCAAAAGAGAACTCCGGCGCTTCGGTCGCTAGGCCTCTTTTCGCTGTTATCGTACTTCTGGCATTAGCTTCGGCCGTCGCAGTATTCACAATTGCCAGAGCGAGAAATGTTCACCGCAAAACCTTCGTCATAGGGAGTAAGTAGCGAGATTGAAACGAAACTTCTAGAACTTGCCAAATATTTTCTCTACTCTCCACGATAACGTTTGAGACTTGAGATCGCTACCATAACTCATACTCCTTTCGCAGACGCTTCTCCGGAAGAAATCAACGACATAGTGGTCCTCGGCAGGGACGACGCATTCCATTGACGCGCGTGAAGGTAGCCTCGGTGGATTGGAGGTTATTCATGCTGAAGATGTCTTTAAGAGTTCCGGCTCAAGCAAGTTTTAATTCGTAACAAGACTTTGTCATCGAGTTACTTTATAACGCAAACCCTCGGTCTCATAATAATCGACCAACTGAATAAACGACAACTTTTATTGAATTGATCGGTGAGATTCATTCTCAAGATCTCTTGGCTCTACCACTCTGCCACCGATCGAGCGACACTTCAAGGAAATCGACGAGGTCAGTTACTAGTTGCGTGAATACTTGATGAACAATTTAACGGAGTACACTCCGTTAACAACACATCGAACATATTTCCAACACTTGAGACCGAAGGTCCACTCAGACCCATTGTCGAGCTCATAGACTTCATCTCTCGGGAGCAGTTGTAGATTCTTTTTGTGAATCTCTCACGTTGAACCTGTGAGCGGGAGCTTCGATGAGGCGCATTCCGAGCGAGGCCTCGTACCGAAGAGGTCTCATGCTTGACATAAAAGCCACTCGGGCAGAGGATAGGGGAGAGCCGACTGCTCTTTGGGCGAATTCCTTCGAGAGGAACGCTCTGAAGAACAGTTGAAGTCGTCTTGGGAACCGGTGTTCGCAGCTCCAGTGTTCAGTTTCAACAGAGAAACATCCTTCGCTTTTAAGTCTTCGAGCCCCATTACCAACCTTCCATCAGGTTGGACTTTCACCCGTACCAATCCTCTTCAGGAGTTTTCTTTTGATCAAACAATGTCCTTCCTTCTAATCCGCGATTCTGATCCCGGTTCAATTCCCTCCTCCTAGAGGAGCCTTTCAGCACTGACCGCTTTTCGAGAACCGGGAAGTTTGAACGTCGCGTCGTCCGCCGGGACGGTCGAGAGACAACCTCTTCATTCTCTGATCTTCCTCTGTTCGCCGGGTTGCCAGATCAGGAATTTTCCCCGAGTGAGAATCCTAGGAACTGCTCATGGTTATCGGGCCTCTCTGCATTTTCCTCACGTATTTTCCACAGAGTTTTTTCGAACGGAACTGTTGGAGTCCTTGGCGCGCGACTCCTAGAGCACGCTGCTGACTGCCTGATATTGCTGCCACTCATAGTCCGTAGAAACCTGAGTGATTAACCATCACGCTGCCGCGTACCGAACCTAAAGCGTTACCTACCCTCGGTTCGGTTTCATAGGCAACACTCCCGGATTTTCAAAGGCTCAACACAGCGGTTCATCCACAACTTTCCGATCGATTCACTGAAGACCGACAACGAATGCATACTCGTCGGCGGAAACTCGGTGAACATGTCGCCGAACCCGCGAGCGGAGCGCAGTCGCTGCCGGTCCAGGGGATTTCGAGAGAAGAGCTTCTTCTGGAGCTGCATCGGAGGATGCGCTGCTCCACGAAGATGGTACTCAGACGAAGGCCAAAGTAAGTCCACTGACATATGCGACCCAGCTTGAAGCTCATACAATCCTCTGCCTCTCAAGGGATTCGCCGCGGTTGGACGCGTCCATGCGGGCATGACACCGGCACTCCTTTCTTGACGGTAACAAATATCACAGGTTGGTGAAAACGGTCGAGTACGTACTGCGGTCGTTTCTACAGCGGGAAACCAGGCTGACAATGGACCGCTTCCCGAGAGAACATTTCTGCACGCAACAGGTTGTACTCGTGGGAATCTTTGTCCTGCACGGTCTTCAACATGAAAGATTGACATTCCTGGACCTTCGTGAGGACCTCAGCAATCTTGCATACTTACTGGATTTCCTCACGATCAACTATCCGGGTGAGAGGGCGTATATGCAGCGGTACATTCGGAAATACCTTGCCATCCTCGAAGAACTCTGCTCCATTCTCGAGCGAGCAGCCCAGGTAATCACAACCGACTGGACTTCGGTGAAAGAGGCATTCCAACACGCCAAAGAAGCGCCCCCGTCGAACCAAAAAGAAATCATATTTCCATCCGTTGCGGACATAGAACCGATGAAGATTCTTGGCGCGGGCGGATTCGGTGCCATCTATAAAATACGTCTCGGCAGTGCCATTTTGGGCGGGAAGCTGATACCTTTGGAACGAATGCGACAGCCGAAGCACGCTTGCATCGACAAAATGGTGGCGTCAATGATCAACAGTCCCTTTCTGGTCAGGTATCATGCCTGCTTTACTGTTGACAAGGCTTACTGCACGCTCATGGAATACATCATGGGAGTCGACCTGAACCGAATCATCAAACTTGGAGAGCCTCTAGACATGATACCGCTGGCGCTGGTTTTGGCGCAGCTGGGTCTTGCAGTGCAGTACCTACACTTCAGAGGCTTCATCCATAGGGATATAAAACCGGCGAATATCGTAGTCTTATTCGGCTGTCGCATCAAACTCATTGACCTTGATACATGCAAAGTTTGCACATCGCTCTACGGCGACGGTTACACAAGAAGTTATCGACGCCGAACATATGGGGAATTCCGAGACTCTGAAATCGCCGGAACGCTGGTATTTTTCGCCCCAGAAACCATAATGAGGGAATCGTACGGTAGAGCTACCGATTGGTGGGCCATTGGAGTTACGGCTTACGTTGCGGGCGTGGGGAAACTTCCTTTTAGAGGCAAGGACGAGGAGGTACGAAAGGGTATCAGATCAGCGCAGTACAGAGTTCCAGGAGAGAGTCCCGAGCTCGCTCATTTGGTCGCAAGTCTCATTCAGAGGGATCCGAAGAAGCGAATAACCTCGGCTCGTTTCGAAGACTATCAGAATGAAGAAATATTCGCCGGTATCAATTGGGATAATCTTGACACAGCCTTCCTTTACGACGTCAAACAATTGGTGGACTTAATGGGAGTCAATAAAGATTTGAATCTCTCTCCGAATACAATGAGCATAAAAAAACCGCGGAAGAACAAAAAGCTGAGACCGCAATTGAAATTCACCGAAGTCGCGGTGAGTACGAGTTGTCTCAGGAAGAGTTGAATTTCTTGTTCATGCGAGGCCGCCGATTTCATCACAAGTTCCTCCACAGGATATTGTGCAGCACGAAAAGCTCTACACGTTCTTCACAGAATCCTTCCAAAAGTTTCTTGTCGCTCGAACGAAGAGTCCGAGTGGTGGAGCAGCCTTGGAAATAGACGAGGAGTACGACTTTATTCCTGAGTTCACCGAGAGACGGAGACGTGCGACTTACAAATTTCAGGTGAGTCGTCGGGAGAAAACGGTCATCTCTGCCTGGCGGAGAACTCCCCCAGAGGGACAACGACCCGCGAATGAACTTGGCTTCGCATACGTCTTTTTCGTACTCGGGGTCATCTTATTTTCGGGGGGAGTTCCTTGAGCTATCATGTAATTATCGCCCTTTACAGGATTTCCTGAAATGGGAAAGTCATAGTTCCAACACGAGGTCGAGGAAATCAAAAAATCTGAGAAGCGGCTAGGGTGAAATATTTTTGGAATTGATCACTTTTTGCATCAGAGCTGATCCGAGAATCGCCTATCCTGTTCCCAGATCCGATAAATTGCTGTACTTTCCGTTGGTATTGAAATCGAGCTGCATGCAGATCTACTCATTCACGGCCACATATCCTCATTATTATTCTCCCTTTCCGCTCTTATTCTCAACGCCACGTTCTGAGTTTATGCATTCGATTCAGAGGATTGTGTCCGGGCTCCTCTGGTTGCCAAACACAGGCCACCCACTTCTGGAAACACCGGAAGCAGTCTTGCCTGGGGGATAAAATTCTCATCATAAAATACTCCATTCTGGATTTCGAGAATATTTGATATCCCGTAGACTACTTTGATTCGCAATCGCCTCGCCTCTTGTAGATTCGTGGAAACTCTGAATCTCCGATCGGACTCAACGAAGCCCTTACGAGAGGGAACACAACCCCAAACTGGGATTTCTTGAGCGAACTCGGTCCGAGTCACGATTGGCGCGCTGTCACCAGGAACGTGATTGATGAATGAATCGCCAAATACGTGAAGACAAATCGCTACGTTGATTTTGCTGGGGACTGTGTGATGATGGCTTTGAAATTTTAGAGACCTGCTTCGAGCACTGATCTAGAGAATTACTCCGGCATCGACCATGCGGCACGATAGCAAGTTTGCTGTCGAATTTTGCGTTTGAATGAGAACAAGTTTTACAGCGTCAAACGAACAAATCATACTTTAATACGCGATCGTTCCGTTATCCACCAGCGTAAACTCCATGGGCATCATCCGCGGTACGGACGATAGATGAAGCGGTCTGTTGGAAATTCCGTATCGGAATCAATTCCATGCGAAGGCGTAATCTTCACGGTAACAATCCCCGAGGGCCTACTCTGTGGCAGGGAAAGCAGTGTCATGGTGTCATCCATCTGGAACTTCACATTCTCGTTGCTGCCGAGGAGGGTGATGCTCTTGATCGTGCCCGCGGTTTTAGCGTTGAGGCCGCTGACCTTGACGATATCTGTTGGTTTCAATAACGTAGCGTACACCGCGTTGTTCTTCATCGTGTACCAAACATTGGGGTTCGTTGTATCGTTCTGATGTATCCATGGTCTCGATCCATAAATCGCCTCGCCGTTCACTTTCAACCACTGACCCATCTGACGCAGGCGCTCCTCGAAAATGGGATCGATTGTACCATCTTTCCTAGGTCCGATATTCACGAGCAGATTACCGTTGCAGCTGACCGTTTGAATGAGTGTTGTCAAGAGCTCTTCCGTGCTCAAAACATCCGCGAGATTCATCGTTCGTCTGTAACCCCAGGAATCGCGATCGAGCGTCATCGCGTTTTCCCATTTGTGTGGGAGCAGAACGCCGGGGTTGTAGCGATCTTTGCAGTTGTAGAAGTCTCCGTGCGTGCAGCCGATGCCGATCCCCCAACGGTCGTTCACGAGAACCTTGTCTTTGACCGGACTGTCGTTATACAGCCAGGCGAGGAAACTTGTTGCATTCCAGTAGACGTCGGGTGCTTCCCAATCGCCATCGGACCAGATCACTTCAGGCTCGTAATCGTTCACCAGCTGGTATAGCTCTGGCATTGCTTTTCGCTCAACAAAATCCTGAGTCAGGAACAAGTTCCTCTTGTCCTGAACATAAATCGGGTTGAACCACTCGAACAGCGAGTGGTATATTCCAAAATGGAGTCCTGCTGCCCGGGTCGCTTGCGCGAGCTCTCCGACGAGATCTTTCCGAGGTCCAACGTCCATGGAATTCCAATTGAAAGACGTAGGAGAAGGCCAAAGCGTGTATCCCTCATGATGTTTTGAGGTCAGGACGACGTACTTCGCTCCTGCGTCGGTGAAGAGTTCCGCCCATTCGGTTGCATTGTAGAATTCAGCGGTGAAATCTTTAGCAAAATCCGCGTAAGTGAATCCTGGCTTGTAGTTCTGCTTCATGAAGTTGGCAATGTCTTTGTTACCTGACTTCCAGTACTGCCAAAACCACTCTCCTTCATAGGAGGGCACAGAGAACACTCCCCAATGGAGGAAGATTCCAATCTTGACCTCGTCGAACCATGTCGGCGCTGGGCGCGTATCCAGGGACTCCCACGTCGGGAGGTACCGCTTCCCGCCAAATGCGGTGGCTGCTAGGGTCAGCAGGAGCACTGTTCGTACCAACATGCTTGAGAACAGTTGGCACTGTTTCGATGTCGGAGGCATCAACAAGTCTTTTGAATCATCTGCGGCGGCTCTCCAAACGAGTGAGGGTATAAGAGACCTAATCTCGACGGTTCAATGGGCTGTCCACGGCTAACCGGCTTATGGACTCAAGAGATCCACCGCATCAGATATCAATCGATAGATGTCGCGCAGTGCATCCAAAATAATCGGAGACAGCTTCCTCCTTCCGTCTTGGGAAGAACAGTGAAAAAGTCATTTTTGTCTCACTCTATTTTAATATCTCGATCTGTATTATCTTCCATGGGACATTTCGAGCGGATCGTCACATTCGTCCCATGGTGTCATTGCTGAGAGACTCACTCAAAATCTCTCATTCCAACGAACGTTGTTCAACCTGCTATTAGTATATGGAGCGATATTCTGAAGGAGTGCTCAATTCGAGTCTTCGGAAGAACGCCGAAATCTGTCAAGAACTATCCAGAAGCCCATGGAAAATACCACGATAGTCCGAGTTCTCGCGGAGGTAGATTGCTTTCACAGAAAAACAACGTCTGAAGGATCAACTCATCAGTATTCCCAAGAGTACCGAGTCTCTCTAGCAATAACGCGGTGCGGAACAAAGGTGGAAGGACAATTTTCTCGTCTTCGGAAAAACTCGATTTGGACACTTTTCCCAAATCACGCTTCATATGCCCCAACCAGATATCGTGAGATGGGAAAAAAATTTATAATTCCCAGGAAGTGATTCGATACCGCTGCGGAGTACGTATCTAGTCGCATAGATGAAAACTATCATCGACAAATGTTGAGGTCAAGCCCCTGATCCCCGACAAACTTACCTAAAAACGCAGATTATGGCGGCTGCCGCTGTCAGCATGGGTTAGCCGTTCGCCGTGCGCATCCGAAGAGAGCGTCGGGAGCAGCTCGGGAATGATGGAGCTCACCGTTCAAGCACATGGAGAATTGACTCGAGTAATCGGGAAATTCTTTTATTCCATTTCTCATTCTGATATGTCCGAAACCGAGTCCTCGCGCGATTCGAGAGAATATCAAACCCTCTGTTGATGTAAGCTCTGTTGATGGCGTTATATATTGTCTCATCGAATTAATCTGCGTGTTGTTCGTTTGAGCGGACCGCGGCCAGTTCGATTGAGCTTTTCCGAAACCTGCAAGTTTCAGGAACCCGGTATGCGCTCGGGTCGAGTTCCGCGGCGAGAGAAAACGCGCGCAGAAGAGTGGAAGGCCGAAATCCTCCGATCGTGATCCAGAAATTCTCTGATGAGGAGAGATCATGAATTGAATTTCCTCATTCAAGGGAAATGCGCCTTGTTATTGCCACCTAATCACGGGTATCGGAGCGAGCGTACTGGAATGTTTGGGCTCAACGACAATGTGGGGATCGTAGCTTGATTACAGCCTAGAAGCCGATCGAACGGTTCCGTCCTCGGATCAACGATCCAATCCTCGACACGTATTCACAATCGGTGCCACCTAGCCTGCTTTCCAGGAGGAGACAAACGCGCTACGATGTCACCGGTGCTCTTGCTAGAGCTCATTTCGGCTTTGCCCAAGAGTATTTTGATACATTTCTGCTCCGGACAGGACAATATTCCTCTCGTTCTCAGAGAAAGACCTCATCAAACATATTCAAACATTAGCCTCATCGGGTGGCTCAGCAAAATTCGGTTCGCATCGCGTTCGCCTTCCATCATAGTCGTGCATTCTCGACTGACTTCTGCAGATTTTAAGCTAATGGAACTGCAGAGAGCCGATCTCGTTCTGACCCGATGGATTTTCCCGAATCTCGTTATTGACCAACTTCCGGAGGTTTCACCTGAGCTTTCATGTTTGCTGTATGCCTCCTGTGAAAACGGAGTCGACACTCCTGGCGACTACCACAACTGTACTCGACGCAGATGCGTGCAAAGCAACAACTTGAGTGAGGTGGATAAGTTCAACGTGAGTTCGCTGATTTGCGTTTGTTCCCGCACGGATTGTTTCCAGTATAGTATTGTCACTGAGATTCGAGAGAAGTTAGAGCGTTTGAATATGACGCTGAAACCTCACGTTGTGGACGACATAGTTAACGATGGAATACGAGAACTCAAAGTTCGTCACGCTGACATCGCCGTTTTCTTCTACGGAATCGATTACGATCGGTTCCGACGAATCACATACGGTCACCCGCTTCAAGTGACGGAATCTCGCTTCGCGATGTCATCGTCCAACGTCCACACGTCAGCTATGTTGGGATTTTCTAAATTGCTCGACAACACCAGTTGGAGTTTGTGTGCAGCGTTCTGTTTTGTTACGACCTTCATGCTCCGCACAGCGACAAGAAAGCCCGGAGCCGAAATTTATGTCCTGGCGTCCCTCTTGCTACAGCCCATCAGAGAAGAACTTTTGCGTCCATTCAGGCTTCCCGTCGTGTTGCTCTTCGTCAGTCTTCTGATATTTTCACTGGTCGTCCCGACGGCTATTAGAAACGTGCTGACTTCGTCGCTGAGCGTTCCGCTGCTACCCACACTGAACTCCGTTGCAGATATAGATCGAGCCTTCGAGATGAAGGTTCTGGAGTCTTTTTGTTTGTTCAGCAACGACTACATCTACAAAGAAGTAGCCTTGGACTCGTCGAACGACATTCTTCGCCGACTTGCGCAGTTACGAGGCACGCCTCGGCTCCTCGTTCGCCATGCAGATGTAGATTGCGTGAAGCTGGTCGCGCACCGCACTCGCATGGCATTCCTCGAAACGCTACCGCCCAGTTCAAAGTGGGCGAATTTCGAGGGATTCCGGTACAGCATTCCAGTTATCCCGTCTGTATACGGATCTTTTATGTATGCTCCGGACCATCCTCTCTCAGGAAACTTCCTCCGGATCTCCAGGCGATTGTTCGATACAGGAGTGATTGACGGGCTCAACAGCCTAATTCGCGAAGACTTCATCGTTTTCACCCCGCCGGCTCGGGAGAAACATCCACTAATAATAGAGAACATGGTCTCCTCCTTCGTTATCCTTGGGAGCAGTTACATCTTCGGATTTGCTTTGCTCTCCATGACTCTACTGAGGTTCTGCTGCGGGGAACAATCCTCCGAGCAGGGGCCCGCCGTGCCAAAGTTCCGCCGGAGGCGGCTTCCATATTTTGCCTCCCTTCGATCTCGATTCACAGGCTCCTCGACAGGTCAACTTTCTTTCAACTTCGGAGCATAACCGATGACTGTTTGGAAGACTCCAATATTGATTGGAGCTTCCTCTCTTTGCTTCTCTCGCTGATGCCCTCAAAACGCTGCCCCTGGAGGAGTGGTGCCCGAGTCGAACCAGCCTCCCGATTTTGCTTCGAAATGGCTTATGTTAGATTTCGTCCTCTGGAAGATCCATCTTCACCGGCTCTCAACTCTGTTGATGTTCAGCAAGTTTCTCGGGTGACGGTGTGAGGTGTGAAGCGTCAGACTTGAGTGTTTCGACGGCACTCGCTCACAACAAGGGTGGAAGAATCACCTCAGCTCTAAAAACCTGCGACATTACTTTTGCAATTAAGTATCCCATATTGTGATCGATAACCGTCAGAGCCGTGCGCCGAGGGTGTCTTCGATGTCGTCGGGAGAGAAAATTGACGCAGGCGGGGTAAGGTCACGGCGGTAAGGTTCGCCGCGGCGGACCGTGTCCTTGGTCGTAGTCAGGGGCGGCCGAAGGGGTGTGCGAGCAGTGCCGTCGCACGGGGCGCCAGCCTGGTGGGGGCGCCATCCTGGGTAAATGCTCTCTCGGCGACCCATCGAGAAAGATTGAGAAAACGGTAGCTCAATCTTTTTTTCCATATTATTACGAAAGTCCCGTCGAGGAATCTCGTGTGTCATCACTAGCGATTGGATTTTAAGGCACCGAGAAAAATGATAGCAGGTAGGCACTCAAGAATGCCGAAATGGGTACGGAAATGTGATGAAGAGACACTCGAAATCAGCGGAAAAACGGAAGGAGAACGACTTCAGGGCGATCAAGGAGATCGCGCTCTGAATTAATGGTTTGGCTCATCCTTGTTACACACGGAAATCGAGTGGGGCATCGTGTCGTCTGGAGTCGGACGACGCCTTCGATCAGAAAAAAATATCTTTATACATACAGCGGAAACGATCTCTTCACGCCCTCACTAACCAAAAGAGCAGACCGGAAAGAGAAATCCTTGGTAACTGTGAGGCACCTACACAGGAGCTCGAATTTCGCCCTCTCGGAACGCGTCCGATTTGCGGAATGGTTTCTAATCCGACATCACGTTGAAAAATCCCGTGGACTTTGTCTTCGGTCTGCAACCTTCCAGCCCCCGTATCTTTGATGGTCTTCTCCACATCTTGGAGAATTGAAATTGTCGAATGCAACGATCTGGCGCTTCCGAGGCTCTCGATGCTTTCCGCCGGCCGAACCGATCATGATCATGTGTCGCGATCAGCGTCGCGAGTCGCTTCCGAAGCGAGCGCATACCGTATTCACTCTAATAAGCGGGCATGCCCGTTAATTTTTCAATACCTCGAAGACGTGCCCGCTTATTGGAGTGAATACGGTATCTTCCTCGGTCGAGTACGCGACGGCATTTTATGCAACCCAGAAAGTCAGTAAGATCTGTGGATTTTGATGGAGTGAATACGCGCCACAGGGTAGAGATTGGCCACACGCCGATAAAAATCCGGAAATTGGCAAACTTCCGTAATATTTTCGAAAAAAGCACTTCTAGGCATTTTGAGGCATTTGCCCGACCTCATCTGAGCGAATGGGATGAGGTGAGGAGGCGTGAGAGGGAGGGGGGGGGTGGGCGCTCTCCGGCACTTCGCACAGGGCGCCAAGTACCCTAAGGCCGGCCCTGGTCGTAGTGCCGTGTTCCTCTCATCGGATTGCGCAGGAGGGGCACGGGAACGAGCCAATAACGTATCAGGAAGCAGTGCATTGAGTATTCATCCTTAATGACGCATATTGCTGTGAATCAGAGATCCGTTTGGTTACGGATCGCCTCCGAAGAGGATTGCATCATGGGCTCGCTCAAGAATTCAGAGTTGAATCTCCCGGTTGGAGATGTTGCTTCCGTGCCGCAATATATTGCGCTCTCTCTACACAAACCACCTGGCTGAAGCGATCGTCGATTCCGCCGCAGAACCGGCGATCCAATCTGGTTCGCGTATTCTAGCGGTTGGTCCAGCTGAAGGCTGCGCGGGCGACTACGCTCACCGAGCAAGATATACGGCTCATTAGTCGCCGTTCCGTAAATGATATCGAATGCAAGCGGTTCCTGTTTGCTCATTGTCAGTGTTTACCGAGCACAAAACTCGCTCCCTCCGATCCGTCCTGTATCTCATTGCTTTGTGAGAGCCGAAGGATCCTCTAGTGTACACCACAGAGCCACGAACGCATCCCTCGAGTCATTCATGAATCCGCGCCTAATCAGCGTCCGGTTGACCCGCTCTGAACAAATGAAGACATAGGCCGGCCCATGCGGGGAAGAATCGGGAAGATAACTCAGAGAGCTCCGCAGTAAATTTCGCGATCTGTTCTTTGGATGTGGGTTCGGAACTATGGTTGTTCGGAACTGCGGTTTGCGGATAATCATGAAGCGCAGCGGTTGGGGTGATTCGCGAAGCAGGGTGCGTTTCAAAAAGAGGCGCGTCGGGAATACGACACACTCTCCAAAACACACTGGTTTCTAGAGAGCTGCAGCTCTCTTGAACGCGATCGTTTTGAGCCAAACAGAGAAGGTGCGACCAGGTTTCGAAAGAATCCCGAGCAACTGGCTCTGATTGAGCGTGCACTCGGTCAAGTCGGAAAGCCAGAAGCTACTCTCCGCTCGTCGACCTACTCCCCGTGATCTACGTCAGCGCAGCGTGGGAAAAATTCACCGGCGGGAAGCTCCCCACGCTTGTTTTGTACATTTTGGTTGTATTCGAATTGGATCAATGGTGAATGTGGTCAAAGGAATTTTGGTAGAGTGCGATGCAGCAATGAAAGAGTTCCTCAATCATCTCGACGAAACCAAGGCGCTGGGGCAGACATTCATTATTCAGGTGAATTTCCTCAGAATCTTCACGATATTCTGATTGAACTTTGCTCCCGAGGACACCGCGCTGTCACTCCTGAATGTATTTACAGGACTTGGACGAAACTCATCTTTTCATAGCCAGCGAAATCATCGACACTCTGCTGACGAAAGTGGACGATCTTATGGAGAAACTATCGTTCCCAATCACTGAATAGAGGACTGGACAACAGCAAAAGAGATTAGCACTGAAAAGCCTCGAAGTTGGGAAGAATCGGCAAAAGCTTTTCCTAGACACCAATTCATTCCTCTAAACGGAGCGAGAAGTTCAGAAAGCATGATAGAAGATATTCGGGATGACGGAACGGTCGAGGCGTTCGAAGTCATCGAATCTGAAGATGTTCCTGGTGAGGACAACATGGTATCGTCGCACATGTACGAGCAAAACAAGAGGTTGAGACGGCATCAGTGTCAACAGTGTCCTAGTAACTTCCCAAGGCAAACTGAACTCAATACCCATAAATGGCTCGTTCACGGCATCTTCTGCTCATTGTTGGTTGAAGAATGTCCGGAGGCGAATTGCGATTTCACTTGCGAATCGAAAGGCTTGCTTCTGGAACATCTTCATTTCACTCACAACGTCGACGTGAAGCTGGTTTCGGCTCAATTCGAAACAGAGAGTGATTTCGATATTTGGCTGCAACAGTTCCAGTACGAAAACTCATCTGATTTCGTCTTGTGCACGACCCAGAGCAATGCCAAGTATCGAACTCGTTTGTATACCTGCGTTTTCGAAGCGCAACCGAAGCGTTGCGATCCCCACAAAAGTCTCCGCGTGAAGCGGCAATGTGCGGCGCATCTGCTCGTCAAAGTTCCCCGAATCGAAGGAAAAGGCAAAGTGGAGGTTCTGGGATCCTCACATCATAATCATATGACGGCGCCCCTTCCGCAACGGGAACTCGTTGAAGACGACGAGCCCGTGATGATGCCCCAGTCAGCGTCACTGTTCGAAATGTTTCAGGTGAGGATCTGGCCGCTTTGTTAGGAAGAGATTTTAGTCATAATCATCTCAAGAGATTCATTCTGACGATGTGCATTGTTCGAGAACATATGCTCCCTAAACTGTTCCGATCCGTCGCCGTTCTGAAGCAGACGCAAGAAGCTAATCCACCCCTGTTTTCACAGACCGCGCAGCAAGTAATCCAGTTAACAGATGAGCTGCGAGCCGATTTGGCTGCTGAAAATCCTCCCTCGGATCATCTGGCACAAGTCGAAATGAAACTCCTCCATCTCAAACAGGTACACGATCCCGGCATCGATTCTCTCTCGATCACGAAGCCGTTAAGGATGATTCTCACTGAAGCCATCCTTGATTTGATGTTCTGATGAAACGGAGATTATTAATTACAGATACTCCAATCTTACGATCAACCCTCAGCTTTATCCGTCGTGCCTGTTCTCGAAGACATACCGCAGGTTGCCGAATCGGCTGTGATAATGGATGCTGCACAAATAGAAATTGATTGCGACACGGCTCTCAACGACCAGGAACAAATTACCATTTCATGAAACTCCAAGACTTAACAAGTTATCGTTCGTGATGATGTCCTAAACCTTCCGGAGATTCCGAGGAACACACGGCCTCCGATGTAAAATACGCGTGTCCAACTTCAGGATAAATAAAATATCTGTTCATCTAGGAAATGTTTCGCCCTTTGAGGATTTGATGAATATTTGTGACCGGCACTTGGTTAGGTGTTTTTTGGCCGCCGACACTGACACGTGTTACACTGCAAAGTTCGACACACTTTCTGAAGTCCCAAGCGGAACTCGGTCAGATTCTATGGAGAGAGAAAAGGATGTCGAACGTTCCCAGCCGAGTTGCTTACACAGCTCGATCCGCTTTTATTTTGGTAGAAAAACACTGAGAATCCTAACAATTGTTGGTGGATCGCGCGAGATGCATCATCGACCGTCTTCAGATGCCGACCTTCGATTCTCTGAATAACCGGTTGATAATTTCATGATACGCATGATAATGTTGATGATGATGATGACCGCATGGGCAAGAAGACATGTTAACCGAACAACAAGCTAAAAACAACATTGGATCCCGACTCCGACACGTGGGAATACGGCGAGACGAGAACTCGTCTTCTTATGAACAAAAGTTGCCTGATCATGAACCTGACCACGTCCATTGGCCATTGCCGCTCGTGGCTAATCAAGAAAAACGACTGATGATCTGTAGCAGTTGATGGGAGACTTGTTCAGATTGGAAGTATCTACAGATAATTGTGATTTCCATTTCCTGTCCCTCCTTTGTATCCTCGTCTGCGAATGACCAGTATATACATACATAGAACATGATTCCAGTGGTGGTAGTGGCAGCAGCCGTTCATCTCACAATCAGTTCTGCACCTTCTCATGGCGATTCTATCAAAAGGATGTAAGCTCCAAGTCATAGTAATCAAACCCAGCCGTCTGACAGTGGTGGACACCCTCCGCTAAACTTCAGAATCTTAACTTAATACAAGTTCAACTTTATACAGAAAGGATAGTGCTCTCCAAAGTAATGTTCATTGACAGGGCAGCTACGAACTTCTTCCCCAGAGGCATTGGAGCGGTGGTTTTTCAGCATCAGTACACCGTATCCTTCCTCCGACGCAGATCGTTACCCTTAATTCCTCAACTCGTATGCGTGAATGTCCGTGCTTCCGAACGATTCGGTGCTAAATTTCCTTCTGTTGTCCTTATCAAGCTTCGCGGTGTGTGATAAGAAAGCAGGTTTCGCAAGCAGGAGCTCCGCCGTCATCGATGCGATAACCGTCGGCTCAGTCGGTCCCCAGGAGACCCGAACGCATGAGCTCAATGAGTCAACCAACAAAGTACCAACAAGAAGTTCAACAAACCGATAGCATCGCAGCTAACTCCCAGGCAACTGAAGAGGGTGATCTGACTCAAGTTCTCCTGAGACTCCATCCGCGGAAGTTGTGGCTCGACAATGATAACCACTAGAAACCACTTCTGCGCCCAAAACAAAGAAATTTCTCAGTAACGCTTATCGGGAAAACCAGGCCGTCGACTCGATCGACTCGCTTTCTCTCCGGAAGTCAAAGTCTAGAGCTTTTCGCTCGATATCTGGCAGCAAAGCGCGTTGCTGAACCACTCCACAACTCGATTTTCGCTCTGTTCAGCCCATAAAGTATGATTTTAAGTTTAGAATACATTTTCCACTGTTTCTCCTAGATTCACAATGATTCCTTTGGCTTCGGTTGGATTTGGGGATGGAGAACTAGTATCCTTTGGTATCTTTGTGCTCACGATTTTCGCAGGGTGAAAGAATGTCTTCGCATTTCATGATGCTCTGGTGGAAAGCGTCGGCGTGTTTGTGTTGATTGGTTCTGGCTGTTTCTGAACGTGTAAGTGTGCGCGTGTTCACGTGTGATTCATGTTAATTTATGAAACAACTGCCCAGTCCGCACGGTATTACACTGACGGCGGCTCGTAGCCACTCACACTACTCGTCCTGGCTCTTGTTCCTTTTCAGGGTCGGCTCCTCTTTCAAGTCCGAGTTGTTCAGACTGAGGCGGTGGTGTGCCCGTTTTTGCGGCGAGGATCCTTCGTCGTCACCTTCGCTTCGATCGTCTTCATCGAGAGGCTCTTCCTCTGCTTCAGTCTGTAACTCCTCGTCCTTCTGATCTCCAGCTCCATCCTGCGTCGAATCCGCGTCAAGTTCAGGACCGTTGGTGTTGGTGCTCTTGTTCGCCTGCTGAGGGATTGCACGAGCTGGCGATGTAGCCAGATTGCTGTTATCCATTCTCAGGATGACCTGTTCCTCAGCATCCTCGTCGTCATCTGCTTCGTCGTTGACGTCGTCGTTGTCGTCGTCGACAGCGGCGTCCCTGATTCCGTTCGTATTTCGGCTGATTTCGTCTCCTGGTCGTTCGTCCTCATCCTCATCTTCTTCGTCGAGAGAGTTTTCCGTTTCCATCAAGAGACCCAAATCCTTCTCGTTCTCCTGGCCCGGTTTATCGCTGATCGGCGCGGCCTTCGGCGAATTGCCCGCCGCCGACGCCGCCGTGCTCTTCGGCGACACTTTCAACGCGGCGGATGAAGCTCCTGCTGAGGCTCTGGGTGGTGATCCTGCGGTGGAGTTGACGCCCTCTTTCAGTCGTTTCACGGCTTCAATTAGAACAAGATAGGCGAATTTAAGCTGATCCGGAGTTTGAATCAATCCAATTCGACTTTTCCGGAGTTCGAGAAGAATTTCCTGCACATCAATATCACCGTTGTCTTTGACAGTGCCATCCTCCAACAACTTGAGAACGACGTCAACCAGACAAAATGTTCCCGATCGACCGATTCCCGCCGAGCAATGAACCACTGCGGGACCCGTTTCGTTTGAAAGCAAACCTGAACCGCGCACCAGATCGAGAAACTCCAAAAAATCGTCCGGGTACTGTGGAATGCCAAAATCCGGCCACTCGGTGTACTGGAATTGCACGAGTTCTCGGCTCTCGTTGGTTTTGGTGTCGGTCACTGTTAACACCCGTCGGATGTAGCTGTCGTTTTCTTCCTCGCTCAATAGCTGCACGTTGAGCTGCAAGTCGGGAATGTCGAGCGGGTTTTCGGCGTCGGGCCAGTACTTATGGCACTTTATCCGTTGCTTCTCGATGATCTTGTTTAGCATCACGATCGAGGGCACTTTCTGCTCCCATATCATCAGCCAGAAGTGTCCAACTGTCTCCTCGAGTGGTCCCTGAGTGAGGACGTAGGCTCGCTTCGCACGTTCATAGGTCACCGTGTTCGCATTGATATAGTCAACGTCTCCGCGCGTGAGAACTACACGAGTGTGGTCGTAAGGCAGCACATCGGTGTACCGATTGAGTTTTCGGTTTTCCGGTTTCCTCGCCGTACGAGCAGTAACGTTTTGCGCGTCCGACTTACTTCTCAAGGCGAAATAAATGCGGTTCCAATCCTGATTCTGTTCGATTTCGTCGTATTCGGCTTCCATTCCGTTCTCACGTACGGGCGGCGAGGAGCACCGGCTGATCTTGGCCGACGACAGAAAGCCCGAAAGCTTCGAAAGGGCTTTCCGACCGAAATCTATAGCCATCAAACTCTCTCTGACGAAGAGAATACAGCGACGGGCCAAACACGATCAACCAACCAGCCAACCAACTAGCCAGTCAGCCAACCAACAACGACGACAGACGAGTGAGAGCTTACGACGACACAGAGAAAGAAACACACACACAAGCACACATACTCTCTCGACGATGACGACGACGACGATCACCTGACCGGGTCCACCAAGAATCTCGAGTTTCTGAGCTGCAGGAACGTGTTTTAGACCCGCGGTTTAGCCTCTCCGTCGGGCCTCTAACTGGTTGAATCCGTTACAGGGAGAGGGTAGCGGGGGGGTTGCATGTTGAGGGTGCATGACGGGCATAGAAAATGATGAGAACGATGCTTGTGATCTTTGTTACAATCCCCGAGCCTCAAGATCATATTGTAGAGGGGGGATTCGAAACAAACCGAACGAGTGAGCCGTCAGGGTTTTGGGGAGCTGTAGCGGCAGCACGAGGGTTGGTGTTTTGCCAACCGAAATATATCGTAGCTTCCCGTTAGTCTCAGGAAAACATTATGGGGAGACCGCATCAATGAGGTTTGTCAATGAAAACAGTGATGACGATGATTCTTGCTCGCAAGATGTCCTAAAATCCGTCCTCTCTTTGGCGGCTCGAAGCCCCTCCTCATGGTTTGGAAATGATGGATGCATGAGTCAATCATGATGAGCGAAACCCCCGGGTGAGCTGCTCAGTTCTCGGGGTTCATCGCGAAGAGGCGGCTTGAAGTGTAGAACCGATCTGGCTTGAAGATGAGGCGTTGGATGGGGTGGGTCGGAATCAAAAATGCATCATGGAAGCACTGGCGGCAGTAGCCGTGACTGTATAGGGGATAGAGGGGCTTCACTTCGGTGACTTCTGCCAAACATGAAGTTGGATGTTTGCCTTGGTAGGACTCAGGGTCGCGGACGGCTCCTCGGAACCGCAGTTTCCGGAATTCTCAAGATGTGTCCCAGGCGGCTCGCAAGCGCAGTACGCCACTCGCTCCTCAAGGCTCATCACCGAGAAGGCTGCATCAGTTGTGATGCAGCACAACTGATGCAGTCGCCCTGATGTCAACGAAAGTCGAATCATGATTTTCCAAGGCCTGGTCGACCGGCCGGGGATGAATTCGGAGCTGAGCTTTGCATACCGGAGGAACCATTCAGACACTTCGTAAATCTCGAACCTACAGCTTCGGCTGATGAAAACTCTGGTCTACAGGATTTGCACTCTTTCCTGAGTTCGACAGGTGGTTCAAGTCATCAGCAATACGCCAACGAGTTTTCCGTACACTTCCACATTCCCCGTGATCAAGGGACAGCCTTCGCTCCCGGAAGCTGAATCGTTGCTTCCATTTTCAACAAAAATCAACATCACCGTTCTTCTCGAATTCGTCTGCTACCGAAGATTACCCAGCCTTGCATTTAGAACCGTTCTTAGTCATATCTGGCGACCCATTTTTCCCGTTCCTTTGGAACGAATTTTTTCGTTCCTCGCGTTCCAAAGGAACGGCGTTCCCCGAATCCACCTATCCGAAAAATTATTTTCCTGGCTAGTGGTGCTTCAAGCTGGCGATACAGTTGTGTTTTACTCTCCCACTTTTACTCATTCCAAGTCAAGTAGTGCTGCTGCTGAGTTGGAGGTGAGTGACGAGACACGACGACGGCCAGAACACAACTCGATGTAACTTTGTCAACAACGGCACCAACATCAGCAGCAGCAGCACCTACTTCCGTCAAGCTCGGACCAGCACGAGCCCACTGACTTCGCCCCAAATCAGGAAACAGAGCGAATAAAATCGGTCGCGACTGCCACACTTCGAAGCTGAATCGAAGGTGACGACTTTCGAGAGTGAAGATCACAGCGAACCAGGAACACAGTCAACGAGTGAACGATTGCCGCCGATCGACGTCCGAAGCCGCAGCAAAACTCCTCACGTTAACTCGCAACAGACAGATGGCTTCCGATGAAGTGAAAATGGGAAAAATGAACGGCAACAGGGAATCACCTGCCGAGGACGACTGGGAGCGGATGATCGACAACGGCGTGAGTATCAAAATCTACGAGTGTAAGAGCTCGAAGTGTAGTTTTGTGTTTATCTGGGACACGCGCTCGATGATGACGGATCCAGAATTTTGAGGACCATACTCACGGAAAAAATACAGCCGCTGCCCCTTGAAATCTGTTCTTTGTCTAAATAACGGGACTAGACGTAGCTGGGGAGCATTACTTTCGGCTCGTTGGTGTTCGTTGGTGAAATTTCGCGATCTAGATTTGCCCATTTCGATTCATCGAAAACTGACCGCAAGTCTGATTGTGAGTTTCGTGTGGAAGACAATGAGTGACGCCTTGTTTCTCTTTTTGTTAACAGTCGTTGGATCGCGCCATAGAAAAATTAAACATCAGGAAGGATGGAAAAGGAGGAGGCACGGACGCCGAAAAGGACTTGAGCGAGGCCCCGAAGACTCAGGTTCAGGTGAGATTTCTCTCGCGAATATTGATGAGTAGTATCACAACAATACTTTCCGAGCGAAACTTCAGAGTTCGTTGCGACGTCTTCTGGGGCTCATGGTGCGAATCGATCGAATTTCAGGTTCGCCTCGAAGAGCCGCCGACGCGCACTCCTTTCACGCCAATGGTTCGGATCCTGAAACGAGAGACAAGGACTGACAAGATCGCGACGAACAACGAACTCGGATTGAATAACGCGAACGGACCACCAGCCCAGAAGAATCCTCCTACAACGAAAACTTTCGCTCAACGTGCGGATGAATACGCACGAGCCAGAGCTCGAATAATGGGAAATCAGAGCGCATCGACTTCGCCGAACGAGAACTTGAGAAATACTCTCTTCGACGCTTCCAACAATCGCAATTTGGATGCTCAGCAGCCGCTGCAGCTCCAAAAAGATCGGCGCACGAACGGACGATGAGTCGGCGCGAAAAATATTGATAAAACCAATCCTGAAGTGACGGGCCGTGGGCCTGGGCCGATGTTTCGGAAATTCGCTACTCTCGTCCATCGGTACATCGATCAAGATGGTCGATTGGTGCGCTTTCTGGACCAAGCACCAATCTTTCACCGACACCAACGACGATCGAGACGCGAACTGGGACTCGACGCGTGTTCCACGCCAATCGCGGGGTTCCCCGACTTTCAGACAAGACCAAGGCCTCGTCGCCGTTATTTTGACGCCCTTGCGTAGTTCTGGTCAGTGACTCCGGCCGAATTAGACCCAGGCCCACAGGAGAGATGAAAACGTTTTATATCGAGCACAAAAATTGTCAGAAACAATCATAGAGACAGCGTTACAATTGGAAATCAGAGGATCTTGGAAGGCCCCGCCCCGTTTCCGGAACCGACCCAATGTGAGGGATTCAAGCAACATTCAACGATACGAGACTAGATGAGATCCATTCGGGGAAACCGGGGTACGCCGCTCGATAGAATCGTGAACTACTCCTTCCACATCCGAAGAGCTTTGTAGCGAGAACAGTTCGGAACTTGTTACCGAATGACGCGCTGGCTACGATCGAATCGCCTCAAAATCGCATGACTCGAGGAGCCGTCGATGAATAAATTCATATGGAACGACTCAAATGTCGCGAGACGACCACGACATTGTCTTCATTCCGGCCAACATTTTCAGGATTCGTCACTTGTGCTTCCCTTGGATTTGTGCTTTGGCATCGATCGCTTACGATTGCCAGCTCCGAGCTCATGCAGAGCTCGGTTTGGTCACATTCGCACATGTTTGACGAAGATGTGGCCAATATAGCGGGTCAGTAGCTGATTCTGAATTTGACCATTTGCCCCGAACTGGACAATCGCATGGAAAGAATCGGTCATACGAAAATTCCTCCTTCTCCTCTCGCGCAGTGCCATCCCAGATCCATTTTCGGCTCTGAAACTCAGTCCAGGATCGCCGACATGAGAGCTTTCGTTGGCAACCATGAGGAAATTCGTAATACCAAAACGGAGAGAGTGCGCTAGGAACTAGAACAGAGAGAACATCAGTGGACGAGAAAAGGGAAATCCATGCGACGTCGACTCTATCGAATTATCCACACCGAGGCCGACAGGCTCGTTTCTTGGTCGTTTCCTCGGATCAACCCTGGCGGTATTTCCTCCAAATGATCCCATGAGTAATCCGGACCCCTCCTGTGGTAGTAGATCGGGATCGACGACGCCGAAAATCTAAAAATCATTCGAGCCGAACTCACATCCACCAATTTCGCGACTCTGCGAGATGGTATGCATTGGCCCAACCCATCCAGAGCCAGCCATGGAAGGGGAGAGCGGTGGAAAATGGCACAACGTATCCTCTGCGATGACTCCCCATGGAGTACACAAGCATAGCGTTTGACATGAAGTGCAATTCGCCTCCCTCCATCTGCAATGAAGCAAAGCTGGTGTAATTCGAATTCCTCATAGCACAACCAGCTATGATCGGGAGCTTTCCGCAAGCAAAAGAACGGTGCAACAAAATGCCGACCCAAAACGTCAGGTTCGCAGGGTTCACCGATCTACATGGCGTCACAACGCTGAATTCAAACCGATATGAGCTGCGGCCGATTTCGACTCATCGTCGAGGCCTAGGATAGTCCCTGACCTGGTCTTTCTTGCCATTCAGCGAGGAGACTGTGCGCCAGTGGCCCGGTCTCGCGATCAGCAGAGATCATCAACATCAGCGCCGCCAGCTTCTGGTAAACGAAACACTCTGAGTAACATTCCGAGGCGCGTTCGTTTAAAACCGATCTCCCCTCCGCGTTATCCTCTACCGCAACCCTTCACAATCGAAGCTTTCTGCAAGCGTAAGTTTGTCAGTTCTGTTCAGCCGCTGTCGCGCCGTTCGAACTTTTCACGCCTCACTCTGCAGTTAACGTTGGAATGTACCCATTGCAGAGCCACCTGGTGGCTTCGCTCAAAATTTTCTTCCTTGCTTTGCAGCAGCCCCAGACGGAGAAGTTCACGAGATTCGAGTCAGTCACTCCACCAGATTAAACAGATACCGTCAAAGCGACCTTTCGAGTTGGGTGAGGCTGATTGGAGTGGACCTCCAGGGTCCGCTTTGACGAGCAGTGCGATGGCGAAAACGAATCGGAGCAGCAGCGAGGGCCGCAATGAGGAAGACCACACAGAAATCTGTCTCAGTGAGTACCAAAGATGAAGAGCTCTTCCGAGGAAGGCAGACGTCGCGGAAGCCCCCTCAACCGGTGCGCGAGACCGAGTTCCCTTCCGATCCCCCCCCCGGGGTCGCTAGAGTTCACCGAGGATCTCCCGGCGATCCTTTCGTCCAAGTCGTTGTTGGTGCCCAACTATTCCATGTATTCTGACATTACACTCTTTTTACCATGATGCCCGCGAGACTTTATGTTGACAGCCGGTTAGTTCGTGTGAGTTTCTACTATCCAGTAACATGACTCGATTCCCGGAGACATCTGGTCTCGCTCGAAAGGTTCGAGTTTCTTCGGGCTCTGAGCGATCGTGGAAATTGAGATTGTGTTGTGACTGTACATGGATATCGAGTGGTCTACGGAAAAAACTCACGATCTGATTTCCCTCTATTTACAGTGCCGGTGTGTTCACATTTGAACAAAGCCCTCTCATTGGCTCATCTGAGAAAAGCGGTCAATGGAGGGGAGCTAGCCGATTTGTCAAAATGTAAAGATTGTGACAAGAAAGAAAACGACCGCGAAAAGGACGTGGAAGAGGAGAAACCCGATGATCTCGATCTGCCTGAAGATATTCGCCAAAGCCTCCAAGCCATCTGGGTTTGCCTCCAGTGTGCGAACCGGGGCTGCTCAAGGTATCGGTGTTATGTGGTCGTTGAGGTCTCTCGAGCGTTGAAATCTACCGATGAACGATTTCGCACAATATTATATTGAGGAAGTATCTCATTGGGAACTTTCTCGCAGATATACGCCCCATCGACATGCAGAGCAACACCAGAATAAACCCCGGTCCGATTCCCACGACGTGGCGGTCAACATCGCCTCCTGGCAAGTTTGGTGCTATCGATGCAATGACTACATAAACCCGGCTCAAACAAAACCGCTTGCCGAAGCTATTCAAATGCTGCAAACTCTCCAAGCGAAACCCAAGAAGAACAACAGCGTCAAAGACTTTCAGCAAGCTCCCACGCAGCGTGAGTAGATCATACAACTTCGAGAGCGTAATTCATGGAAAGCTCCGACGACAAGCGTCGCTCCGTTCGTAACTACTATCTTTCGTCTACAGAAGCAGCCTCTGGGGAGGCCGGTGCTAACTCCAACGCTTTCATACCGGAAGCATCCACTTCGGAAGCGGCCGTTCCTGATGTGATCGGAGGTGTCAGAATTAAGATCATTGAAACGCCGTTGGAAGAGCTAAAAAAGCCGAAAGGACTGACGAACTTAGGGAACACTTGTTTCTTCAATTCGGTTATGCAAAACCTGGCACAGACCCACCTGTTGACCGATGCATGTCTGGCTGCCGTTAAGGACGACGTGCAGTGGACTGTTCAGCCGTTAGGGAAAACCTCTATCATACGAGATATGAAGACTCTTGAATTGACGTTAGAAGAGCCGGGGGAGCTCACATTGGCACTGGCTGAATTCTTTAGAGAATTCCTCTTCGGCTCAAAAGATGTTTTCTCGCCCGGAAGTTTATTCCACGAAATCTGCGTGAAATCCCCGCAGTTTCGTGGATACCAGCAGCAAGACAGTCAGGAGCTACTTCGTCATCTGTTTGAAGGAGTCTTCAATGAGGAAAGCAAACGGATGAAGTCGGCCATACTGGCGAAATTCGGACTGAAGAAGAGCGTGGCGCCCGAGGTGAGCAAATACACCGCAATTGACCGCAACCAGGCTCGAATCCCTCCAACTCTTCTTGAGGACTGAATGATTTTCTGTTTTTCTGCAGAGTGTGAAGCCGCATATCAAACAGCAGATTGATTCCTACAAGAAGCAGACGCACCACACATTTCTAGAGACAGTGTTCGGAGGTCTCCTCATCAACACAATTCTTTGCCTCCAATGCCGGAAATCTTCACAAAACTTCGAGCCCTTCGTGGATCTTTCATTGCCCATTGTGGCGCCAAAGAAGAAGACGGTGCCTCAACGCAAACCCGACCCCATGATGGACGAGCTCGAGGATATGTACAGCGGCACGAGGAAAGAGGGTCCCTCCAAGCACCAGTTGAAGAATGCAAAACGGCAGAAGAAGAAGAAGGTACGATATCAGACAAGGAGATTCATTTTGCGCCGAATGGCACAGACAGATGGTCCTCAACGGAAGATTATTCCATTCCAGCAACTACGCATCCGCCGCGATGCCGCGCGCAAGAACTCGTTGTCTTCCGAAGTCTCCCCGTCATCGAAAGATGGGAGCCCTACGCACTCTAATTCTCCCGATAATGAATCCCGCGAGAATGGTGAAAATAGCTCCTCCGAGAAGAGCGCAAGCGACGCTGAAGGCGAAGCCGAGCAGAACCCGACAAAATCCAATGCCGACGACGAGCCTGAAGTGAAAGAAGTCGATTCCATTCTCGCTGAAGTTGGCGAGATCGGCATCAACCAGCGACGGCGGTCGGGCAATGAGAATCAGTCCGAAAGTGAGTTTAATACCTTTGCCAAAGAGAGTCATGTCGGAATCAGGAAGATCTCATGTTTCGAATCACGCTAAAATAACCTCCGAATCACCGATTCTAGTGGACAGCGGGGTCGGGTCAATCTGTCCGGACGACGAGGAGGACGAACTCATTCAGAAGCACAAAGATGTTTGGAAAGAGCTTTCCTTGTCGACCTTGGGTGACCGATCTCATTGTGCGAGCCCCGAAGCTTTAGGCCATGCTGATCATTCTGTGGTATCATGCCTCGCTGCCTTCACCGACGTCGAAGTTCTGTCCGGCAAGAACAAGTTTGGCTGCGATTACTGCACGGAAGAACAAGGCAAACCCGGCAAGAATGGCAAGAAGGAGCGAGTCTACACAAATGCTCAAATGCAAGTTCTTGTACTTATTCCCCCAGCGGTACTGACGCTTCATCTCAAACGTTTCATTCAGGTAAGAAAGGGTTCTGGCTTTTTCCGTCTCTCATTTCCAGACTACCTACATACATTTCCCTGAATTTTCGTCGATGAGATCCCCAGGGCTCCTTGTTAATAAGTATCCTCCATTCTTCACAGTATGGTTTCCGCCTGAGTAAGAACAGTGTCCAGGTGTCTTTTCCCAAAGTTCTTGACCTTGCGCCTTACTGCAGCAAGGCCTGTATCAATCTACCTTCGATGAAAGCTGGACAAACGAAGATTCTCTACAGGTGAGTGAGATTGCCGCTCCTGAGGACGAGTTGAATCGGCTCACGAACATCGAACAAACTCGAAAACAAGTTTGTATCGCTACAGTGAGCCGGACAGTAATGCCTTCATCAGGGAACTTCAGGGACAAGCTATACCCGAAGATTTAGTATAAGAAGGCCACACTCTTCCGACATCGAACATCGAGACACCCGAACTCGGTCGGGGTCACCGTTTCCCAGCTTGAAATCTCAATTGATTCCCTTGATTTCTTCCAGTTTGTACGGAATCGTGAAGCACAATGGCGGACTGCACGGGGGTCACTACATTGCTTACGTCAAAGTGAGACCCAACACGAAGTCAGGCCAAAAGTTCCTCCAGCCACTTCCCTTGAAGATGGGACTCGATGATTTGATCCGTGAGATGCATCGTCGATGCGAAAATCAAGACGCGGCGTCCGAATCCGCAAGTCAGAGCACTTCGCAAGGTTACGTCAGTGATGAGGCCAGCGACGGTGTTGCGCCGGATTCGACGACGGTCGACGATGAAGAGGAGATCTCCATTCCCGATGGACGGTGGTACCTAATAAGCGACTCTTCTGTGCGTAGCGTTCCGGAGTCAGCCGTTCTCAACGCTGAGGCATACCTTCTATTCTACGAAAGACTCACCTAGGCTTCTACGCGCAAAGCTAATGAATAATTCACTACCCTATCCGAGGCGAGAAATCGATACCGATTGTCGTCTGGGATTCTCCAAAATGAGCTGTGGACTGGCTGAATGCGACTGTTGCGTGAAGTTTGATAAATATATTGCGACGAAAATCTCTAGTTGTTCAAAGAAATGGCACGCTTCTTTTCTTAGCTCTTTAGCATTGTCCTCTGCTTGTCAAGGACGCGAGCATAATATGTATTCCTACGTGAGTATCATCTAGTCCCAGATCTATGTAGCATGATACCTGGGTCTTCCTGGGATATTGATGTGATCTCGTCCTGAGTGCGCGATGGGGATCATCTTGTAATCACCTGAGTTTTCCGTAGCACTGATGATCCACACTGACCTTGTTCACTCATGATCCAGAATCCTCTTCTGATCTAGTGATGCAAGGTTAGTCTCGTTTTTGCGCCTCTTGTTTCCGGGATCACACGGCCAAAGATTGAAGTTACATATGGCGAAATTGAGGGGCTGAATGCATCAGTCCGCCGGGGCATTAGGTTTCGCGACAATTGAACTATAATTCATGCTAACTTTTGGCAACTGTCCCGGATAGGACAACTCATTCAGCGCAAGCGAATCCCAGAAACTCTTCCCCGGAGCGGAAACACACCCCAGGAATTCCCTTTACGAAACTCTCGTGGGCATAATATGATCCCTAAGAACGGATCTTGCGCTAATAATTCCTCGGCGCATTCAGAGTTGTTGTGTCCAGTGTGAAATACAAGGTCGATTGCTCTCAAGGACAACAACATCGGAGGAGTCAAAACGTCGTGTACCGAATACGGGCTCGCGCTGCAAACACCATCCGAGTCGGGGCACGTTTTCGAATCACCGAGACGGAATCGAGACATCGCCCAGTCAGCAAACTGCCTCTCTGTTTACCTCTACACCGCGTGTAGGTCGTACGCATGGCACGATTGGCTTACGTCACGCGGCCAGGTCGGTGGAATGACTGCACGAGACGAGAATGAAGCGGGGTCCCCGCTGGTAGAGGTGACTCGCCGTACGGCTCAACCATTCATGGTGGGTACGAGCGTGTTCGCCCTTTCTCGTGCCACGATACGTCTCTTACAGCAGAATCGGTGATTGCGCTTGCAGCCCTATAGAAAGAAGAACAGTTTTTTTTTCGTTGGACCCACCGAAGGGCAGCACAACGAGCTCTCACAACGGGAGTAGATGTTTGACCCATTTATGATTTTCCGTGGAGGTCGCTGTTTTGACCGACAGGAGCTTTCGCTTGCTTCTCTGAGTGGAATCGGGGGGTACTTTCGCGAGGTATTCAAGGCTACGTAACTGCATCTCTTCATCTGACTGAGCATCAGCGCTGGGCTGCCCTACAACGGTCTAATCCTAATTTGATCATTTGGAGCTTTCAATTCGCTGTTCGGGTGCGTTTATGGCAATGAATCGGCCGGAGGCATCCGCAGAGCTCGGCGACGGAAGAGGAACAACCAGTCAAAAGACGAATTCCTTGATGCCTGCACGATTGAGTTCGGTCGTCGTTTCCGAACACAATGGCGACCAGCTGGTGGTGGCAGTGTTTCTCAAAAATGGTCACTTTTGTTGAACAGTGTGGGGGCAGAAAATAGTCTTCCTGTAGTGATTATTTCATTCGCTGACGTCGGCGACGGCGATGGTGGTGGTGATGATGATGATGATGGCGATGATAATGCCTCCAACAACACTGGCAGGTCTGTCTTGTCGTTACGGGCGAGGTACGTCTTCGCAAATTGCCACGCTATCGTTTGTCAAGTCTGTCTTTTGAGTTGTAGGGCCTTTGACCTCAGCTCCGACGGTACCTTTCGGTACGTCTGTTGCTCGCGAGCCACCGAGCCAGCCGTCCACCTCTATTGCTGCTCGAGCGTTGGTAAGACACAGATGGTCGCACGCGGGTTTTCCATTGTCGAATGGAGGCATCGATAAGCGATCTTGACTGTGATTGGGGCTATTCATTTAGCGGAGTCGGACTCGCTGGCTCTGCCCGAGCGCTTTCTCTTGCAAATTCTCAAATTAGCGAGGAAACACTGCGCGTGCGTTCAGTGGGTACCTTGCCCGAGTTCTCTTACATAAAAAAAAGCGCTTACATAAAGTTGCTCCAAAAGGTTTCCCTAACAAATACCTCATTCTTGATTTTTGAAAGACATTTTTAACGACAGCTCTCATACCAGAGCACCGCGCTCGGTATTCCAATGCGGCGAGTTCCGGCGCGGAATATCTGGTATGGAAAAAAAAGTTATTTTGGGACTCTTCTCCCAAACGTTTGCTTCCATGAGACAAACCACTGTGATCTGATGCTAGCACATCATGAATAGTACAACGAGCCGACCCAAGAATGCCAGCTCAAAGTTTCCGATAGTTTGTTTCGTGTCATTTGAAAGAACTACCAGTTTACGATCGAACAAAGAAGTTCCTCTAGTGTCGCAGATGGATCTGGTCTCTTATGTAAGCGTTTCTCTCGCGGGAATCACCGGCTGCCCGCTCGTTGCCGGCGATGCTCCAGTACACCGACCTGTACGCAGACACGGTGGTGGACTATGGAATCCGTTTATAGAAGTCCGCGGAAGAAGGCTGTTTCATTCGCCTGGGAGTCGGAATGACCGACTCTTTGAGGCATTTCGTTGCGTAACCGTTCGCGAGCGGCGTTCTTGCTCGATATAACTGTTCCACTGCAACACATTATCCAACTCGAATGGACTCAGTTACCGAAGACTTATGGAGACACTCTGAAGTACAGGCTTATCCAAGACCTCGTTCCTTAGATGTCAAACAACATACAATGACTAATGCACGTTGTGGAAACTGACAGCGACGAGAATAAATGTTAACTTCCGGTCACGGATTACAAATGTACATACCTGTAACTTACAGTTTGGAACTGACAATCGATGGCTCTGCCTACGGAAAACATCATCAACAAACTTTCTTTGACGTCGGCGTTCGACTGACCTTTCATCCACGGAACTCGTCGGGAATGAGATATAAATGGCTCTGATATATCGCCGCCCCAAGATTTTTGGGAGCTTCGTGTTTATAAACTTCATGACGAGTTATACAGACTCAATTGCAGTGGATCGGGCTTCTCGGGAGGGTGTCGCAAGATAACAGTAATTGCAAGCGAGCAAGGTGGCCGACGCAGAGGTTCCAGCATTTCAAATTAATTGGTGCGAAGACTTTTTTGTTGAGCTTGTGCATCCGTGGCGTCACCCATTTGTCACCACTCGGTGCGTCAAAACTGACATGACACATTGGAAGCAAGTGCATTTGGCCGACAATTCATCCAATGACGCCCGTGTCCAACGCATGGAGGGATCAGCTGCCAGGCTTGCTGTTTTTCCTTTGCTGTAGCTCCTCTTCTTCGTGTCTCATCGGTCTTTCGCTGTGAATGTCGCTGTTGTGGTCGTTGTCATCGCTGTCAACATGCTCGCGGCTAGACAATGCCACAGTTGTTGACCTTTTACTCGAAGATATGCGATCTTATGTAAACTGGTTGAAATCTGCATATCATAAATCGTAATTAGTGGGGCTGCCTCGATCTCTCTTTCTCCTTTCGTCGATACAACGATCAAAATTTCTAGATAGCTGTCTAGGGTGTTTCCGTTCGCCTACTGAGAGTTTCCATGACACCTTTATTCCGAGCCGCGCTGAAAAATATACTCGCGTCGGCTGCAAACTTTCAGATCAGAAATACCGGGGATCGCGATGCCCGAACTCGGTAAGAACTCAGTTGCCTGCGACTTGTTGGCTCGAAGTTTTTCTTCCCGGGGGTTCGAGCCGCGTCACGGAATATATGAATCCATTTCCAGCTCACGATTCGAGTTTCCTGAGTACTTGGTCTGATCCGAGCTTCGCCTGGAGACATCGTGGTTCCGAGCAAGTTCTGAACTTCGAAAGAGAATTTGTCGGGAACAGAGATTGTCGCGCTACGCGATTGCATCCTGCAACGCATTCCTTGTCGATCGCCAATGTTTCATTGAAATGAGCACTAATTTCTTCTCCTAGTCTGTGATTGGAATCGACGGCATCCGCTGCCGTGAGCAACTGCGATCAGACGCACGCGAGATCCAGCGATTCGATTTGGGACGGATTCATCCAGGAGCTCTCGCGGGGATTGAATTCGACGACCGCGGGGATCGAACAACCGAGCGACACATCAATCTGAAGTCGATACTGCGAGTTCGCGCAGACTTGAAAGAAACTCCTAGCGCAGTCAAGAACTGTTGGTGTTTCGCTTGCATGAGCGCTGTGGCATAAGGCTCTGTGAAGCAGCTTAACGAATCAGTGACAGGAGGACCTTCGCGGATTGTCTCTACGGACAAAAGCGATCAAGACTTGACGCTCTGACCTCAAGCCCGAGCATTTTGACCGAGTCAGGGGACTTTTGGAGCGAAATCTATTTGTTTCCGACTTGTAGCCGCCAACGCTGATTTTGAACGAGCCGAAAGGACCAAACCCCGCTTGGGTTGAGCCTGGGAACATGCGCGATAATAATCGCCAGCGCAGTCTATCTCCCGCACACTTTCTTGTAATCGTGTTCGTCCATGTACCACAGTCGTCACCGCCTAATCAGGTCTTTGGGTAATGGGGACGAGCGCTTATCAGAGCCAAAAGCAGGATTCCCGAATATTCAACCTTTATCAATGAAGGTTTGGAATGCAGGAGGCGAAGGCAGGGCCAAGCCAATTCTGTCAAGCTTCTATGGGGGCAACAGATGATAACGGTTCTCCGTAATGGGACTCTAGGAGCCGTGCGAAAATCTTGAGGGACTGAGGGGGCATGGCTGCAACGGCTCCCCTCACGCACGCTCTGGAAGCACAGGGTGACCATGGTGAGGTCATAGAATATCTCCTCCCTTGACGCCCCGGAGATTTGTTCAAGTCGTGGATGCCGGAGAATTCTCAGACAAGGTCTCGCAGAGCGCGACACAACACCCCAAAATCATGCTCAATGATAACTTTGACAATCCCGCTCCTACTCCGACAATCACGAGCCACTGCTGCGAATAACTTCACCGTTTGAGCACACACAAAGCCGGTTCCCGGGGAAGACATAAACAATGAATTAGACCCAGCGCTGGATCCAAACCCCTCGTCGCGCGGATGCCATCCCGTGGACGGATGTAAAAGCGCGCGCGTCTGATAGAATAGCTTGGGTATGCGGTCGTCAAGAGGCTATTCCCTCACGCTGCCGAATCGCGAGCCTTCGAGCTGCGCGCAGATTGTTGATCACAGCATTTTCGCAGAATACCCTCCGACTCCAATGTGGAACTCTCCGTCGAGCATGAGTTCTGATGGTCACCGGATTCATGCCAATCACACACCCATATTCAGGATGAATGCATTGAATTCAGGATCGCAGCACCGCACATTCCGAAAACTTCATGGCATGTAAAGCGTGTTGACGCTCTCCGTTATTGCCTCACGAAATGCGGGCTCTCTCGGGTAGAAACGTATCAGTATCTGGCATCCCGGACAATCCTCTCCATAAACCCGTCTAGATCGTGGGGTGATTGTATAACCACCTCGGAAATATCAAGAATCGGTGAGCAGGGGGCGAAGGTTCATGAATTTCGCGGTCTCTGCTAGGATGACGAGACATCACAAGTCTTGACTCGAAAGCGCTTTTTGTTTTTCTTGCTTGGCCGGTCGCGTGCAGAAAGTCACTGAAAATGATCAAGTTTAGGAGGGAGTGACCGCGAAGGCTTCAGAGTCACGCATATCCTGTCCACCCCTGGGATCGGAAGAGTTCAAGCGATGTGTACCACCGAATTTCCGCCATCACCGATGTTTGTCGACGGTGTTTTCGCAGGGGCGTCAGATGGCGCATTATGGGACTTCGCTCTCTTTCTCAAGACACAACTCACTCCAGAAAATGCCTGCCACCCATGTTCAGGGATAGCTCATCGAATACGATCACATTGGTTGAGAGTTGAGACTCGAATCGAGGGAAGCAAAGAATACACGAAGTAAATTTCATCATGATCGTAATCTGTGGCCCCCAATATATATTTATTTTAAATAGGCATAAAGATGGGTCGTTCTCATTATCATCTCAATAGAAAGGACGAATCGATCCTTGGAACATCATCTCATCAGTTTGAGTTGTGAGGGGGAAGAACCTGCGAATTCAATCAGTGGGACTCTAGTTGCCGCTGGTGCCGCCCGCCGCTCTTTCATCCCAAGGGAGGGGGACCATGGTGAGGAAGAAAGCTTTGTGTTGAACCCGCGTTAAAACCTTGCGCGCGTGACGTCTCCGCTCTGTGTTCCGTGTATGTTAGTCTGTGAGTGATTTGTCGCTTTTGCAGTTAGTATACTTTTGTGTCTAACCTGTGGATAAATTCATTGAAGTGCTACTGCCTTTGAAACTGAGGTAAGCCCGTATGTCTCATTTTCCTCGTTGATCTTGCTCCGCTCACTTGAGTATGACATCTGTCTGTATAGCAATCTCTTGTCGCAAAATCGACGTGAGCCGATCAACCCATGATGGGGCAAACTTGAGGATCTTACTTCTCCATTCTTGAATGCGGAGCTCCGAGTTCCGTGTTCAGCGCATTGGTGATCAAACATCCCGATCCCATCAACTCGATGGTCCTGTTGGAAAACGGTGACCTGGTACAGTAGCGCTGATTCATACTCTCAAGTCTGGATGGAAAAGCTACCCGATTTTGATTCCGGGCTCCCGATGTAATCGTGAATCTAGTCAGGCACTTGGGCCGCTATTGTGGTGACAAACAGACCGACTTGGTGACTAGAGAAACTCGGAGGAGGTGAACATTTTGTCGGAAACTTCAGAAAGGAAGCTGATAAGAAGAACGATTCTTTTCTCTCGCTTTTTGCTTAGAGAACCATTGCCACACTGTCCGGACAAACGGATAAGAAGTCCGTTGTTGTGTAATGTCATGCACCTTTGACGGAACAGTTCCTTAGAACCGCATTTCCGAGAAGTGGGATACCAGCAACGTAACTCATTATTAAGTTGATGCTAAGATTCGCTGTTGTCGCGTAATTTTGAAGGCGTCGACTCACCCGACGGAGTTGTTCAAAAGTTTTGGGAGCGGATTGCATGACACCAGATGATATGAGAATGCTCAGTGTTGTCTTGTTCAGGAGCGCCGTATTTTTTCGTAGACCTCGAGTTGAAAAGAATGAATATGTCCCATCGTTAATCGTCAGTGGCTGTCCGATCAGTGTATTTTCTAGGTCAGCCCGAAAAAATATGCCGACCGTCAATTATCCATAGTAGGGTTGTACTCTTGGACCTGTCGTGAATTGAGACTCCCCTTTTTTGTTCCGAAATTCTCAAAAATCTGAAACCGAAAGACAAACTGACATCGAGCCCTCGGTTTCTAGAGCTTCGGAGAGTCGAACTGAACCGAGAATTTCCTTCGCAGGTGGAATGCGTTGTGATTCTGTTGGTCTTGTTATGGCGGTGATGGTCTCAATGTTGACAAATGAAGTTCGGGGATTTGAGCACCTCAAGCATAAATTCAAACTCAAGAAGCTCGCGAAACTGGCTTTCGCGGCAAAACTTCTGGTACCTCACCTGATACCGCTTCCCATCCCACTGCCGTTGATCGAACGCAACCGAAACAAACATACTTTCAAGGTAAGTTAGCTGACACACACGACCCGACATAGATATCCTCCCGAATATAGAGACTGATACATAACTCCCGACCGAGATGAAGATCACAGACTAAGCTGTCAATGCAATCATGCCCTCCAGGTTATCGAAGAAACTGATCCGTGGAGTGGGCAAGGATGGGAGATGCCCGAAGGTTGGGACTTCAGCACCGGACAGGGTGGATGGAACTTCGAGGGTGGCAACGGATGGCAGCAAATGCAAGGATGGAAAAATCAGATGACTTTCCCTGAGAGTTGGAATCCTCAACAAGGTTTCGACGGACATTTCCAGAAGAATTCCTTCCAGCAGCAGAACAGCATCCCATCCCTGAAAGGGGAGGAACTCGGATCGGGTGGTCAACATTCGCATCAGGTCGAGTTCAGGGAAGAAATCGTTCCGGCTCTCAGAGCTGCGGGATTCTCAGGAGACCCGAACGGTGTCATGACAAAGATGCATCGTGAATCCCATTCTATGATCTCCAATCCTTGGGCTGGCGCTCCACATTCTGAGGAATCTCAGTTCGGACGCAGACCCCGCAGTCGGATTCCTGCTAACCACGGCTGGTCCATCCCCGAGCGAACTCAGGTCGCAGATGTTCTCAAAGTCAAAGAAATCAGAGACGCAACAATTGTTCATCGGCCACCATTCGACGTTCAGAACGGGAAGCTCGGCCACTTCGACGTGAGCAGTGTACCAGTACAGTCCATCAGGGCTCCTAAACAAACAGCGCAAATAGATCCATGGCCGCAGAATGTTGCTGACAGTCCTGAACATGACGCTGCTGTGAAACATCATTTCGAAACTGATCAAGAGTCCGATACGATTCACGAGAGACCTGGCGGCGGTGGGGGGGCCGCCGGTCATGACACCGGGCTCGAAGACGTAGTCCCTGAGGACAAACTCATCTGGACTCAAGCTGAGTCCTCAGGACACAAGGAGGAACGCCATCAGGCACAGGACAGTGAAGCACACGCGAATGTATCCCCAGACATACCGCACACTTTATCGCTCCAGCAGTTTCAAAACGAGCAAGGCTGGCTACCGATGGTGACTTCGATTCGCCAAGAAGCGCTGCCATCCCCGCGGACACGACCCGTTGAGAGAGATGCTCACAAAAAAAGCTGAATGCGGCCGGGCTCCATGCTCAATAATGCTCCTGATTTTGAAAATGTGCCAAATACTAAGTGTATGATTTTGAGTCTGCGCAATCTCCAAGTTCCTCGTATGTGACACCTACTCGTCATTTTGTTGTGAATGAGACCAGATCGTTGTGACATGTATCTATAATAAACACGAGTACGCTCATAGGCGAGTCATGTTCATATGTCTACGCGCAGCCGGTGTTTATCTCAGCGCGCAAACGCGTTTACGTCGATGAGCCCGTCCACTCTTCTTCAAACGACTTATTCGAGATCTCGCATGTTATGGAACGATTCACCGATGATCCGTCCCGATGTCTGAGATTGATTCCGTTGGTCAAATCTCAGCTGCTCTGATAATCTGCTCATCTCAGCGAGGTTCACATTGCTTCAAGGTCAACATTAGCACGCACTCTCGGGTGATTCACAATTTCTTAGATAAGCCAACGGCTCGCGTCAAGTTCGAGGCCGGATTCCCTCACTCTTACACCCGCAATGGCATGGGAGGCATTGAAAGCACGACTTTGTTTTGTATAACTGTGCCCCAACTTTGTGAGAGCTTTGTATCCTCTTTTATTTATTGTTACCACCACTCCTGATGTAAAGTAATCAATGACTGTACATTGTATTTTCCTGCTTCTGTTCTCTTTTTTTCTGCTTATAAATATTCTAACGCTAAGGGGCGTCTTTGTGAGCGCGGGAATTTCTTCCATATAGGCTGACCGTCCCCGGAGGGAAGGGTCCATGACAGAGACCCTCGATAGTCGGCCAGAGGTCGGGGAAGATGTCCTGATCACGGTGAACAGTAACAGCACGTCCCGACATTCAAATAAGCTGCATATATTATTGTTATAATCGTCATCATCGTCGTCGTTATCATGGGAATAAAACTTATTACTTCCATCATGGTTAGATCCCCTGTCGTGTTCAATTGAATCGTCATCATGATGTAGGTATCCCATCCATCAACCAATCAATTCATTCGAGAAAAAAGTCGGAAATTAATGATGAAAATGATAATCCAAATATCAGTAACCGGAAAATGTCCAACGTCAGAGTTATATTATCTACACATGTAAACTGCCAACGGACAGCGAGCGAATGTAAACACCAAGCTGCTTACATCACCGCTGTACGTAGTTCTGTTGCCTTTTCTTGTCCTTGCTCGCCTGCAACTGCTGCTGCTGTAACACTGCAATGTGACTTCCGTCTAACTGTTTCTTAGTGTCTTTGCAGACACGTAACTATTCCCAAACTAGGTCTATCTGCATCATTTTCTGTGTGTGTGTGTGTTATCGTCATCCATTGCTCGAATCGACCTCATCTTGAGAATTCAAATAAAACTGTACAATGTATTTACGTGCGGGTCTGCCGCAGCTCGTCCCAAAGTGCTAACGACTACAAAACGACGCAGCAGGTTTTCTTTTGCTGAACAACGACTCCTGCTGATCTTCGAGTTTCCTTGTTCATCATACACAAGTCAATATGGAGACGAAACTGCCGACGAGTCATACGTTCGTGGATTCGAGCATGCGAATCATAAACCTCTGAGGAGGACAGTTCCCCGAGGATCAGGAGGAGAGGGGGGGGAGGGGACAAGTATCAGGGAGGATGCGAGCAAGGGAATATCAGAGGCAAATACTGTTTCTTAACGAAATCTGGGAATCTATACGTTTTCTCTCGAATTATTTGAGTTGCCGTTCGTGGTTGGCGCGGTAGCAGATGCAGCAGATGTCGCTGGAGCCGCGCTCGCCTGAGTGGTGGGAGTTGTTGCTTGTTGCGGTCGCAGAGCTGGTGGCGGTTGGTTATTTGACGCCGCCGACGATGCAGGTGAGGCGGACAGTGACGCAGGTGGGGTTGGAGTCTTCTTGGCGGGAGCGAGCTCCTCGTTGCCGAGAATTGTGGCGATTTCGTTCTGCATGAAAGCCCAGGGTACCGTTGAACCCACCAGAGGGCATTTCTCGCCGCTGGGACAGTAGACCTGGAACGTGGCAAAATATGTGCTTTTAGTACAGGAACGGGACGAATCGTGCTCCGTTCGGGTTCTACGTGCGGAAAGTCTCATCGTGGGTTTCGAGGGTCTCCCGAAATTCGGATTGACGACGAGGTTGAAGAAATGCAGGTGGAAACCAGCAGGAGTTCAAGCACGGGTATCCGAACGTTCTCGATGTTTCAGTTGAGAGAACCAAACCGAACCGCGAGCCGGACCGATTCGGTGAATGGCTCAGTTGATTCAGTTCAGAGAACGGACGTGCACTCCCAATCGCGACAACGGACGCGTGGCCTCACGATGACCGCCCGCCGGCCGGCTGGACAGCCAGCCTGCCAGCCAGCCAGCACGTAACTCGCTGTCACGTTGCAATAATCGCCCGTAGGCTCGTGCTGTGCTCCAATTGAATGATAACATCGGCATGGAAGGAACAGTCGAACGAAAAGCTCGAGAGCGATGATAGGGAAACAATCAGCATTAATTTTTCCGGGTCCGCTCGATCTCGATACCTATGCTGCGCTGGCCGTGGCTCAACGGTAACGCTGACGTGCCAACGTGGCCGTAAAAACTTGGAGATTCCGCCCGCGTGAAGAGGTGGTTGCGACGACGGCAACGACCATCAACACCAGCATCACAATCAACGGCTTCAGCTGAGCCCGCTCGGTGGAAGTTTCAAGCGGAGGCGGCGACGTCATCGGAGAGGGGACTATCGTCACATCACTATCTCGCATCACTATTTATTGCTCGTTCTTGAAACGATGATATAATCTCGGCTTGCTCCATTAGTCGAGTATTTTCTCTGTGCTGTCATCACTCAACGAGTCGGGAAGCTTTGCTTCAAAACTTGAGACTCCGTTTCCGCCTCGTAAGCTGATGCTCTCGAACATCTTTTGCAGAAAAACTCCCCAGGAGGACCCTGCGGGCCAGAGCAGGTGACAAAGATTCGGCAGCCTCCTGATGCTGATTGAGGATATCCGAGATCCTGACTAAGGAGAACTACCTGCTTGAGGATCGGAGAGGTTATGAATGGATGAAGATCAAAACCCTTACCTCTCCACCTGCGTTGGCCACCTGCTGCTGTATGCTCTCTCGCGAACAAGGGAAGCAGAACTTATGATGAGTAACTGACGGGCACTGCACGAAATGAGTATCCTCCAAGCGTTGCTGGCACAGGGTACACTTCAAGGTCGAAGTCGGACTCGAGTCCTTGGCGGCTGCAGCAGCTGCTGCAGCTGCCGCCGCCGCTGCTGCTGCGGCTGCCGATGAAACCGGGGCAGGTGCAGCAGGTCCACCGTCTTGTGACGCCTGGGCCGACAATGAATGACGGGACTTTTTCGGTGCGACGGGCGGTGAGTGTCGACGCCCTTCTGTCGGAGCTACGTGAAGTCCTGAAAGGATAATGACGAGTTGAAGGAGAGTCCTGGAGACGATGAACGGACGGACGGATCAGAGGATCTATTACTAGATCCTTATTCCCACCAAATGAAGCATGAATTTGGATGGAGTATGGTTTGACTCACCATTCCTCTCGTCCGACGACGGAGCCACGAGACCCGAAGGGGTGGCCAGTGAGGGAGGCAAGTTGCCCTCTGGTGAAGTAATGCTCCGGTTCAAGGGCGACAACGTGGGTGTCGCGGGTGCTGAGGAGCACACGGAAGGGAATCCGGCTGCAGCTGGAAGAGAGATCACGTTTGAGAATCCTACGTGGGGAAGTTCGCCAACAATATTTAGTGTTTCCACTTCCTTTCCAGAACTCCTGACTACGGGAGGAGTGCTGCTGCCCATGCCTGAATATGACCTCATGTCTCATTGCGACCATGTTCATCGTGAAATGACTGTGCGGGCTCGCGCCTCGATTTGTCATGTGTTTTGAGCTAAGTCGTCATAGGTTGACGTTTGCCTTCCAGGCTCGCTTGCTCGCCATAACGCGGACGAACGATGACCAACGATCTAGCCAACAAAGACAAACTGTCCAACTGCCGAGTGACCCGACTTACAATGCTTAACAGCCAGCTCATAACGGGGCTTCGCGTCCGCAAGTCCTGTATCTAGCGAACACAACCAGCTAGATTAGACGATCGCCGCGATGACTGAGCGACAGACTGAACTGCCTAGCTGGTCAAAGACCTGTCGTAGACTGGACGCCATGCGACAATTCCACGCAAAAGGCCCCTTCTGACAGAGCGATCGATCTGTTGCCATCCGTCTCGCAAGTCCGCCAATGAGTCTGAATAAGCTTCTAGGATGACTTGTCCCCTCGGAACAGACAGCGTCTCTTTGTTTGATTACGTGTAGGTTGAATAACGGCGCGCCGAGTCGAGAAAGCTTTTCCTGATCTGTCGCGAATTCGGCTGGGTCGCTCGTTCGCTCGCTCGCTCGCTTGTCTGGCTGCCAACACTTGACCAAGCGGCCGGTCAGCCAGCTGGAAGCTCCTAGTTGATCCGCTGCTGCTGCTGCCACAACTGGCAGCAGTTCAAACGTCGCTCTCTGACTCATCGCCGCTGGTCTCCGTAAGATGAGCGCTGCCGTCGCTGTAAAGCCACCATGACGTCACCGCTCTACGATCAAAGATCCCTTTTAGCCCAACAGAGCGCTCGCATATTTTGTTACCATCTCTGCGAGTTAACTCGTTCGTCGGTCCGTCGTTTGGTCTCTCACTTTGTCAGTCAGTCAGTCCGTCTGGCTTGCTGTCTGTAGATCCGGCAGCGAGCTCCCCCTTCCAGAGTGACTGACTGAGAAAGTAGCGAGTGCCGTACTTTGAACAGCACAAGCAGCCGGACGGTTGAATATCCGACCGAGCGACTAACCTAGCTACGACAAACACAGGCGAGCTAGGAACGTCCGGTCGGTTGCGCGTTCAAGACGGAGTAGAGGAGGGTATTTATAGGAATAGCGGCCGTTCGTTCGTTCGCCCGCTGGCTGGCTAGCTAGCCTGCCTGACTTCTTGACTGCGGTCGGTGTTGACGACCGAGATCAAGAGAAGAAAAGAAAGAAAGAAAGAACGAACAAACGAGAGAAGCTCTGACTGATGTCGATCTCCGCGGGGAGAAACACAGAATCATTCGATTTCGTCTTCCCGTATGACTTTACATAACACTCGACGTGACCAACTGAAACGAGCGAGCAAGCCTCCCTAGCGCATCACAGGAGATTATAGCGAAGAAACTCCTCGATGAGTTTCTCTCATAAGTTAGAAGGTTCGAGACTTCTGACGAAGGAAAAACAGACGATGATATGCTTCTCGCGCAGTTCCTCTAGCTTGGTCTCACGGAATCGCGAACGAAAGACGAACTTGTCTGCGGATCTGTCTTAACTCGAATAATTATTTTTCAGAGGAATAGTTATCGCGACGCGATTATGAGAAAACGAGGAACGAGAGACTTTCCCGTGAATAGGCGCAATACAGTCACGGAAACCGTAGCGAGAGTTAGCGGGTCAGTTCCTCATGCGGCGGCTGCTGATGTGGATTACATGGTTGCCGCAGCTGCTGCCGCAGTTGTTGTCATTGTTCCTGACGATGCTGAATCTGTGTCCATTTGTTGCGGACAACGTCATGAGCCATCCCTCGAACTGATCTGAGCGACGGCCTAACTGGCCGGCCGGTCAACTCGTGCCCGATCATCGACTAAACGGATCGACTCATACTACCACGACAACAAGAAGCCTTTCCTCCGTTGACATATCAAACGGCATGGCGTTGATGACGAAACGTCACCAGGCGGCGATATCCGCCTGCTGGTGGAGCGACCCGATGTAGCTAAGCGAGCCGTTTCACGTTGCGAGCAAACTCAGCTTGAATGAATTCAGAATCAAGAGAAAGCGTCGCTGATCTTGAGATACCGTCTATGACGGCCGCTTATCGAAAAACCTTACACGAAGTCATCCATGGCTCCAACATCACGTAGGATATGCCTACGTCGACGTACCTTGAAGCGACATGAGACACCGTGACTATGAGGTGTTCCCACCGAGCGATACTCGACCATAACCTCGTTTTTTCTCTCCCTTCCGTGATCCTGTTTTTCAAGATTCTCGCTCTCTAGCCCGTGATCCGCGATCGGATTTCATCTGTTCCGGAACCCTCCCAGCTTACTCAGTCAGTCCAATTAGAGAATTTTCTTTGATGACGAAACACACTCGAATGAAGCATTCACCACGTCTCCAAGGGACGAGAGAGGGATAGGGGTAAATGAAGAAATTTTATCGCGGGAATCTCGTGGCTTGTTCTCTGATCGAAATCAGCGTAATCACGGCTGAACATCATATTGTGAGCTCGTCGCGCGCGATGAAAAGTTTGGTTGGTTTGCCGCTCGGTTTGTTGTTATGACGGGGCCTGCGCCAGCGGCGCTGCTGCCACTCGGCGATGTCGTCCACTATTCGAACGAGCAAGCGAGCGAGCGAGCCGTGACCTTGTACCGATGACGACGACTAACACCATCGTTGTCGTTGTTGTCGTCGTCGTCGCTGCCGCCAGTTGAACAACACCGGCACACGCACACCCGACTAGCAGTAAGGCAAGAGTGAAAATCGAGGAGACACCAGGCAGACAGACCGACAACCAGTTAGCCAGTCATCCAGTCAGCAATACGAGTGAACGATGCCAGCCGGCCACTCAGTCAGCTAGCAAGCATTCAACAATCCATCCATACGTTTATCCGTCGAGCAAAACTCGCCAAGTAACAACAAGTCGGCCCTGGAGAAATTGTTCTTTCGCTTTCGTTCACGCGAAAGGTGGCCTGGCCTGACAAACGAATATCTCTAAGGACGCGACGATAGGCACGATATTACTTTGAAAATCTCCTCAGTCCATTCAGGACCTCGAGGAAGATCGTCGATCTTCTGCAGCTGTTCCATGCGCTACCCCCTCTTAGAAACTCGCAGCTAGTCCGAATAGTGGGATGCGTGAACTTCGCTCATAGGCCATCAAATCTTAGAGAGAAGTTCAGCTCATTTTTTCTTCAGTTCCGCTCCACTGATTGTGAGAGTAAAAATGAGTACATACCCACATCGAGAGACAAGGCCAGCAATGACGAAAGCGATCTGTTTCTAGCTACAAATTTATCTCCTGGAGGTCAAAAGGAGTACGGTAGCGACGTGGAAGTCGATCCCAGGTGGTTGCTCATGACGGTATAGTACCCGAAAGTGCGGCGGAGCTCTCCGTGCTTTGGAAATACGGATATCCCGCATTGATTTATTGTCTCGGGAACTCAGCGACAACACTCCATCTCCTCGCTCGCCCGCTCGTGGTCTCGTCCCCTGTCTGTGGTCCGCGAAGAATTCTGGAGAACCTTCCGGCCGGGACGGCACGTCGGACAGCCGAGCGCTCGACCATAACTTTCTCTGGTGTTTTTTCTCCCCGTTCCCACCCCTCGATGTAGCAGCGAGCGGCAGTTTTCGGATTCTGCCTGCGTACTGTGCTACGTGGTTCGACTTCGTCATGCGACTTCGTCGGGGTTCGCCTCCGTGGGGGCAAGCCGGGTGGGCTGAGAGAGACACGCTCGAAAAAGCTCCGTTCGGAATACCAATCGCCAGAGGATAGATAGATAGATGGACGAATGAATGGAGCCACGGACGGACGGACGCTTCTCGTCGTCCTGTCGCTCGGCCGAGGGTTCGGTTGCTGGGTGGCTCCCGAATCGGCGGATGGATATGGTCAATAGCGAACCCACTCATCTATCGTAAATCCATCCATCCGTCGAGGATGGATGAATGGATGGATGGATACATTACGTCGGAAACTCGCGTTTCTCAGCTCATCGGGACGCTCCGGAAGAATTTGCGAATAACCTGGCTGAGTCAATGAGTTCCCGCTGGAGCTCACGTCGAGCCCAACACTGACTGAATCATTCTAGTTTTGATAAGAGATAATGGGATCAAACAGTTGGCGAGAAGGTCCCGCGCAATCGCTTATCTGCGGTACGGATTTGGCGTCGTGGACTGATATTTTCCAAGGAATACTAAATTTGGTCACCATCAGATATCGAAGCCTGTCGAGATCCCGCCTCTTGTATCTCCGTTCCCAGGCAAAGTCGGCGGAGCCTCACGGACCAACTCAACTCTAAGATCGCTCACTGCGCCATCCGTTCGATGAATGGACTTCGACCGACTGTCTTCCAATTCGAATCGGGTTTGCGCCCACACGAGGAAGCGATTGAGACGGAGCTTGGCTCAACTCGGAACACCGAAGCGCTGTTGAGCGTCGGATCGCGAAATCAGCGTCGGATCGCGAAATCAGCGTCGAGGAGCAAAACATCAATGAGGAAGAGGAAATCGCACTCTCGGAAAGGTGGAGCATTCCGAGACGAGGGCGCCCCGTGAGCGGTAGCTGCGGTCGTCTTGTCTACGACATCGTTGGTCACAGCGGCGACAACGTACGGAGTCTTCATAGAACAGAAAGGCTATCGTACACTGAAGCGACCGAACCGAATGGATCGTCACCACTAGGTGCCCCATGTGGTGGTTTCTCTCTCCGCAGTTCGAGAGAAGGCGGAAAAAAATCCGGTCAGAACCATTGACTCCGAATTCTACACCGGTTCATTCAAAGACATACCGTTCGAATTCCCGGATGTCAGAGGGGGCTCTTCTACTGTATGAATTGTCCGGGAATTTTCGCCCTTTCCCCGCTGCCCCCTTCTTCTCTCCCCACATGCATGGACGAAGAAAGAAGTGATGAGGAAGTAGCGGAAACATATCCTCTCGAGGTGAACGCACATTCCAACCAAACGGCCTAGCTAACAAGCTACCTGTACGGTCAACTCTGGCTCTCTCCGCATGAAAGAGGAAGAAGCATTCGCGCACTCCCTCCCTCCCTCTCTAGCTTTGAATGTATGTCTGGGTCGCGGTCCGTTTCTCAAAGCCGGGGTTGTTGTTCCCCGTTTCGCCCCGTTCACCCCCGTTCTCACAACCGGAGCCGGCGACCGCTTTCGGAACCGGCTGTCGCAGCGGTAACCCATTGATAAAAACTCTCACAAGAACCCCAAGATCACCCTGCACCAAAATTCCTGACATTCCGCTACGGGCTCCTGTCTCCGCGCCCAGCGCGCAACCTGTCGCTGGATCTCGAAGTTCGCGGAGTTTGCTTCAGACTCGAGTTGCATGAAGTCCGAGCGCATGGCACAAAAGATGCTGAAGATCGTTTTTCCACTGTGAAACTTGTTTCCAAATTTTTTGAACCATCGCCTTGAAAGAACATGAGTCAATTCTTCTCCGTTCTTTCTCTCGGTGCATTGAAAAATTTCTGCCGTTTCGCCGAAACTCTTCTGGCAAGCGAGCAGCTGAGCGATCGTATGATCAGACGAAGAATTTCGGATACATCACCGGACGGGACAGCAGAGAACCGTATTGTATTGACGTATACTTCCAAGTTCTGCTCCATCCGAGCCGCGATCCTGCAGGTTTCCGTTGCGGAGGTTCGCCGTAAGACTCCAGGATCGAGTTCGAACCATCAGAGCAACAGAAAAACGGCAAAACCCCGACTAAGGATGAGAGCTCGCACGGCGAAGGATGCGGGAGCAGTTCATTCGCTTTCCTGCGAGCGGCGCTTCACTTCACGTCCAGTTATTCTGTGGTCGTGTAGCTGGTGGCGGCTGCGCTGCTCGGCGTTGTTGGTGCTGTTGTTGTTGTTCTGGTCGACGAACGCAGCCGGCGAACGCTGCAAAGCTGCTTGCTTTGCTCGCCGACTGACTGACCAAGCGACTGGCTAGCTATAACTAGTTAGCAGTGGATAGCCGCTAGCTTGCTTGCCCGCCCGCCCGCCTGCGCGACTGGATTGTTGGCTGGCTGGCTGGCTGGCTGGCTGGCTGGCTGGCTGGTAAGACGACTGGTTGGCTACGCAAGCAGACATTTGATCCGCGGAGTCGATCCACGAACCGAGCGACCAGCCTGCTAGGACTCGCTGGAACCGAGTCAGCAACGACTGCCGCGGCCACCATGACAGCAGCATCCGAAGTGCTCCGTAAGCTGTTTTTCCTTTTGAGAGGGTTCGGAACGCTCTTTCGACTCGGAGCGCTATCACTCTCTGTGCTCAATGCACGGAGCCGATGCGATGGGACACGATCACCACGCAGCCCGAGCTCCCTTCGAACCCTCGGACACTCTCGGTGGACTTGCTCGGTTTTCGGGCGGTGCACCGCCTCATTCCTTTATTCCGGATACTTCCCAGTCCGGGCGGAATCAAGGACATTGAATACTATATCGATCCGGGGGAGCCGGACGGACTTTCTGTTCGTTTCGAAGTTTTATCAAAGGTATGATCGAAACCGGTCATAGAGCCTAAGACTCGGGTTCGCACTCAACAAGCCGGACGGCCACATAGAGCGTGAACTCGCATATATAGAATGGAACTCGGTCGAGTTCAACGGGTCAAACGACCGGTCGCGATATGAGCTATGAGAGAACAAAGTACTACCGCATGTCGACACGCCTCGTCGTCAGAGTGCGCACTTCACTTGGCACTCATTTTCAAATTACTCCATGCGAGTTCGACCAACCACCCGTCTGCGAACGGGAGCTTCCGTGCTCACCCGCCGGGACTCGCTGACTGGCCTGGTGGCTGGCTAGTTGCGTGAGTGACGACTGTCGAAAGCTTCCGATACGTGACGTCAGATACGCGTTGGCCACCGCCTAAAACTATGTACCCGGCATCGATACTGTACGACGATGGCCGTGCCACGAGCAGAACGCACATTGAGCAGCACAACGTGCTGAGGACTGGCTCTTCGAAAATGAAAACCAGTCTGTGCAACGTGGCGCACCTTTACCCGCCATTCTGAACTTCACGATTCCAGTGAGTACTATTCTCGAGGGGGGAAAATTCTCCCCATCCCCGGGAACCGAGGGCCAAAGGTAAAAGAACGAGCCGTAACAAAGGTCTTTTAACCGAGCATCACAATTACCCATACGACTTTTACAACTTACCGGCCTTGATACTCGTGGCTGCGTCCAATGAGTATACTCTCCCGATGTGCTCTTTTTTGTAGTTCCGCAACTCGAAAGGAGAAGCCATCACGGTGGCGGGCATAGATTCTCCCCTCGTCAGGGGTGGCCTAGAAAGGTCCGTTCCCAGCTCGAGGTGAACCCTTTTGTCCTGTTGGTCGACGAGATCCTCTTCGGTTCCACGTTCCCGTTTCAGGGGTCTCTGAGTCGTTCCTGACAGATGTCTCCGTTGCTGCTCCTCCAACTGAACCGTGTGGTGTTGCTGTTGTTGTTGCTGCTGCTGTTGTTGCTGCTGGCTTTGCTGCTGAGATTGTTGCTGATGTTGATGATGTCGAAACGTCGCGGCCGCGGCCTCGAGTCTGGTGTAGCGATCTCTTCCTGGCGGAAGGATTATCTGTGCGCCAGAGTCACCGTTCAGTTCATGACGTTTGTATTGGCTAGCTTGAACAGTGGTGGCCGGCGATGAGAAACCGTGGGCGCGTTTCATTTGACGCGCGTTTTCGAGGACAATCTCGATACGATCGGCTCCTTCGTAATTGACACAGCCCCGACAGACAGGTTCGGAGAAGTCGTCAATCATAGCCCACGGCATTCGGGGCAAATCGCAAAGGTAGCATTGCTGACGATGCGTCGAACGTGTCGAGATCCCGGTCGGTGTCGACATCTTGACCATCGCTTCTTCAAGGATCAGATGATGCTGACAATTCACTGCCGCTGCCGCAGCTGCTGCTGACTGATGATACAACTTGCTGCTGTTGCAGATGCCGCTATTGTTGCAGGTGGCAGTGCTGCTATTGTTGTTGTTGTTGTTGGTTTCGTGTATGGATGTGATGGTCGTCGGCGGGGGCGACGCTCTACCAACAACCCCGGCTACAACACCGTACACAGATCCTTCCGCGAAGAGCAGTTGCTGTTTCGGCTTGTTGAATATTGGATGCTGCAGCTGGGGTGCCGCTATATTACGTTGGCTTTGCAACATCACTCATCAAAGGGTCTCTTTTCCCGAGATGCTGCTCATCACCTGGATGAACACCTCGTTTCCAATTTGTTCTCGAAATTCTGTGTCTCACTTTTCGGGTGAGTTCTGGAGGAACCGACGCGAGAGGCCCCCGAGTTTCGAGTAGGTTCAGATCCTTACCACTCCGCAATCCAGAGCTTGAAGGATTGAGGTCTCACTTTGTTTTCAGTTTTCGAGCGATGCAGTAAGTTGGGATTAACGGATCCTGAACTACTGACTGAGTGATGAGTCCGTCGGTAGGTAGGTATCGTGCAGTGTTGATGTCATCGACAGCTAAAATGAATCGAACAGAGCTGTCGTGTACAACGCGAACGTAAAAACAAAACGTTCAGAATGGACGAACGGTGGTGATGCACGCTTTTGTCGCTACTACTGCTGTGACTGCTTTTGGTTTTTGAAAGCTCAGCGATAATATGGATCATCAGGATTCGGGTAGCACTGTGATTTGCTGTGCTATGCTCGCGCTTGAGTCCGGTTACGGTATGTTATGCGATTTGAGCGCATCCGCGTTCGAGGTGAACTTTCATTAAGACCGCTCCGTGACGTCCTCTGTACGACTGTCGGCGTTGTCCTCCTCGTCGTTGTTGTCGTAATCCTCGTTCGTTGGATTAAGGTTATCGTCGACGTCGCTGATTATTGTTGTTGCTGTCGAAGCCTGATGACTGTTGTTCTTGAGATGCTGTTGTCACTTCATACCGCGGCGAAACAACAATTTCTAACACAACACTCGATCACGCACACTTCTAGCTCGCACCCCTTTTGCCAACGTTTCCGTTGCAGCGTCGTTGTTGTAATCCGTAGTTGTGTTGTTGCACTTGATATTGCTCAGTCAAACAATTAACGGGCACCTCATCAACGATGAACAAATCACGCATCCACGATGAACAACAGAAGACACACGGTTTCCTTGCAATTCACAATTGCACTGGATCCTCGACAACGTGAGCAGGTGAAGGACTACGGCACTGCCTCGCTGCCTGCCTGCGTTCCTCGGTAGAGACAGTCGCTCCTGATGATAAACATCAGCACCCGCCTCCGTACTTGAATCCTGAGCGCACTGAATAGCTGCGTGTTCGTTTTGCAGGTTCGCTGGCCTAGTGGCTTTCTTGCCTGCCTGCCTGCCTGTCTGTCCGCCTGCTATTCTGCTTCTTGCTCACTTGCCTGGTTTCGACGGACGGACGGTCGGTCCGCCGCTTGCTCGCTCGGTCGGTCGGTTGGATGGTTGCCTCCTGCGGCTGCCGTCGACGTCGATGCCGCTGCTACAGTCGCCGTTGTCGTCGTCGTCGATGATGCCGCTGCTGCTGCTATCGTCGTCGTCCGTACAACAGCAGCAGCACTACCACACAAACTTTGCGAGAGGAAGGAAACAACAGTTGCTGCCGTTGGCTGGTCGGCTTGCTCGCAGGCAGGCCGTGTGTGGTTCCTTCGTTCGTTCACTCACTCACTCACTCATTCGACGGTGCTGCTTGCCTGCCTGCCTGCTTGCTTTCCTCGCAGAATGCCTGCCTCGTTGGCTTACGCGCTCGTTCGCTCACTTGCTTGCTTGCCTGCCTGCCTGCCCGACTGGCTGACTGTCTGTCTGCTTGCTCACCACTCACTGCGGCGGCTGCTGCTGGCTCTGCTCGCCGTTCAATGTTGTTGTTGTCGTTGTCGTCGTCGTTGTTGGTGTTATCGTCGTCAACGTTTGACGACGGCGACTACTGCGCATGCCCGCGCCCGGTGTTGCCCTAGAAGCACGTCAGTCAGTCAGTGGCTGGCAAGCAGCCTGTTCACGCGCTCGCTCGCTCGCCGATCAGGCCTGCACATAGGCCGACAGAGGGCCTTCTTGGATAGCCGGCTCGCCTTGCTGCCTGAAGCACCACTGACATTCACGACGAGAGGCTTCAGGAGAGCCGGCCGTGAGACTTACTCGCACACAGCTCGCTCACCGCCTGGAGAGCAAGAAAGCACCCGGGCCGGGGATACGACGACGACGACCAGACAGACAGACGGACGGACGAACAGACAGAATACCAGACAGACCGACCGACCGACCGATAGACGGTCAGACAGACAGACACACACACGGACCAACGCTCTCACAGGGCCGCCGCCGCCGCCAACACCGCCGCTACCAGGACCGCTCCCTCGTTTTCCTCCGTCGCCGCACACTCATACACAACAGGAGAAGAGCGGCAGTGGCCGCCATGCTGGAGCTCAATGATACGTCACTCGTGACGTCAGGCCCCGCCCCTGTGGGTAAGGGTAAGCGTCTCCGTTGTTGTCGTCGTCGTCGTCTGTTTCTGCTTCGTTTCAGCCTTTGTCGTTGTTGTCGGTGTCGATAAACTGGAAGAGCAGCACCCGGTGGCCCGGTGGCTGGCTGGCTGGCACCGGGCGACGGCTGCCAGCAGCGGATGAAGGGAGCGAACGAACGAACGAGAGTGAAAAACCAACGGAGGTGACGTCATCCTCGCGCTCACACACATACACACACGCAAACAGGATTGAACGAGTGTGAGTGAACGCGCGCGCGCGCAGCCAGGACAGAGACACATACACACGTTCGCTCGTTCAGGGAGGACCGACCGACGGACAGTCAGTCAGACCACGCAAGAGCATTGGCAGCGTGGTTGAACGTCAAGGCACCATGGCTGCTGTTGCTGCTGCTGCCACGGCTTCCGACTTAGGCGGGCGGGCGGGTGGCGCTGCCAAAGCAGCATAGAAGGACCGGCCGTCATCGTCACAGGCCCGGCGGCAGCGTGGCCGCATGCTTCACCCGGTCGGTCGGTCGGTCTGTCGGTGTATCGGTCGGACGAGGGTGATGCTGGTTCCGAGCAAAGTCGCCTGTTGCTGGAAAGCGGCCAGGCTTGATGACGACAGCAATATCTATAATCACGATTATGTTTCACAGCGAACCTAATGACCGCGCGAGCGGCCAAGCGAACGGCCGAACCGACCGGTCGGGAGGACGATCGGCGAACAGACAGACGGACCGAGAACACCCACTCTCAAACGTTGAGTGAGAAGTATGCGCTGGCATTCTTCTGTTCCAATCTTGAAGTTTACCAGGGTTCGAACTTCGAATACTACCGCGCTGTGTACTAGTAGGAGAATGGTTACTGAGGACGAAGGAGCTTGGTGGTGGGACCCCAAGGTTGAACCGGATTCATGCTGGACACAAGTCCAATTCCTGAGGATTCTAGGCAGGGAAACTGGAATCAACATCGTCGTCGTTTTCCCGAAGAGCGAATCGCGCTTCCGTCGGAAGACAAGCTGGATGAAAGGAGAATCGGTGACGCATCGATGCCCCCACGTGCCTCTCTTGATCCGTGTCTCTGGGGTTGGGGGGGGTTCATGAATACGTGCGCGCTAAGTGTTCCTTCCGCTCGTCGATGCGAACAATGAGCGGGGAAATGTGAGGTTACCGTCTCTTCCTCGCGGCTCGTTCATTCGTTCAGTTCCTTCCCGTTGCCCTTGGGCAGATGCCTCGTAGATGGTCGTCCGAGGAGACCTTGAAGATTTGTTGTTGTACGGACGACGACAACCGGCTCCCGAGAACCGGGTCCCTATCATGGAGGCTTGTGAGTCACAGGCTGACTCGGATCGCGTTATTCCGGGTAAATTCGCCGTTCCCCGAATCACGATGATGTCAAGCTTGCCAAAGCGAGTCGGAAGGAAAGGATTCCGATTCTGACGATGCGTTCGTTGAGCTCCAGCCAAATTGGGATCGAGTCCGGCTCCCTCGGTTCGAAACCGGACTCTGCGAACAGCTGATCCAAATTGTGACCTTTGTTCTCAACGGCAGAATGCACTTTGGAATCGCGACCGCCACCGAGATCCGCTCAAGAATGTTCACGGTTAACCCCAATTCGTGAATTCAAGGACATGACGGAGACTCCAGGTTCTGATCGTGATGGTTGGGGAGAGTTGGGACGAGTTTACATTGAATCAAGAGACAATGTCGAGAAAACAAGTTTGGCATTGAATTGAAAGATATAAATGAGCGTGACCTTGAATTCCTCTGATGTGTCAGCCCTCTGGCGGACACTCTCGAATCAACAAGTCCGCTGAGTCCGATGATGTCATCTTTCCTCGCGATTGATCCTGAATAACAACTCGGCTATTCCGCCAATTCTGGGACTGGACCTTGTGCCTGGTTGCTCCAATCGAAGCGGGTATGCGATTGGAGATTAGTACGCCCAGGATGTCCCAAAGTCCGGATACCGACCCGCAATCTGGATCAATCCTTGGATTCACAATGCAGACGGTCGTCCTTCCATTTCAAGAAATCAGCTTTCTGGGGTCTGGGTTCGAAAGTATTTCTGTCTGAAACTGCCACGAGGCGAAGCACCGCATCGCCTCCCGCTCTATCGTTTTTCGAAAACGGCAGCATCAACGATGACGGTGATGACGATGGCGGAGACGTGACGTTGCCAGTTCGTTGAACCTCGCCAACCAACACTGACGCCGTCCCGTTCTCCGGGAGTCCGTTTCTCTTTCTACCAAGCACTTGGCTGGTCGTTTGCTAGCCAGATTTGAGTCTTCCTGGCTGATAGTCATCCAAGGGTTGTCCCCTGGAATCGTTCCGAATCGGCACGGGAGCCTCAAACAAAATATTTTCACCGTCCCCTGCGAATACAAGCCCTTGGTCCTGTTTCCAAGGCTGGGCAACGAGGACAACACAAGAGTTGGGTGGAGGAGCGAACGAAGACCTTCTTCTGCAAGGAAGTGGCTCCCCGGAACTCCGGAACTTCCGTAGGATCTATCTGAAGCTCTCGGTCGGCGCTTCTCCATCACTTCGCGACATCGACTACATTTCGTGTCCCTCGAAATGTAGTCGATTTCGCCCGTAAAGATCATCAAGACATCTCGGAGAAAGAATCGCGTTTGCGCGCCGAAGTTCTGCCTTTCTGTCAATCCCATCCGGATTAGAATCACTGAAAGACAAACTGGGTCAGGAGTGTTGAATTCTGAAGAGTTCAGGATCACTGCCCCAAGAAAGTTCAAGTCTTGGTCACTGTTGCGGCTGCGTACAATATTGCGGAGGCTTAAGCAATAACGTGAATGAGGTGATTTTCGACTCATCTATTAGTCACTATGGTTTGCAGCACGAACGAGCAGATCACAAGGAAGTATTCTTCTGCACTGGCTGTGAATGCCGATGCTTGTTTCCTAGCCTGATAGAGCTCCTGTCAGCGCATGCGAGCTTCGCGGTAGTGGCACTTGAGTACAATTACCTGGATACTCTCGTCCGATGTCCTTTTCGGGGCATGCCGGGATCAGCCTCAAAAGTCTTGCCTTGGTTTTGCAAAAAGCAAGTCATTGACGATTTTAGGATTGGAGAACTAGACCATCTGGCAATCTCTCTTAGATCTGGTATTTCAGACGATGTGCGCGTACATGGAAAGCGGCATTAAAATTGTTCATGCAGTTGTGTATATGTTACAGGAGACTTCGAAGAAGAATCCCTTTTCGCCAAGCTGACTCAGCTTCTCGCTTTACTCTGAATTTCGGAATATGCGAACTGCATTCAAAGGGGCTGAACCTGGGAGCTCCGAGACCTCCGGGACTGATGATGCACCTCCCGGAGTTACTTCCCTCCATTCACTCGATCGATTCTCACAAGCATCCGGTTGATTTAGAACAATGTTTCTCACGGGAAATTCCTCCACGCCCCACTTTTCCAGGCCCCACCATGTGATCCGACAGATAGAGCGAGATCATTAATGAAGAGATCATTATTATATAGAGAGGAGGCGAAGTGGAATGGGAGTGACAATAACCTCGCATAGAACTACGTTCATATTCTAACCATAATATTCTGATCTGTTAAAATCCGGAGTCGATCGGATGATGGCAGGGGGTCCCCTCGCCTCACCCTTTCGGCTCTCTGTGACACTGTGGAGCGTGAACGAATCAGAAGACTGCCGCGCCGTATTGGGAATTCATATCGGAAATGCTGGAGACTGCCCACCACAGGGCTCACAACCGACCTTGCAAATCCTTGTGGGAATCACTGATTTAGAGTCTGGTGTGATATGCTGACGGGAACCCGTCTGCGGAACGTGCACCAGCAATCGTTCGAGATCGTTTGCCACGGACTACCCAGCGTCTGCGGGACTACGAGGAGTACGACATCGTCTGACGCTTCATCTGCTACGTGTATACGCGGCACAGTTTGCTAGCGAGGACGATTTTCTTTCCGCAGCAAGCGAGCTCCGAATCAGCGAATCACCGAAGGAAGCGCGTTGCTAGGCTTCGTTCGCAAAATCAAGGTGACCGAAGATATTGCGTGATTCGAGGAGTCCATTGGACGGTGAAACCACTCAGGAGGTGACTCTCCATCTCGACCTTAGGAGGAAATCGTCGAATCCACCGCCGATATCTTCCTCAAGTGTTCCCCAGCGTTGCGGAAGCGCAACAAAGACGTTGTCGTTACAGATCCCGCGTCCTCTGTCTTCATCAAGAGGGCTTGCCAAGCTCCGGATTTCAAGTCTGCCGCCATGGCGGCACACTGAGGGTCGCTGTTGGTGTCTCTCCTCCTCGTCGATGCTTCTTCCAGTGCCGACGGCAGCAGAAGCGCTCATGGTGTTTTGCGTGGACAGGACAGCTGCCTCTAGAGCCCGGGCTCACCCTCCTCTACTGATCGCGTCCTTCGCAGGGCACCTCATACGCATTCGGGCTCGTTGGTCACCAAACTTTCACAATCAGACACTTTCGGAGACCACTAAGACGTCCTGAGCTATGAGGAAACCTTCGCTCCTGCTATACTCAGGAGTCGTACTTCATTCCAAGTCTGAAAGCTCGTTGCCTCAGCGTCTCAGGTTAGTTGAGCATGTTCTGTTCACCAAGCCCGTCCCATCCCGCAAAGTCTCGGGGTACTGGAGCGTCGCCGCAGAACCTATGAAGGAGAGCGCGATCAGATCAGTGTCAAAAGTGCTCTTACGATCAGGAGGGAATGGTTGAACGGAACTACGCAATGTCCGGATTCTGAAGCCGAAGGCAGAGACGTAGCGGGAAACGAGTTCGAGTTTGATGGAGATTTTCGGTAACAAGTTTCTTGCTCTATCGCTTCGAGGATTTGAAGTCAGTTGGACCCGACAAACCGTCGCGAAATGAGAAAAATCCGAGGGGTAGAGGCGTAGGAAGCTTGTGTTTAGTTCGTATCAAGATCGACGAATCTTGTCGCGAGAGATCTCGATGAAAGCATTGGTTTCTGCAAGCGAGAACGCTTTGCGTGAAGTGAATAGTTTCGGATAGGTTGCTAGCTCACTGTCGGAAGCTTCGTGAAATCCTGCTGCGTGGACAAGGAGTGCAAGAGTCGGAGATGCGCCCTTGACCGAATCGATCGTCCTCGGAAGCTCGGAGCCGACTCGTCGAGAGTTCTAGTTTGCGGTGAAGCTGATAACGCGAACGATTGAAGGCGGATCGCGGTTTGAGTTCATGGGTTCGTCGCGATAATCCCACAAAATTTCCCAGATTGATTCCGGGATCGTACCATGTACTTCAATCGGCGTTCTACATTTCAGAACAAGAGAACGCACACCAGAGGAACCGTTTGAAGGATGAATGAAATAAGCTGATTCAAAAGAAGAGCGATCAGGATGTTGCCGGGATGGATCCAGCATTACGGGGGGATCCGGGGCTACTTCAGCCGCGGAATCCGCGCAGAAATATGGCATCTTGTCTTCGTGCTTCTCATTATGCCGTTACAAGTTTTCGTCTCTTACGAGCTTGCGCGAGTCATGGATCCCCACTGGTCTCCTGAAGAGTGAGTTCTCTTTGCGACATATTTCGCGGCAGGCAGCGCATACACCTGTTTCCTAATATGGAAGGCGCGGAGAAACTTCATGAACCACTGACTTTCAGTCGATTCTCCGGGCGAATGTTCCCGGATCATTGCTCCACTCTGATCTCACTCGAGTTGTGGCGTCAGCTGTACCTGCAACGGGTCAAGTTCGGATTGATAAAGGAATCTCCGAACGCACTGTATCCAGAATCAATCGATCCGAGGGGAGAATGCCCTGCGGTGGAAGTAATGAAGTACCGCTCTCCCGAGGGTTATTACGCGCAGTCCTATCTACCTCGATACGAGAGGTTCGTTTCCCACTTCCCCATGAATCAGCCGACAACCCCGCTCCTCGGCTCGCCGAAACGGAAGTTTTGGACAACATATTCTCACGTCTAGCTAATGCATCTGCGACTGTTTCAGACCCGGAGTGAGATTCCGCGTTGGGAACGTGGTGCAGCATCGGACTCAAGGTTATCGAGGCGTAATCGTAGGCTGGGACCTGAGTGCTAGAGCCCCTCAGGAGTGGTTCAAATCGCTTTACAATTCAGAGGAGGTAAGCGTTGAATGCAGAGGGTACTTAAAGATGATGAGCCGTGGCTGATATCTCAACTTCATGTCGCCTTTGTAGGTGGGTTCCGCTCACTCCAAAACTGAGCCACATTACGCGGTGCTGGTTGACATCAGGGACCTCTCGCCGCCGCAGATGATTTACCTGCCTCAACATCTTCTCATTCGGTATCGCGTTCCTCTGTCTCTGGATAGTCGTGGTTCGAGACACATTGTTCATCCCGCCATGCAGAGCTACTTTGTCCGTTTCGATGGCGCGAACTACGTTCTCCGATCTTGGTTGAAAGTTTTGTATCCCCAAGACTTGAGTTTCACGGAATTGCTGCAAGCTAGCGATTGAATGCACTGAAATATTCATTGTTGCTCGTCAAGTAGCCGTTGTTGGACAGAAAGCTCGAAAGCACCCACTATGGTCAGACATCCAATGAATTTGTGCAGGAAGGAAATCCGGCGAGTACAATCCAGGATACTGGCACGAAAAGTTGGCGATTAGGTTGATGTCTCGGCAATAACCCGCTCCCTTGAGTCCCGTCGGAAGGGTTCTGACAGCATACACTTTGAAAGCTCTACAGGGTCTTGACCAGACGGCCGAACGAACCGTTGTGATACTCTCGCCGCAATCGGTGACAATAAACTTGAATGAAGGGAATCCCAAAGTCGACTGGATATCTGTTCATTCATTTTCCGATTTTTATGGTTTCCAATTCGTATCACGTGTAGTCGTTTCTCCGAAAATATACAAACTATCAATATCACGGTTCACGTGATTCTGTACAAAATATTCCGCACGCGACTCCCTGCTCCTGTCAGCCATGGAAATCATTTCACAAATATATCGTCCTTGTAGGTTTTGTTCCGTAACATCTTGTCGAATCCGGTCCGACATGGGGAATGTCTGCATCGATTTCCCTCGTTCAGGCGTAGATGGGCAGGAATCAAACTAATGAGAACGAGTCTGGAAGGCCAAGCGATTTCCGAACGAGATGGTCGGCGATCCGGTTGAACTGATCTCTGTCCTCGCGCCACATTTTCGCCGCGTCCACATTGGCACCAGATTCAACATTGGGTTCGGCCAGCATAGAGATGACGGACAGCAGAATCTTCTCGACAGACTGCACGGGACTCCAACGTTCCGAGGAACATTCGTATCCCATCGGATCCTCGCCTGTTGTAGAGAGAGAAATTTCTAAGTTCAGCACAACCGAGCCAATGCTCCAACGAGGAGTTTCCCAAGAACAAAGAGGTTGGGGCTTGCGCGGGAGCGTAATTCAAGCTCTTACCTGGGGCGTGAAGGATTGAGATGCAAACTCGTCCATCGGGGTAGATGTTTGGATGATACATTTCACAGGTGAACTGCATCTTAGGGGGAGCCAGGGGATAATCCGGAGGGAAGGTCAGTTTCGCAGAAAATACACCGCCCTCAAAACACGTTCCTTCCGGCCCGGTGATCATGGCTTCCCATTCGAAGAAGTTCTCTTCGTTTATCGGCCCTGCAAAAACACGGAACTTCGGTATAAATGGGATGAGCCGCTGCTGAATGCACGAGTAGCTTCAACCTCAATGAGGATCATGCATCAAATGCAGGAAACCGTCGAGTTTTCTCAAAATCGGATATGATCAAAACTTTTATTGGATCCGAAGGTATGCACAAAAGGTTACAACGGGGGTTTTCATGAACGATCGGAAGTTTCGGATGCCTCTCCGCCGATTCCCTTGTTTAACAGATCCAAAGCGGTCATCACGTCCTCTGTGGGAATCCCGAGCAGCGCTACAATGTTTAGAAACCTTCGAAAGATTGAATGTACATTTCAACCAGACGTCAGGTCGGGCTGATCGCTACGGAATCGGGGAAGGGAAGCGCACCACGCGCCTCAGTCAAAGTAGCCCAGTGGGACTCGCTTCTTGTGTTGAGGTTCGGTCTCCTCGAAAGAGGTTACTTTGGTTTTGCTCGGACCCGGCTCTCCAGATGGTACTGAAGGCAATACAGGAATTGGTTCCGACTCCTCAAGCAGCTTCTGAAGCTCTTCCTCAAGTTCTGACTGTTGTTCTGCGGGCGGGATGGCGTTGGCGATACTCTCTTCGATGTCGCGATGTTCCGCCGCCGCATCTTGTAGTTCATCCACAATGTTATAAGCCTGTAACGGATTGAATCTGAGTGCACATTCCGATCTTCTGGTGTACATATAGCACTGACCATATTCCTCGCGAGTGAATCGATAGCAATATAGGGGGTCAAATGATACCTCCCCTCGCTTACCTTATCGGCGTCGTTGTTAGCGGCCTTAAGCGCCGATGTAGCTAGTTTGAAACCGTCGAGTATTTTGGCCATGTCCTTCTGGCTCTCCAGATCGCTGTGCATTTGATTGAGTTGATCCAGAACAGCGTACTGTTTTTCCAGCCGTTCTTCAGCGCGCTTCTTGCGACGCAGAGCTGCCAAGGCTGACTTGTTGTTCCCTTCTTGCTTGTGTTTAAGAGCCACAGCCTTCAAGTCTTTGATTTGCTCAATAATCTGATCGATTTTGTCGGTAATCTTGCTGGTTGCGTCGTTTATAGAAATCATGGCCTTGTCATGATCTGTTAGGGGTCTTATGAGATCGGAGTCTTCAGCGAACACAACGGAGTCGTCTTTGATAGACACATCCTCCATAGACTTCAGGACGAGCTCGAAAAGCTCTTCGTTCTCTTCGCAGGTACTCTTGCAGGCAGACCACACAACTCTGTAGGGGACTCGGGTCTCGGTGTAGGTTTTGCCGCGGACCACGTCGCGCACTTCTTTCAGCGTTTTGTCGAAGGCACCAGAGTTCACGAAAACCGTCTCTTGCTCTTGTGCAGAAGCCATGAACCAGCTTGAGATCCATTCGCCCCAACCGGCGGACTTCGTAGGTCGTATGAGTCCCTCCTTCCTCAACGCTTCTATCACAGGCGACAGACACACCGGTTGCGAGTTCTTCCTCGTGAAGTCATCCATCAAACTCTGCATCGTGAAGATCGCTTTCTTCCGTTGCTTCGTAAAGTTGCAAACGAGACGTTTCCAGAAGTCCAATTTTTCATCGTAACCCAGGGGGTTGATGTGTCGAGGTTTCAGATCACGGAATAAAAATGCCATTCGCTCATCGTCGTCCCAATCATTGGGAAATTCGAACATGATGATGTCGAGTCCGAAACTTCGGAGCGGCGAACGATTCCTTACGATTCGAGATCGTCAAGTCTTCGGGTCCGCGGCGTGTACGCTTGTTCGAATGTCAGAACCACTCATTTGTTGACGGTAGACAATCGCGATCCGTTCGGAAGAGTCACTTGCATTTCAAAAAAGAACAGCCGGCCGTCGCGTGAGGCGGCCTTCGTAGGGTAATCGACGGAGAGTCGTGCTCTCCCAGAAGGTGGCTGTACATCGCGTTTCACATCCTCCTGAGCATTAGGATATCGCCACAGCAGTTCGATCATTATGACACCAATATTCTGTCACTAAGCGGCAACCATCGGAACGAATATCTATGTTCAGGCGCCGCTCGTGGTCTCTAGTATGATTTCTGCGGCATCCATGTCCGAGCCCGCATTGCGAAAGCGTCGCCTGGCGCAACAAGGAAGCGTTCGAAAACCCTGATAGAGCGATATCGAAGATTCTGATCTTGGATTGGGCGCCTCAAATTGACCGAACATTCAAGCTGCGTCCTCTATCAAAGCAGACTCCGAAGAAAAACCGTGGGAAGGTAACAAAACTACGCCATCGATCAAGCCAACCAACCTGCAATGATTCCTTCGGGGGGATTCAGAGTCAGCTGCTTATATTCCGCCATCAGACGTCGAAGAGCTGATCGAGCCATCTCGTCCCAGAATAAGCAGGAAAAGTAATTCCGAAGATGACACGAAGCACTGGACAAAGATTTGATGGGGCAGAATTTTCTCTGATACCTCCTTTCAACTCCAATTTACAACTAGCAGACCAGCTGGTTTTCGACGTCGTCTTGCAGCTCACTAAACGTCGGAATTCTTGTTGTTGTTGCTTGTGCAGCCGCAGCAGCTGCTCTCTTGTCGTCGTCTCCGTCGAGGTTTGCGATGGCGGGAGCTTTTTCTGAGGGTTTCCATAAGACGGCTACACACGTACTAAGTTGCGGTTAGAAATGTGTGTTCCTGGAAAGACGTCCCTTATACGCGGAGCTCAATGGTGGGACGCACACCACTGTTGTTGAAAGTACCGGGGTCTCCTGTCACGATTCATTGCCGGGGAAGATGGGGAAGAAAGCGATATATCGGCAAGAGCTGTTTGAGGTCAGAGTTCTACAACCGAAAAGACTCCCGAAATTTCCCGACCCGTCAGACTTCCAAATCACGCTCTGGAAGGTATTGGAGCTCATATAGGATAAATGCTTCAACGCGTGATTAATTGTCGGATCATGGATCATGGGGCATTCAAATCAGCCGCTGGCAATCGCTTCAGATCGCCCTCTGTTCCTTGCCTGATATTTTATTTTTCAGCATCACCTATACTACCCGAGGAAGGGAAACAGTGTGGTCAAGATAGGTTGAATGTGACCGGATGCGAGCGCGCGGCGCCGGCGTCGAGTTCCTAGCGGTTGATCTCGCAGGCGCCTCAAGTGCGAATCGCCACGGCTTGCATGACCGGATCCGGGCGCGGAATCATCGAGGTTAGTCATACGACTGCGCACGACCCGAAGCAGTGTAGTCCTCGTTAGTATAGTGGTAAGTATCCCCGCCTGTCACGCGGGAGACCGGGGTTCGATTCCCCGACGGGGAGTAATTTTCATGCTTTCGCATCTCAAAGTGGATGTCCGCTGAACTTTTTGATGTCGGCCCAGTTGATGAATTGGTTCAGATGATCCAATTGATGTGCCACCGAGATTCGTCGATTACGAACTTGTCAGGAGTCGTGAGAAGATCCGCTGCAGTCAGAGGTAGAATGATATCGCAGCGACAAGACATAAGCCTCGAGTTACGGATCGTTTCCGGACCGACTTCTCCAATGGACGCGATTACAATCAGTTACCCGTCGACGACGCCAAGCTCAAGAGCAATCAGCAACGTCGAGCTTATAAGAAGGGGTCCGTCGACTGAGGCAATACCTGAACGTCGATCCCGGCGACGTTAAAAAAATTGGCTGAGAGGTTCCGCTAGAAAACAATTATTCATACCCATGAGATGTTTCACTACATGGGAGCTCCTATGCAACATGAGATTGTACTCAAAGAGTAGCATACCGTGAAGCATACCGTCACTTCAGAAAAAATACCTGTCGGCACCATCGGCGAAACACAACAGCTAGACGTGTTCTTGGCTTCCTTGTATCGGATTTTCATGCTCCTACTGATCAAGCTGATTGATTTCAAGAGAGACGGATTTCAGATGATTCTACCGCCGTTCGTGTTGTGTTTGGCTTTTTCGTCTATCGCCATCATAGATGAGTGTCCCAATAGCTTCCGACCAGAGTTACCCGTGGCTCTGGTGAAATCGAACTCGACTTCATCACTGGTGGGTTCCTTTCTCGCTTCCTTGAAAATAAGCCACTCGCCTTTCATTTCCTCCCCGAACGACACGAGTCTCCACAAACCATACGGTGACCTCGATGAGGCTCTCGCTAGTCTGGAGCGTGGCGAAACCTGCCTCGTGATGAGAGTGGGGGAAATTCCTCGTCGGCTCCCCACTACCAATTCGTGTTGAGATCTAGAGCCGACGAAAACAATGCCCCGATCGAGTCCGTCTTGGACATCGACGTCGATGCGAAAAGCCAGGAGATCAGATTCGTTCTGCAGAGGGCCATCGTTCTCGCTGCTCAGGTTAGTGTACTGGTCAACTTTCAATGATTTTTTCGGATGGCCGCGCATCCCGGAGCCCTCGGTGCCTCCACCCGTTCGGTGAACATGGAGAGTTCCGTTGTACGCTGTATTCGCGGGCATAAAGGGATTTCCATCGATAGCACGAATGAGCATCTGAGCGTGCTCAACCTGAAAAATGACAATTTGTGATGTGTTTGGCCCGAGAGTACTCCGCGCTCGAAAACGGGATGTTAGCTTGGGATATGCAGATGGGCGATGCAGGGGCGTACCCAGGATTTTTTCTTGGGGGGGGCCAGAGCAAATTTTTCATCATCTTGGAGGGGGCCAAGACATGATCATCATCATCGTTAACATGGAGCTCTATGGGCCGGACGAAAATCTTGGGGGGGGCCATGGCCCCCTGGGCCCCCCCCTCGGTACGCTACTGGGGCGATGTAAGGTAATCCTTGACACCGACTGCCCGGTTGTTTCGGCGCTGCGGTGTATGTATATTCCTGCTAGGCCTTGCAGCCCGGAAACCGCACGGAATCCTGTTCGATTCTCTGGGCAAACCCCTCTGCCAGGCGCTTTCCTCCAAGTTGGGGGTGATCGCATCGAGTTCCTGGTTACCTACCGCGGTACCTGAGCACTGCTCAATTTCCTGCGCGGCGTCTTTCCGGTGACTGGAGTTCTGATAGAGTGCGGAGTTCTTGGAGTGTTTGCACATGCGCGAAGTGTGTTCTGCTGACTCTTCTCCAGGACAGCTGTTCCGTAGTTTCTCCGAAAGAGTTTGTCAACTTTTTCATTCATGGCCTTGATTGCGTACTGACATCGACTTTGTATCGCCGTTGATGACATGAATTCCCTCCTATCCAAACGCTATAAGAAGATTCAAGAGAATGACCAATCCTAAGAGCTGGATATGGGATGGTTCACGGAGAGGGCATTTACATGAGTTGCAGTGACTCTCAAAGCAACAGCGTTCGCATTGGAAGAACTTCTCACCGTGTCTCCCGATCTAGCCTCAGTTCTGTGCTCTTCGGAATTCAATTCCTGGTATTTCAGGGACGTGTCTCGGATTCGCTTCCGCGGAGGAGCGATAGAAAAACAAACGAACCTATTCTCGAATTCCTCTGCGAGTATCTCGCTGAGAAGAGATCCCCGGTTCAACGGCAGTCGCGTATCAAAAATATAGATACCCCTCAGAGGTTTCAATGATCCAATGAGCTCCGAATGCCTTTGAAATTTCGCTGGGCGGTCATTCCCAGATAATCCAGATCTTGGAAACTGAAACCCGGCCTCTCGGGTGTATTTTTTAACTCCGGGAGAGGTTCCAATTCTTCCGTCATACGCACTTCGAAGCACAGATTTGGCTCCTCAAAAATGAGAAAATCAGCCGCGGAATCGAATGCCGTTTTTTTGTGGTCGATCGCGGTTGTTCAGAAATGCGGCTATCTGCGAGGCCTAATTCCTACCTCACAGGCGGGAGGAATATGCGGGTGCACGAACTTCGCTTAGCGAGCATCTGGCTCATCTAGAGCTGAAAACTTTTCGGTCACAGGTCTGATTTTTCCGTAGGCCATTCAAAAGTTCCACGAGAACAGCTCGTGTCAGAGCGGATCAAGAGCATTTCACAGCCAATTACGAAGCGGAAAGACGATGAAAGGAGGTATGCGCCAAATTCATGATCGTCTACATCGTATCTTCAAATTTATTTGAACCATGGTTGCTGCACTACAATACTAGCATCATTTTTCCTGCGAGAGGGGAAGGGACTCCGCTGATATACGCAAACTGAATTAAATCAGAGCGACGAACTTTTTGAGAACGCACACATGATCGTGCGAGGGAGAACCCTCAATATCCTGGGTAGATGCCGCACGTGTAGATCAAACGCTGTGCAACCTTCGGCGAGAAACGTTCTGTAGGAACGGGAAGACCCCATTCCCCGCCGTCGCGACGAAAAAACGTGTTCAGCAGCATACATTCAAGACAGCCGAAAGCTCGCCAAACGCAGGGCCACGTAAGGATTGCCGTCGCCGATTTTGCGAAAGGTATTTGAGGATGCTGGCAAATTTGAGCGGAAGGCACATTTGGGCGGAGAGCACATTTGAGCGAAATCTCCGCCCAAACCGGCCTCCGCTCAAATGTCTACGGGACATCCTATTGATTGCAGCCGCCCAAACATGCCCTCCGCTGAAATGTGCCTTCCGCTCAGATAGGCCTTCGCTCGAATTGGCTGCAACGGTATTTGAGTTTAAATTTCGCCAGCCTCGCTGCAAATCAATGCTGACTCACGACATTGCCGCTTTTAACAGCGTGTCATTCCTAAACAGCTGTGATGGACCTCGGAAGAACCACTCCGATTCCCGAGATGATCACGCCTCAGTAGAGTCCGGTAGAAAAATTAATTATCTACTGGGTCATTGCACCCTGCGTATTTCTCCTGACGCTCTACTGTATCTACAAAGGCATCCGAGCTGCAGTTGGAAAATATTTCATCAAGCCGCGAATGCAACTGTTCGGGGTGCCTCTCGAGTTGACGGAAGTCCATAATCCGCCAGAACCGCCACGGCAAGCGCAAGCTACGATTTGCGATATTAAAGTTGCTGCTGCGAAACCACGCCTTCCTAACCAGCAAAAGGAGGACTGAACCGAATACTACCGGCTCAATATCCCGGGATGAGTCCAAAAATGTTGATTATAATAATAAACATTTTTTAGCTTCTTGCTAAAAAAAAACCGGTCGGGTAGTTCAGTCTTCGACTGAACTGTTAGTTGCGTGGGACACGTTCCTTGGTCGGAGTTCATGTTCAGGGTGTTGAACTCTGTTAACGGCGTAGTGACATCATCAATTAGCGAACGGTGCCAGATCGATTTCTGCATTTCGGAAGGGAGTTCCGGGAGGATCCAAGCGGTCTCAACGAATCGCGGCTCCCTGGGGGTGCAAACCCATGGTGCACTGAGAGGTGCGAAAGCCAAGGAAATGCGTGTAAATTCATAACTGCGTGCAATCCGTGTTCGAGTCGTGTACAGTATGGCTCCAGTCGTCCCCGGGAAAGTATCACAGTTCGCGGAGTGGACCCTATGGTGAGAAGTCAGGAAGAATTCCGGGCGGTATGGCTCGAGTCGTCCCCGGGAAAGTATCACAGTTCGCAGAGTGGACCCTATGGTGAAAAGTCAGGAAGAATTCCGGGCGGTTGGTAGCGGTTCCCGGTTCCCGGAGTGCGAGCCCGAGGTGCACAGAGACCCTGAGAATCCATGAAGGGGCAGTGGAAGATCGCTCGCGCGTCCCTTCCATGTGCCGCACGGAATGGAAATCACTGAACTATTCAGTTGCAAGAGAAAATTCGGTCGACATTCCGTTGCAGCTGACTGAATATATCAGAGGTCAAAGAGATACCTCCGGTGTTCTCTGCGTGAATAAGTCGTCTAACCGCGTGTTGACATTAGATCAAACAACGTTAACGAAGTAACCGGAAACTGGCCTCCGCAAATGTCCGCGCCAATGAAATCATCGCATCGCGCGCGAAAAATCCCAGCCAATGAAATCATCGCATTGCACCTACGACTTCCGTCACAACGCCCTCACTCTCTTCTCCGGATCAGCGATCCTAAGAACGTGTCCCACGTTAAAAATTCGGTGTTCTTTAAACCCAAGGTACTGTACATATAGGCTGGGAATGCACCACGAAAGTATGAAGATACTTCAGTAGGTAGAGAGGTAGAGAACTCTCCGGCGGGACCCATCAACCGAAACCAGGAGTTGACGACTACCAGTTTATAGGCTGAGCTTCTTTCCTGATCTAACCAACAACATCGGAGAAAAGCTCAGAGGGAACGACCCCATCCTGAGTCGGCGCTCGGCAGAGATCATCGTTGTCATTCTTTCCATGATCCCGTAGATGAGTTCCTGTTTCCTAAACTCTGCCCCGCTGCATTCTTGGAACGCGGACTCAGAGAAGAATAAACGTTATCTCGGACATTGTCTCAGCCCAACGGCCCATTGCTGAGGAAAAGTACGGCGCTACTCCGTTTTCGCTCGAACTAGCCTCATCCCTGTCACGTTACGTTACGCTCAGCTCGGCAGTCAACACAGCACACCGTCTCTCGTCGGATCAGTTCCCCGTGTCTCTCTTGGTACTTATGCGTTGAACTCCGTTGATTGTTCTCACGAGGATCGCCAACCTTCCCTGCCTCTGTTTCTGGAGGTTGCATGTTGAGCAGGAGCTGCCATCGCCGCTTCAGCAGCCGCTGCGGCTGCTTCCGCCACTGCTCTTCCTCCTAGGTGGTGCAGAACAAGATTTGAGCGAGGAGAACTGTTGTGATCGCACGTTGTGTCGGTGTTGGCGGTTTCCGAAGGTGTGTGTGCGTGTGAGTTCAACGAGAATCGCGGAGAGTTCCAGTCCGCTTGTGGTGTAACCAAGACTCTCAACGACGTGAGTCCGGGCGGACCCAGGAGCTCAATCATGAGCTCGCTTGTGGCGTCGAGAATCATTGGCAAAAAAATTGCCAAACTGCGCTTCATGCCCATCAAGGAGGCGACGGCAGCTCAGCGCGAGACTACTCTGGCCGTGGCTTCGTGGGATGACGACGTGAGTATGCGTGCTGAAGTCTCGTTCCTCCGATCACGGCATTGATTGCTCGATGCTTCCGTATGACAATGCTTGCTTCGAACCGGAGAGTTTGTTTGGGAAAAGTGTCTTTGATCCGATCACGATGCGGGAAACCTCTAGAAGACTCTTATTTGAGAACTTCCGAGTCCCCCCTCAACAGGTTTGGCTGTTCTCTGACTCCGGGATCTCTTGAATTTTCTCGAACACCTCGCTGTGGGATGCCTCTGTCCACTCTTGGCGTTCCGTTTGTATTCGGTTTCTCTCATCCCAAGTTCTTCTATTTCGGGTCGCCGATGTGCAGTTTCCGAAGTTATCTTTGACATCTTCGAAAGACACGAAATTATTCATCTCTCGAATGAGTTTTTGAGGTGTTCCACGAGCATTGACGCCTCTCGCGTCCAACAGAGAGAACTTTAGGGTTGGAACAGGGGACTGATAGATGCGGAATTCTCGAAACAAAAAAAAATTCGAGAGACCATAGCTAAAACAGCGGTATTCGCATCGCAGAGTGTATCAAATCTCAGAGTCACACTGGAAATTTCCAGAATCAGCGAGACCCTTCGAGATTTCGATGTTATACATTATGGTCGGACAACACGGAAATCGTGCTTCGAGCACTGAGGAGGCCGGCTCAAGGAACCAACTGATTTAAAATTCCGTTTCTCATTCAAATCCTTCAAATTTTGTATTCCAGGACAGCCTCATTCAACTGTGGAATGTTTCGAGGAACGAAGAAATGGATGAACAGTGCGAGCCTCAAGTCATGGCGCAAGCCAATATCCAGGGCGACGTGGCAGCTATGGAGGTGAGATATTATCAGATTCTATTCTGCGACCAATTCTACGCCGATTTCCTGCGGGACCGAATTCCTTCGAAGATATAGTAGAAGCTCGATTTGCCATGACTTGAGGTTGAGAATGTATTTCCCGATATGAGATGGCGAGGTTTCTGACTGAGAGGGAAGACGAGAACGCATTGGAGGACAATAGTTTATTGACAGCATCTTAAATATAGTGTTCCTCTAGAACTCCCGGTCAGGCCCCTGTCCATCGATCTATTTATCTGCGCAAACTAGGAACGCCGACCGGCAGCAAACTGAAACGTTGAATTGTCTGCTCGGCTAGGGGTATGACATTGTGGTCTTGGCTTGCCTGTTTTCGCGGCTTCCCGAGAGTGCCTTGAGGGCAGAGAAGGCCGTAGAGCATCGCTGTTTGCGCCACGAGTCCGATTACCCCTTCATCTACATGAGGACGCGCCATGTGGTAATCCACCGGGTCGATCAGAGCGATCAATTGACTTTGGAACTCTTCTCCTGGGCCGCTCGAGAGTAGCTTCCCCAAGTATTCCGTGTCGAAAAGTAGTTGCACGGCCAACTCTTGTTGAGCTGTTTGGGGTAGACCAGCCCGGTGATCCAAGACGTTTTGGTATACTTCTTCGACAGCGCTAGCTACCACTCGGTTGGCTTGAGCCACAACTTTGTTGGAAACAGCGCATTCCATGCAATCCCTGATGCTGACCGAGATGGAGAACAGAAGTTGACTCAGAGGAAAAAGGCAATGCTGGGGCACGTATATCGTTGTCGACATTACCCCGTTTTCGCTTTCTTCGTTCATCTCGATACGAGCCTTGACTGAAGCCATGTTCAGAAGAATGTTCTTCACGGGAGTGTCCGCGAAGGTTTTCCGGAACGTTCCGAGTGCATCCTCGATCAAAACATTCATGGCCGTCGACGCTGCCAGGTCTCGACTCTCCATGAGGGGATCTCTCCGTTGGGCCCATTTAGTACCGAAAACTTTCTGCAGATTCGTGCATGCACTCAAACTAGCTGATAAATGCGACAACAAAGAAAGGAAGTAACAACAGCGAACCCCGCTCTCGACGCATTGCGAGACGAATGCCCGGATCTGAGTGAGTTTTTGCTCGGTGGCAGTGCTCGTCAATTCTACGAGGGAACGGTATTCGTCTGAGGTGACTTCGTTGTACGGAGGGAACTCCGCCAGCTGATCCAGAGCTGATCTGACTGCTGCGTCGAAATTCTTGCATAACGTCGGTACGTTCGAAGACTTGATGCGCGCTGCCTCAGCGAAGCTCGCATGGACAGAGATCAACATTTGCTCGGTCGCCTTACTGAGGATTTCCTCGAAAATTTCTGCTATGCGTCGCACGATTGCATCGCGGAAGAATATCTCGTAAACGTTCGGAGTGACGGGAAGGCAAGTCGCGGAGAGCTCGGTTTCCTGGATCGACTTGACTAGATGGTCGTAGGTTTTCGCAATCCCTTTGCAATCGGAAAAGCATTGCAGTTCCAGTGCCAGTTTTTGGCGGCAGCCTTGCCGTATGTCCTCAATGAAGGATTTTGTTTGTTCCTGAGTTAGGCCTGTGAGTTTTGCCTTGCACAAGCTCTCCGGCAGTATGCATCGGAACTCGCTAAGGTACTGAGGGAGGAAGTACGTTGACAGTGAGAGAGGATCCTCGACCAGCGACACGATGCCCTCAGTGCTGATTTGATGCCTCTCGAAGTATTCTAGAAAATATGGCTTATCAGTCGACAACGATTCGGACAGATTCAGGGTTCTGATGAGATACTGTACCACAGCGCTAAATTTGTCCTTGGTGAGCATTGTCTGACTATCAAGTATCTGATCTAGTCGTCCCCTTCGTTCTTGGAAGAATGTCTCGACGAGGCTCTCAGGTTTCCTCCCTTCCAAAATGGACAGAGCACAGAGGCTCTCTGAAAGCGAGTCTTTATCACAGATTGAGTCGGCCATGGCGGCTACACATGCTCTGTTCAGGAGCCGTGTCGAGTTCTTCAGGGATTTCTGGGTCGACAGAAGAACATCCTCTGGGAGATTGTTATCGCGGAGAGCCACTTGAGCCAAAGCTATGAGCGCAGCGGAAGATATCATTTCACGAGCCTCAACGGAAGCTCCCAATTTGCCGCAAATGTCCAAAATCAGCTTCGTTTGTGCGAAATCAGAGAAAACTCGTGGGTCTCTACTGGGAACTTCCAGTGGACACGGGTTGAACTTTTCACAGCTGATGGGGAGCTGATGCAGCCTTGATGGTAGGTCATCAACGAGTTTCTTCATGTTTTGTATCGTATCCGCCGCGTCGATGAGATCACGATACCGTTCTCCAACCAGTTCTCGAACCTCATGATTCTTTTTTGTGATGTCCTGGATCAACTTCTGTCGTATTTCCACGATTCCCACAATCGAATGTTGCTGGAAGAGGGCGTCCGCCCCGGTCATCACGGAGTCTTCGTTTGGGATCATTGTATGAGTTCAGGAAGAAATTTCGCCGCAATTCTCTCGAAACCGACAAAACATCAGCACTGTTTTGACGGCTCTCTGCGACGTGGGTTGTTTATGCTACATCCGTCCTTTAGCGGAGGATACGGAGGGCTGATGGCGCCAATTTTCGAAAACGAGATACATCCTCTCGTTTCACAAGCTGCGACGACAGTTCCACTGGGAGCCCGATATATGGTTAAAACGTGAATGTCATTCATTTCAGTTCATCGATCCCAACAACCTGATCGTGGCCACTTCCGCCAGCGAGCTTGTATTATTCGAATGTTCTGCGTCGGTAAGCTTCTTCCGGAAGTGGACTGAAATGATGAACCGAGAGCTATGAAAGCCGTGATTCCTCTATCTTTCAACCCTCCTCTGAAGGCTCTGATGTCATTGCAGTCAATCAAGGAAACTCGTCGGTGGCCGGCGGCAATCGAGAGCGCGATGCCATATTCGGGTCTGGCCGTCAGACAGGGCATCGAAGGCGCAGAAGTCGTAACAGTTGGAGAAGACGGTTTCATAAAGCGATTCATCCTCAAAGATCCCAAAGATACCCCGGCGCAATCTATAGAATCAGGAGCCGATTCTCTAACATGCGTGGCGTACCTCGGACAGAATGAAGTTGCCGTTGGCAATCTCGCAGGTCGTCTGAAAATCTTCGATCTCAACAAATCCCAGGAAGTCCGAGCGTGTCTATTGTAAGTCCGATACTCCAGGTTTTAAGTTCCAGTAACCCCCTCAGTGGAGGCCAGAGCCAAAGTTCGATGAGTGTCTTCTTTACAGGCGTCAAGACGATCTGGTTGGCATCACCTGTATCCTACAGCATCCTTCACAACCGCATTTAATCTTCTGCGGCACTGAGGCGGGCTCGATCTGTGTTTGGGACCTGCGCCAAGAGGATCAACCCAATCCATCCGCATTCTACAACTGCCACACAGTCCTCATTCCGGAGTTGCGCTTCCACGCATTGTCTACCTCACACCTCATCAGCGTTTGCTACGACGGAACCGCGCTTTGGTGGAATGCGAGTAAACTCATGAGTCCCTTCGAAACAACGGCTGCTCTTGCTTCCAATCGAGAGCTCAAAAGGCCTCAGAATTCAGGTAACAGCACCTCTTGTTTTTTAGCTCTGGAAGAGCTCAATGTGAAGGATCGATGGCTCAGCCAAATTCTCAGCCGTTTCTGATAAGTTGAACGATTCCACTAAGGGAATACTTTTTTTCCGCAGATACGAGTGGCTGGCTCATGCCCGACGTCATGAAAGATCGCATGGAAATCGAGCGACTTGTGGAACCCTCGATATTTTGCGTGAACTCCGTAGACTCTAGTGGTGATTTAGTTGCCGTCGGAGGTGATTCGGAGATGCTACAGATTTTTTCTATTCCTGTGTAAATATTGCAGTCAGTGCTCGGCGGGGAGTGAATGGTGAAGATCATGTTCAAATATGTTTTCAAACACGAATGAATAACAAACGCGGTGCCACGTCGGTATTCATAAAACACCTTTTTTTTTCGACGAAAACTGCCTCTTCGCTCCATCGATTTATTATAAGAACCCGTGCGAGTATTTGTAGTCTACAAAGTGCCACGAATATCATCGAAATATCTCTAACGACGAAAAGAGTCTCAGATCCTAACATCTTTGTCACAACTCGCGGCTGAGTATCGGTTCGACTGCTGCCCGTCTTTCGTCCAGGTTCTCCAGAATGTCTAGGTAAATCTGGCGACAGTTGAACTTTGCTTTGAGTCTTGCGCAGAGCAGGAAGATTCCCGAAAGCTTCCTATGGATCGAGTAAATCTCCTCCGGTGGGGGACTGAGTCGGTATTTCAACATGATAGGAACTAGCTGCGAGACTTTCTCTTCGGTCTCTCGCCTTCCGAAGTCAAACTCATCCACCATGAACGCTTCTGCCAAGATGAGAACCGCGTCACAGTGCGCCTTGATCATGAGCTCGCTCTCTTCCCCCGTCAGGAATCCGATGTCCTTGGAGTATCGAATGATCGTATCTACGTCGTTGTGGGTGGCGGCCTCGATGATTTTCATGTACATATCGATGAAAGGTGTGCCGTAACCTCGGGAAGCGCCGAAGTCTAACAAAATTATTTTCTCCGTCTCAGGCTGATAGAGGAAGTTGGACCAATTGGGATCGGTTTGCATGAAACGGTAGACAAATATCTCCTCCAAAGTCAGACGCAGAAGATTCTTCGCGACGTAATTCCGAAGCGGCTGACTCGCGTTTTCCAAGCGATCGACGGGCAGAACACCTTTAACGTATTCTGAAGCGAAGACTCTCTTGGTCGTCAAAGGATCGATCACTTCAGGGATGATGAACGCACTCTCGTGTTGAAGCAATTCTTTGAATCTCTTGGATGCCGCGGCTTCTCGCTCATAATCCACCTCCCAGGCGAGCTCTCGACGAGCAACTTCGACGAGGTTGTTGATGAAGAACCCTCTCGGTAGAATGTCCCACACCTTGAGAACCATCATGAGATTGTCGATATCGGAGTTGATTCCTTGCGCGACTCCTGGGTACTGAACTTTAATCGCAACCTTCCGACCCTGGAACTGTGCGTAATGGACTTGACCTATACTGGCCGCAGCAAAAGGCATCTCATCGAAGCTTTCGAACTTCTCCCTCCAGTTTTCTCCAAGTTCGCGAGTCATGACTTGGTTCAGCTGCCATTTGGGCATGTAGTGAGCGGCGTCGCGGACCCTCACGAACAGCTGAGAAATCTCGTCGGGAACCAACTTACTGTCTTGAATGCTTAGAATCTGTCCGATCTTCAAAGCTGCTCCCCGGACTTGGCAGAGCGTTTCAACGATTCGGTTCGCGTTAGCCTGACTCAGGAGGACAGGCTTCGGGGCTTGGTCGATTGGCGACGTCAATCGCCTGACGACCTCTCTTGCGGTGCCGACTCCAAGTCCCGCAAAAAGCCCACCGTATGTCAGAGCTCGTTTGAAGCGGGTCGCGGGAACTTTCTTCGCCTTCGAGGCGGCGCCGAGACCGGGGTCCTTGATCGCGATTTCTTCGAATCGTTTAGATCTGTTTATTTCTTCCTTCACAAAGATCTCGTTCGGTTTAAGAGGTTCATGCAGGGGGGTGGTGCCGATGCCCTGTCTCAGGTTATACTCTATGGTCATTTCCAGCAGCTGACGCAAGCCTTCGACGACAACACATAGGTTATTCAACCCGAAGGAGTCTCTAGGGGTGATTTCTTGAATGCGACTTAGAACGGTTCGCGGGGACGAGGACGGCGAGGTCGCTGGTCCTCCATACCTCAGCAGTGCCTGGCTGACTTGGGAGACGCCCCGTGCGATCAAGGTCAGGCCGCTCGTCACAAGTTCGTCAGTACTTTCGATCGGTTTAGTACCCGTATCAACATCCGGTGGAGTGGTCGTCGATGAAGCCGATGAGCGATGAATCAGCTGCCCCGCTCGGAGGGGTGACCTCGAACGGAGCACCGCGGCATGCATTCCGGGGGCTCGTTGAAAGTTCAGCACACTTCAGAAATGATAGAGAACTCTTTGCGATACAAAGGGGAACGTCGAGTTTTCGATGAAAAGGTATCGCGCATCGATGCTCCGGCTGGTGCTCCTGATCGAACACATGTTCCGTGGCTTAGGCTCTGTTTACCGTGCATCTAGTCATTACTGCCAGCCGCAGTTCTGATTTTCGTAATCAGGACTACGCGAGTCTTGGGCGAATACTCGGCCACAACCCTCACCCGAGGGCGATTTGATTTTTTCGTAAATTTCTGGTGGTTGAAGGCGGCGAACGCCCCTCCCCGTCCGCTCAGCCTCTAGCGAAACGGTGCATTTAGCCTATGCTGTCATACATATGAGCTGAGATCACGAGACCTCCTACTCCAAAGTCTTGTGCTCTCTGAACGAAATTGGTGAACGATGGCTGCTCGTGGAAAACTGATCTCCATCATCGGTGATGAAGAAACCTGCGTCGGTTTCCTCATGGGAGGCATTGGTGAGTAGAAAGCTGTTCGTGAGAGGGACGTTCTATTCGATTCTGTGTTGAAACTCCGATGTACTTCTTGTGGCGATCTTTTTGGGGTTCTTCCGAACTTGAGTATCTCCATATTCAAGTTCGGGAACTGCCGAAAGTGTTGCGAAATGGTCCGAGTCGGGAGTCGATTACTCCTGCGCGTTCCAAGCTGCCTTCGTGAGAATGAAATTCGTTGCTGCATTTCAGGAGAGATGAACAAAGAGAGACAGCCGAACTTTAAGGTTGTCGATAAAGACACCCCCGTCTCGGAGATCGAGGAAACTTTCAAGACTTTCGTGAAACGGACAGACATCGCGATCATCCTGATCAACCAGAACGTCGCTGAGATGATCCGTCACGAGATCGACAAGCACACATCGTCGATTCCCGCTGTCCTCGAGATTCCCTCGAAGGATGCCCCCTATGATCCTAGTAAGGATTCCATCCTGAAGAGAGCTAAGGGAATGTTCGGAGTGAGTGATTAGGATGCGTTTGATTGAACATTTCGTGTGCATTCCGTTGTCGCGAGACCGATGTTTCCGAAGGAAAAGTGGAGACTGTCTCCAGTGTTAGATGCATGCTTGAGAGCTATGCGGCAGTGATTCCAGAGAAAATTACTGTATGGTCTTGTTTTATGGTGACTCACAGGAGTTTCAGCAGGAGAGAGCTCAGTTTTTCCTTATATTCATGCGAGACAATAAATGTGATATCCGAGAGAAAAGACACAGTAATCTTTGATTGCTCCGCTCATTTATTATCAGTTTGTATCAGCCTCAGAGGCGTGCCCGAGGACGACTGAGGCAATCTGCTCAGTCTCGGGGGGCGACTACGCTCTTCAACGGGCGCTTTTCGGAATATCGATGAACGCCAACTTCAGCGGTTGATCCGGCACGTTGATCAATTTCGTGAAGCAATCCATCGGAACGGGGTGTCTGTATTCGAGTGAGAATTCGAGGATCATCTGAGGAGAAACGCAAAAATCGAAGGAGCTGAGGCATTTTAGGGCGGAACAAGCCGGATACAAAACTCATGAATCTCCTCATTCTTACCTTCGATATGAGAACGTTTATCGTGTTCTCCGCAAAGCGTCTCCCAATACACATTCGCGGACCGTAACCGAAGGGCAGGTAAGCGAAGGGGTGGTTGCCGCGATGATCTCCAGCTCTTTCTGACCTGAGCCAACGCTCCGGTCGGTATTCCGACGGGCTGGCAAACTGTTCCGGGTCTCGCGATGTCACTTGGTTATGCAGCACGATCATAGTCTGCAAGCATCAATAGAATGAAAGATGTCGTCTCCAGCCCTGACTCACGAAGGAACATGCGCCTGCCAAGAAACCCACCCCTGCAGGAACATTGTATCCCGAGAGCGTAATGTCGCTGTCTAGAATCCGACCGGTTCCCAGAGCCACCGGGAGCAGCCGATGACTCTCTCGAACGCATGCTCTTAGGTACGAGCAAGCATCCAAATCTTTCAGAGTCGGCTTATCGATGCGAGCGAACAGGTCCTGGATCTCTATTCGGAGCCGCTGTTGGCAATCAGCATTAGCCGCGAGATGATAGAGCAGAAACGCCATGGCGTATGCGGTCTGTGGGAAATGATCCAGAGTGAGCAGGAGTTGATGTAGGTGAGCGAGCACATGACTTCTCAATTCTCAACGAATCATCTCGACCATCGGTCCGTGAGAAAGATATGAATGATCATGAACTTGCCGTGTCGATTCCTGCCATGAAGATATCAGTGATCATGGTGTACACATCTCTCTTATCCCCGGGCATAGATAAGAATTGTTGAAGTACTGTAGCTGACTCATCGCTGTCAGCCTGTGGCTTGCTCTCTGCTAAGTACTGGTTCACTATGCTGCAAAGATTCCATGAAGCAATCGAGGCTGTTAATACGTTCCGCTGTCAATCATGCTCCATGTCAATGTCGATAATTTCTACGATGATGTATCCTCAAATCAATCGTCCTACTCGGTCATCGTGTCCTGAGCTCGCACAAGCTTCTTATAGGTTGGCGTGTCCCAGAATCGCCAGAAAGGTAGGCCGTTTTCAGTGAGCATTATGACTTTGTGAGTTTCGGCGGCTGACTCAATGAGCCTGCGTTGGCGACTCGATGGATCCTGAGGAGCTTTGATGCAACCAAGACGAGTGTTGAGAGCGAGTAGACCCGTTGCTGTCGAAACGATCATGGGTCATTTCGGAGTTTTAGGGAGTTTCCGTCTGATGTCTGGGTCCGTTTCAACTAACCTTCAAGAGCCCATATATACAATGTAGGAACGAAATCTGCTTTTCCTTCGGATCCCAGGTCCCGGCATAGATCGATCACGTCATCGGCGACATCGAAAAGTCCGTCTCGATACAATTCCAGACTTTCTTTTCTTAGCATGGGTATTTGGAATTTTTGGCGCAGCTCACCCCATACCTCACCATTCCTGGAGGATGAGATGGAGAATCGATTGAGGTAACGTTCTGAAGAATCATCCGTATAGCGGAATCCTCTTTTGTAGAGTACGACTGTCATCATGCTTCTACTAACGTGGGTATAATGCCTCCGTTCCGGTATTCTTTCGGACGCTGTTCGCGATACTTCAAGAGGGCTCGGTGGCTCAGCCTTGTCGGGTAGCGGCCCTCGTTGCGGAAAACGGTTTCAATGTCCCGAGGATCGAAGACGTGAACGAGTGTACGATCCGCGACCACTTTTTCCCTCACCAAGTTCCCGAACTCGTGTTTCAGTTTGGCGGCGTTCAAATGCATTTTGGTTATGTCGAAACCACCTTGAAATGAAGAGTCAGATTGTAGCGGAAGCCCGAGGCTACGCTCAAATAAATAGTTCATTTGGCGCCTTTCTCACCCCAAGGAAGAATATATCGCCATATATTGCCCACTATCGGTAGAGGTTGCGGTCCGGGTATTTCTTCGAAAGGTCGAACTGGCTCATTCGTCTCGTCCGAGGACGACGTGTAGGCGGAGTCCGCTCCAAGCGCTGAACAGCGCGCATTGACCGTGGCTGGAAGTCCCCCATAAAGTATCTCATGAAATATTCTTCAGAGGACAATCACCCGGAATGAGGGATAGTGAGAGTTCCCATGTTCAGAGCGGTCCGAGAAGTTGAACTCACAGTTAAGGCGGCGATTCGCCACCCGCTGAAGCCATCGCATTTCTTTCTTGAGGCTCTTCATAACGTTCCATGCATTCACTGATGGTCACTGGATGAGATCCGCTCGAGCTCCAGCTGAAGCCGGTCTCTTCAAGCATGCGATACCTCGGGCCTTCAGCGATGCCGCTTCGGAGTGGAGAGTGAAAGAGACTTGTTCTGAAGAAAGCGCTTTGTGGGCTTCACGACCAGGTGCCGCAGTATTTTCAGACTGTAGAGCCGAGCCGGGCTCGCTCCGAAACGGTGGGTTCCGGCCACAGCGCTTTCTTCAGCACCGGATGTGCTCTTAGAGACCGCTCACAAATCTAGACAGAGTGGGGGCTCCGTTAGAAACCAGCGGCTGAGAGCTCTAGATCTTGCTGATGCGATTCACTGATTGAAGCTCGGATTGATGATTCCAGGATTCAGTGAATGGATCCTCCGAAAACCGGGATTGCAGGCGCATTCGCACGAACTCGAATTCGGCCTTCCCAGGAGGAGTGAACTCCAACTTGGCTGTTACCGCTGAGTTACGCTCATTGCCCATACCAACTCAAGTTCCACGATGGGGTCTACGACGGGAACCGTCTTCAATTTCGATGTTCACTCTGGTGATCCATTTCTACCACGATCTCTCTGATGAGTTTCCCCGGAAAGATCCGTTTGGCAGAATAAACCGTGGTCTTTGAGGGCAACGTCTGTGAAACGATACATACCACACCCACACCCAGAGGACAGGACACCTCAACGAAGGAGCCTATATTCCGCAGAGAACAATCCAGCGAGACGAACGAGCTTCCTCTGGAACTAGGGCATCTTATCGCTCGGTTGCGTATCGATCGTCCGCCACTCGATCGTTCCTCTCTCGCAAATGTGAGCCGCGGGAAGGCTTATCACTCGTTTACATAGTCCGCCAGCCGGAAAGCGGGCAAAACTGGCAGAGATGACCCGATAATAATGCCACCCGCTCCACATAAATCTCACTACAAGGGAACGGACTCTCTATTTTGGGAACGAAACTCAGGGAGAATGCCGACCTGGAACAGGCGGCCTCCGTCAAAAACTCAAGAAGTATGAAAGCAGAGTGGCGTTCTTTGGGTGCTAACAGCAGGTATCTTTTCGACGATAGGGAACAAGTGACCTCTTCTCCATGAATGCGACTACACCCGTAGACGATGCCCCACGGAGGAGAATTCTTCTATGAATCCTTGACTTGACTTTATTCCAAGATTCGGTAGTGCATATTCGAAACAGTTACCATAAGGTTCTTTCCCGTTACATTCACCACGTGCTTCATACCAACATGTACATAATGGCTCCGATTTCCAATTCCATTGGCTGGAAGTGTGTTTCATATGGGGAACGATATCTCCGTCAGTCTATGGTTCGGCAGAACTCATAATGTTCTTCGTCATCTCGAGCAATTCGGATTAAGACATGTGCGTTCTAACGCGTACGAAGTGGACCGTGCTCAACAGCCATATTTCATCGTCGAATCCTGACAATGAGCTACGTGGAAGAGGGAGCCACTTCAATTAGCAATACGCAGTTCTAGGTCACACGGAGAACCCCATCGCGGCCAGAGCCGTTCTTTCGGCAGGACTGTGATGCTGACTAAAAGTTGAATAACAGGGCAGCTGGATGATGTTCCGGACGAACTCTGAGAGGTACTTCTTGACATCGATCTGGGTGATCGGATCGCTCTTTCGTTCTGGATCATCGTCCTCCATATCATCGTAATCACCATTCTCCATCCCGCGGAAAATTTCGACAACGTGTGAGTCGAGCCCTTCAGCATCCTGGAATCATCATTCATGTTATTAGATTCACAATTTTTCCTGACTCCGGGAATCTCCGAACGCTGTTGACCGAAGAGTGTTCGAAATTCAGCCAAACTTACGTTCCCGACACTGTTGCCTTCGATTTCGCCCTCCGAATCCGTTTCTTCATCATCGTCAGGCCAAGCTTCTTCGCTTTGTTGGAATAGTTCTCTCAGAACAAGTTTGTACATCTTAACGACGACCGGGATCTCCGTCCATTGTACAGGATTTTTGGCAGTTTGCGACCTTGTCTTCGAGCCCACGGAGTTGAGGTCAACGATTTCGTCTCCTTTGACAATGATGGTCAGAAGTCTCTCGTCATTTTCGCTCAGGGCGTGTTCAACTAATTTCGCCAACGCCAACATTGTAACCTTCGTGTCGTACGCGCCGAAGAACAAGCTCTGCTTGCTACACCATTCGGTCAACACGTATGCCAATGCCGATTCTCCACTCGGGCCGGGAACCGATGAAAGGAAATTCAGCAACGCAGGCAGGTCGGAGTGGACGAGACGAGCGAAAACAAGGATGAGATTTTGAGCTACAGAAAGAGTTTGAGTGTGCAGAAGTTTGCTGAGCACCATCCTCAAGAGCTTTTCTATGTCTTCCTGGCCAAGATCCCCCATTCCACGGGATACCACTGTACTGACAAGTCGTCCCACGAAAGCGGCGGCCGACTCGGGGGCTTTCGGGTCCATGAGGTGCTGACAGACCTGTTGATCCACGAATCATTATTCACGCGTTCAGCGGCGAAAGAGAGAGAGAGAGAGAGCAATGCGTCGCAGATATCAGAGCGACAGAAACCCAATCAACTTTCAAGTCGACTATTCATACTATTCCTCAATGAACCAACCTGTAACACTAGATGCATTCCGTTCTGACCCGCATCATTCCTCCACTGCACCAATTGTGGGTAACCATTGAGCACGTAGGCACGCAAACACTCGCCACCATTCTGCATGCATGTGATATCGTCCGTTGAGAGCACATACGACGCGCACGCCGGAAAGCCTTGATTTATGAGCGCGTCGCACAACGGTGGCGTTGAGTACTTGACCAAAGTTGAAAGCACGTCCAGAGCAACCTAGGAATGAACGAAGGTTTCAGGATCTGTCGAACTGCTGAGACCTAGTCAAGGGTCCCACGAGTGAAACGGGCTGATACTCACGCCATGCATTGATGGCGGCATCTTGCTGTTGGACGAGGTCAGAATTTCAATGAGCATGGGCAAGAGCCTCTGTAGGACCTGCCCCGCGCAGCCGGGGGTCTTCGAGAGCTCTTTGAAAATGTCCTGACTGAATGATACAAGGACGTTGTCGTTGCTGTATTTCAAGAATACCATGATCGCTAGAGGGGTCACCTTCGGTTCCACCATAAGCGTGAAATCGGCATCAATCTGAAATATATAAGTATGAAAGTAAGGCATCTACGAGGCTCAGTACGCTCCGCAGTCTCACATCCCGCGGAAATCCCTTAATGCAGGGGTACGGGGAAGATAGTGAGCGTTTTTCTTCAACTCACCGAGATAACAAGAGTGAGGGCTTCTAAAACTAGAGACAGAGCTTCTGGAGTAGCTTGCTCCGCCATGAGGAGGAGGGCGTCGATCGACGGCCCAAGGTATGGAAGGATTAACGAGCCTGCACGTTTGCTCTTTAAGTAATCACAGAAGCCATACAACGCTTTCACCGCGGAAATTCGAAGAACTGCCGGTTGTGAGGGCTGAAGTGCGGTCACTGTCGTGCTTAAATAGCTGGAAATTCGGACACGGAGTTCGTATTATCAACTGCCGTCGTTGAGGACACGATTCTGAGCCGGCACTCTTCTCTTCATTCAACCGCTAAACTCTCGGTCAGCCCTCACCTTTGCAGTACAGGCTGTTGCATACACGAGGGAAACTTTGAAGCAAAACAGAGACACCGACCGACGAGGAACGTATTGGCACCGGGCAGATTCATATCCTCCGCGACGACGGTCTCAAGCATGGAGCTCTGTAATAAGCGGTCGAATTGAGCTCAAGTCGAGATTCTCCCTGCGATACTCGCGATGTTATCAACCTGAGAACTAACCAAATCGAAATGCGGTGGCATCTTTTTCGAATGGAATTGATTCGTCAGGAGCGCCGACATGTTTTGCAGAGCAAACATCGAAGCCTCGTGAAGTTTCCACCAGTACGGACTGTTTGCCGAGCGATGAGCCGCTGCCTCGGAAAGCTGTCTGGTGACAGCTGAACAGATCGGCAAAACACAGTCCTCTTCGAACTCCGCTATCAGAGAGAGGAGAACTTCGAGGGCAGATATCCGCACTCCATAGGCGAAGGTCTCTTCATCTTCCTCTTCGACGAACTTGTCAGGGTCTTCCAACCAACCTTGCATCTTCTCTTCTGTGACCTGTGAGAGCGTGAAGGCACACTGTCTTCAAGGAGCTTTGCATAGGATTCTCGAGATGTATGCTCATTCAAGGAGTGATTGAGCTTGACAATGAATCATTGAGTTCAGGTTAAAAATGAGGGGTCGTCGGTCACCTGCATGTAAATGATGATGTAGAATAAAAGCTCATCCATTCCTTTGCGCACTGGGGCTTGGAGTTTGGGACTGTCTACCAAGGCTTGCACGAATTCAAAAATAGACTGTATCAATGTTGAAAGGCAATACAGCTCCCCTGAAAAAGAATAGATCGAAGCTGCTTATCATTTGAATCTTCGTCTAAGATTGAGGAAACCGGTGCTCGTATGAAACCGTAGGCAATACGGGTTCCGGAAGATTCCATGAATCGCCATACCGTCCGAATCGATGTCGGTCTCCAGATCCTCTGTGTTGTTAACTTGGGTTTTCACATAAACTGCAGCCGTTTCGGTGAGTGTTGCCCATACCGATCCCAAGATATCTCCCAAGTAGGGAAGCAAGCTTCGTGGATTTACTCTGGCTAATTCAGTGAGACATTTCAACACTTCGATCTTTAAAGCTGGATGGAAAACCTGGGCGGTCGGAACTTTGAGAATTTCTACGAAGGTTCTCATGAAATTGGGAAGAGCTGGGTTCAAGTGGGTTTTGAGGATATTTTTGTCGATGTGGGTCATGGATGACAGCATCTGTGGGATGAATGTGGACGATTAGATTCCTTTTGCAGAAGGTGAACATATAGGTAGTACACTTTTCCTCCCATGGAGAATGGTTCATTTGAAAAGAGTCTCGTGAGGTACTCACTGTGGAACATGTTGAAAATATCTGAATTGATCTCGATTTCACCTTGATCGTGGCTGTGGGACTGGTCAACAGATTGTACAGCTCAGGAAGGACCACAGGGACCATCAGAGCCATTTGTGTCTCCGTTATGTCGCGGCTGAACTCTTCGAACACGAATTTCATGGTCAGACTTTCGTTCATGGTGAAAAAAGAAGGAAAATATGATAAGGATATGATCTCACCTGTAAGAACTCGCATAGCCCCGTCCACCGCATGCGGTTCAGCCGATTTCAGAGCCTGCATGAGAACGTTGAACAACTCGAGCCACCGCTCAGGCCAATCATAGTGCGCGATCGTGGATATAGCGTACGCAATGGTTGCACGCAGTTTATTGTGTGGCTCCTGGAAGATTACGGACGAAACATTGTAGCATCCGCGATTGCGAAATGAAGACATGATATTTTGTCTGTGTCGGCCTCGGTTCAGGTCCAATGGTCCATCGATCTGAAGGGAGAACTTACCCGCAGGCCGAGGGGAAGGATTGTTCGAACTTGCTCTTTCGTCTTCGCGGGACATTCTGGCAAAATGAATTGCTCAGCGTCGGTCGACCAATGGACGTCGACATATTGTTTGAGCAGTACGGATCCTAGCTGTCGAGACGCGAAGTCCAGAGTTGAATCGAGAATGATTTCGCAGAGGTGTATGGCATACTCTGGAAGTGATCCTCGTCAGTATGCTCATATATTGCAAAGCGGGATCGGCAGGCTACCGGCGCTACTACATTAAACTAAGTAAGCGTGGTTCGTGGATTTGAAGTTCGTGTGAGGAGATGCAGCTTTTGACGTCCGCGCTTCCTTTTTGGTTCGGGATGACCACCGCGACTGCGGAGTGACACCCGCCGTGGAGAGAATGAGAAATTCCGGCGCCTCTCTTTGAGGCATACCGCTTCCTCTTTCGCATGACAGCTCCCATTCATGAAGTAGAGTTTCAGGAGGAACTGTGCTGCCCCTCCAGCTCCATATATCGATCTCGGATCCATAGAAAGGAGAACAAGTCGGGTCGAAGATATGCGCACTCACCATCGGTAACTTCAAGAGCCTTCGCTTTTGCCTCGGCTTGAGTTCTGATCGCATGGTCAGCTATTTGCAGCTGACGCAGGGTTTCAACGAGGGCCTGCCGTAAATCCTGGTTCGTCGATTCACCTCCCATGCCGTTCGAGAACCGGCTTCGAGTTCCACTGCAACTTGGAACCGACACGGCTGTCGGTGGTGTAAGGCTCGCGTATATGTTGGAGATGAGGTGTAGACCGCTGCTGAGCAGCCGAAATGGCGCCAAAATGCGGATGCCGTGTCCGAGCAACGCGATCAGCGCCTCTGTTTCGTCAACGACGGTTATCTCCGGGCCTAATATCCCGTTGGAATCCGGCTTTATCGAAGATCAACAGGAGTGTAGCTCTCCGCATGCAAGACTTCCACAAGAGTTCTTCAGAACACCGGGTTTCAGCAGCAACACAGCTGGGAGTCGAGTGCATGTGGAAAAGATCGAACCACTGGAGATTTGAGACTCTAGAAAGTCTGCCGCAAATGTCGAGAACAATCAGCAGAGAGCAGGATCAAAATATGAGACGGTCTCCGGTAGCAATGTACTCTCAGGCAAAAGTGCCAATCAGCTCGCCTCCACCTTCAGAGAGGACTATCGACGTCCAGCCTCAAAATAAGCTAGACGGGGCTGATCCCTCTGAGGTTCCTGATCTCGACTTCGGAAAACAGTTTTTCAGACCAAGCTTTCAATAATCAACCCGAGATACTTGTTCGTTAGCGAGAAGTGCGCGAGGTTTGGTCAGCTCGAGTGTGGGATCTCGAAATCGGAATTTATTCAGAAATGCATCCATGCATCATGTAAACAGCTCAGGTTGATCGCTCGTCCTCATCCAGTTAGCGGTGATAAAGCTTGATCCCGAGATCGGGATGTTTCAGGAGCTCCCGTTCAGGACACCGTTCGAAAGAATGTATTCTAGTTGAGGGCAGTGCGAGCATCAGAAAGAGGACCCTCAAGATCCCGGAATCCATCAAGTTTTGACATCGAAGATGATGATGCCTGTGATCTGAGCTGCGCGCCATATCTTGATCGCGGCGGTTCAAAGGCTCACATTCGGCGCACGACCGACATAAGACCCGTGTATTCTTACGTACGCGGTGACCCAGAATACGGAATCAACCTTCAAAGTTTGGGGCTGAAGCCGTCGTTTTCTCAACGACCAAGAATCGACTTCGGGTCGACTCACAGTATGGACTCACAGCGACACGAAGCTTCAACTGGTGCTTCGCCAGGTTATCCGTTCGTTCGACGACCCTCTGCTTCCTTCGCGGCCTAGAAAATTCTCGATTCATAGTGAAGAACGGTAATGCTACCAACGTTGAATTGTGATGTATTGGGAGACTGATTTAGCTAGATTCATTCGCACCGGCAGAGTTCTTCAGAAAGAATGCTGATGAGAGAGAATCCCAGCCCTATGATCCAAACCCAGAAGACGGATTGGATCTCCTTCAAATCAAGAGCACCGGTCGGCTCGCCGCTCCTGGCTATTGCGGCGCACACTTCCAATCCATCGTATTGAGAATACAACCATCGATCCAACAGCCCGAATTCGACTATCCAACGGATTCTGAGTGTGAAGTAGAGATTGAGGTCAGGGTGGCTCCTGAGCGTCCAGAGCTGCTTTCCGGAGACTCTTCATAAACTGATGCTCTGAATTGTAGACTGGCGTTCCATGTTATCTTTCTACGTCAACAATGGATGGCCACAGCCTTGACAACTACCTGACATTGAATGCCTTTTGGATCTCCCTAGGAGTGGACTTGGTGAAGAACAGGGCAAAAGTATGAGGGAAGAAATCCTGCGTCGCGAAATGATACAGGCCGAAAGACATCGAGTTCCGACAAGTCCGAGCCACGTGATACCTCATTGCGACCACGTTGCTTACTATCACGGCTCTCGTCCGGAGGACCTGCAATCATGATCTGACGTGGGTCTCTCGGAGTCAAGACGTCATGGAGACTCATATCATCCTCGCATGCTGCTTTTGGATGATAGGTACTCGCCTGAAGGAGGATTTCATCATTGTAAAGATCGTCGGTAGATTTCGCACCGTTATATCTCTGCACTAGGGCGTAAACCCTGATAACATCAGGATCCATGGATGTCTGCAACGGAAAAGCAAATTCACTTCACCAATGCTCCAGAAAATTGGGGATGATACCCAATTATAGATGACACCCATAGGGGGACACAGAAAACAGAGCCGATACAAAAAGTTCGCATGGGGCGACACGAGTGCTTCGGTTTCCGACAAATGAATTTCAATGATTCCGTAACATACTCTGAGGAACGTTTGGTAAGCGGTTCCGCTCCAGACGTAAGCGGGAACGTCCTGTTTCGCTAGATCGGCCATGGAATTGATTTGACTCGGTTCGGGTTTGACCATCATCATCGCTTTCATGTGCCCAGTGAAAGCGTTCATCAGCACGATCATGCCTACCCACCACACTTGGTTCAAAACTCTCAAGGAATCCTCTGACGGCAATGAAACGGCAGCTGAAAATTATTTATTCGTACAGACCGATCAGCATGTCTTTCCGTGATGCTGCGTCGCTCATCTCAATCTCTCCAATTCGTTGTACATAACGCCAACGAATCGCTCTTGCCCACTCATGTCTCGAGGAACAACTTTTCGGACTTATTCATCAGCTCCTAGAGCTTCGACTCACATTTCGCAAAGATCGCGCGGAAATAAGTATCGAAATACATGGTGAGAGCACGGATAACCGTGGTCCTCCTCTGCTTATCATCCTTGCAAACTGCTTCGAACATAATACTCAAGCAAGAGATCACCGTGAGCGCGCACAATAGCGTCAACCACACCTGTAATGCTCTTATGCGAAGGGGGCTCATGGGACTGGAATTCGGACCTGGATAGTGATTTGAGCTCACCGTCCAATCGAACGCCATCAACGATCCGAAAGCGTTTGGCTGGGGTCGACTACTGTATCCGGAAAGGATAGTTAGAGAATCGGTGATTACTTGCGCTGAAAAGTCTACGATGGACATCCGTTCTTGTGTGAGCACCATTGGTCCCAAGGCAATGTCTGACCTCTGCAAATTCGTCACAAAGATGTAGCGGAGTGACGCCGATTAGGTTACGACCAAGGTGCATTAGGCACGGGGTAAGCTCGGAGATCTCACATTTTCGTGCAGCATGCCGACCATTCCTGTATATCTGCCGTTGAACAGCTGCCCCCGTTGACCATCTGGTGGAGCTTGGATACTGTATGTGAAACCAAGAGAGTTTGCCAAGTGATCCGCAAGTTCCCGTATCGGACCCCACCGATGAGTCGAGTTACTGAAGAACCACGGAGGCCACTTGGAGCAGAAAAGGAAAAATTGTCAAGAAAACATCCTTGGGAGTGTCAGTCTCTGCAATCCAAGACTTCTCGTCGGAGAAAAAGCGCGCCTGAGGAAGATTAAGCTCAGCCACGGATGCCAGAACTCCAAAGTTCGAGCATGGAATTGAATAATGCTCGTTATGAAGAGGTCAAAGTCTCTCCAAAACTTCGGCGTACGGTTAGTTGATCAGGCAAGATAGTCCGACTCACATGAACTGCAGTCATACATATATGACTTTTGGGATAGTAGGAAGACATATCTGAAGAATCATGAATGCGATGACGTATGTTCGGCAAAATCATCATTATGGCCACTCACAACAGTGCTTAGAGGTCTAGAACAAGCCTAAGGGGAACACTCACTGGGGCCACCCATTGTTTATACGATCGACGGGGAGGCACGTCTGCGAAGAGTCTGTGGTGAACGAGGCAACTTGTATGCCGATACCATTACCCCGAATAGAAGACGAGATCTCATCGATTCGACATTTCTGAGTTTGATGAGAGCCATCGTATAGCTCCCGGAGTCGCGAACAACGATGAACAGGGAGATGCCTCCCTAGAGGATATGAATGTAGGCATCAGTTACTAGGATGAACAGAGAACTCTTCTCATTTTTGAGTTTGAAGCGGTGGATACATTCGCAAAGCACAGGAGATTTCGGAAACTCGATGTTCGATTGCACCCCTAACATGCGGCCGTACTCAGCGTTCGGATTCGTATGTTCGGCTGCGGATGGGACTCTCACTCGGCTTGAGCCGACGCGATGATCTCGGTTAAGTCCGTGTTCAATAGTGATCACGCGAGTCCGTCTCATCATCATCTTCTGTTGGCCCCCCAATATAGGGTGAAAATGTTCTTCCCCCCCCCCCAAAAGAAATCCTGGGTACGCCCTTGGTTGTTGATGTTTGTACGTCTGATCAGACATCATGTTGATTATCGCCTTCAGGATCAGCATCATCCACATCATCATGTTAAACTCCATTCCCGAACACTCGACTCCGTCGCTTCTGGACATTAAAGGACATGAAAGTATTTCTGGATATTAAAGGAAGGATATGAAAGTGCTGAAAAATACAAAGAGGCGGAAATTGACGTGGCAGTGAAACTTGTGATGATTCTATCGAAGATTCGACACTCTCGACGTGTCCGAATTTCCGAGGATGCGCGTGGTCAATTCGTATTGACGGAATAGTTCTGTTTTGTCAGGCGGTTCATAGTGCTGTAGAATCTTCTGTGATTCCCCCGCTGGATCGACCGAAAACACTCCCGAGCGTGAACTCATCGGGCAAGTCAGTCGGCTACGAACTGGCTCCTGAGATCTCGAACCAATCTCAATAACCTGTTTTTGCTTGTGGCAAGAGCCGGATTTAGAATTTGGTCTTCATTTGAAGCTTCATCGGAAGGCATGTTGCGGGTTCAATCCGTGCCGCCGGCTACTCCGGGAATGGCCTCCACGGTTCCCAATCTCTCTGGGCGAATGCCAGAACCGGACTTGCAGGCTATGGCTCACCGATTTCCCCTACTCGAGCCCAGCTAATCATGCCACGTTGCCGCTTCACAGGGCCTCATCTCGGTCTTCGATCGCGGTTGGGCGCTCCATCGACATGCTCGTAGACGTCCCAGTTCTGTCCGGTATTCTCGTTTTTCAACCAGGACGGTGACCCGCGCCTCAGCAGACTCCGAGTCGTTCAAAGATCATCGTCACCATCCTGGCGGTAGTCCTTTCATATTCGGAAACATTCGTATCAAAGTCTGTGCGATCTCTTGAAACGCAGCCTATAGCTATCTTCTCAGACGCCAACTTGCCCGATGACGCTACTCTTTGCATACGTCCCCGCCTCGCCGAACTCCTTGGATGCGGCTCATAGCCCGGAGTCTGTGTCCGTCCATCTGAAATCCCAGTGCGGCTCCCATTACTAACTCGTGTCCCGCACAGGGAACAGCCGGCGTCTCTGCTGATGTGTCGTCGGTGGTAGCCAAGGTAGCTCCGCGATTGTGGACCGGTCGCGACGTTCATAGGAATCTTCAATAATCGGTCTGTTGGCTGCGAAAAATGATCCGCGTCGCAGCGGTCGTGCTTCTAGGCAGTCTTGGGCTCGTCGCTGCCCAAGCTGTGAATTCTTTCGAAAACATCAACATAGAGAGATCGATTGACGTATCATCTCAGCTGGTTCGCGTCACCGCAAAAATCACCGCAGAAAATAAGGGGACCGCTGCTGTATCGAGCTACTTCATTGCGATAGACGCTGAAGAGGCTAAACATCTGAGTTACATCTCGGCGACAGTGAGTAGATCCTCTATTCGGCCTTGTCAACACATTCGGCGCATTCTGTTACTGTTGTTATCCCATGGAGCAAGTCGGAACCATTCTCTCTTCGATATGTGCTTCAACGAGGATTTTGCTTAACTTTCAGAGTGAATCCATACCCCTTGGAGTTGTTCTCGACAAGAGCACCACCACAAAAGAGTGAGTCAGGAGTTATTTTGCGGGATGTCGTGATAAGTAACCATTTGCAGCTGGAGTCGTTCGAATCTGGTTTTTCTCTTATGATCACATTCTCCCGGATTTCCGCGAATCTCCCTAACCAGAGGGGAATCATAGATGACAGAAACACAGCAACGAATAGTTGCGGAGAAGTTGTCAGAGTTTATCGTGCCACGTCGCGTGGAGAGCGACGAGTTGAGGTATCGGAAGGATTCAGATGTCTGCGTCAATCTATATCTCAGATGCGAAACACTCGGCGAGCGCTCTTGTATAGTCTTCCAGACTGATGATACTCCAGAAGGAAGTTCGGAAATATCAGTGCGAGGACTTGATAGCTTCGTGCTTTTGCTTCCCAATGACAGCTTTGGAAGCGAATATCAATGATGGAGGAGATAAACACACGAAGTGAGCTTCCACTAGAGCCTCTTCGACTAAACCCTCTCCAAAAACAACGGTGGACATTTCAGTCCGAAGACCATCGCTCTGGTCATCGTACTTTTGCTTTCCAACTACAAATACCGTTATGCTGTGCACAGATACATGCAATGCACTCAACTACGAGCCTTTCTGACCCAAAATCACCCGAACGCGAAGTCAGAAATAACCGTACTATCGATCGTTTCCTGAATCATGTGTCTTTGTTAGCCGACGGCACATCCTTGCTGAATTATTCATGGATTCCAAAGGAAACGCTTGAGTCTAACTCGACGAGTAGCCTTTGCTGCTCAAATTTCCTTGCTTTGGCAAGGTCGAGCATAATCAGGCGTTGTGCTGATTTCGTTCTTATTTTCCAGCGTCGTCTTCTACAAGGTGTCGTTGCCAACGTCGATCTCGCCCGGCAAGAACATAAAGCTCGACTTCGTATACGTGCTCACTCACTGGCTCCAACCCTTCCCGTCTGAATTGATCCAGGGCGAGAAGCAGCTCGTGATCTACAATGGCAACCATTACCTTTTCTCACCTTATCCTAGCGCGAAGCAAACAACCAAAGTCAAATTGGCATCCAGCCGTGTTGAAAGCTATACCAACACAGTCAAGCCCAACGCTCAATCAGACTCGTCGGTGACCTATGGGCCTTACACAAAGGTTGCAGCTCTGGCTAGGGAACCGTTCAAGATTCATTACGAGAATCAGAACTCTTTTCTGGTCGTCAAGAACCTAAAGCGATGGATCGAGGTTTCACATTGGGGAACCGTTCAAGTTGAGGAAACCGTTGACGTGAAACATGAAGGCGCCGCTCTCAAGGGCAGCTTCAGCCGTTACGATTTCCAACGAGAGATGAGCCCTTCGGCGGCTGTGAAATCTTTCAAGACTTACCTGCCATCTGGGGCGAGGGACGTTTACTACAGAGATGAAATCGGTAAGCTGGGTATCCAAGGCGTTTCATGAGATATCGACCCTTTAGAAGATGTTCATGTTTAAGACGGCCTATGCTCTTGGTTCATCATTCCGCTCGCTTTCTCATCTCGGTATTTTCCTTCCAACTTTAGGAAATATCTCGACGTCGCATCTCCGCAAACGCTTCGACTCGGTAGAGGTGGAACTCCGACCTCGATTCCCGCTCTTCGGCGGATGGAAGACTCACTACGTACTCGGATATTCCGTTCCCACGACCGACTTCCTCCTGCACGACGGGGTTGATGGGTTCGTCCTTAAGATCAACTTCATCGATCATATCTTCGACGAAGCGGTTATCGACAACGCCGTTGTCAAGATTGTGCTCCCTGAAGGTTCTAGGGAAATCCGCCTCAAACTCCCTTTCTCAGCTCAGAGACACCAAGACGAAAGGCACTACACTTATCTAGATACCACGGGCCGCGTTGTTGTTGTCCTCAGTAAACAGAACCTTGTCGAGGACCACATCCAACAGCTCGAAGTACACTACAAGTTCAACAAGCTGAGGATGTTCCAGGAGCCCCTGTTGGTGGCTGTGGCCCTCTTCATCTTGTTCACCACTGTTATCATTTATGTCCGCTTGGACTTCTCGATTCGTAGCGATCCCAACCAAGAGCAGAAGTGGAAACTCGTCTCCCTCCAGGAACGAATCGGGCGCATTCAGGATCGACGAGACACCCTGTATTCGGCAGTAGATCAGAACTTGGCTAAATTCAAAATCTCCAGAGATCAGGCTGGCTTCGACGGCGCTTTGAAGAAGTACCTGACCGTGCAGAAGCTCGTTACGGAAGAGATGTCGCAGCTCGAAGACGAAGCAAAAGCCGGAGCCATGACGGTTGCTTTGGACACGATCTCAGAACTGAATAGGCTAGACAAGGTTCTCCGTGATTCGCTCAGCTATCAAGTCTCCATTCTCGAAAAATTCATCTCAGGCAAATTGAACAAGCAACAGTACAGCGACCAGGAGATGGTTTTGACGAAGAAGAAACAGGAAACCTATGAGAAAATCCGAGAGATTGTCAGCAAGCTTTAGGCGAGCAGAAGCGAGGTTTCTAGTCCGGATGACTGTGGCTCGGTCTGAATGAGTGGACGCTGTTCCAGCTATGTCTCCCTCTCCGTGTCCAACTTTATTTATTTAACTTACTAAAGAAACGTTATTACATATCGAGGGGGTTCCTCTGTACCGCTAGATATTGATTGGTTACGTATTCGTGTCCTTCGTGTGTCTGCCAATCTCGTTTCATTCCAACTGTCGAAGAAATTTCTGTGACGAATGCATGAAGACCGAAATCCTTTCCGTCCTGTATTCTGATTTATTCCGACGCATTTCCTGTTTCGGCTCACAGTCATCCAGCTCTCTGTAAAATATCCAACATCGCTGTCGACTTCTTCAGCCCTGCTGGTTGGGAATCATTCTCAGCACGTTCGTGCATCGTCTGACATTCCTTGGCCGCGGCGAAGAGAGACACATGACAGCAATCATCATATTATGTAATAAAAGTTTTTCTTTGGTAAGAAAAAACTGTTCAACAAGTTGAAATCGATGCTGTTTTCTTTGCCTCTCTTTCATCGTCGTACGTTGCAATATCGCACTCATCCATGAGCAGAGATCGTCCTCCTCGGGAGAAAGTGGATCCCGAAGCGATCATACATGATGGCGTTCGGTCTCGAACCGATCACGATGACGGGCACGGGCCGACTCGATCATTCCTAGTTAGTTCAGAATCCTGATTCAACCTGGATGGCGCACTCAAAGCACAGCTATCTGAAAGAACGAGCGTGTACCGGACGTCGAAGTCACTCCGGTGCCTCTCTATGGGTACCCCGGTGATTTCCCCTTCACAACGGAGGCGAAATCACAAGATAGTTCTTCTCAATTGGACATTTCCCACAGATATCAGCGAACAGATAACTGGCGTTTCCCAAGAGAAAAACACGCAGGGACTTTCCCCAACAGGGTAACAAACCGGCTATTTTTTCTTATCGCCAAAATGTCGACCTGCACAGGTACCCCCATGAGTGCTCGATGCAGCAGAATTCTCCCGGGTAGCCAGGGTAATGAACGGAAAAAAGCAAGAATGCCCCCGGTTTTCCGCGGGCATGCGATGCAATTTGAGGTGCGGGATGCTGAATTTTGATCCTCTGGGAGTTCCCATAGAAAGTTCACTCCCATCTTTCAAAAGATAGTGGCTCCCGAATAGAACGATCTAGCGAAAGGAAGGCGGTGCTGTCGGATACATTAAAAGACAAAAAGGACGAGTTTGTACGAAGCATCTGATGTGCATGTTCGAGTGCGATGGACTGATTCATTCACCGACAGCCGATTGTTTCAGCTGGATCCCCCCGACCAAACGCTCCCGACGGCTTGAGCTATCAGCAGAATCAGTCGTTCCAACAAGCGAGTGAAAATACTTATAAACCCGATTCAATCGAACTTTGCGTAAACAAGTGTCCCAGCCTAACTCGCGCTGTTGGGAGAGAGCCGTCGCAACCGTCGGAGCTCTTGGTGTGAAAAATTTAAATGCTGCGTATTCTCTCGTCGCCTGCGCCATGTAGTCGCCAAAGATCATCTGGTGGAGTTGTTTGATGGCGAATCTCTCAGTGAGAGCGAAGAAACCATAGAAGCAAGCGAAGCTTTGGTGCGTAATAATGTTGGTGATTGCAAAGGAATCCTAAACTAGAGAGACAATGAGTTGGACTGGTGTCACGCGGTCCCTTCAGATCAGGCTCTGTCGTTACGTGCTCTCACGGTACCTAGGACGATTCCTACGGGAAAAAATTTCCCTGGATCAGCTCAGCGTCGATTTGTCGTCAAGCAGTGGAACTGCAGAAATCAAATCCGTTTATCTCGATGTCAAGGTATAGTACTTGAATCCTTTATTCGTACTCAGCCGTTTAAACGCGCAGGTTTATGACTGAGTCACTGGAAGCATTGTCTGCTTGCCTGAGACACCAGAAATAACCGCCTTCATGCTTATGCGAAATTGATGAAAATAAACCATGTCTCGCAAGTCTCAAGTTCAAGTTCGATCATATTCGACTGAGGACTTTCATGGAAATTCTAACCACAGATTTCCTATAGGAGTTCGGTATTTCCTAAGCATTGTTGATACAGTTCGCAGTTTGAGGTCGTTAACTGTGCTGTTCTACGTCGTTTCTAAAAGTACTGTGCAGTCACCAAGTGTCAAAGCCCGAATTCTACTGCGCGTTTCCTCCGGGTACTTGTCCCAACATATGGTGATTTTCGAATTCGAAATCGAAGCTCTCTGCTATATGACAGGCCTGGGTCTTGAAAGTTTGCGACTCGAGATAGAAACCGCCACCGAAAGTGCGCACTCGCTTCACTGCCAGAATTTTCCTGCTGAAGGTCGCTAAACAGAAGTTGCGGAGATTCTTTGGAACGATTCGCGATTCGAACGCATGACGCTATGCCTCCAACCACGAAGATTGCTGAAGAATCACATTACGATTGAGATGGAATTGGATTCTACGTCAGCCTTCCCCTACACCTTCCGAGATCCCACCCCGTGTGTGAGTTGAGCTCTGCCAAAACTTGCAGAGATTCGTCAGCAAATGAAGTCTACCTCAGGGTGCTCAAAAAACGTTGGAGAGAAGTCGTTTGCTCTCTCCCTCGTATTATTAGGATTGCGAAAGATAACGTCGCTCACGAGGGTTGTTTCGCAACATGAAGAAGTGAATTTTCACACTCTTCCGAGCATCGAATCTCGTTTTGAATCCATACAGCAGCAAGGAAGTTAGCGGTTCCCGAGTCTGATCGTTATGGGATCGCAATCCCGAAATCCTGATTCGCCCCTCGTCGGAACGAAACGACCCCACTTGTCGCACCCAGTACGGTGTGGTTCTGTCTTTTTTTCGTCATACCGCGACCCCGTCGAACCACATTGCTCAGAATCATCATCCTCGAGAATCTGGTCTTGAGTGCCGCCGAGTGGGAGATCATGATAAATCACCTCGGAAGCGAAAACTCGAAATCTTCTATCAGGTTGACCGATTCCGGCTTGCTCCGGTCGAACTCCAGCGTTCAGTGTTTTTAAAAGCGGACAGATAACCTATTGAGGAAAACTGACAAAATTTACGACGATGACAAACTTTTCCAGGGTCTCAATGAGCTCAGCGAAGCCAACCATTGGCCTATATTGTTCGTCGATGGCTTCATCGGCTCTGTTTGCGTCGAGGTGCCATGGATCACCATGCTGAAGGACAATTCCCATGTACGGGTTGAGGGCCTCCACCTCGTTGTCCAGCCGAAGAGCTGGGCCGAGGATCTGTCTCTTTTCGAGAGCATGTACTCGTCCATGATGAGTTCGAAACAAATGGCCGAGGAAATCTTCAAGGAGAGCATATCTGAACAAGACGTAAGTGTGGGAGAAGTATGTACACGACATTGATTCGCAAAGTTGCGGAGGATCAATCGAGTGACAGACAATTAGTCGTCACTGATAGATATACTCCGCAGAATCGATGACAATCCTCTTCCTTTTCCAGCTACCTAGGCCGCAGTATTTGTCCGGCTTAGAGCAGATTATCGACACCATGTTCAATCGGGTGATAGTGACATTCGAAAATACCACCTTAAGGGTGGAACATCTCATACACACGAATCAGTCGCATTATTGGACTGCCCTAGTAGTCCAGATCGACCGCTTCGAATACTATGATGCGCTCGCCGGCACCGTGGACAGGACATTATTAGAGGAGAACGTGACTCGTTCGACTAAGAAAGCAGCGGTTTGCAACGTAGAACTGCTTGTTGACAAGTGAGTTAGAGCACTGTGGAGTCGAACCTCCGCGAAATCAGGAAGCCAACGGAGACCCCATAGAAAGAAACCGTATCTAGGGTGGTTGATTGATATATTCTCTCATCGTTTGCTAGGTTCAATAATGCCGAACGTAATGAATGCAATCCGGACAAAAAATGCAGGGCTATTTGCGCGAACAGCCCGGAGATTGAGTCCAAACCGGTCCTCGTTGCGTTCCTCAAAGGCAACCAGGAGGTCGAAATCAGTATCGAGAAAGTCACTGAGGACGACGCTAGCCCCAAAATCGGAGTACAGGTTAGTATCTCGTCCCCGTGAATGAAACGTCGAAGGTTCCCAGTGATGCCGAAGCTCGGCAAGCTCTAAATGACCTATGTCTCCGCCTTCTCCTCCTACAGGTGTGCCTTTCGGAACTCCCGATATTCATAGAGCCACAGCAGATTATGATGCTTAGTGCGCTGATGAGCTCGTTTGTTGGTGCTACAAGCAACGAAAATCTCCACCAAGAGTCGCCCTGCAATCCTCTGACCTCGGAAGATTTCGCGCGCCTTGACCTAAATCTTCAGATCCAGAAAGAAGAGAGGATCAAAGGAACGGCTCCATTGGCCGCCCTCGGAACTTACCATACTTGGGCTGGCGAGCAGGAGGAGATCCAATACTTTCCTATGGGCTCTTCGGCCGAGGAGTCGACTTTGTCGTTGAACTCCCAACACCCCATGAGTGTCCAAACAGAATTCAATCTGAAAATCGGAATCGTTTTCATGGTAAGATGTCCAAATTCAGAAGCATCGGTACTGCAACTGGCCGATGTTCAAGGACTCATTTGCCTCGTCATTCAGTCAACAGTTCCATAGGGGTCGAAACAGTGCAGGATTCTGAGGAATTTCTCCTCGCCTTTCCCGCAGGTGATTCTGGAAGAGACTGAGAACACCCCAGATCGGAGCGGGCATTTTTTCAAAGAAACCAATGGAGTTCCATTGAGAGATGTGATAATGGTAGCGACTCCTGAGTTCCTTCCCTATAAACATTTCCGACTCGCTCTCTATCCTGTTACTTTGAGTGGACGAACCAAATCTTCAAGCTCACATAAAGTCTTGGAAATCGCCGCGACGATTGCCAATGCACAATTAGTACGGAGCGAAGGCACATGGATCGAGAGCATACTTACCAGCAATCTCGTCACAACGCCCGACGAAGGTAAAATCAAGGGAGATGTATACACTGTCCGATTATCCGGCCGTAACAGAAGGCACCGAAGAGAGATATCCGACTCCTCGACTTAGTCTCGACTTCGTAATCTCAACGTTTTCCGGAATCGCTCCCGGCACGCCTTTCTCAAATGAAAAGTATTTTCCAGGTGCTAACGTTCCTTTCATGAGGATGAAGGTGAACATCGTCTCGGACAATTTGATGTCTTCCGAAACAACGAATGTAAACTGTTCTCTCGGGGCGATCCACATGAAGTACGATCGATTATTGGAATCTAGACTCATAGAAATGTTTGACGTGACGCCAGCCAACCGAACGAAGTCAGCCAAGAAGTTCGGAAGCGCTTCCGGCCCCTCACAAGAGGTCAATTTGAACCTGACATGTCCCCAGTTTAGCTGCGAGCTGCGATTCCAGGCCCTCGAAGTCGCGAATGTGCAGAAGAAACTCAGACCGGACGTCTTGATCGTGAGTAGACTTAAGATCGATAAGTCGAATATAAATTGAGAGAAATTCGGAGCAAGGTACGAACTGTCGTCACACAAACGCTGTTCCGGGTCGCTCACAGCTATCTTCAATTCTTCTCGCGACAGGTCACACTCGAGAAGATTACGGTCGATGGGAAAATCTCGAACGACGTCAGCAATGAAATCAAGATCCTTTTCGAAGATGGGTACGTCGACTACCGAGCCAATGAAAACGCGAGCCTCATCCAGATCGCCCGAGTTTTCTCGGATCCCAAAACTGACGACGGAGTTTGTGCTTGTGCCAGCATTGTGATTGACATCAACGCCGCCGAGTACGGCAACTTGTTGAACGAAGGCTACATGCACTCCATGGACTCCATGTACCAGAGCACAATGCGCTCGAGAGTCCACGATCAGATGTCGATTTCCTTCTTCGGAAAGCTCGAAGAGGAAGGACCGTTCGTTACAAGAAGAGTCATGTACGATAGGGAGAAAGCCGGAAACGAAGAAGTTATCCTCGCCGGCGATAAGAAACAAATGCAGAACTTCTTCGAGAAATGCTCTCTGAACTCGAAAGTCGTCGTCAGCATCAAATTACCCTGCGTGATGATGGAGTTTGCGAACCGCGAGCTCTTCGAAATCGTCTACAACAGGGTTCTGACGGATCTTTTCTACATACCGAATGCTGAATGTCTACGATCTAAAAATCGGGTCTTCGAATTCGATTTGCGTCAGAACTTCTGCGGGGGTGCGGGAAGAAGTTACATTAATGACGAATCCGTCTACTTGACGGCCGACGGAACCGAAGAGCTGCAGGCTCTCAAGCCGGTCAAACCGAATCTCCTCTCTCTGTCAATGACAGTCAGCGAAGGGAGTATACTTTTGGGCCATGGGAATCCTGAGAAGCAGGAGTTCTACTCCTTCCAGCTGAACCCTGAACAGCTGCAGTTCTATCTCGTGAGCAGTTATCAAGGGGACCCGAACGTGAGTTACGTGTTACTGCATGCGATGGACACCAAGGTGTACCACGAAGGATGCAGTAACGAACCGAAACCCACGCACGAGGAGCTGAATCGGCAAATGATGGTTCCGAACGAACGAAGTCGTCTCTTACTTAGTCGGTGAGTTCCCTACCCCAGTGATTCCAATTTATTCTGAGGCCCGAGTTTTGAATGATACTGTCGAGTTTTGACCGGAGTGTGATTGAAACCTCATATTGTCTTCAGCATCCATGGAGATACGTTCGGCAAGTTCCGCGCCATGAATCCCGTCCAAGATATGCTATGCATCACCGTGAAAATCTGCGCGAATCCCAATGCCAAACTGAAGAACGTCACTCTCGCTGTGAGCATAGCGGACACCGTTTGGAGGCACCTCATGGCTCCGGCTCGACAGTTCTGGATAACACAGCTGATCGAGCTTTTCACAGTGCGAGATTTCCCCGTAGCTGGTCATATACCGTCTTCTGTGATAACCGAACTCCACTTTAGTCTTGAAAAGTCGATCATTGATTACCGGTGAGTCACTATGAATAAATTGGCCTCGTCGAATTGACCCAGGTCTTGGAGATGCATGCAACAAGCCTCATTCAAGATTCGGAAACCTGCATCTCTTGGAATTTCAGCCCTCTACACATACCATACAACACGATTCTCAGTATGGAGAATTTCTCACTGTCGAGCAATATCACACCGAAGGCGACGACCACGACGTTACGTCTGATCCTGGAGGACACCTCTCTTTTCATCGCGGAGTCTACGGACCAGGTTTCACCCGCTAATATCCCAGAAAGTTAGTACAATCAAGGAGCCCTCAAGTGGTCCATCCCAATCCAGACAGTTGGTTGAGAATTGTTCGACAGCCTGGAGTTTCAGTCTCATGACTCTGGTGCATTGCAGATTACGTGTGCGTTGTGAACGCGGGTCTCCTCAACCTGTGCCTCGTTCTAACTGAAGCGCGTTCGGCCGCGGCGAAAATATGCCCAACCATCGCTTTCACGGCCTCGAACGATACGATTCATGTGAGAACCTGCTCGGATTCGCTGTTCGCATTACAAAGTCTCATCACCTACATCGCAGCGGAAGCCGATCTGACTCCTGAGAAAGAAAAGAGTCCCAAACCTTCCCAACCACAGGCTCGGCAACCCGGTTTACCGAGAAGCCCACCTGCATCTCCTCTCGTCCAGGTACAAATCTAGATTCTCACAATCGGTTCCCGAGCTACATCCAATCCGATGCGGCGCACATATACAATCAGATCATGGTGCGTATTTTTTGCAGGTGCTGGCGGAGGAACCCTATGCGGATATGAACGAGATGATGGAAGACGCCATGAGCGAAAGTTTCTCTGAAAGATCTGATGACAATCAAACCTCGACGAGATCGCTCTACGTCGATGAAGGTTGTGAGCCCAAGCTACCCGAGGGTCCAAAGGTTTACTACAATCCGAAAGACGACGACTTCCTTCTCCTCGAAGATCTCCCTGGCTCTGGAATTTTGAAGCAGAATGGTCAGGACAACGTCCGCGTCCTCAATGGAGATGATATCGTCATGATTGATGACTTCCTCAAAAGTGAGTCTAGACTTCAAAGTTGTGCTAAGAATTGCAAGTTGCGGAAACTGAATGATGAACCTGCAGTCCGGGACCCATCAGAGATGATCGTTACTAGATTTGAAGGATGCGAGGTAGCTAACTCGTGCTTTGTCTGCGACCGATTTCAGTACCGACTGGCAAAACTGATCAGCTCAAGGCTCCGACCGGGTATCCAGATCCTGTGGAGAGTTACACTCTGAAGCAGATGACGCTCATTTGGCACATTTACGGGGGTACCGATTTCGGGAAGCCTATATCCTCGGACAAAAAGCTGGGTTCGTTGCCCACGTTGGGCGGAGTCGGTCGTAACATGAACCAGCTGATGGAACTGACGTTGATGAAAGTCCAATTCCGCCACGAACTCTACCCGCCCAATCAGAAGAAAACATCTCGGCAATGCTTGTTCATCAAAGATATCCAAATCAAGGACAAAGTGGCTACTTCTGAGATGAACAAATTCCTCTACCAGTTCAGCAATGATTCCCTACCGAAACAGGCGAACGCCAACATGTTGACGCTCAAAATCACTCACATTGCGCCTGACAACGAGTGTTCCATTTTCATGTCGCTCAAACCATTACGGCTCAACATTGATCAGGAAGCGCTCATGTTCCTGATCACGTTCTTCGGTGAGCTGACCGCGATGGCCGAGGAAAACGTATGCCCCAACCAGGCATGTCCACCAGCGACCGCAGCTGGCGCCGCATCGTCCGGATCTCCAAAACCCTCACGAGTGTATATTCGATCCTTCGAGTTTACTCCAGAAGTTCCCATACGTTTAGATTACCACGGCAGACATGTGGATCTCGATAACGGGGCGATCGCAGGCGTACTCATGGGTCTCGGGCAATTCACTTGGTTGGAACTGAAACTCAAAAGACTTGTGCACAAACACGGAATCCTCGGTTTCGACAAACTCGTGGAGTACGCTTGTCGGGAATGGATAAACGATATCAAGAAACATCAAGTTCAAAACGTCATCGGAGGTGTTGGACCAATGCACTCTGTCGTGCAATTGTGCGGCGGAGTCAAAGATCTGTTTTGGTTGCCCGTGGAGCAGTACCGCAAGGACGGCCAGATCGTTCGTGGAATCCAAAGAGGAACTCATAGCTTTACCACAAACGCAGCGATCGCATTCCTTGAGCTCACCGGAAAAGCGATCGGCACAATTCAGCACGCCGCCGAACTGGCCTACAATCTTCTGTCGCCAACCGCGAATGTACCGATTGCTCCGGGGATTAACGAACAGCCCGTCGACATACGCGAAGGTGTTCATAATGCCTATCTCGTCATGGCGAACGGGATAAACGATACTGCGCGGAATATCGTCCAAGCCGCTGCGACTGACACCAAAGCCAGGGGGATAACCGGCGCGGTGGGCGAGGTTCTACGCCACATTCCCCCAGCTGTGGTAAGACCCTTAATCGATGTGACCGCAGCCACGGGCAATGTCATCAACGGAGTCAAGTACCAATTGGCCCCGGAGTGCCGCGAAGAAGAGATCGCCACTTGGAAGAAGTCCGAACACAAGTAGTCAGTAGTTTTTCTCTTCACTGTGATCTGTGCTTGACGACAAACGCCGCACGATTGAGAGTCCGACGTCTCTCCCAATGAGTGGGGCGCTGTGAACGATCGTTTCGTAGTCTTCGAATCCTTCTCATCGCGATCATCTGCATATAGACCACATGGCAATGTGCGAAAAAAAAAGCCTTACTCATAGTATTAACGGCTACCTGATATTTAGTTTGTGCTGAGTTGTATAAGCTTAACCAGATATTTTCGGCCTGAGAGTTACGAAGGCGCGTAGTGGGAGCGGAGGCTTCCCGACTTGCTGAATGAATCCCAGTTCGCGCCGATGATTTTCCATTTTTGTATCCCATAGCTACGCGTAGGAGGGAGAACATCATCAAGGCTCCGGCGAGAGACCTCACTTACTTTAGAAATGTTGACGACTTTGGTCCGGCTGGGAAAGTGGACTACCATGTGAATGTTTGTAAATAGAAGCTTCGACGCGAACCGATAGACGAGCGAATAAATATTTTTCAAACAATATGAATTTGGTCCGGTCAATCACCCCTCCGAATGGAGAGGCTCGTCGACCTCGCGGTTTCCCACAGAGAATTGTCAAGGCGTCCGCGAATTCGATCCATGAACGTCCAACAAAACATTTTCCCTGCGGTTTCTGACCTTTTTCGAAGGAGTATAAATCCTCCAGGAGAGCTTGCCAATACGCTTCCAGCGCCACGGAGCGCCAAGATCGGGTCTGTGGCATTCGATTCAGGACACAATCAGGAGCATGTCACCAGAGCAGGAATCGGCCACTCATTTTTGCTCCTCTGCATTTTATCCACATTTTTGCCTTTCGTTATTCGCCATCGTCCCCATGGCACGGTGCGTATTCCTATGCCCCGTTTCTAAGGAATGGCGTCCGAATAATTGCATGTCGGGAAACTTGTTTCGGTGAAGTTTCGGGGTTGTCGAATTCAGTGGATATTTTGAGTTTTTTCCCGTTCTTCCTCGTTTCTGAACAACTATGTGCCGTCCCTCATAACTAACTAATAACTAACGTCCGCCACCGCAAGGCAATGGAATCCTAAACTCGCTGTGCGTCGGGGCGAGTGATCAGTGACCATTGACGAAGCAGTTGTGGGACGATAACATAGTAGACCGATCTGAACAAATTGCTTTATTGTGCATTTCGATCCCTACTTCCCGGCCATGAGCATCGTCCGGTACGCTTCAAGCTTCGTGATGTCAACCGATGGTTTCCTTCGTTTTATCGACGAGGCTCAATGCACCGTCTGAAATCGATTGCCCGAGAATCTGCGCACTCTCTCTGGAGACGTCCCAAACATTCTCTGCAAGCAACAAGAACCTTGGGAAGTGATCTCGGAGAAGGTAGCACGCGTGGGGCCGATGAGACGGCTTTCAAAAAAGATCGTCTCCTGAAATCGGATCCACCTGATCGATAGTGATTCAAACAATAACCCAAAGACAAAAAGTAACGGAATGCTGTGGACATCCTGGTGCACGTCGTTCGATCACGGTGATTGAAGCTCAGCTCACATTTAGTCTAACCTCCCGCGAGCATCAAAGATACTCGGGATTCCGAACTCACCCGCTCCGCCCTTGAGTGTGTCCCACGCAGACATGAACGTTTCACCGAGGTTTTTTCCTTGAAGGGAGAATATATTCCACTTATACTTAGATCTCTGCTCAAGAGTTGGATTCTGGAAATCTCGATTAGTTCCACGCAGTCCCGACCGTTGGGTTTTCAGCCAACTGGGAAACTCTCCGAATCGAGGTCGCAGCCTCATCCGTGCCGTCGGGAAACTGCTTCGGTGAAACTTGCGACCCTAGCCATACAAACCTTTGAGAACATCGGCCACAACTGGCAACGGAACTGCTTGACATAGAGCCACGCAGGCCAGGACTACGAGGAGCAACAATGAGGCTTTCATGATGTTCCTGAGGGAGCTTCAATGTGAGACGGGATGTCAGCTCAGAAACACACTTTATGAATAGTCGAAACGCCACTTCACCGACAGCAAGCGATTAACAAGCTGGACGAATCACGCAGAAATCTGGAATGGACGCTATTAGACACTCACAGAGGACACAATCACTTACTGATTCGAGTTAATTGTGACATTGCAGAGAGCTGTCTCAAGATATTTTTATAGATATATTCGTAACTTTCTGAAGCTCTCTTTCTGCTGCTGGTTGTCTCACTCGCATGGTCTCTTACCCACGGGCAAGCCGGCTGACATCCTGGAAGCGACCCTAGATGACTCCGCGATCCGATTTCCCGTTATATCGATCGGCGAAACCTGGTGTGAGAGGATGCAAACCGTCCGAATATTTCCCCGTTCCAACAGGCGGTCCGACGGCTTGCGATAAGAGATTGAAACGTTCGAACACCACAGGATCAAAGCACAGGACGCGTGTAACACGGTTGCCCGGGATTCGATACGACCCGAGGGCGGCCTGTGTGAGCGAAGAATGGGGAAATAATTATAAAATAGATGCTGTTCCGGGGACAAGATGGTTTGTTGCCAGCCGGCTGACTTTCCTGGCGGGGCGTGTCCCACCCCCTGTCTGTTTTCCACCTCACTTCCACCCCTGATACTCCCATCCTGAAAGTCATCAACCTCGGTCCGAGGTTAGGATCCGACTCCCAAGGTATCAGTCCTCGACTGGAACCAGAGGTTGTTCCATACGCAGAGACCCCTCGTGGTGGTGATGGCGAAATGGCGCATCCGTTTCGGCCTTTGGAGCCTTTCCATAAGAACACGGCCAGTCGTTCTCGAGGTGGGTTCTCATTCGGATTCTGATGGTACGTAATCGGCTCGTTATTTTCACAAATATCACGATACTCATTGGATACCCCGACCAAACATCCTCGTTGTGCGAATTCGGGCGTCATCCGAACCCTCATGGAATTCCTTAAATAGTCGATCGGATATCCGATCTGAGCACATCGGAATGAATTGACGCGGCAGATGACGCTCGGAAAATGTGGCCTGGGAAGCCTCGCATGGCATCTCAACGAATCAGACGGCGCCGGGCGAGCAAGACGAATGGGCTTACGCCCCAATCTGAACTCGAGACGCCCGATTGACGCGAGCGGTCGCCATATGTAGCTCCGTCATGCGCGCTGACCGCTACATTCTGCGTCGTTAAAGTAGAACTGATTGTGAGTTCACTCTGATGAAAGATCAAGCCGTCTTCTTCATGATACCAGACGGCCTTCCGAGTCTGGATAGATGCTCGTGAAGTTTGCAGTCTTGGGCGTCTTCCCGGTTCCTCTCTGAGCGATGAGGAGACTCGGAATCAACGACGCGCCATCATACACTCAGGATCCAGTTCCGTCAATCAGAGCATAACACCTCGACTTCGATAGTTGACCTGAGAACTTCGGGAGTTTTCGGCAGGTCTGAGAGCTGTTGAGTGTTGTTCGGTCTGTCATCAGACTACTGCAGCGGTTCCCAAAGTAGGGGGGCACGCCCCCCCAGGGGGGCGCGGAAGAATTCTCGGGGAGGCGTGGCGTATTTTCTACGTGTCAGCACTTCAGTACTACAGATGGGAACCGAAATATAATTTCGAAATGGATAGAAACCCTGGTCAAATCCTCCGCTATGCTCTACTTCCCGCCTGAAATTCGAGAGAAGTCTCGACGATCGATTTCGCCGGCGCGTTCTCCCAGGTTCATCTCTGTGGTGTTTTCGGGAAACTCCCTCCAGGGTTCATTGCAATGTCCTCCATCAGTTTCGAGCTTCCTGTTGACGCTCTTCCCTGAGGGTGAAGGGATCACCGATGTTCACAGGAAGCGAGGAAGGGCGTTGTTTACGATAATAGAAACAGACCCGAACCAAAGTCAAACTTCGTTGCGGTGCGGCGACTGGATATTGAAGTTCTGAAACATTTTTTGACAGCATAGAGAGGTGGGTGATAAAAAGACCAGCAGAAAACATGATTCCGATCAAGTTATAATAATGCAAATGCGCGATTTTTGTTGTGGTCATTCTCGCGGCGATTTTCAGTTGAGGAATAATCTTCTGGAGGGATTAGGGGGGGGGGGGGGGGGAATGCCCATTCCCCGGGCGGGCGAAGGGGGGCGCGGGACGAAAAAGTTTGGGAACCGCTGGACTACTGCATTCTCTGAAAACTTGATTCCCTGTCGCGAACGGTTTCGATGCTTTCCATGGGCCACAGTCGCAATCTAACAGGTGAGACAACGCATTATCTGCTGCATCCGTAACGCTGCAAAATCTCATATTTCATCCAGATCGCAGAGGCGTCATGCTGATCGCAACATTCCTTCGAGACGCGATTCCGAGTGTAGAAGTTGATCCTCCCCTCATCTCGGGCTTGCGTAGCCATGGAGATCCAAGATGGTTACAGGAGATAGAAGTCGGAAAGCTTCCGGTTATGAATGCTGAGTGTGGGTCCTGGCGAGCACACAATGGGCTCGGGACAACAGGGTTGAGCAGCCTGGATATCGTTGTCTCGTTCAACTCCAAGAACTTAAAACGCCTCCTGGTGGAAACGCCGCGCCGTGCATATGGCCCCAGGAGCTCTGAATTCGGTTACACGCTCTTTCATGGGTCCGGGCTTGGCTAATTCTGGAGAATCTTTAGACCTAATAATTCGAGCAACCGGGTGTAGATGACCTGGCAGCTCCCAGGGAGACGCAGAGATTCGTTGACCGCACCATCACAGCCCGCCCCGGCGTCTTCTCACCCAAACCGGGACTACAGACCACGGTCACCACCCTGCTAGAGAACAGATTTGCCCGAGGAGAAGCCATCGGCATCAAATGGGTTTGAACTTCAATTTAGACTTCAACAGCTTCACTGCGGGAGCTCAAGTCAGTTAACAGGAAGGAGGGGACGTGGTGAAGGGCAACCGTGATTCCGCTGAGCTACGTCGAATGCAAAACTTAATCAGGGGCATCCGAAAGAGAGAGTGGGAATGTCTTCAGAGGAGTCTCTGAATTTGCGTTATTCACATCGAGCGAAGTCCCGCAAACCTCCCCTCGGTACAGATTCATTCAGCAACCGTCGATCAATCTGAAGAGTTACGTCATGGGGGCCGGCGGACAATGCAACACAGGAAGTGAACTTTGTTCATATCTCCCTGCATATTTCTGCTGTATATCCCCGCGTACTGCATCCATACTCCGCTGTATTCTATGCATATCACCCCAGCTTTGGTGTTCATGAGTTTCCCGCCGGAATCGTGATTATGAATTGTCTGGCCACCATAGTCATGATACCAATCCCGTCGATTATTGAGTTAAGCCAGTCTGGATCGAATCGCTGTTTGGGGCGAAGAGAAACTGCGATATCGCCCAATCTATCATCTTGAATGCACTACCCTGTTCGACGAGGGCCTAATTAGCTTGTTTGGATGAGCTTGTTCGGGATTGGGGCTCGAGATGGGCACGATTTTTGAGGAGTCGTAGTCCCACATCGCCTTCCAATCCACAACCGCTTTCGAATCCTTCTAATGGAAACTACCTGAAAGCGTCGGCGTCAATGTTAGATCAAATTGCTGCTTCCAGGCCGACTTGAACTCGCGAAGCCAATTTTTTCTTCAAACTCATTTTTTCTCTACCTCCACAATCATTTAGATTGCGTTCGGTGTCAAATAAAATCGACCATCATGTTGGCGTTGGTGGATGAGATCTCCGAACATATCAACCGAGCGGAGTGCGTTAAGTGGGATCCATCTGGTGGTGAATGATGAGTAAGCACCCCGAATTCCTTAACCTCGACCCTTCCCTTCACGAGTCGTGTTCACAAATTGACTCACAAGTACACCTCGGATTTGGAATATCACAAAAGAGGTATATCACCCTCAGGAGTACATCGCGCACTTCAAACTTTGCTAGCGCCTCCTCCTAAGAGAAACAAAAATCGAAAAAGTAATCTGAGGAATCCCGATGCAACGGGCTGATTCGATGAGCAAAAAATCGAAATGAATAAGGTTCATGGAGGCTCACTAGCAGCTTCAGCAAAGCAATGGAAAGAGATTAAATGAGATCGTTCCGCTTCATAATGCGCGCCACCACACACGCCCGCAGTCCGGCGACTCTCTATCAATAACACAGGCGGGAATCTGAAGCACTGCCCGTAAGGTACGTCGCCCGCAAGGTGAATGAAAAGAGAATAATGAGTATTGGATCACGATATTTTACTATACAAAATCATTATGCAGTTCCTCGAAAATGGAACGACCTGGGCATAATACACTCTCGCAGGGCGCACACTTGACGAAGGCGAGTTCGTCGTAGTTCATTTTCGAGCACTCATCCGTTTTGATGGACTCGGAGCAATACTTCTGTGGAGAGTCCCATGGCCCCCGTGCCTCATCCGAATACCCTGCTTTGTGGAACGCGTACATGATTAGGTTTCGGAAGCGCGGGGTGTGAACTGATAGATGCAAAAAGACTGCAGGGAAATGAACTTGTCGCGATGCCGCACGGTGAATTTCGAAGTCATGATCATTGTGTCAGTGATGTAACGCACAAATGATTTGTGATTCCGGAAGAAGTGGACGTCTAATGGCTGAATCTTTCCGGTGCAGCCGCTTGGTATGAGACCCCAGCTGAACGTGACTCCCAGTCTCGTCAAGGAATCCGAGCGGGTATTGTCTCGATTAGCTGCCCAGAGATCTAACAGAAGAAGAACTCTGGTCTGGTCGGCTGGAACGCTTGGCCAGAACACGTCGGGGTACCACGTAGTGAGATCATTTTTGTTCATATTTGCGGTCTTTCCTGCGAATGCTTTGATGTTTGCCGGGTCTGGTCGTCGATTTGCAGGAAAGCGCCCCGACGGTTCTGATGCGAGTATGTACATGGGACGGAGGATGGTCCCGCCCATCGTGACCACAGGCATTATCATATAGCTGTGTGTCGTCTCCTATACCGACCCAACGACAGCTCGGACGACCTCCGTACCCCGCAGGCGTAGCGTTCGATGACTGCGATCGAATCAGCCCGTTGTATCGGGATTTCTCGGATAACTTTTCTCGATTTTTATTTCTGTTGGAAGGAGGCGAAAGCAAAGTTTGAAGTGCGCGATGTACTCCTCAGGAAGAGGGCTTTCAGAGGATGCAAACAGATTTTGCTTTTGGAATGTTCCAAATCCGAAGTTTACTTGTCAGTGAGGGGAGCTCACTCATTTGTGGTTTCCAGCTCGCAAGCACGGAAATTCATGCATCCGTAAACCTCCGAAACACTCAAGTGCACAGCCCCAGGAAGAACCTGATGCATGCGACCTCTGTGGAACATCGAAAACTTGACCGGAGAGACGACAACGTAAATTAGTATTCAGAGGTTGGGTCTTTGCCTAGTTGAGGTGCTTCGAGGGTGTTTCTGCTACGCTCGTACTGCAAGTGTCCGCGTTCATTGCACATCAACAGGTATGGATCATACTGGTCAAGAAGGGCATATCTATCTCGTCTCAGGCGCATTGCCAAGTGGGTCGTAATGATAATTGAGATGTAAAGATAACACGGAGATTAATCCGCCGTGGCCTTGATTGATTTCTTCATTTTCAGTTTTCAGGATGCAGTTGTACGAGTTTCCGACTGAGCTCCTCTTCCACGTGGCTCGTTGCTTGGACACAAAGTCGTTGATTGCGCTCGCGAGGACACATCCGCGGCTGGCAAGTGTTCCGCTGGAGCTCCTCAGTGAGAGGACCGTGGACGGACCAACAGGAGACGATTTAGAATATCTGCGAAGACAAGAAAAGTTCGTGCGCTCGCTAAATCTCTGTGGTCTCTACTTCGGTCCCGACTTGAATAACGGCACATTATCATCCTATGTTGCTGATTTCCATCATCTGCGAGAATTGAATCTGGTGAACTCAGGAGCATCTTATCAGGAGCTGCTTCGCAGTCTCCCTCTGCTGAGCGAGCTCGAAACACTGAGCTTCAGCATGTTGGAAAGCGCCAGAGATGATCGAAACAAGAATTTGGGAGGATCGGGACCGTTCAGCTCCATCAAGAAGCTCTACATCGAAGCCGGGACTCCTCTATGGTCCGGCAAAGTAATCATGGATTTTCTAAACCGATGTGAATCCATAGAATTCGTTCATATCAATTTTATCGAGTTCATAGATAACGGTCGAGTGAGCGTGGATCGGTTGGACCCCTATTACGTACCAGCTTTGGGTTATGAGCGCTGGACGACGTTACACACTGTCATATGCAGCCAATGGCTCTCTTGTCGATCGGCTGTGATGGAGACATTCCTCAGCAAGCTTTTCCTTCACAACTCCTCACGAGAACGCGCTCGCTGGATCGGTGAAGCGAAGGACACCTACATTTATGAGCGCAGACACCTCAACCACAATGCTACATGGCTACCACTCTCACCAAGACAGGCCCTCGAGAGGTCGAAAACTGTGGATATCCTGCCAAGGTATCAGGTTGTCACCCCGTCGCAGATCGACGACGGACATCTCAGGCTGCTGTGGGGACTTCCTTCGTCACTGCGCATCAGAGGCGTCGAAGACTGGTCGTCCGGGCCGACCAGGATGTGCTTTCTCGAAGCCTTGTCGTCCCAGCTCAGAGAATTGGACTTGACAGCATGTCACGGCGGCTACACTAAAGAATTCCGACTCGCCGTCATCACGTCAACTCCAAATTTGAGAGTTCTGGCATTGCCCATCTGCTTCTTCTCCAGCTCGAACGGAGTCTGCAGAGGAACACGCTCTCGGAAGAGAGCTCGAAGCGACGCTTTTGTACAACTCACAGAAGCCCTGCATCAGTTGAAATTAGAGAAACTGTTCCTGGAGGGTGGACCCTCACATGGTGCTGCGATGCAAGCTTGCGCCGATTGTTGCAACAAATTGAGGGCCGTGAATTTCATTCAGCTGAGCGGCCTGAGCCACCTCAGAGAGCTGAATCTAAGGAATATTCGGGATATGGACAGCTCGGCGTACGACCATTTATGGAATCAAAACCTCCATACGCTGAGGCTGCATGCGCTCACGTCGGGAATCTTCCCGGGTCTTCGTAACTTCGTCCAGAGATGCCCGGAGTTGAGAAACTTGAAATTGTCGTCTCCTCAACTGCTGAGGACGGCCGGAAGAATCATTGTGATTTTAGTCAAGGCGGCAAACCTCAGACAGCTTTGCCTTGACCCATGGGACAGCGACCCGGTGCCGGCGGCCAGGGTTCTAGCCATGTTGGCGGAACTACCGCCGAGTATAGAACTTGTGCACGTCCATCTGCCCCGCAGGGTACCCGGCCATGAGGATATTGTTCGTAGCTTAAGCCAGAAAGTGGAAGATTTGGAGGCAGCTCGGGGCAAACGAATCATCAGCGATTTCTCATCGCCAACCCAGGGGCAGGCGTACATGGGGTACATCCGTTCGACACGTGGACGCGGCTTCTGCTCCTTTATTAACTCCATTGGTTATGTACCCGCAGTCGGGTGGGAAGTCGACTGATATCGAGTTTCGACAGATTTGATTTTTTTTTGTGTAAATAAGGGGCAGTTTTGTATCCATTCTTGTAGAAATTGAGGTTATGAGCAGAGATTGAAGCGGACCATATTCTTTTGGGAGGAATTGTGGCGGTGCTGTACCCACTGCTAGATTAGGGGCCGGTTATCTTCTACAATCTCATCAGAAGAAATCTAGTCCCCTATTCTCGCACTCGACGAGGTTCTGCTTCAGTCGTTTCTTGACGATTGGCGGAGACATGAACAGAATTTTCTCGGTATGTGCGTGATTCGGCCATGATTGTTCATAATGCTGTATGTATCTTTAATGTGTTACCGTTCCTGTATTCAACAATCTTAGCTAGGTCGACATGCTGTGAATAAGTGTATAAACAGTAATCAAGCGAAGCCATTTATGCAAATATGTATATATTGGAAACGATATCAAGAATTTCCCTCGCCGGAATAGCGAGAGAATCCTTACCATAGGTTATTTTGTAGACATGTGCGAGACGCTTGCAAACACGGTGGATATGACTTCGACTCGACGACTCCTAACACTTCTTTTTATTGCTCTTTGATCGCATGTTTTCAAAGTTTCGATCGGCATGGAGAATCTTAAATCTAGAGGATGGTCCGATGGGAATAGATTGGGATGATTGAAGTTACGAGGTTCGACCCTCTGTCCTGGTATTTCCTACCATTTTCAGAGGGCGGTTCTAGCGTTTGTATGATGTATTCAGGTTCGTTTTATGAGAACGACGGGCCGGGCCACCTATCGATACATCCTCACCTAGAATGCAATGACGCGTTGAGTGTAACCAGGAAGAAGCGGCCAGTAGCATGATGAGAGTGCCTAGGAGTGAGTTTCCGAGTTGATACGGAAGTATCTAGTGACTGAAGTCTCACCTTGCCGAATCCTGCTTTGGAGAATCTGCAATCATCCTGCTCTGTCTCAGCACAGAAGCTTACCCTTATCCGTTCAAAGTTGATCGGAAGCTTTCTGCCGACTTTTCAACATGGTTTGTAAGCCATTCGTCATAGAAACCCAAACCGATAGTAACCGACATGATCACCATGAGGATTATTTCTGTCAAGACTCGATTCCTTTGCTGCGGCAATAACGGTTCGCCTTGCTGGTAAAGGAGCCATGCCTCTCTGACATCGTATCGCAACTCAGCGATCGCATCGAACAGCACAATCATCCAAGTCTGCAGAAAGATGCTCCGGAGGTCAAGCTTCCATCCTGGAAATGGGACCTCCTGGCAAATCTTCATTTTGTCGGTGTCGCCAACCATCCAATCATGCTCAAGCTGTGTAGATGTGGCCAGCTGAGAATCGGCTCAATGTGGACGTGCCGGATCGGAACTCTCACGGGTTGTTTACTTCGTTAGTGACGCGGGCTGAGCAACGGAGGATGGTCTTGAGAGATGGGTTCCTCCAAGCTCATTGAGGGTGGTCCAACTGAGTCAGCCACGGCTGATGGCCGGGATTGTTTGGGCTGATTTGGCCACGGCCGCCTGGAATCGAAACTTGAGTCTAGAAATATCGTTGATGAAAGTCATCGGTGTCGACTGAGGCCTCTCCAGCGAGGATGGAAAACGAGCTTCGGCTCAAATACAGATTGCTGGAGCAATAGCGAGCAGACGCAGGCAGCAATTCGTCGAGCATCCATCAACACTTCAACTGACGAATAAACACGAGGACGGCTCTCCTTCGAGTTTGGGTCCCTTATTTTGTCCTCCCGCGTGATTGTTTCCGCTAGTCTTACCCGTGTATCATCATGCATACAACTACAGGATCGTCAATACCGAATGAATGATGGTTCCGAAATCGAGGGCCGTCACGAGGAAGGGGATCTCCACCGTTTCTTTTTGAGCAGCAAGCGTTTCTATGCGTTGATCATGAATCCGCTCACGAAAGGCTCGATAGAGCGAGGTGTCGGGCGAACTTCGCCGGACCCTCCTCGGAATCTACCTCTGGCGATATGTATCATTTGCTCTCGGCGCAGAACATGATCGTTTCCTCGAAGAAGAGATGAGCTCAGATCCGTGGTGCAGCTATGGTGCCGAACATTCTGTGGTCTGTGGTCGTCGATATCATGACGGAGTCGAGCGAGATATACAATTTCCATTCGCACCGCATCTGCAGATCATTCTCCGATTGGACGATTCCGCTGCGGATCGGGCTCGAAAGAGTCTCATGATAACCTTATTCAAAATCGAACCGCTCCACTCAGCGGACGATCTTCGGACGAACAGAAACGCCGCGCCGTCATCAAGCGAAATCTCAGGCACCGATTGCAGGATCATCTCCAAGATAGTGTTTATTATCAGAGTTTCGATTCATCTGTCTGGCTGAGAGCTACGTCGTCGACCACAGTCTGCTGTAATTGGTTGAGTGTGATTCTGCTTTGCATGAGCCGGCGTTTCCCGAGAGCGAATCCAGCAGCCTGCTGATTAGTCAATGACGGTTTGCTTCTCGAGATCGGCGCTCGGGTCCAAACCCGGAGACTGACCGGAACCCCTGATGCCTGCCGAATCGGTGGATAAAAACCTCGGATGTCTCACCGTCAACGCGCGTCACTCATATGATAAATCACTCATCCCAGAGTATCGCGGAGTGAATCGAAGACCATCACTTGTATACCGGATCTCTGCTAGAGTTACAGTTAACCCTCGTTTGTTGCGCTTTTCGAAATCGCATAAAACTTGGGTTCACTGTATAGACTAGTACAGGGGTGTCAAAGACGTGGCCCACGGGCCACTTGTAGCCCGCGGGGTTTCCGCTGTGGCCCGAGGCCCTCGGGTGGCCCGCCAGCCGACTCCATAACCGTCGTTTGGCCCGCCGCGGTTTTGACTTTGACACCCCTGGACTAGTAGCACCTCGAAAGAAAATCTCATGAATCTCCATTCTCACTATCCGGAATGTGGTGGTACAACAGATATTATTTTTCCATGATCAGGGAACGCTCATCCAGAAATGCGCGTCGAAAACCTCTAGGATTGATTATCTCGTGTCAAAGCCAAACTTTCGCGAAGAACGCTTGAATTTCTCAAGTTATACACCGTAAGGAGTGCGCCGGTGGCGCAACTCGAATCGAGACATCAAAACGTTTATCGTTTAGGTAGAAAACATGGCGCACGCACATCGCCGACGGCCATCATGAAAGTGTGTTCTAGAGGTGAACATAGTAGTAGCCGTGTGACCGAGCAATCGGAGTGAGTTGCGGCTTCGAGCGAACGCGGAATTTCAGAAGCGGTTGGAAATCGCGCAACGCGACAAATTCAGGCGAGACGAGTACGCGGCCGAACTCGGACGGGATCTTTGTACGGTGGAACCCCGTCAGGGCGGACTCCATCAGTAGGGACTTCCCGATTAGAGGGACGTCGTGCTTCCCCCGCTGGTCCCGTTCCCGTGCCCTCCATGATGATTTTCCCCCTTGATGCCGACACGTTACCGCTGAGCCCAGAGCATGGAGGCACTACCCGCCCCTCCAAAAAGAATCCTGACTACGCCCTTGCGGGGTACGACTGTCGAAATCCCGTTGGGATGGACTCAAGCCTCCGGTCCCGCTAAGTTCCTACTAACGGGGTTCTACTGTAGTTCACTCGATGAGATCAGTCACGGGGCTCGAACATGAGTATACCTTGTAAACGCCGGGGTCTTCGCAACGCTGAAATATCGTCGCCTTTAGAGTGGTCATCGTACGAAGCGGAATCCGGGCACATAGAGTGACAGGATTCAAATCTTCAGGATTCTACGGGATTCTAGAACGATCTGAGGGTTCCGACAGGAGACATGCGAAAAAACGAAACTCCATTCTACGAAACAGCTCATCAGAGGTAGTTGCTACTATTAAAGTAGGTGCGAGAGAATTTATCGGCGTGTCATGGACGGGTTGCTCCTGAAGAGAGGAGTCTTCCGGAATCGACCGGAACTTCGTATACAGGGTGGTAAGTAAAACGGTTTTTCGGCTTTTTCTCGAAAACCAACAGCATCACGAGGGAAAGTGTCATGGATGACCCCACTGGCAATTTGATTTTACATCTGATAGGCCTCACAGAATTCTCGAATTCAGATTTTTTTTCGATTTTTCGATGATTTTTTCATCGAAAATCGACATCGAGTTGAGCTCGATATGAGATAAAATGCTGGCCTCCAACTCTGCCGTGGCGAAAGCCTTCGGTATCAAAGCGGCCGAAGTCCCTCAAACACTTCTCCAGTCGTGCGACGTATGTCACCGATGGCTGTCTGCTGTCGGGGTAGAGTCGCTGATTTTCACGACTCGCGTCCGCCGAAACTCTGTTGTTGGCAAAGCATCTCCTGGGAAGCGACAAGCAGCGGCGACGCGATTTTTGCAACTGGTTCTTGGAACAACTGAACCGAGATCCCCAGTTCCATTCGAAAATTCTGTGGACTGATCGAAAAAAATCATCGGAAAATCGGAAAAAATCAAAAAAATCCAGAATTTGAGAATTCTGCATGGCCTATCAGATGTAAAATCGAATTGCCAGTGGGGTCATCCATGACACTTTTCCTCGTAATGCTGTTAGTTTTCGAGAAAAAGCCGAAAAACCGTTTTACTTACCACCCTGTATACCCAAGGAACTCAACGGATCGAGATTTCCAGGCCTCCTAGGAATTCATCGTATGCACGAACCCGGAAGTCTGCGTGAGATCTGATTCTGTCTAGAACAGGCCTGTCAGACGGTTCTCTCAGAGGAAAGAAAATCCAGGGGGACATGAGGACGGAGTCTCTTCGGGTCCAGGGAGTTTACCTGTATCCGACGATATTTCGCCTATCTCGAAAGCTTTTTAGACCAGTGGTCCTCGAACTTCTCTCGAACGATCCGACTCTTGTGCGTAGACTTCTGCGTGGAGAAGTAGGTACCCTGAACCAGTGGCGTGTTTAGGGAAGGGCGATCGGGGCATCGCCCCCATCCCATAATTTTCCTTCCCATGTCAAAGTCCAATACCCCTAAGTCCGGAGCGTCGAATCGCCCCACCTATAACATGGGGAGAGAGACAGGGGCGTACCCAGGATTTTTTTGTGGGGGGCCAAGAACATTTTCGCCCTATCTTGGGAGGGGGGGGGGGGCAAAAGAAGATGATGATGAGCTTCAACATGGAGCTCTATGGAGCAGGAAGGAATCTTGCGGGGCCATGGCCCCCTGGGACCCCCACTTCGGTACGCTACTGCAGAGAGACACGCCACTGCCCTGAACTTGCACGTACAGAGAACGCCGTATGATGAGCCTTGAGTACGGAAAACCTCCTGTATAATGAGTCTAGCGTGGGAAGAACCTCCCTGATAATGAGCCTTGTTCAAGGAGAATCTCGTTTAAGAACAACCTTCCAGATTTTCGAGAAGAGGCCGATGTGAAGGATGCAGTCCCTTCGACGTACTCGCGATACAAACCGAATCCCATGAATCGTTTGGAAAAAGGTCCCCAGGAGAGCGTCGTCTTCGAGGTGTTCAAGCACCTCTCGTGACCCTCAAGCACGATGTTGCGTTGATTTATTTCCTCCGTCTCCACCGAACAATGATGCCTCAGCTTCGGTCCTCGCTTGTCCCCAATGATTAACCATGTCATAGCTCACAGCCGACCCCGCATTGCCCCAGAGATCATCATCATCATCAGCACCGCCAAGTTTTAGGTTTTTGTAATCTGGAACATCTCGAACGAAGCCGAAGCCGCCTTCCCTCCATTGAAACGGTGTACATAGCATACGTTTCTCTGCTCTAAGAATGCGATCCTTATTTGTAGGAGAACTCGTCAGCTGCCCAACGGGGGAGATCGGAGGACTCATACACTACCTTGCTGAGCGGAGGCTTTGGTAACCACAGAAGTACCACGACTTTTCTAGCTGCTCAAATCGAGCATCCTTGCGGGAGAGACCGTGGAGAGGGTCGAGACGAAAGAAGGGAATCTCTTTCCTCTGTTCTCGCATTCTAGTGAAAAGAGATCCAGAATCGCATAGCTCTGATTTTCGAGATCGTTCCTCGTTCTTGCACTCATTCGGAATTATTCTCCGTTCATCGGCGATATGACCGGCCCGCGGTCAAGTCACGACTAACAGGCAAGATGGCGACTTAGTGGTGTGTTGTGGTGGTGTCGTCTATGGAAGGTGGTGGCCGGATCGAAAATTGCAAAACCAAACTCCTGTAGCCCCCAGGCCGCTTTCCAGGCTTGTGTTTGTTCTGGGGAGCGGGACGGAATTCGTCTTTGTGCCTGACAGAACAGGGCTCGGCTCACAGTTTCGCCGGCCGAACGTCAAGTTGGTTCTGTCAAGGGATGTACCTCCTCCCGGGTGTGGAACCTCTCGGTGGAGTGCTGTAACAAAATCAAGCTCTCATCAGCAATCAGGATTTATCAGCGCCAGATAGTATGGATTCTGATCTGGATACATTGGAGCTCTGTCCTTCGGACGAGTACAATTTCCTCAAGGTATGTACGAGCATCTGGATGCGGCAATCTGAAAACGATGGCCCATTTTTTCAGTCTTCGATAGATGGACTGCCCGATCGGCTACCACGGGCGCCGCTATCGAAGTCGATTGACAGGACGAACACCGGTGCCGGGCTCTACCGATGATCCCTGTTTACGGAAGATCTAGTTTCTGGTCCTCTAGGGATTAGGGCCGTTGGATAAAGAGAGGATATCCCGCCCGCCAGACTATATTTTTAGTGTGGAGACAGGAACATAGCCACACACAGTCACGCCAGAAGGTAAACGCGGGAAAGTTCACTTCAGTCAGCTATGAGCCATGAAGTGGTTTTCTCCGAAGACGTCAAAAGCGTCTTTTTGTGCTATGGCCGACTCCAGAAAAGATAGAGAAAAGCAAGTGCGTTCGGTTGTCCGAGTGAAAGAAAGAAGGCTCCCCGATGACCAGGGAGCTTGTGTGACAACTATGATCATTTCACCTGAACCGTTCTGGGAGATCGTTTTCCGTGTTGAACCAGGAAGACGTTTCGGCTGATTTGATCGGGACTTCCCGCTCGGGCATCTCGGAAAAGTAGACCTGTTACAGTGTCAAGATTCTTCTTGATTTCCACGCTTCCCACGATCATGATGGGACTCGATAATTATTGAGAACGATTCGAACCAAGTTGGTGGTGACAACTGTTGTATTTCATGACCGCGGCGAGTATGAGATGAGTCACATAGAAAAGCATGAGAACCGCGTCGTTCCGCTGGGAAGCCACCGCTATATGCTCAAAAGTGGAGTCATAACAAATTGAATCCAGGAACTATTGGTTCTCCGTTTCTGTGTGATGTGAGGACGCTCGAAATATTTGTCTCGTGAGTTTTGTGTGCCCATCAACCTTTCGTCCGATTAGCGATCTCTATCTCCGGTCATAACATCTTTGTTTGAGTCAAGTTCTCGCTGAGCAAATCTGTTCGGGTTAGGGTTTGACGACGACTGACTCCTCCATCGGTGTAGAATTATTCCACTACTGCTGCTCTGAGCGAAATGCCAGCTCCGCGGGGTGGTTACCTGTGAGGGAAGTGGCGATTATTACCCTAGATTCACAGCGAATCTCTTCACGGGAAACGATATTGCACCTTTGTTGGCGTTATAATAAGGAACTTCACTTCCCAGGCGGGGTGATACTCCCGCTGGATCGAAAAGCGCCTGATAAGAGTCCTCAAACAGTGATTATATACTGAACTCTGAACTCCGTCGATTCGCTGCTCTGCTTCACAACTTCGCCAATCCGTCTGCGAAACGAAGTGATAGAGCTAACGATTGATAGGGAATATGCGAGGGCTCTGATTTGATTTGCAGTCGTACGGAATCGGAACCGAATTCCATCGATACAAGTGTCCGACTCGTATCAAAGACGTACAGCTGCCGCCTGCTCAGCAGAGGGCATGCTAGATGGAACAGTTGCTTGGTTTTGTCAGAGTCGATAGGAGCGGTGTCAAACCACACCCTAAGAGCAACAGGTTTCGTGTCGAGGTGGTGTACGACGGTCGTAATTGGGATTGATGACTGGGCCACTCGCTCCTCCAATTCGATCGACTCCCGAAAGCGGCGATCCAGCATTGGATCCTCACCGAGTTATGAGGAATCTTCAGCATTGCGGCATGAAGTCAGCTGAATGAAATACTTGTGGGGACGTGTTTCTGGCTCGAATATGAATCGCAATCCAAATTGGTTTTCAATTCGGAGATGCTCCGCGAATCGACATTGTTGCTGTGAGCGCGGCATTTGACGTTTGTGTTGACGTCGTGTATTTTCCGTTCCAATGAAGTGATGCCCGCTTGTATTATCATGTCGGATTCTCGCACTCATGCTTGCTTCTCTGTCAGCTTACAGCTCACTCAGTTGGTTAGTCGGTGGATCGAGAAGCTCCGTAAACAAATCCGTCGACGTACTTTTGCCACAGTTTCTGACCTGTAGTGAATAATGAACATCTGTGCTACCTGAGCATTTTCTATGACAATGAACGCTCATTTCGGTAATTCGCCATCAGAGATACGCGACGGTACTTCTTTGTCCACGACCTACAAGCGCACAAGTATTACGAAGGTCAGACACGATCCGAGACCGAACGTAACCTTGCCAACCTTCGTCTCAGGCTCGAGCATGACCAACGGCTGAACTAACATTTTCACACTTTCGCAATGAACGGTTTTGATCTCTCTGAGACGACCGGAGCGCGATGACACATATCTACGTAACGCTTCCTTGGAAGGAAACTTGGTCACAGCAGAAATGACCGAATAATCGTTCGTGCTGATTTAATTACATGAAGATTACAGAAAGTTGGATTGCTTAAAAGCTAGGCGACCGAAAATTCATTTAGATCGAATGAGTTGACTTCTCCGACGAGGAGCTGTCGGAGTCAATTCGAAAACAATGCTTGTGGCATCTGCGATGAACGGCTAGATGAATTACAAATGGTGAGCTGGTTCCTCCCATGGCGCTTTTGATACTCTGGGCGTGTCCCACAACGTTCACTGCGAACTCCGACCATGCTAAATATATCAGCCGCTATCAGCTCAGTGACTGAGTGAGCCGACCAGGGAGCTCAGGGGTCATCGGATCTGTTCGTAATCATCGAAATGGCTTTCGACGCATCGCGTGCCGCGCACCGGTGCTTCAAAACTTCAAATAACAGAACACTAATCGGGACTCTCGAAATTTATGACGTCATCGATTGCCTTTTGTAGGTACATATTGGACGAACTTGGAGCTGATTGAGCTCCTTTCCACAACATTTCTATCGGTAATCTTCATTGTGATCATCTGATTCAATCGTCTCCTATGTAAATCCAGTTATACTATGTCCTGCGGAATTCCTAGAGTTCGAAAAATTAGACAAATAGCAGAAAATGGCTTAGAGAAAAATGGCAGTATGCCTGGGGATGGTGAGGAAACACTCACTACAGTATCTTGGCAACGTAGACTCGCCGCAGGCTCGAAAGTCCCCATCTATGGAAGGATCCGTATCGACGGCTCGAGAAGTAGGAACGGGGCCCCCTAGGAATCGCTGTGCATTGATGAGCCTTTCTTTATAGATATCCGTACCTGCTGGGGCTACGTTGTGATATTCCGAGCTTGAGATGTTGCTCCTCTCGGCATCATCGCGAAACCTGATCGGAATCCTTGCGATTGGGAGGAAATCCTCGGTTGAAACAGGGTTTTCATCAGGAGTCTACCAGCCGCGAGTCGCGACGGTCACGATTTCGTCGAAAAATTCAGAACAAAACCGTCACTATGACACCTCAGCTGCCATCTCCTTTTACGATTCTGTTCGTCGCTCTCCGGAAGAACCATACATTCCGTTTATTTGCATTCAAAGGCCGAGGCTGTTTGATAGTCCGATAATCGGCATATGACCGTGCATATGACTCGCAGCCGCGTACTATACTTGAACTCATCTGATTCTGTCCAAGGGGCTACACTCATCGGTTTTGAACTGCATCCTCTTCCCCGATTCATCTTCTGCGGGAGTGGGAGTAAAACTCTGGATCGATTTCGTAGGTCTGTTGAAGCGGAATTAGGTTTACCGGCTGGTGTATCTCTCATTCGCAGTCTCGGGAAGTATGTGACGCGGATAGTTATCGACGGAGCTTCGAGCTTCCTAATCGGCTCCTAATCTTCAACTTCCGGCTATGACTCGCTCATACTGTTCACAGAAGCTGCCCCTCGTTGTACGGGTTTCCGATGTGTTTTTCGATGAAGTACTCGTTGATCGGTGGCCAGTGTAGACAAATGTGTGGCGAATGTTGTTCTGTCCTTACGGGCTATTGGGAAGCGAGCGGGCCCACACGGGATTCCGCGCAGCAGCACTTCAGAGGGAGCCAAGGCTTCGGCCTACGTAGGGAGAGGGACTTCAGTAACAGCGATACGCGGGAACGACAGTCGTCAGCTCTTGTTGCCATTGCGCTTGTTTGTGTGGACAACCGGTGAATTGTGTACGTTGTGCAGCACGTTGAATTGTACGACACGTCCTCTGTGCTTCTCGGTTTTCGGAGTTCTTGTGCGCCTCAATCTTCGCTACTATCTCGGAGTTTGATCTTCTCGAAGTTCGTAGTGCTTTGGTTCGGATATTGATCAGCCTTCGATTCCATCCCTTACATCTATTGAAAAGGACACTGGTTCTATGTAGTGCAACAGTTCTGACATGTGATGGTCATGTTCGTGGCCATGGCGGGAAAGCTAGCCAAGGGACACAGTATGATGGCATACACTCACCTCAATGTTCTCGTCACGATGTGGGTCGGTCGACGGAGAACTCGCTCGGGGAAGTGAGCCGCTATTGTAACGCAATTCGGCTTCACCATGTTATCTGTTAAGGAGGCATTACCGTCAACACAGTTGCCGCCGGCTGCGGAAGTCGTATCGGTTTTGTGGCCATGCATGACGGAATGTCAGCACAACGGAAGGATGTCGCGCTGTCTAGCGCACCTTCAGGCTCATCGATTGGAGAACGGAGTCTTTCCAAGTAAACAGGCAACAACGAAACATCATTCGAATTCGGTCGAACCCGTTTGGTTCCGCAAGCGAAGTCCCATCGCCTGTCCGGGTGTAAGATCTTCGTCCTGATAGTGTTTTGAAGCATCTTCGATTACTCGGTAGCAAGCCATCCGTGCGAACGGTGTTCCTTGTTTTGGTCCGTTGTTTGTCGAGGCCTTTTGAGTCATGCTCCTAGCCGACTGACTGTCTGACGAATGGTTGGACAGCCTTGCCAAAGTTCCGCGTCTCGAGCATGAAGCGAGCATTCTGTCGTGGCAGGAATCTTCGAGCTTCAACAATGCAAGATTTTCGAATCGTAGACCCGCCGTGGATTGGTCCAGTCTCAGAGGGCTCGTAACTTCTTTGCCTGGGACCAGACCCGGTCATATCAATCTTGAGAGCCAACTTCTGGTGGAGCGGGCTCTTCTGGTCGTTCATAGAGAAAAGGCTAGCGATATCTTCGAGGCGTCCTCTTTCACATCTTCAATCAATCCGGGGATTCCTGGATGGTGATCTAGGCTCAGTCGATGGTTCGGGCCGGATGGGTGAGCATGGTACGTGTTATGAAACGCACAATTGGTTGTAGTCGTCAAATTCGACGCAACTGTGGCTTCCCTACCCACATTGGCCACCCACGTGGAGCAAGGCAACCTGCGTGGTGAAGAATTCTTTGACAACTTCTGTGAAGATTCCAGAACTAAATATCACCCTGTTTCGAATCAATGACGCTCTCTCGTCTGCCTTGAGATTCCTTAGCTTCGACGATCGTGGTGACATTCGACTCGGGGACCGCGACTCCCGATCCGGGGCCGTATTGGAGCATTGTTCTGTAGAACATACTCCAGCATTCCGTGTCTGTTACGAGTATGCTGGTATAATTTTCGGCTTTCCGCGATAGATGAGAACAGACTGAACCGGTACCATCCCCACCGATCGTGGGAAAGGTGATCAGCTTCGGACTTCGCGATTTGTTCGGTCGACTTCCGCTTCATCGGAAGTTTCGTGGTTACGTTACCATTCGTGAAGACTAATTGGAATCGGATTGATTCATTTCACGCTCGCGCGTGCGATAACTACGGCTGCTTTTTGTTGTGAACCGCTTTTGATCCACATTAGTCCCTTTATTCATAGCTCGCAGTAACCATTAGTGGCTTGGTCGCCTGCGTACGCCAAGGGTGATGGCCTTTATCGCCCACGGCTTCCAAACGCGGTTCATTCTGAAGTATGTATCCGTTCGGTCGGTCGCTCGTGCGTTGATTTTTCTTTCCTTTGGTTTCAACGTCGCTGTGACCGTTCTGCACCAAATCAGAATAGGCCCCACAGCCTCCGCGCGTTCACAGGACATTATCACGTATGCGGTTCGGGAATCGTCCCGCGATGCTCTAGCAGGGTGTGTCTCCGATCATGCTCCTGCTTGTTCAGCGGTTGAGTCTTCTGTCTGCTCCAGTAGCGGTAGATGTTGGCTCTGGTTCAAAGTTCAGCGGACTGAAAAATTAGAATTTTTGAAATCGGTCGTAGTTCAGTCGGAGAAATTGCGCGGCACATATAGCCGGGAGATTTGAGACAAATCGTCGCCGTCATTCCGATTCTCGGTCGTGTCTCTTTCCCCAGCCTTATCCGTTTTCGGGAGGAATCGAGAGGAACTGAGTCATGCTCTTCCCCATCCTCTTGGCATGGTCTCCGGTGATGGCTCAGAATCAAAATTAATTTGTATCGGTCAAAGACATTAGCATATGATAGAGCCACCACAGACATGCATCTAACCGTAACGTCTGCTCGTAGGTGGTACTTATTAATGAGCGGCTCGTGCTTAGCCGAACGCGGTCGTTGCATCCTGGCTGTTGATCCACTTTCGGTCAGACACCTGTTTCTCCTAAGTCTGCGGCCGGGCACCACCAAACGCCTCCTGTCTTGTCTTTGTTCAGATCTTCTTCTCGTTGTTTTCTCTGCCCGATTGAAGTCGAGGAGTCGACCTGCCCGGCCGAGAAAAAAATTACAGTTGAACTGCAAAATAAAGTCTGATCGGCCAAACTTGAACCCAGACATCTCTATCCGGTTCGTGCTCATCCAGACGCCTCGGTTCCCGAGACTTCATACCAGAAGTGCAACGGAATTTTCGGTCCGAGCCTGAATCTGGTGAAGCGGTCATAAGCCGATCGATGGCGAACGTTGCTGAACAAAATGATCGCAGCACAAGCTTCGGTGTGATGAAGTTCTCTGAATGAGCGTTTGTTCCACTATCCGCTGACATCTTCTGATGTAACCGCTGATTTGTTCAAGATTCGTTCTTTTCGGTCATCGAAGTGGAGTTTTCGCATACGTCGAGGCCTTTGAGGGTTTCGTCGACTGAAGACACTACGTGCCCGTCTCAGTCAGACTTTAAAGTTCTGTCATTCTGAAGGGATGATGACTACCGTGCCACGGGAAATCAAATGCGGATCGTCGGATGAACACCAAAGTGATCGAGCACTTTGAACCACTCAGTCAGACTTGAAGAATCGGGGTGTTCTTCACGTTACAATTGCGACAAACCACTCGATCCAGAGAGAAGTTGTCCGGAGATGCGTTCTTCAAACCCTTGAGATGCCGTACCGATCTTCCATGGCCCCCAGCATGAACTGCTCAATGCGGCTGTTGCACTACAATAACGAACCTTGTGTCAGAAATTCCGTATGCTGGTAATGGGTACATTGCTTTATGCACTTCTACGACGTCTTTCCAGCTGAACTCGGTCGTTCCGAAGTCCTGCTGAATGGAGTTAGGGTTGTTGGAGCTATTTGCGTCGAATCAAGTCTGCTCTGCGTAGTGTATTGCTAACCAGACATAGATTTATCGTCGAGTCGTGATGTTATTGGCGAAGCGCATCACCTCTCCGGTGGGAGTCGTCGCACCGTTGGTCAACGGTGGTACCGTTGGCGATCTGAAGGAGAGCTACAGAATCTTCAAAGAAAAAGCTCAAGTTGTCACTCATCAACTCCTCATACAGGTACCGAACCGAACGGTTTTCAATCTCAGGTAGTTAGCGGAGTGAAATTGTGAGCTTCGGCAATGACCCGGGGAGTTAGGGTGGGAGGAACGATTCGGATCATTTAGAATGGAAGTTGACCGGTGCGTTCCGATAACTCTCGTCATGGATCAATCAATGCAAAGGACGTAATTCGGAAGAAAGTGACGATTCGTTCTCTACAAGTTCTTTGCCCCAGTCCACAAAGACAGACCTAAACAAACCAATTTCGAGCAGAAATTTCGGCGGATTTTTGTTCTCTTGTTTCGTTTATTCTTCGCATTCTCAATCAACGCCGTTTCCCTGCCAGAAGTGTTGACGTTAACAGAACGAAAACTCCGCCAAAAAAATACGTTTCAAGGAACAATGCTTTCCCTAAGGTGACTGAGCTGCGTTTCTTGTGCGATGCCATCAAGATCTGACGGAGTCAGCGTCGAATCGCCTCCTCGGCTGAGCGGGTTGACTTTTAGGGATGGGAACGAAATTTCTCGTTACTTGGCACTCATGAATCAATATGGCTTGTTCATTCGATCGATGACAGTATATGCTTTCGAAGGTGCTCTTCGAAGACGCTCGGTCGATTTTTCGGCGGGCTGGTCGTTCGCTTCCTCGCATGAAGGTCCGCTCGAGTCTTCTTCGTACGGAATCGGTGGTCGTGAAGCTCTTCCTAAACGAAGTTGGAAGAAGCCCAGCTCAAGCCGACTGAAGTCCGTTCGCTCAGCGTCTGCGTAGAAGGACCACCTGTCGTCCGCTTCTTATTGGAGAAGCCACACTTACGTGGCTCCACTAGTCGGTCGGTCGGTCAGTCGGCTGGTCAGTCAGTCGCTCGCCCGTTCAAGCCGAAACTGCTATTGGATCAGCAATCGCCACAGCGAGCGATACTCGCGAAAGCTACCTCCGAGAGCATAGCAAGTCAGTCGTAGTAAAACATCGTGGGAAGTCGCCAGAGTCTCGCTGTTCCCACCAAGAGCCTTCTCATGATCACCAAAAGCCCGAAAATCCAGCCTTAGACTCGGCGATGAATCTAGATTCAAAAGAAATCTCAAAGTAATTCGGGCCGTGCTCCCGACGGGGTTGTACGTATGTTCGATTCTTCTTAGTTTGCGCTGAGTTCGGCTTTTCGTTGGTTCTGGCTGGAAGATCTTCTAGAGGGGTACCGGGAAGGCGGACGGGAGTTCCTCCTGGGAGGGGAGAAAACCTGCATAAGTTATGCAAACCGCTAATCCAACTCGCCGACCGAAGAAGGAAGCTGAATCTCTCCTTCGAACGGCGGAGACAGGTGCCGGCATCTTTGCAGAAGATCTCTCGCCGGAATATTCCCACAATTAGAATCATTCGTTCGAGCCGCTCGACGGAAAACGCATAGAATTGTTCTTCGCTTCGATTGTTCATCGGCGGGTCACAAGGTCGGCCCATTGATCGATTGCAACGCAGTCAAATGGTTCTCCGGTTCCCGGATCTTCAGCTGGATTGGAATCCTAGAGCGAAACACAGCATCTGGTCAGGATTCTAATGGACTATCATCCTGACGAGAAGTTCACTCAGGCGGCATCCTTGTTCCTCTGTCGGACCATGGGGCGCAGTCTTCGCGACGATCCAAGGTGATCGGGCTTCCAAAGAGTCTCCACAGCTCGGGACATCGAGGATGAATACCTGTCACACCGCGAGCGCATCCGTGACGTTTGCTTGAGCATTTCACCGAGGGTATATCGACGCGCAACAATTCCCGCTTGCGGAAACTGAACTTTGATGATTTGATATCATACAGAAAGGAATCGAGCTGTGTAGACGTACATGACCTTAGGGCAACGCTCACCAAGCCTCAATTTCCGTGGGAGTCCGTATAATCGGATCTGCGACTCCGTTCATTCAACAAGGCTACTGTATGAGAATAATGTTAATGATTCGCTGCGCTGCTGCGTGCCCTTCTACTTTCGTTTACAGTTCTGAACCAAACTTCTTGGCTTTGTCTGTTGCACGACGGCTACGTGCATGACACACTTATTATGATAATTCGAGTATAACGGCTTATGGGTTTATGAATAGGGCGTTACTCGGCGCAAGAATGACTCACTTAGCGTCACACAGTCAGTGAACTTCTTTGCAACAGGTCAAAGTCGTGGGAAACTACGCGTGCACGTTCCTGGAGCTGTGGGAGGTTGCTCATTCATGAACTCGTTCATATACTGGAAACGAGAACTCGATGGCATACGATTTTTGCGAGTCAATCGCGCTGTCAGAATCTTTTCCCTTTTCCCTTCGGCTAGATCCAGGTCCCTCTCCGACGCTAGAGGACCTCATGAAGCACCTCGTGATTTGAACCCACTGTTGAGTTCGGGTATTTCTTTACAGGCCAAAGAACGCGCCAGCGTATTATGGCTCATCTCAAAAGCCCACAACAATGGCGTCCCCACCGAACTACGAGACCCCTACTACAGAGACCACGAGGTGAGGTTTTGGATTACATTCATGGTAGATGAGTCCCGGAACATCTTGTGCCCGTTCTGATACAATGATTATGGAGTCAATGACGACTTTTTCTTCCTCCAGGACCAGTACCGTCTGAAGCCGCAGATAGTGCAAGGTCTGTCCAGTGGGGAGCTGTACTGCATGGCCCTAGCTTCGATCTACGGGAAGCCCAGTTATCACGCACTGTCTCATGTCGGCATCATATCGATGTTACAACGGAAGGGTATAGAGGTCCTCCAGCCAGCCGATGGCACGAGCCTCAACGAAACAACACTCACGCAGAACGCCCCTATCCGAATGGTAAGCGATTGGATAATCTCGACCAGATCTGTTGATTGCCAAGGCTAAACTCAAGAGAACCGTCCGATTGTAAAACTTTGTCTCTCAATGCTGAGACGAAAGGCGGACTCGCGTATCACACAAGATATCAAATTTTCTGAGGATTTCTGTTCTTCCGGTGCGTGGTTTCCGAGTCTTCCGCCCATTCGTTTCGGACGAACCCGCTGCCGTTGACGGACTCAAGGACGTTCCGACGCGCGACATAATGCAGTTGTCATTCTTCAGGAAGCCCACATGTCAGTGATCGAGGCGATCATGGACTTGTACATCAGGGAGGTTCTGATTCCTGTGAAAGTGCTCGAAGTTGTTCGTCGCTTCAGCGACCTTCGGTACCCCGATGACGTTCCGGTCAACATTGAAGAAGCTGCTTTGTTATGGATTAATGCTAGCTCCGTAGCTCTGCGAGTACGAATTCAACAGGAGACTGGGCAAGCCGTTCCGCACGCTACTCTCATGCAGGTAAGATCCGCTCAAACAAATCGCGTCGAACCCGATACCGATCTTTTGCGAGCGATCACCTTTCCTCTCCAATCGAATCCGCTCATATTGGGCCTCGTAAGAAGATCGCGATCACGACGAGCGGCGACGAAGTTTGTAGAACCCATCAGCGTTGGAAGGCATTCCGATCCTCGATGACGATCATGCTCACATACCGCGACTCCCCCAGAACCAATAGTTGAATTGAATATTCCTTCTCCAGGACATGGTGGAGCTTTCGGATGGCTGTGGTCTCACATCGCTGCTTTCGTTTTACTGTCCAGACGCGTTACCGTGGACAGAACTAAGCTTGAACGACTCGATGAATCTCACGGACTCGCTGTGCAATCTTCATCTGATTCAAGGATTCTGTGAACAGAACCTTGATAGCGATATCTGCTTCTTGACCCTTGAGGATCTGTTGTTTATGAATGATACAATCCGGTCGAATGTGTTGGCACTGATCGCCGACTTGATGTATTTTTTCGAAATTCGACCTGCCAGGTGTGTTGTGAGACCTGGAGTAGATCTCGACGAGGATTTGCCACAGCCCCAAGGTGAGTCGAGACCTTTCCTGTTCGGGCCGAATTCAAATCGATGATTCAATGCCGGTAGAGTGAATACATTCACAGCATGCGCCAAATCGTACAGAAGTCTATTTCTCGATGCTCAGTTGCTTCTTATTCCTTGATAGATGAGGTTCAATACAACTATACGCTCCGCAAGGCCAGAAAGCTCCAAAACTCGTGCTCGCATATCCCGGATTTGCTCCTTCAACCGGAGGGCATGCTTCAGAGGGACAAGAAAGGCCGGCGGGTGGATCCTAACAAAGAGAGCGATCCTGAGGAGATAGAGCAGTTTTCGGGATATTTCAACAAAATGAACATCGCTTCCTATGAGAGGAACTCTCATTCAGCAAATGCCAGTCCCGCTCACAGAACAAACAGGTGAGCTTCACGATATGGAACCGGGATCGATGTCATGATACGATGTCCTCTAACTGAGGATTTCATTCAAAGAATTCAAGAGGAGGAAAGTTGAGAGTCCATTTCCGGATCTAATTGGCCTTTGATCGACCGGTTTTCAGGAGGGGAAGTCCAGACAAAACTGGAAGAGAGTCGTCGCAAGACGGAAGCTCGACGCTCGAAAACTACTACACTCAGTTCAACTCTATTGAGGACAAATCGCACGAAGGAGGTGAGATTGGGCTTGACAGCGTCCTTTGTTTTGGCCAGTGTTTTGGCTACACGTGAGAAGTGTCCTTCCCCCTTGACACGGGAGAGGGTTATTTTTAGCTGCTCGGAGCTTGAACCCGGTATGAGTCATCCTGCGTGAAGTCAGCTCGAGATTCTTTCTCCGCCGAACTGATCGTGAGAGTACTGATACGATGCGTCTCAAGCGTTTGTTTCACTTTCGTGTGTTTTCAGACGCAGCCCAGCCTCTACGAAGGGTTCCCTCGCAATCGCACATTCAGAACTTTTCGGGAAGCCAGGCGGCCTTGCAAATGATGGACCCTGATGCTCCTGATCCCTTCCAAGGTGAGTCTCTCGCGCCCAACTCGAACTAGCTGAACCGTTTGAACCCAACTATCTAACTGGAATGGAAATCCTGTTCTGAAAGCTTGTGCTCAGGATGTCAATGGAAATCTTCTGCTTTCCAGGAGCCCGGGACAACAAGCAAACGAGTTTTTCACAGCTTTCGGCTCAGGATAGTTCATCTCAAGTGAACCTTACTTACAAAGCTGACAAGAAACCCAAGAAACCAACGACCACGTGGATTCAGCAAACGCCAACTGGAGACGAAAACGGTGATGTTGAAGAAATGTTCGCAGTTCGGCAGCAAATGGAAGAGCGGCGGCAGCGAATCGAACAAGATCGACGAGCCGCGCAAGAAGCAGCTAAGAAAGAACGAACTCAGGCCAACAAACAAGTGTTCCAACAAGTTATCGGAGGGAAATCCAACGGTACGAACGGGCGGGAAGAATCGACGTCGACCTCCGAGGAGTCTGATCGCAGAAGCCCTACGCCTCCGCCTGAAGATCAACAGAAGAGACGGCGGAATAGCGCCGAACGGGTCGCCAAACAGGAGCAGGCGTTGAATTCGTTGATACACTCGAGATCCGCTTCTCATGTCAACCACCTCAGTCAGGCCACACAGCCAAACACGTTCTTCCTTCATGATTCGGGCTCCCCAGTTCACGGTTACCCGAGTCCTGTCATGAGAAGACAATGGGGACCCCCGGCAGGTACGTCGAGACGATAGAATTTCTGACATTTGACGACACCTATCCTCCGGTACCTTCCAATTTTTTATCGGGCCTGGAAGGTTGCTTCTGTCACATGCACTCCCACTAAAAGTTTCAAATGCGAGGGTCGAATGAGTCGTATGCCGGGTCACATGAGCACTTTAAATATTTGTGGGAAACACATTGCACCGCAATATAGTTCTCGAGCTTACGATTTGCTAGAAAGTTTTGGTTCCAAGCACTGTTCAATGATTCGGAACCTTGGGCGAGCCGCCATAGAACTAGAGCGAGCTAATTCGTAGTGCTTCCAGCTCCACCGACGGCGATTTACGGTTACGGAGGTTACGCAGAACCGATGATTCCGTATTGGGCACCTCCTCATCCGTCGTGGGGTGCGTCACAACCGCCCCAGAGCCTGAATCACGCTCTCATGCAGCAGCAGGCCATGAATCAACCGGGAATGGTGCCACCTCAGGGGCCTAGCGGCCATCATCAGTTCATGCAGCATCCGTACAATTTGCATGAGCCTCCTGTACAGCCCCAGCAAGCACAACAAATGCACATCCAGCAACCTCCGCATGCAAAGGACAACATCCAAACGCAGCAACAGACTCCGCAGCAACAAGGTGGGCAGGGTATAGTGTGCTTCTGCTTTCGGGGACGTAGGGTGTGAGTTCGATCGTCTAAGTGTCTGATAACAGTTAACAATCAACTTGATCATGTAGATTTCCCCGTTCCAGGCTACGTTGATCGAAATGGGTCTCCGTCCCCGCCGCCGCCCCCAGCACGCCCTGAACGTCGAAAGAAGGATACGAAGGAGGGCGGTCGAGGTGGAAGCGAGGAGAAAGATCAACAGGAGAACACTCCTCCCGTTCACGGTCAGGATAACAGCTGCAGCGAGAACGACAAGGGAGCTTTCTTCATTTCGTTTGGTGATGAAGGAGGGGACACGAAAGCGACGATGATCAAGCCAAAACCCAAAATCAGGCCACGAATTCCACCCAGCCGAGATGAGGTACGAGCCCGTTTGGTTATAGAGATTTTTTCCTCTCACCACCACGTCTCTAGTTGGGGATCTGGATCATTAATCGTGTTACAGCCAAAACCAATCCAAATCGATCGATGAATAAACCCGTGGAGCTCGCAGGCTTGCGAGGGACGTCATGTCAGAAACGAAGTTCCACCGACCTCATATCGTTCTCAGAAATATTCGTCAACTGCGAAGAACGTCGATTGTTTCGTCACTCTCGGTCTCGTTGTTCCCATAGTATCTAACCGAAAACACCACTCCATGCCACCGCACGCAAACCCAAAAAAATGGAAACATTCGAGTCATTACCAATATGCATTTCGAGAAAAGAGAAGACGAATGCAGATCCTCGAGGATACTCGCGCCATTGTGTCGTCTTGATATTGCGGGCTGACATCAGAATCAACATTCCAACTTCTGTGGATATCGCTTGGCTATCGTCCACGTTCTGGGTGCGATTTTTTGCCCCTTGCGTGGCTGGTTATGTGTTTTCGTTGTTTGGTCCGAGCGTTTTCAAATTCAGCCTTGTCTAAATGGCAACCTGGGACTGCTATCCGTGATTGACGATGATTGAGACGGCGTATCGCTGTGAGTAGGACTCGTGACGGCCGTCGGAAATCTGGCTGGAGACTTCCATTAATCGCGGGGGACGATGTGGACGTTGCGAGGAGCTGGGGAGATTTTCTTGAAGCGCGCAACATGGAATTCGAGGAGATGCGGGACTCCGGGGAACGCATCCTGAATCTTAGAGGGATGATACGGAACGAATGAAGTTGGTCTGAACGAAAAAGTGTTTCAAGCTGAAGTCGACGATCATTCGCTCATTCTCAGTCTCTATGTGATTCATCAGAATCAATAAAGGGTGCATTCACCCCGAGAGTCGTGATCCTGCATCTACCCTGAGATATACCGCGAGTATACCCTCATATCAAGCAGCGATATTGTTTGGTCAAATTGGGCTATGCAGGACTTCTGGATAGCTCTCAAGAGTTTCAAGAAAGATACCGCAACAGGGTCATCAGTGATGGGGAATTAAGATCTAACTCCCGTTTGCTCCGTGATTTCAGGCCGACGCGACTGTAGTGCAACTTCGAAACGTAGGATCTGTAGTTTCTCAGACTGGTCAAATCAATTCAGCGACTATAACCAAGTCGGAGGGCAAGCGTTTGTCAACCAAGTTGGAGGTTAGCCTCGACGGCAAGCAAACGTCCGCCGGGGACGGGTTCACTATCGGTAAGTTGCGCCTGGTCTGATGCAGAATCTTGTAGCTATCATCACAGGCGTCGATATGCGGAAAACAATTGAGATAGGAAATCGCGAAAAAAAAATCGAATAGGCTCAGTTAAAGTTTCGACTTGAGAACCTGCGTGCGTGTAGAGCGATGATGTCTTGAGTGAAACACGTTCTGTTTTGCTTATCGGAATCACGATTGAGACGGGAATTGGGGCTCCGTTTCTATCTTGACAGGTACCAAGAGACCATATAACTTCCTGTCTCCATTGAGCGGAAAATTCTGATTGTGAGCTTTCGTCGAAGGGTACACGGCCGCGCCGGAAACCGAAGCGTTGTGAGATATGATTAGAAAATCAAGGGGGAGTACAGCACGTTGATCTTTGGAACGACAAATGTTTGCCAAAGAATTGACTTTGGAAAGGACGCCGTCGGTCCGGCGCCGAATATTTTCGATAACACAAATATGTCGTTCTGTATTCGACTTGGATTGAGTTTGTGTGTTCACTCCCGTGTGTGTGTGTGTGTGTGTGCATTTGTTTATCTCTAAGCTCGCGATTCCGTCTACGACGAATCGAGCTCAATTTGCGTCCGCGGAACTTTGATAGATGGAGCTTCGGAGAGGCTTTCTGCGCACATGGCGATCATCGTGGCCGGCTCATTGAAGAGTCCGGTTGCGGAAAAAGTCGATTTTTCTCTCTCTTCCGTCGGAACGGTTGGAGATCGTAGAAAAATTAGTCCCCTGCCATCAGAGCCAGCCAGCCAGCCTACCGCTCGCCCGTCATAGTCAACCGGGTCCGACGGGATTTTGCGCTGCTGTGCTGGTCCGTCCAGAGAATTTCGGTGTCTACGTCGCGGCGATTCCAAGGCCGCCGATACGACCAGAATAATGTCGCAGTTCGGCAAGCGTATCCTGCGACTTTTGCGTGTATTGAATTTCATGGATCGGCTGAAATTTGTGGCATTTCATTCGGCGGAAGAATGAGAAAGAGAGAACTGCTCGGATGTCAAATGAGAAAATTTGCTTTTCTGATCTTTGGAACGAGGCCCAACGGGCGTGAATTCCGTTGCTCGCATAATCGAGGCAGTTGACACTTATTGGAAATCTGAAATCCAGTGGAGCGGTGTAAACTGTTCCCCCATCCACTCGGGAACGAGATCACGAATCAAGAGCTCTGAGTCCTGCGTTTTCCTCACAGCCTAATCTCATCGGCGCACCGTCGTCGTTTCTGTTTGAGCACCATCTGTTGTCGGACGGTTTTCCCGCATCTATTCGTCCGCCCGGCTGTCTGTCAGACGTCTACAGTCCGTTTTAGGAGCGGATCTTTTGTTCGTGAACTCCCAACCATCCGCACAACGTTTGGAGGATTTCGTATCGATCAGTGCTCTTCAACAATTTGGTCGGAAACGAATTTCCCGACACAAATCTAGCTTTAATTCTTTCTAGAGCACGAACTCACGACGGATCCGCGGCAAAACGGATCAGTTTGACGGAGACGTCGTGATTTCGTAGGATATACTTCTCCGATTGCATGAATTCGAACGGAAAGAGAATAGATTTCGGTTGCAGAGCAAATCTTCCAAGATCCCCATGTCGTCGCTCCTCCTCTTGTTTTCTCTTGCTGAGGCGTCTTAGGTTCGTTTCGTTTGCTTTCAGAGACAATCAGTGATTGACATAGTTTTTTGCTTGTTTATTCTTGAAGGTGACCAGCAGAACATTTCCGACTTGGATATGGCTCGTAAGAAAGAGATGATCATGATGCAGTCTCTGAAGCGACGTCAGGAGCAGGAACAGCTACGATTGAAGAAGGAGCACGATCTAGCCGTGAAGCGCGCCCACGAGCAGGCCAAACGCGACGAGGCTGATCGCAAGAGAGATGAGGAAAGACGCCGCAGAGAACTCATTCTCGAACAGTATAGACTGAGGAAAGCTCAGGAGGAAGCCGAGAAAAACGGAGCGCCTCCTCTGTTACACGCACAGCTGCAGGCCGGTAAGTGTCTTTCGGGTCCCGAAAATCGAATATGTCCTTTCCAACAGAATATCCAGCAAAGTTCAGCTCCCGCATCGATCATGACCCCGATCAGAACCGATTCGTCGTGATTGTCGCTCTTTGTCTTCTTCGGATTGAATCGCCCGTAAAACAAAGGCTTTTTGGCTTTCAAGAAAAAGGAATGTCGTATCGCTTCGTTTGCCCGGAAGGCGCTATACTTTTCTGGAGTTTTTCGCGCCAGCTCAAGATGAGACAGTGTTGTTTTCTTTTTTGGAAGGCATGACAAAGCGATGCCGATTGCTACCTGCACCAGAGTTACGTTATTTTGACAGATCCGGACCAGTTTGATTTGAAACGAGGCTCTGCTCTTCCTCTCCACGCTCCGTTTGGTTTGGAACCGTTACAGCTAAACGAACGGACAGAAGGAAGACAATGAATGATGACTGCTGATGTCCGTCAAAGACCAAAACTTGCTACATACGCCACCGCCAATCACGGGCCAGTGAGCGGAATGCACCAATTTTCAACTTGTGTCCGTTTTGTTCACGCAGTTTCGGTTCGAGCATCCAGAGGGCGAGAAGAATCACATTTTACCCATCTGTCTGACCACCTCTCTGATTGCGGTCTGAAGAGAAGACGAAACTCGCGGTTTTGTCGAAGTTCACTCCAAGAAGGGACTACTATGGAGCCAACTCTCCCACGTAACATCTGTTGAGGTGTCGATTTGCGATTGCGAATCGTTGTGAAACCCTTGGCGAGTGTTCCGATTGCTAAGCAAAGAAACGAACAAATGATCTTCAGAGCGTTGCCGTGTATCAAATCGTGTTAATGTCCACCGCCGCAAGAGTCGAACTCACAGAAACTTTGAGTTGAGCGGAACTTCTTCCTGTGTATTTTCTCTTCTTCCCATCCTTGCAAACACTGCGAGGACTGGCGTCGAACAGAGAAATCGACGAATGGACCCATTCTTGGCATACATACTCCTCCCGGACAATCGCGGCGGTACCGACTTCGGTGGATGAAGCGAAAAATTGTTATGTAATGTCGGCGTTTCGTCGCGGTGCCTGTCAGACTTCTGTTCTGGCCAGTGAGAGATTTTCCTTTGATCGTCGCAGCGGGGAAATCGAGAAGTTGTTTTTCGCTGGAGAAGCCGTCACGCCGCGACTGGAAATGCCTCTCCTTTCCTTTTTGTCCCGGGGCTCACCATCGCGTAGCCTGTGGACTATCCTCCTTTGTCCTATGTTACATTCCGAGAATGCCCCATGAACACAGTAACATACTCTCTGGAAGAGTATCCGATGATGAGCTCAAAGCGAATCGGATCATCTTCGTCTTCGGTGACTCCTCGACGCGTCGACAATTCCTTTTTGGCCATAGCAGCCGTCACCGGAGGAAGGAGGAACCGAAAAAAGCAAAACCGGGAGGGAAACGATAACACTCAAGCAAGCCTCGTTGAGATTGACGCTTCACCGTAGCGTCTCGAAAAATCGCTCGTTGACGGTGAAACGTGTTGTCATCCTCGGTGAATGGTGCTGCGCGGGACAAGCTGTAATTATCGACAGAGATGAGACATAAAACGCGACGCTCTGGGATGTCACGTATGGCCGCCATGTCCATGTTCTGACGGAACAAGAACAACAGTCTGGGGAGCTTCGTTGCCGTGGTGGACGACACCGTAGTCGGTTGACAAAGGGAAAAAATCAAATTTCCTCTCCAATTCATTCGTCTTCTGTAGGCAGTTAGAAATGGCCGACTTGCAATGTGAAACAGATCGAAGTTTCCTCGATCTGGGGACGACTCCATGAACGAGTCGGTCCGCTGAGGCAGTCAGTCAGTCAGTCGGCGAGGGAGCAAAAGATCGATGGCTGGACGCACGTCTCATTGTCCGACTTCCATTGTGCGATAAAAAACAAGGCTGACGCGTTGTGGCGAAAAAATTTCGATGAGCAACGGCCCAACCCTACCGTAGACATGGCGGAAGAAGTATCGGAGGCATTCTGACGAATCATCCTTGGTTCGTCTTCATTCGTCTTCTCCGATTTCTCTCTAGTTCTCCCGCCTATTCGACGACGACGGTGACGATGAATCGTTTGACGAAAAATTGTCGACACGCGTTTCTATCGACGCTCATGATTCCGTCGACTTGGACGAATTTCTCGAACGAACCGCAGTCGTTCCGATCGGAAAACCTGACGAGGCCAGACGCCTATGCCAGACGGGCGTCTTCGACTTGAAGGGACGTGTTCAATATTCGAAACTCGGGAAGTAGCAAGTGAGGTTCTCTCCATGGCACGGCTCGTACTTCGCTCCGAAGAGATGATCGGAGTTACGATCCGGTTTTTTTTAATAGGAAACGATTTTCAATGAAAATCCATAATTGCAACCGGAAAGCTCTTGTTCGAGGTCTCCTTTGTGAGAAAGGAGTCGAGAGGAGAGAAGCTCGAGCCGACTCCGTTAGGGTCGTGTCATTTTGGTCGAGGTGGTCCCCCTGAAAATTACTGTTGGTGATAAACGCGTCCATTTGCAATAGACTCCTCTCCTCTGGCCGGGCAAGCGCCACGCCGGATGTTTTATGGTATCGTGCGTGATTACTGGAAACATTTAATGAAATCAAAGGCTGTAAAGCTATCGATATAATGAGATGTTTGGCAAAGGCGGGTCCGCCCGGGCTCCCTCCATGCATCCATGACTCGATCGATCGATGGCTCGCTCGGTCCCTCGAACGATCGCCCGAACGATTGGTGAATCGGGGCTCGATCGAGGTTCGTTGACATCATGTGGGTTTGTTTTCTCGCCCAGCTCGTGTTCGGACCCACAGTTCGCCAGAAATTAGATTTACTCGCTGCATTCAGTCGGAAGCGAAAATTGCCTGATCCGCTCGTTGAGCGTTCGATCGCAGAGTGAATGATCATCACTTTCCGAGTCATAGAGCCGCCGCGCGGATCGTCATATCTTTTCAGTTCTGGTAACAGCGACTCTGGGCGTTCGCAACGCGATAGGGTTGCGGCACGGCGTCATCTGACCAGCTATGTATATACTTGATCGGGGTGACGAGCATGAACTCGCCGGGACGCGGCGGCTATGACGATCGAGGAGATGAACACGTCGGGTCGACCAGTGGATCTGTGTTCTCGCTGTCCTCGGCTGGTTTGTTGTCACCTTGCTTTTGCCTCTTGAGATTCAACCGTGTGGAGGGGCACATCCGGCGACGCCGTTGAGCCACTATCAAAACAGGCTCCAATCGAGCAGATTATCATCAATCTCCTCTGACACCGCGCTCAGGTCTTCGCCGTTTTAGGCGGAGGACGTAATAGCCGGGAACGCGACCGGGTTCCGCCGATCATTACGTCAGCCAGCCAGCTACGTCTACGAACTGTGCTTGCGGGTTTGAGGTACTTAAAGTTTGAACGACCCCGAAGGAATCGCGGGCTTGTCGCGGATTGCCATATTAGTAAAATGACGACAAGCCAGAGGGGCTGCTGAAGACAGTGCCTGGTGGAGTAGTTGGCTCGCCGTTGTTGTTGTCGTCGTCGTCGTCGTCGTCGGCAGCAGTAGTAGTGGTGGTAGCGTCGATGGCGTCGATAGAGCTTTTCCGTAAATCCGGAGGCCTTCTGCCGCAAGAGGGAACTTCTGCAAGCCACCGCTGGCGTGATTACGATGACGATCAAACGCACGAATTCGGCGGTTGGTTGATTTTTTTGAAATTGGCCCCGGGCGAATTTTCAGCTTTTCTTCGGGGAAGCCGCGGCTCGTGAACCCCAGACGGCCCCACATGTCAATTCATGTTCAAAGGTTTCTGCTTAGCCGCAATCAGTGCCCTGCTGTTTCATTCCTTGCTCGGCAAATATACGAGCAAGTTGTAAATATTTTGTTTCTACGTCGCTCATGCTTTCTAATGAGCGTTGCAAAACGAGAAAACGACATTCCACCGAGCGGAATGAGCCATTCACACCTTTCCGCCAGTAGATTCCAAATACCTTCCAGCAGATAGGGAATTTGTCACCGTCATGTCAGTGGTGTTCGTCGTCGATTGGTGGGAGCAGTCGTCGCACGGGATCATTGCGCAATGTTACGTCTGTCGCCGTGTTATTACCGGCTGTGATTTGCTATAATTTGCGGAGGTTGTAATATCTCCCGCGTTAATTCAACCGGGAACGGCCATCAGAATATTCAAATCGAATCAAAGCCAACCAACCAGACTCCTCAACTTGTTCCAATGGGTACTCGAATCGGAAACGCCGAAATACCAATCGGTCGATCATGTGCACATCCGACTGGGAGGTCAGGCGGGAGACCTTTCAATCAACCGCGTCGCGATCAGGACGCAAGATCAGGAATATCGCTCACTGTGGAAAATCAATAGACGAACAAAATATCGAAACGAGCGTTTTCTCAAGAGAAATTTCAGTCACCCATAGCGTTTTTGATTCATCTTTCAGGGTCTACTCCAAACGGAACGATTCAACGTCGTCCCAAGAGCAGATCGGCTTCAGTTACGCGTCCGAGGCCGAAAAGTGTTCATATAGGATCTCTGCATTCTCAGGCCGATTCCTCTCTACCTTACGCATCCGTTAATTCGTCTGCGTCCTCAAACGATCCCTCCCGGAGACTGTCCATGGTGAGTGAAGAGAATGAACGAAACTGAGGTAGAAAACCATATGAGGAGAGAGAAGAGCTCGGTTTGAAGCCTCCCGGAGACGCAGCATCTCTGCTTGTTCCGTCAAAGCAGCTGCACGGGGTCTATCCGTTACCTTTGGGGTCGCCACAGAAGACGCTTCAAAGAATTCCGACATTCGACCAGCATTCGACAACATCCTCAGTATTAGTGATAACAATAACGAGAACAGGGAAAAAATGGAAGAGCGCAGCACCCTGTGGCCGGTGGCAGGTGTCCACTAACAGGAAAGGTGCTCAAACAAGCGCTCACGGTTTCTCGACGGGCACGAGAGGCAGAATTTTTTTGTTTCCCATTATAATTCTTCCCTCGTCGATTCCGTGTCGTGAACATTAATCACTTCGAGAATCAATCGAATCGAACACAATCCCTCCCGCAAACCCAACCAGCCTACCCAGTGAACCCCGATCGAAGGTCGAAATCTGCGGTGTATTTGCAATAAGTCGGAATATTCAAACAATGCATGCCTCGTTCTGTGTGTTCATCTAGGGAACGTATGCCTTTCAATCTTCTGCCAATTGGCCCGGTTTGATGACCGATGCTGTGGGTGTGAGGAGCTCGGATTTTCGGGCGTTCATCCGTTCCGTAGGTCCGTGAAACCCATGACTCGAACTCCAATTGTGCCGCTCAAATCAATGGCATCCATCATTCGTTTCGATGGATCGGTCCATCCATCGACCGACCGACCGCCGCGAAAATCTTCGCAAAACCTTCAGACCAACTGATAGCTCCATCAGGCGACAGCCGTCTAGAAGCGTGTCGCCTCAGAAACGGGACCGAACGTGGGCGTATTCGTGTGTTTTTTTTTCTCTCGACGCGAATTCCGGAGAATCACAGCGTTCTAACTGTTCCGTTTGGAAACGTTGAAATTATCCGTTTAAATGAAAAAAAACCGCTTCCCAGGTCAAATCCCCCGCGATTTCCGTTCAGTTTGAATCTTGGCAGATTTAAGCGTTGAACGAAATCGATCGAACCGTAGCAAGGAACAAAACGTTGGCAAGTTTACTTGGCCTTTCTGACGGTAGATAATTGAAGCTTCTCAATATCACGTAGAAATTGAGCCTGAACGATGATTCGCCCGAATCATTTAGAAATTTCATCCTGATCGAACATGGCTCGGGAATCGTCGGTCGGTTGAGTCATTGAGTCAATACTGCCCCGAGCGAAGCAGGAGAAGTTGTTTTCGGGAAGAGAGATAGATGACAGTATTTCTTGTGACATCTGGTGCCTGGCATCGGTTTGAAAGTTCATTCTCTTCGATACGTTTTATGCTTGAACCTTAATTCATGTGATAATGCGTTACGTACGGCAGTAGAAACCTACGGTGGCTGGGCCGTAGGCATTTCAAGGAGGCGTCTTTCCCGCGGACGATCTTCTGCCGTCGGCCGTCCATTTCGGCTGGGAGGGGGGTCTGTTCGCTTGATGGTATTTGGTGAATACGGTGAAAATAATGAAATCACCAAAATGGAAATATTGGGATTGGCTCTGGTCCCGGAACGCGATTCGAAAGTTAGATTGATCTCAGGTTGCATTGATCGTATTCTAGGGTCGTTCATGCCGCAATCGCTCACCGAGTTACCGAACCCTTTTCGCTTTTTCGTTATTTTTTTTTCTCTCTTGAATGCGGAGTCGTATCCCTTGAATTTCAATCAAACGATCGGATAATAGGGAGTTAATGTGAATCTAATTGACTCGGGTCCGCATAGGGCTACAGCGAATCCTGGCGGCATGATGACCAGTTCACGGAGCGAGAGATATTATGCGAAGAGGAAAGTTGGAATGGGAGGAAAACGTCGTTCGCAGAGAAGAACATTTGACTTGAACGACGGATTCGTTCGAAAACCGTTTCTGGAGCCCTGCTACGATTTCTTCTCCCCATGGGATGGATATGTTCTTCCAGAGAACGGTCAAAACGAGAATATTCGACCATTTGTTGCCGCTCCCGCTACCACTACCACTGTCGACGTTGTGTTCTGTTATCGTCTTCTTCGTCGTGAATCATCCATAGTCTGTTCACGCGTTCTCTGTTCGACGGAAATGTCTTCTTTTTTCTTTTAACACACATTACGCAAGTTTCTCGGACTTTTGCGAATCATTGCGAACGACTCGCAGCAAATCGATGGTGGTCAACAACCTGCAGCGTTTACCTCGGACTCGGACAGTAGCGAGGGGAGAAAAATACCACATGGGTATATGCAGCCTCTTCGGTCGCTTCGACAGAACATCGATTCGCTACGACTTCGTTTTTTTCGAAAATAATTCTCGATACTAACTTTCGGAGCTTCACCCGCAGCGAATCGGTGGGGTTGACAATTTGTGGATAAGTTGTGGAAACTTCCGAAACACGTTCGTCCGCGACCAAACCGAGTTCTTGATTATAGGGTTCCGTCGTAGGGCTCGTGTGCAGCAAACAAGGAACCGAGCTGGCGATTCACTTGAAAGCTTTGCATAATTGCACTATTCTGCGAGAAGCTCGTAGAGAAAAAAAACCACTCAAATCGAATCGGAAACGTTGATGTTCAATCATTTACAAGCGTTGCTCCGAACGGAATGAAGATTGAGGTTTCAATCGTTCGAAGCCGTGTGGTCGAATCGTTTCCTCTCAATAACTCGGCTCCCCTCTTTTTGATAGATAGATGGATAGATAGACAGACGGTCGCGGTGTTCGCTTTCTTCCCTTGACGATTGTTCAAATTCACAGGAAGACAGCGGTTCAGGACTATTTTCGGCCGAAAAAAAAGAAATGGGGATGGCCATTAGATTTAATATAGTTCTTCGTTTCTCGACTTGAGCGGAATCCCATTAGAATACCGTTAATGCAACTCCTTCGACAACTCTGTCGCTTTGATTGTGACCGAAATATGCGAGTTTCGTTTCGAAAGTTTCGTTTCCTCTCCTCGCAAGTTTTCTTTGTACGACGACGCACGCGCTGTGTTCCGACATGTTCAAGATTGCATTTTGAATTTTGAGTCGAAGAGTGATTCGTTTCTCCGCAATTCGATTTCGCTAGAATGAGTAAACGAATGAATGCATTTTGGCGGTCGTGTGTCGAAAATTTCTGGATGTTGACCCCCACTTGTCAAGGAAAACGGCGTTTGATTGATACGGATCCCTCTCGCCGCACCGACAGAACACGAGACGATTCCAATCAGCACACGATATTCCGGGCCACAAGTCGAACACCTTCCGCACGCTTCGCGTTTCTTTCTCTTCCCCTCCTGCCGCTGCTGCTAGAAGATACAATCATATCCCATGCATTGAAAGCTTATCCGTGTGTCATGGTACATTTTTGGACACAGCTCCACAGTGCGCCTTGACGGTTTTCAAGGTTCTACCGAACAACTTTGGGAGTCCATCTCGGAGTTCACCACAGGAGCTAGCTTCGGATGACTGACGAGTGCGATTCCTTCGGAAATCGCGATGACATCGTATTCCTGTCTGACAAACGAAACGTTTTCATTGTTCTTTCTTCGATGCAATCATTGGCTAGAGAGCTCGAGAGAGTACATCACTCAAACGTTCGCCGACTGACTGACTGACTCTTGCGAGAAACAATAACAATATCCAGAAATGCGGAATCATAATGAGCGGACGATGAAGTGTATTAACAATGGGGCCTGAAGGTGGTCCTGACGTCATTTGGCACAATTGTTGCCGTATTCTGACAGTCAACATGGTCAGCCAGCCAGTCATCCATTCTATCAATCATCGGGTGGTGGCACTACTTTTACGCGGCTTCATCGATCGATCGTACGACCGATTCTCCCGGTTTCATCCGTTTTTATGGATCCATTGATAAGTCGTCGAAGTGGATGCTCGCCGAGGGATCATGGAGATTGGATATATGTAGTGCTCTCATCTGAGCGGTTGCATTCTTCGCTAAGCCGCGGAAAGCCTCAGGTGTCTGTCCGAAGCGAAAACGAGCAAATTACACCGAGACAAAATGTCCGTGATGAGGGCCCGTTGAACCCTGACCGCCGATGAACATTCAGGGTCAACGATGCGCCGATTGGTAGATGAATGGAAATTATCAAAAACTGAAAACGACCACGACATCGAATGCCTCGGGTGGCATTTCTAGACAGACCTTGCTGTAAACTTTCCGGGTCCGCTGTTCGCTTGGGTCGACCTGCTGGTCCGACTATGGTCGAGTGTGCTCCTGCAAGAATCTACCGATAATAAGACAGGCATTCTCTTAGGTAGTGTGCCGCAGGTGAACACTTGTGTTTCGGGCTGTAATCGAAAGACGGAAAATCGGTTACCAAGTGAATCTTGTTCACGAGGTGCGAAGTGCCCGGAGAACTCCGATTCGTCTTCACTTTCATCTCAAATCTCCGACCAGGCTTCGTACCGTTCTTGTCGTCTGTGGGCGCGTCTGGCTGACTGACTGAGTGACGGATTGTCGGTCTGTCCGTCGTTGTGTTCTCGTAGGAACGGATGCCAGTCAAAATATCAGGTCGACCCGTGGAACCATCCATGAATTGAAGTTTGGAAGCTCATCGCGAAGCTGTCAGTCGAGCTACTTCACGGAGCCAAAGTCACAGCTTGCGATACCCTGAACAAGCGTTGGGCGAGAATTGCGAACTCTCGTTCTCGTTTTCCGAGCCGCAAAACACATCGCGTAGCTACCGATCCACTGGCAGCGGTCGTAAACAGAATCCCACTTTTAATTGCCGAAGTTTCATATTTATTTTTTGTATAATTCGGTGGAGTGATAAACTTCTGATTTTTTTTCCGGTGGGTGCGTGTTCTGACTGTTTTGTTGTTACGAAACAGGTGCCAGAAATCTCTCGGAGCGGATTTGCGAGGCGTGAATAGCGATAAAACTTTGTGAAGAATGAAAAAAGGACAGAGTAGAAAGTTACTTGGGTCGTAGCGGAATCAACATTATAACTTTCTGCAGAACTGACGGTACGGAAACTTGGCTCTGACTGCGAATCTACGGATTGTTGTTTGCGCCTTCAGAGCTGGTGCACGTTTTCAAAGGAGGGGTATTTCTGTTTCTGGGGAGGAAAAGCGCAAAAGCACATAGTCGATCGATGTATCGATTGACCTTAGTGCCTTTCCGCCAATTCATTGAAGATGCATCTTCCGCAAAGAGAAAATAGACGAATTTTCTCATCAAAATCGTTGCAGTCGGTCGCTACTGTTGCCTCGGTTCCGCCGAAAGAGCCTTGACTCAGTTGTGAACAGCATCAGGTCGTAGTCACGTTCAGGCATCGCGGCTGAATGGCGTTGATCCGAACTAAGTCCTACAGCACGCGTCCAGGTTCTCCACTAATTTCGAGACGGCGGGGCAGGGCGGAGAAACTAAATCAACACTTATTATCATCATACAAATCAAACGACCATTTATAAAAACGCTTTCGTAAGAGCCCATGTCCGTTTTTCTCGATTGTCGGTCTACCACACTGTCCGTTTTGGTGCCAAGAACAAATGCGCTTTTCGCGATCCAACACCCAACGGCAAGTGCAAAGTGGTTTAAATGAAAGCGTAATTGTGCGTGTGAGGTAAACCACTTCATTCTGGAACTCAACGACAGTACAGAAGCTTCACTGACGACGCGGATGCGCGTCTGTCCAACCATCTAGGCGTCACTGATGTCCAAACACGGCAGCGGCAAGAACTTCTCAACCAAAAGACCTTGCTTGAGATGAGTCCGGCTCACTTGGACTCGCAGACCGAGCGCCCGGCCAAAAGATCGTTCCTGGAGCTTGTCTGCTTTCTGATTGTCTGTCCGACAGACTTGGTGACTACCTGCTCCTCGGTTGTGATGGTAGGGTCAAATCTTCCCTCAGAGAAGCCCTGGGACTTCTCGTGACTGTTGAATTGACGTTTTCTCTACTCTTCTGGTTTTTCTGAGTGGGTGCACTTCTACACCAAGTAGTTTTTGACGAGCCGACCGAACGACAGTGATCGTTGGTAGAGTCAGGTCTTCCTGCGGCTGGCAAATTTCAGAAGCAGGTTCCGGACTTGAACTTGTCAACCGTTTCCGGAAGAAATCCATTCGGTAGAGGGGCTTCCCGCACCGAGGGAGCTAGTCTGGAGACTCATGAAGAATCTGAGCTGGACGAATACGAAAGACGAGAAATCTATCGGGCTTCACGGTCTACGGTGCCCGTTTCTTGTGGCGGCATGCGCTGTAACGAAGTAAATCAATAATCAGAACCGAGGAAAGCATCGGGAATTAATGTGCTGTCTTGTTTCAGGGCGGATCTCAGCAGGGACTGGATTCTGTAGGCCGAGGTGGAGTTGCTGGTCTGAAACGCGAACCCTCATACCCAGACTTCAGTCGCTACCGAAGTGGTCTTGGCGGCCCACCTTCGGACGGAGCGTCGGATACCGCGTCGACGAGCTCCTCGTTGTTCCCGGGAGAATACAGTGGACCGAAACTGTTCGTGAAACCGAGCGCGAAAAGCAATCGTTCAATTATTCTCAACGCGCTCAACGTAGTCCTTGCAGGAGCAGTGAATGCGGACACCAAGAAACGGGCCACAAATGTAAGCAAACTAACTTACAGTCAAATCATAAGACTTCCGTTTGCATGTACAAATGTGGCTCGTTGGAGAACGTCTGATTCGATACCGATACTTGATGTGACGTGACTTGTGGTTGATAAAGATGAGTAGATTGAGTTGGTTGGAGATGGATTGGTCAAAAAAGTTATCGAATGCGCGCCCAATATGCAATGGATCAAAGGCCGTTCCGTTTGAGCAACTTGAGAGCTCGTGACCATCCGGCTGTCATCAAGTCGCTATTAGTCCACAATGGATCGCCTGGCCCCTTTATAATGGTTATTACGGATAAGATACGTTGCTCACCAACTCGCTGACAGGCAGGCGTTCAGACTCAGATAGCGAAAGAGTATAAACCCGGCTTCACTTTGAGCCACTATCTCCATTGAGTGCAGAAGATACGAACAAATTACTCACTGCCTTCCAAAATACAGTCTCGGGATCCTGCCTTCACGATTCCTTACCCGGCAGCGCAGTCCGCCGTGCGATGGTATGCAAAACACGACCCGGGGGTTCGGAATGCAGGAATGAAATTCATTTTCGGGGAAACCGCAGCGTCCGACAGATGCACCCTTCATGAATATTGATGGCGATGGCCTGCGAACTTTATGCCAGACAGTTGAACTTGACTTCAGTTGTGCCTTCGTTTCTCGTCGTCACGACGGTTGCGACGAGCAACATGGCGATGGATGAAGAAGTGAAACCACGACTAAAATTAAATGTTTTTCTCGCTATCCGCCTCTTGACGTCGAGAAGAACGGTCAAGATCGCTGATTTTTTTTCACTCAGCTCGGCTGTTAGTGTCGGAGTAGCGGCTGTTTATGGCGGCACGACATGGGAAGAAGAAGCGGTCCCGGGCACCAAAACCTGGTTGACTAGCTTTTGGTTTGCTTGCGGTTAAGGTGTCGCGATTCTTTCGGGGCGGAAAACACTTTGTCGCCGCTGAATCTTTCCGCGGGTGATAGCCTACAATTGCTAGGAGTTATAGCCCTTATGGTCGAAGTGGTGATTTTCAGGGGTGTAGTGAATGGCTTTCGCGACAGAAGTAGAATTCGACGAGCTTCTAATGGCAACTTGCTAACAACAGAGCTACTACGGAGAAGATGCATGGGAGACGAACGTAGCTAACGTGAACGCGCTCAAAGCGTTTTCCCAAGTCTTTTTTTTCGAATAATTCAAAGTCTCCTATCAATAGAGCCAGAGTCCGATCTTGTACTTTTTTGTCAGCGAGACCCCCACTCGATTCTGCTGATTTTTTTTCCTTGTCGTCATCCGGGTGGGATTTTTTCGACACAATCTTTTCCACGGTGGTTTTCTCGTTTTTACACTGTGGAACAAGTACTTGAGAGTCGGGTACCGCTTACGTAAGGAACGGCATCGCGACGAAAACGTAGCTACAAGTGCAATGGTTCCAAGGGATGAGGTTACCACCTCGACACATTCCACGTGTCTATTCGATACCGTCCGTAGTGAGGAGATTTTTGTTCCCTCAGTTTTCATCTCAGTCGGACAATTTGCAACTAGAGAAAAAGCGTCAACATCGCTAAAAGCGAGCTCTTTCTCTTCTTCTCTTTGGGAACTTGTCGCCAGCTAAATCACTAGTGTGGCAATTTTCCCTCGGGCGAAAGTGTTTCGATAGAGTTCTCGGGCGATTTTGACGTTCATCCATGTACCGCTTATTTTCGGTTGTGTTGCGAGGAAGGAATTATTCGATTCGGTGTCTGGCTCCGTTCCGACAGGGTCCCGGGAGCATACAGATACACCCCTATGATCTTGTAGCATCAGAACATGATTTGGCTCTGACGTTGAAAATGTTTGTAGAACGTCTTCCTAGTGCGCTTTGTCGCGAGCGAGGGTGGACTGTTCCGACTTTGATGATGTTGGTGGAAGCAATAACGATGGAAGGCGACGACTTCAGTTATTGTTGCCATCGTTGTCCACGCGCGGCAGAAAGCAACAAAAGGAGTTCGTTGTTTGAGGGGACAGGTTTTTGTTGAGCAAATCCTTGGAAAATCATTTGCCCCGAGTTAAGCGTGAGGGCGTAGTTCTGTTGCGTTGCGTCGAGTCCCGCTCGCTCGCTTGCTTGCTTGCTTGGCGTAACCTCGCCCTTTCGATTATTTTGTGTGTGTGTGTGTGTGTGTGTGTTTGTTTGTGTTCTTCATTCGTCAGCGTGTGCGAGCGAGTCATCTCGAAGAATGCCATCGGCTTCACAGGAAGCGAGGGGGAACCGTCGGGTTCACGGCTGAAATTTCTGATTCGCCGATTTGATTACGGATGTCGAGTCATCGACAGAGGCTCACCCTCTCTCTTTGAAAATCTTTCAGGAAATCAACGCGACCGATGCGAAACACCTTTTGATCCTCTTCCGAGGAGCCAACCTCCAGTTCCGAGGCATCTACACGTACAACCCCGACCGCGATGAGGTCATCAAGATCTTCGGCGCCGGACCCAAGAACGTCACAGCAAACATGTTGGATCTGTTCTACAAGTACAACTCGGGCTCGAAAGGTTTCACACAGATCCACACGAAGCATCTTTCAGCGACCATCGACGCGTTCACCATCCAGAACGCGCTGTGGACGGTCCGCAAAAGTGTCACGAGCAAATTCGCGGCTTCGCACGCCCGATCCAACGATTACATGTAAATAGCCTGTATTCTGAACGTTGGATCATCGACGATTCGACGAAGCGAAAAAAAAAACAACTACGACAACAAGTGCTGCAGCAACGATGGAAAGGAAAGGTTGGCAACAGCCAGCCAGCCAACTAACCAACCATCTGAACACCCACCAACCCACTCATCCCGTCTCTCTGCCAGTGTTTCTTAGCCCGAGGAACATTCCTGAGCAAGGGTAAAGGTTGAGTTTTCACTGAAGTGAACGAAATCACCGGAAAGAAATGGAGGGTGACGCAGGAGAAGGATGAAAATACGAAAAGAGAAGCTTTGTGTATTTTAATACTGCTGCGCCTATCTATCAAGAACTACCAAGCTACCTACCTACGGACTCTGCGATAAAAACTTAGTTAGAAAATGAAAGTGAGGACTGTTAATGTGCAGACGACGAACGTAGAGCGAAGCACGTTGTGCGAAATACAGAAACGAAGAAAACTCGTTCCATTCCCGCCGTCGCCGAGAATCTCAACAGTGCTTTACTAACCGAAAATTCTATGACTAGTTATGAAGTTGTCTGGCTTTTTGACGGTTCAGAAACAACTCTAGGCGTAGCCCCAACCCCGCTTCCTACAACAAAGAGAAGAGTTTCCTTCACGGGAGATCCGTGGATCCTCCTCGTCTGGCGGAGAGGTCTTCGGAAAAATATCGACCGTCGAATTCAAGGACGAAACGAACGACGCTGGAGACCAAGTATTGATCGAGCGTGGATGGAATCTTTTATGTTTCTATTCCAGCGGCCGACTTACTGGATCCGGGTCCGTCGAGGAACCAGGACAGAATTATACATCGATCAATGAGTCATGAAACGAAACAGACTCGAAACCGATCATTCCGCGATAGTGCCAAGTATATATTTTCGAAGACTAGACGGAATCGAAGTGTAAGCAGTGGTAAAAGACGCTCGTTGACGTTCGAACAGTGAAAGCATCCACCAGCAATGGACCCGTTTTGAACGGCGTGGAATATCCGTGATGTGTTTTGGGGACTTTGACTTTGTTTTCGTCCCTCACTTGTTGAAACGTGTTTAACTCATAGGTGCTGCCCGAGGGAATGGGATTTCGTCGTTCCATGCTCTCGGGACAACACACGCAAACGCCCGATCAGGTGCATTGTTCTTGATACTGACCCGAAACAGATACGAATTCATCAACGATTGGACGAAGGAAGAGGCAAATCTACGCCGGAAATCAGTCGCGATGCTTCACTTCGCGTTCTGCGCCGGCCAGAAGACACAAACATGAGAGGAAAAGAAATCCGCTACAAGCCGAGTTTTTACGAGCTGATCCGGATCGGACACGCGCTTTCAAAAGAGAAACTTCCAGTTCTCATCCGAAATCCCGATGTTTCCAGATATGATTGGCATCGCTCGAGAATACCTTGAGCTACAATCGGATCAGCAAACTTTTGAACTTTTTGTGCCTCGGACGACCGAACTTGTGACCAAGTCGCCGAGGCAGTTCGATTATACGGGGAGTGTGTACAGTACATTGAAAGTTTCGACTGGTGAATAACTTTAAGAGAACAAGAGATAGTTGATGGTAAGGACGGGAACTGGAAAACCAGACACGGTGTTTTGCGAAGAGAGAAGATCAAGGAAGAGAGAGACAAAAAACTACTGCAACAAAAACACGGAACTACGGAATTGATGCTAACTTTTATATAAAGTCTTGCTACCAATAATATTTGCGTGTTTTCATTGTTGTGATTGCCGCGAGCTGACAACCTTTTCTGTCGATTGCTGTTTGTTGTACAGAAAGCTGTGAAGTACGTTCTCAAAAGGAATTTTCGTTTGAAGTTGTTTTCATGTTCAAAGCAAGCTGTCACCTCAGCCGCCACCATCGTCGTCCCGTTCGAGGTCAATGAGAGAATGAATGCGGCTGACAATCGAAAGTAGATTCAACCGACCCTGAGTAGCGCCTAACGTCTGCTGTCATGCTCCTGATGAGAGCGGCGGATTCCGATTCGATCCGATCATTCCACGGAATGTGAATTCGACAGTGGCAACTTTCAGCGACATGACTCAGTTTTGACTGCCTTGCAACAGAAGGCCAGGTCGCCCAGCAATTTCAGATAGGCGGACTTGAGAGAAGCAGTTAAGCCTAGGAATAGTCATGCCTGAGAATGAAACATCCGACTTGGTGGAGATTCACTTCCACTCGTTACGGTTGTCTAGTGTCGCACTAAAAATACGGAACAGCTAGCTCTGTTGCCATACACACGTGCTGAGTCTGCGATCCACTATAAAAACCAACTGGAAATTGTTGCATCATGACCACTGTTTCAAGTCGAACGAAATTCATTCGCTTATGTAGCGAGAACGCCAACTATAGCGATAGATCTTCGAACCACGATGCTCAAGTCTCTCAGGAACGCTATCGGCGAACCCAGCACCCAATACACCGATGCCGAGCTTCGATACATCCGATGCACGGGATTTCGTTAGATCCTCGGCAACGGGCGGCTCCGCAGGGCCTTCTGCTTGGGGGGGATCCGAGAATCCGAAGGGATTCGTTCTCGACTTTTTCGTTCCCTCTGAAACTGCAGGCGACGGGCAAAAAATGTTGTGAACAGAAAATCAGCATCAGGTCTCCCTTCCACGTCTCTCATCCTATTTGCCCACCTGCCAAGCATGAAGTATGGGTTGAATTTCAGGCGACTCCCAGCCATGAAGTGTATTCGACGGATTACGTTGTGTCGTTCGTTTTCCCTATTCCTCTGATCCTCTTCTCTGATTCAGAAACAGGATTCCTTCGTCTTGTTCGACTTGAATCTTCCATCTTTGAGGCCCCCTTGTCCAAAGAAGTCACCGAGAGAAAACCGGGGTGGCCCTGCCTCTGGTGCTTTCCGTCGAATAGATCGCTAGATCGATGGAGTACCTATCTCCGTTACAAGCTCGAGTTTTCTACTCGGTTCGGTTCAATTCTTCAAACTTCAACGTCTGAATGCACACTAATTGAGTACAAAGTTGGTGCAGAACTAGAATGAGCAGACTTCTTGCGAGGCAGGTCCTCTGAGGCTTCAAGTGTAACGACCGTGAATCACGGGCGATAAGCTAGCTCAAAGCATGCACCATGGCCTTGCGATACCACTGCAAACGACTCACTAAGTTCCGCAGTACATCCGGCCGCGTTGTTGTGAAGTAATTCATCTACGCCTGTAATCCACTCATTCGCTGGCTTGAAGTACCTGTCGCTACGGACGGCCAAGCATTCGGACCAGGCGACATACCATCTCGCTTACTAGCGTACAGACAAATATACATACAACAAGCCAATGACGTCGGTAATAGCATTTGTGGCAGTAGATTGGCATCTGCGTCTACAGGCCGTCGCGAGTACCACGCGACTTGGTACCTGAAGTCGGCCCCGCACAACGCGTCAAGAAACAAGCGGTGGCGCTGCAGGTACGACGACACGCCGCCAGCCAGCGAGCGGACAAACTGACTGGCGGGCGAACTGACTGACTGAATCAGAAGTGCCGGCGCGGTCTATCCGACCAGGAGCTCCATCAAGTGCGCGGAAGCCACTTGTCTCAAAAGGAAATAAGTTGAGCGTTTCTACTTATGATACAGCAGGGTTGAGAAGTTCGTCATCGTAGTCGCTCCGCTGTGGTTCATCTGTGTCTGTGTTGTGGTCTCTTGTCTTGAGGATAACTTGTGTGGAATAACTGACTGCCTGACAATGTGAACTTGGATTGGCCATGGATACACCCGGAGATACTGTGTGAACGGGACATCGAGCTCAGGATTATATCCTCAGTGAACAGTGCCAGGACTCAGCTCAAGAAAGAGGAACTCCTGGTGGTTGACTGCTGCTTGGTTCGGGGCTTGCTGACTTCCGAGCGCAGGTGGCGGAAGGGAGCAGTGATCAAGAAAGATGCCAACCACAGGTCCGGACGCCTTGTCGAAGTTTCTCAGACAGCCAAGTCACGCGCGTTCGATCTGACATCGACGACGCATGTGTCACGAATCATTCAGGACTCACAAAACAAAACACTTGCTGTAATGAATCTCCTCGAGAAACTAGATCAAGAGAGTGATGTCGTTGAGGAGCTCCGACATCATCTTGAGTTGGTGCTCGAAGGTTTCGTCGGAGGATCGCTCGACTCGGCTCCGATCGGGAAAATTTTCCTCGATCCCGCCTATGGCCGATTGATCGGCGAGTTTCTGCCGCGATTGAACGAAGCTTTCGTTTCGTTCCTCTCGGCGTTGCTTTACGCGCTCAAAACTTCGCTAATTGATATAGGATTGATCGATCACCGCGCCTATGACCTTTCGGCAGCCCACGAAACCCTCAAGAATGTAGTGAATTCACTGAAGAATGCCAGCCACACTTGGCTCAGCAAACTCTCCGAAGATCCTGAAATGGTTGTTGTCGCGGACGACGACGACATCAAGACGGCGGAAGGCTCTTTGACCTATGAGCGGGCACTGGCCATGAGTTGCATCAACAAAGTCGTAATTTCTAGTCTCAAAAAATCCTCGAACGCGACAATCCCAGAACAAAAACTGGGTGGTGAATATAGTTATGAGTCAACAACGTCTCTCACTGTGTACTGTGATGGAGGGGACGAGAATTGGAAACCGCCGCGAAACGTAGACTTCGGCGACAGCGAGACGACGGATCTACTAAAAAAGTTCTGTGCTGGTTCAGCTGGTGGAGTGCCTTTCCCCGAGTACGGCGTTGATATTGTGGACTCAACCTGGGACAGAACGTCCTCGTCACACGCCGTCGTCGTCGAGAACGAAGCCGCCGAAAGTTCGAAGACATCGTCGGTTGCAATGACCAGCACCGATTGGGAGGACAATTGGTTATTCCGGAAGAAGCCACCCAGCCGTTCAGGGGGGTTCAATCTGGAACCGGTCGAGATGGTTATCCCGAAACCGATTCGACCAGAAGGAGTCACTCTCGGGAGTTTGGAAATTGACGCGTTATCAGAACTGTCTGAAAACAACTCGGTTGCATCGCTGGATTTCTCTTCTTCGGAGAGTGAGTCTGATCGCCCCCAGGTGACGGGCGCCGTCATGAAGCCACAGGTGAAATCTACAGAAAACTCCGGACTTTTCAAAGCTCAAAATCCCAAGGTCACCATCAGCGATCAAACGACTGGGCGCCTTCCCGCGTCCACGGTAGTTACGGTCAACGGCATAAGCGACCGCGTTCTCATTGAACAACACCAACGGCAAAAAACTGACGTCACCGTTATTACGGGGGGGCCTCCGTCTCCGTCGGCTGTTACCAAAAAAGCTCTCGACGAAAAACCTCTCGTAGGCCCTCGAGCGAAGGCGAGTTTCGACGGAAGAGTCGTCATGGAAAACATCGACGACGTCAGGGAACAGGTAGCCAGTGCAGGCAATAGTGAATTCAAATCGAAGGATCCTGCAGAATCGACCGATCGGCGAACTCCGCTGGGAAGAAGCGCAACGTCTTACGATGAACTGTCAGTTCGGGCATTCAAGGAAGAAACCCTCCAAAGTCTGGAACAACGTTTCCAGGAGTTTGACGAGCACGTCGACAACACCGGCACGACGAGTTCCCTGAAATCGCTAAGCGAAGAAGATCTCGATCTTCACACAAGTGTTTCGACGGACTTCTCGTTCCGACGCAGCCCCGAAGGCTGCTCAAAATCAAATACGCCCAACATAACGAGTATGTTCATAGGGAAATCCTCAAGTCCGGACCCAAGCGGAACAGAACGGGTATCGATTTCGCCTGGCGACAGCAATAAATCACAAGTGGAAGATATCGTGAGAACATTGACTAAATCGGCGTTGGAGAAAACACAATTCAAGACGAACAAGGAAACTTCAACCACAACTGAGGAGCTTGTGAGCGTTTCCGTTTCTTCTGGAAGGGGATCGACTGCATCGACGACCTCGGCTTCATCTGTGCAGTCCTACGAACTGCTAAACCAACGCGAAATAGTCTCCCGTCTGAGCGAAACGAGCATCGATCGAGATCGCAGCATAAGCGCCGAGCCGGCACAAGACCCCGCGGTAATCTGCAATCCTCTTCTTTCGAGATCGGCTGTCGCTGGTGCTGCAGGTACGTCCAGTACTCCTGTTGCTGACTTGGGCGAGAGACTTTTGAGCTCGACAGAACAGTCGCATGAGCAGCGGCCAGACATCGACGTCATTGTGAGCCACAAACTACAAACGTCCGCGGAGTCGGAAGAAGCAGTGGAAATAACAACGGAGCGCACTACGACAGCGTCTGTAGGCAGCCCTGTAGTGGCAACGACTACGGCAACAACAACGTCGTCTATCGCAAACAGCGGTGCTACAGAGGAGAAAGTTGACGGCCGTCACGAGGAAAGCCGACGGACTCCAGAACTGGACCGTGACCAGGATATCTACTGTGTTCTGCCAGCTTCAAAGCTTGAAGTTCAAAAGCGTTCGACCATGCAGCGATTCGACAAAGAAATTGAGCAGCGACTCGAACGCTTCCAGAGCAACACTCTGCCAAACCCCAAACGACGTCACTTCAAAAGTGCTGATGATTGTGATGGCGATGAAGGTTCGAATGTTGCTTTGTCGGGAAGAATTTCTTCGATGCATCCGATCCCGGCAAAACGAAATCTTCTCAAGCTGAACAGTTCTCAACGGGAGGTCAACATCTACCCGACAAGTTCCCCGGCGATCGTCGATACGATCCCAGTGCCAAAAAACCGAAGCCGAAGCTTCACACAAGTTTTTCCTCACCGACCTTTGGCGTTGGCACCCGAACAAGCCGTACTCGCCGAAGCCGACGAGCCAGAGGCGGTTCCTCTGCGGACGAAAGGAGCTTCATTCGGTGTTCAAATCTACCCGGCGCCGGCTCCCCAACCTCGACCCCGTCGAAGCCCCGGTGGAGTGGACGCAGCGTTTGCGAGGAGAACTCCGTCTCCGACGTGTCTGGGAAACTCACAGGAGATCGGCATCTCTTCAATGAAGAAGGCCGTCATCGAGAAAGACCTTCATGATAAATTGCCCAATGTCAGAAGGTTAGCGAGCAGATTCCGAGAACCCGTGCGTCCGGGAGACTATCAAAGTGCTACGTTACCAGCGCCCTCTAGGCGTCGTCGAGAAGTTGGCCGCAAGGACGCCGTGGAACTCAACAAGCGTCTCAGTCATTTCGACAGTTTCTCGTGACAGCTCCGTAACCAGCGCAAACTTCATAGTTGCCCCACGAGACCACGGCCGAGATAAGCTTCTGCCTGCCCGCCCGCCCGTCTGATCAGCCACCGGAGTAGTTTTAGAGCGAATGTCCCACAGAGAGTCCGAGCGACATCTGCGTTAGGTATGATCATACGTCCAAAATGTACACACGTAAATAGAGAAAAGTGGATCAGATGATGAATACGTCCGGACATTATACTGATGCCCGACGTGATGTTGGAAGGGTTGACTGCCACTGTCCTTGAGCGTTGGAGCATCGTTGAAGTGGACAGCAAAAGGAAAATAATCAGTCTGAATCGATCATTCAGACAGTCCCCGAAAAAATATGAATAAACCCTCAACTTAGTCAAGAGACTCTTACACTTTCTCATTTTCTGGTCATAGGAAAAAAAGTGCAAGGTTTCCCGTAAATGTTCACTCGATCAATCTCACTGCTGCACTCGGGCAGAGAGGAGTTCTAGGTGGCATTCGGATAGCGAAATATGTTCGGTGTCCCGATAGACTCGTGGATATCCGTATCAGAAGTTCATCAAGAATGCCAAGCTCTTTATTGGGAGCTGACGAGTGACGCGGATTGACGAGACTGCGAACGGTACTGTATGGATCGGACCATCATTTTCTTAGCTTAAGGTTGGGCATGGCCGTATTGCCACCCTGCCCGAGTCCTTGGCGATGCTTTCGAATAAAATCCAATAATGAAAGTGAAAATAGGGACACATACATCAAATTGGTGACTAGTGTCATCGTCGTCCCCATCTTCTCAACGTCAAACTGACAATGATGGGTCTTGACTGACTTGATATGTGCACAGCATGGCCGCGAGCGAGTGAAGCTCAGAACAGAAGCCGGATGAGACGTTCGTCAATCGACCCAACCTGGGATGCACTTGAAGGGGCTCCCGAATTCGGAACACCGCAAGGAGGCAACCAGCGGTGTGCGGATGACGATGTGCCCTAGCGAGTAGGTGACGCTGTAGCAATGCATATTCGTGGGTATGCACAGACTGCTCCACTGTTTCAAAAATTCAACAATCTCCCGTTCAAAAAACTTCACGCATACAGCCTCATCTTGCTCTTATCCCCAGAATCCAAAACGCAGAATTCAAGAAAACGTCAAGCAGGGGGTCACTTTGCCCAATCTGTGCAGTTATACTTCTTTGCTCCACACAATCCTCAAGGAAGATATTAGAATGCATATAGACAGTCAATTGGTATGTAATACTAGGTCTCTCATAAGGGTTCTCAAGACCTTCAATTCCACTGCAGATCCGAATCATCTCAAGCAGATAATTTGCTACTCCCGCCGTTCCAAAATACTGGTGCCATTTGACTTTGAAAGCCCGGATCATGAAGGCCATTATCGATTCCGACATGATGTGAAGTTGTATCAGATGTACTCGAACACTCTGTAGATCGTATGATTCAAAGGAAATGATCGAATATTTGAAATGCATTGAAAAAGCCCGAAAAAGGTGGCTAATTCACTCACGTCGGAACGAGCATCGTGGAGCCTCGGACATCGCATTCCGCTCGTCGCACAGAGTTCGGAAGCGATTTCATCGGCGCCTTCGAGTACGAGCACGGCCGACAGGTTTTTTCGATTGCACATGATGTCCTCATTCCTTCTACCATCCAGGAGTCCAATTCCATTACATTAAAATAGGGTAGGATTCCGAATAAGTGGAAATTCCCAAATGGCGCCACTATTTTGGGACAAGAATTTTACCCTTTGAATGGCACTAGTATTTTGGGACGGAGGGAGTGGTAGATTAGCCTCCACACCTCCTAGTCCCGCCCCCTGATGTGATCTTCCCATGTCAATGAACGTATGTTCACGTGCGTTCGTAACACAGCCTTCTAGCCTACTGCACGCACCATCTAGAAATGGCGAAGAAGTTCATATAGATGAGCAATTATTTACTTGGAGAGAGATCCATTCGCTTCATCTGTCTTCAGTCTGGGGAAGCATCTGTCGTTCCTTTCACTCTCTTAGTCGGCGTTTCCTGGATACACCCGCTTCGGAACACTGCCCTGCATCTTTTCCTGTGATTAGCATGAAAACATATAGCGCGAGGTGGCCCTCAGAGGGTAATCAGACGATCGATGGAGCTGCATCATGCGTCGTTCAATGTTGGACAATAATGGGGTTCTTATAGATCGGGATTCTCTCATCTTCCTACAAAGCTAGCAGAGATACACAACAAACGGGCTACAATCGAGACACTGTTCCCGAGCTCATGCCCCTTCCGATTGGCGCTGTTCATGTCACCCTATAGGAGTCAGTGGCACGGTACCTCATTCTTGCATAGTTCCGTTTCTCTCCGAAATGCCACGGCTTGCATCAGTAGCGGAATGGAGGAGATCTTTTATACGAACGGCTCGTCTGTAAGAAGTCTTGTGTTGAACCGCGGGCAAACTCCCTGATTTTCGATGTTGTCCCGTCTCGCGAAGCTTGCAACGATACACGCTCGTAAATCAGTGGTTGAACTTCCGCACGATTCGCGCATGACCACCAGTGTCAGCAAGCCCGCTGAAAACGTAATTCCGAGTGACTGACTTGGGGTGGGCTACACTGGATGGTCATGACGAGCTCGAGTCTGTTCGGTGGGTGAGCCGCTGTCAGAGCTGGTTTCGACCGATGCACTGCCAACGCTCATCGGAGCGTTCAGACGTACTCCTCTTCGAGACGCAGCACAGCTGCCCAAGCTGCTTGTTTGCTTCTGCATCGAGCCCAAGAATTTGCACCGCGTAGCCTTAACCGCGCAAGTTTCGGTGCGCGGCGTCGATGATTTGAGATGCATGCCTGATTTCAGGAACGCGATTCTAAATGCCTGAATAAACACTCTGATATCACACACCCGAACACCAATCTAAGAGAGCTCGAAGGAGCGCTACAGCGCTTTGGGCGATGCACGAGGCTACCCCCTTCTACTCTCTGGCTCGGGTTCAGAAGCGAGATCCATAATTCGTTCATAATCCGTCTGCGAGGCCCCCTCGATGTTGCCGAAAGAAACCGAAGGAACACGGGGTGGCCCTCACTCCTGTGTCTTCGGTCGGATAGATAGGTACACTGAAAGAGCTTCATGACTTCGAGCTCCGATGATGTACCAACCTTGTTCTGGCTCTTTCCTTTCCCAATCTCCAGGATTGCAAAGTTAGGTTAGTCACGACAGCAGAACCCGGACGACGCGGTTGCGCCAAACGTGCAACGCGGCCTTGCGACGCTACCGCAAATGCCTCACTCGGACCGGATGGTGTCGTTTTGAAGTTATTCATCTACGTCGGAAATCCAGTCCATCGATGGCCTAAAAGACCTGTCGCTACGGACAGCCCAGCAGTCAGACCGACTGGCCGGCCGACGTACCATCTTGCGCACTTGCATACGGACAAAGGTACGACAAGTCAGGGACATCGGTTATAGAGTTTGCGTCGAGACGCCGTTGCGAGTACCTCCGCGCGATTCGGTACCTGAAGTCGGCCCCGCACAACGCGTCAAGAAACAAGCGGTGGCGCTGCAGGTACGACGACACGCCACCAGCCAGCAAGCGGATGAACTGACTGACTGACTGACTGGCGGGCGAACTGACTGACTGCATCAGAAGTGCCGGCGCGGTCTATCCGACCAGGAGCTCCATCAAGTGCGCGGAAGCCCCTTGTCTTTACAGAAAACGAGTTGACCTTTCGACTACTGAAACGGCGGGGTAGAAAAGTCGTCACCGTAGGCTCTCCACTGTGATTCACCTGAGTGTGTGCTGTGATCTCTCGTCTTCTTGAGGATAACTCCTGTGGAATAACTGACTGCTTGACAATGTGAACCCGGATTGGCCATGGATACTTGTGGAGGCACTGTGAGAACTTGACATCAAGCCTAGGAGTACATCCCAAGCGAACGGTGCCAGGACTCAGCTAAGGAAGAGGGATCCTCGGTGGTCAACTGTCTCTCCGTTCTGAGCTCGCCGACTTACGAGCGCAGGTGGTAGAAGAGAACGGTGATCGAGGAAGATGCTTACCACAGGTCCGGGCGCCTCGTCGAAGCCTCTCACACAACCAAGTCACGCGCGTTCGATCTGACATCGACGACGCATAAGTCACGAATCATTCGGGACTCACAAAACGAGACGCTCGTTGTGATGAATCTCCTCGAGAAACTAGATCAGGAGAGTGATGTCGTTGAGGAGCTTCGACATCATCTTGAGTTGGTGCTCGAAGGTTTCGTCGGAGGATCGCTTGACTCGGCTCCGATCGGGAAAATTTTCCTCGATCCCGCCTACGGCCGATTGATCGGCGAGTTTATACCGCGATTGAACGAAGCTTTCGTTTCGTTTCTCTCGGCGTTGCTTTACGCGCTCAAAACTTCGCTAATTGATATCGGGTCGATCGATCACCGCGCCCATGACCTTTCGGCAGCCCACGAAACCCTCAAGAATGTAGTGAATTCACTGAAGAATGCCAGCCACACTTGGCTCAGCAAACTCCCCGAAGATCCTGAAATGGTTGTGGTCGCGGACGACGACGACATCAAGACGGCGGAAGGCTCTTTGACCTATGAGCGGGCACTGGCCATGAGTTGCATCAACAAAGTCGTAATTTCTAGTCTCAAAAATTATTCGAACGCGACAATCCCAGAACAAAAACTGGGTGGTGAATATAGTTACGAGTCAACAACGTCTCTCACTGTGTACTGTGATGGAGGAGACGAGAATTGGAAAACGCCGCAAGAGATGGACTTTGGCGACAGCGGTATGTCGGATCTGCTTAAGAAATTCGGTGCTGGTTCAACTAGTGGAGTGCCTTTCCCTGAGTACGGCGTTGATATCGTTGACTCGACCTGGGACAGGACGCCCTCGTCACACGCCGTCGGCGCTGAGAAGGACGTCACCGAGAGTTCGAAAACGTCGTCGGTTGCAATGACAAGCACCGATTGGGAGGACAATTGGTTGTTTCGGAGGAAGCCTGTCGACTGCTCGGGAGCGTTCAATCTAGAAGCGATCGAAATGGTTATCCCGAAACCGAATCGACCGGAAGGAGTCACTCTCGGGAGTTTGGAAATTGACGCGTTATCAGAACTGTCCGAGAACAACTCGGTTGCATCGCTGGATTTCTCTTCTTCGGAGAGTGAGTCTGATCGCCCGCAGGTGACGGGCGCCGTCATGAAGCCACAGGTGAAATCTACAGAAAACTCCGGACTTTTCCAAGCTCAAAATCCCAAGGTCACCATCAGCGATCAAACGACTGGGCGCCTTCCCGCGTCCACGGTAGTTACGGTCAACGGCATAAGCGACCGCGTTCTCATTGAACAACACCAATGGCAAAAAACTGACGTCACCGTTATCACGGGGGGGCCTCCGTCTCCATCGGCTGTTAGCAAAAAAGCTCTCGACGAAAAACCTCTCGTAGGCCCTCAAGCGAAGGCGAGTTTCGATGGAAGAGTCGTCATGGAAAACATCGACGACGTCAAGGAGCGCATAGCCGGAGCCAGCAGAAGTCATTTCAAATCAAAGAATTCTGTGGAGTCGAGCGATAGGCGAACTCCGCTCGGGAGAAGCGCAACGTCTCACGATGAACTGTCAGTTCGGGCATTCAAGGAGGTAACCCTCCAAAGTCTGGAACAACGTTTTCAGGAGTTTGACGAGCACGTCGACAACACCGGCACGACGAGTTCCCTGAAATCGCTAAGCGAAGAAGATCTCGATCTTCACACAAGTGTTTCGACGGAAATATCGTACCGACGAAGCCCCGAAGGCTGTTCCAAATCGAACACGCCCAACATAACGAGTATGTTCATCGGGAAGTCTCCGAGTCCGGAGCGCGTATCTATTTTGCCGAATGACAACAATGAATCACAAGTGGAAGATATCATGAGAGCCAAGTCGATGACGAACAAGGAAACTTCGACCACAAAGGAGGAAATTGTGAGCGTTTCCATTTCTTCTGGAAGGGGATCAACTGCATCGACGACCTCGGCATCATCTGTGCAGTCCTACGAACTGCTAAACCAACGCGAAATAGTCTCCCGTCTGAGCGAAACGAGCATCGATCGAGATCGCAGCATAAGCGCCGAGCCTGCACAAGACCCCGCGGTAATCTGCAATCCTCTTCTGTCGAGATCGGCTGTCGCTGGTGCTGCAGGTACGTCCAGTACTCCTGTGGCTGACTTGGGCGAGAGACTTTTGAGCTCGACAGAACAGTCGCATGAGCAGCGGCCAGGCATCGACGTCATTGTGAGCCACAAACTACAAACGTCCGCGGAGTTGGAAGAAGCAGTGGAAACAACAACGGAGCGCACTACGACAGCGTTTGTAGGCAGCCCTGTAGTGGCAACGACGACGGCAACAACAACGTCGTCTATCTCAAACGGCGGTGCTACAGAGGAGAAAGTTGACGGCCGTCACGAGGAAAGCCGACGGACTCCAGAACTGGACCGTGACCAGGATATCTACTGTGTTCTGCCAGCTTCAAAGCTTGAAGTTCAAAAGCTTTCGACCATGCAGCGATTCGACGGAGAAATCGAGCAGCGAATCCAACGCTTCCAGAGCAACACTCTACCAAACCCCAAACGACGTCACTTCAAAAGTGCTGATGATTGTGATGGCGATGAAGGTTCGAATGTTGCGTTGTCGGGAAGAATTTCTTCGATGCATCCGATCCCAGCAAAACGAAATCTTCTCAAGCTGAACAGTTCTCAAAGGGAGGTCAACATCTACCCGACAAGTTCCCCGGCGATCGTCGATACGATCCCAGTGCCAAAAAACCGAAGCCGAAGCTTCACACAAGTTTTTCCTCACCGACCTTTGGCGTTGGCACCCGAACAAACCGTACTCGCCGAAGCCGATGAGCCAGAGGCGGTACCTCTGCGGACGACAGGAGCTTCGTTCGGTGTTCAAATCTACCCGGCGCCGGCTCCCCAACCTCGACCCCGTCGAAGCCCAGGTGGAGTGGACGCAGCATTTGCGAGGAGAACTCCGTCTCCGAGCTGTCTAGGAAACTCACAAGAGATAGGCATCTCTTCCATGAAGGAGGCCGTCATTGAGAAGGACCTTCATGATAAATTGCCCAATGTCAGAAGGTTAGCGAGCAGATTCCGAGAACCCGTGCGTCCGGGAGACTATCAAAGTGCTACGTTACCAGCGCCCTCTAGACGCCGTCGAGAAGTTGGCCGCAAAGACGCCGTCGAACTCAACAATCGTCTCAGCCATTTCGATAGATTCTCGTGACAGCCCCGTAACAATCTTCAGCAACCTCAATGCTGGCTGGCGGAATCGCGGCTGGTACAGTCTCCCTGCCTGCCTGATCTATAACTGGAACGGTTCGAGAATGGATTTCCCACAGAAAATTCGAGGGACAACTGCGCTGGTTGTAACCGTGCTTCCAAAATGTACAAACGTAAATAGAGCAAAGTCGAATAGATGATAAATACCGTCGGCCACTCTACTAATGACTGATGCGGCGTCGGAAGAATTGACTGCCATCGTCCTTGTCCGTTGAGGCATCGTTGCAGTGGAGAGCGCAGAGTGAAATATCTGCCTGAATCAATAATTCAAGCAGCATCAGAAAGAATATCTATAAATAAACCCTCAACTTAGTCAAGAGACTTTTACGATTTTTCGATCCCTAGTGATAGAAGAAGGAGCACAACTTCTCTCGTAATTCGTCTCAAGATCAATCTCAATGCTGTGTGCAGAATGAGAGAGTTTCCAGATGGCATTCGACTGCATAATATGCCGTGCTTCCTGATTGAATCAGCAAAAAAGTTAATCTAGAAAGCTGGGAGTGGAATCATCGCACCGCAGTTCTCGTTTTGGATATTACCATTCAGATGCATCGAGAAAACCAGGTGGAAGCTGTAGGCGCTTGTCAGGTAGAATTGATTGCTTTCGTCATTTGCTCTCTTCGTGGTTTGCAATCGCCGCGGTGCGCTCCAGCACGTCCCAATAACGACACTGCAAACAGGGACACATGCTTCAAGTTTGTGTCTGGTGTCTTCGTCATCTTCGTCTTCTGAATGTCAAGCTGAAAATGGAAGATCTTGACGAGATCTTGACTGAATTGACATGGGAAAAGAATGGCCGCGAGCGAGCAAAGTTCAAAACAGAAGCAGAACAAAATCTTCGTCAAGCGACCCCAAACCCGAAATTGACTCCGAAATACTCCCCGGATACAGAGCGCTTCGAGGAAGTTGTCGGCGTTGCGACGCTGACGGTTTCCGCGAGCGAGCGGGCAAGCAAGCGAGTAAGTGAAGCTGTTCTGCGCAAGTTCTCAGTTATCGTCTCGTTGGGCAATATGGGAGGATTACTCATTCGTTTACTTACGAACAACATCTTCTCAAGCGGAAGATGAATCACATTCTCACCGACGGTGCTTTCAAAAAACGCAATGAGAGGAATCAAGCTGGAAATGCCTGCGGATGTGACGACTTCGTCATACACTCGCACATGGGACTCTCATTCAACAATCTTGCGGACGACTGGAGGCGCACTTCATCATCGATGCATTTGCTTGCATCATCGAGGTCAGAAGAAAAAATGTTAATAGCCAGCGTCGCCGCCGCAATTCTTCGTCGACATTCTGTGCGAGACGACTTTTTTTTTGATTTCCCTTACAACTCATTAGTCACAGATGAAGTAAGCACGGTTGAACGTGGGAGCGATTACTGCGCAAGTGCAAAGTAAGCGCAATGATGTCTTGGTCAAACCTCGACCGGACCCCTTGTGGACTATTGGCTACGCGTCGACCTGCTGCTCAAGATCCTCCCGAAAAGAAGAATGCTATGCTGAGGACATTCGTTGAGCACAGAGACTTTCAAGCATCGGTGTCTGTCTCACGGTCTGATAAGGTCCACGAGCGCGCGAGCGTACTGCATATACCAAGTCATTACTGCTGGGATTTCGAATAGATGACAGAACGGCTGCAATGTTCATGAGTTAACGGACTCCAGTTCCGAATTCGGACGAAGGAAATTCTGGTTATGCAATACCTCGATTCACTGCTGATGGGAACTTTGGTGAGCTATAGGCTCTCATACATGCTGTCGTCGGGGAAGCCGTCGACCGCGCCGCTGTCGGAAAGACAGAAAAATCGTGGAATATCAACGACAATATTCTCTCTCCAGCATCATACGGCTCTGGAATGTCATGTTCTGAGGAGGTATTAGGTCGTCTTGTCGTGCTCCCAATCGGACAGCCGAATAATCAGCGCGAATTCGAAACTTTTGGTTCAAAAAGTCCACTCATTCGGTTGTAAATCTACTTCCGGAACGAACTAGCGAACAGTGGACATACCCGCCAGTGATTGATCTTGTATCTCGTCGAAGTAGAAATCTACAAGATCGCTGCTGGTTTCGGGTCCTTGTGGGTTTATGTAGCGATCATTTCCGCCGCATTATGGCGCCATATAGATCGTGATCGCGATTCGAGTTTCTCTTCATTTCGAAATCACACTGTTCTATCAAATTAGACGATATAGCCGACTGTGGTCGGACCAAAATTAAACTGACTTCTTATCCCCATATCGTCAGCGGCAATCGATACACTTCGACAGTCAGTCAGTGAGCCATAGCTGGGATAATGACTCCGAAGGAGAAAAAGTTATCGTAACCGCAGCGATTTCAGAAATGATCCGCTTCGATCTTTATGTAAGCCGTTTCTTCCAACGTTCGTTGTTGCCCCGAGTAGAGCGAGCAGCTGATTCCCTCATGGATTTCGGGTTCATGAGTCGGTTCGTTGCTAAGCCTGAGCAGAAGTCCTTCTGAGAAAGCTGTGCAGTGCTCCCAAGTAATTCAATGTGCCGTTTCGTGTTTCTTTCTTTGTTCTTCAATCTGATGACAGGGCTTGACGCAGATGACAAACGGCAACCCGTAACAGAGAACCTTGAAGAATATCGGTGTTCCCGATCCCGTAACATATTCCAGCATCTTATATAATTTTTTTCTTTCTTTTGATCGGGCCCTGGGCCGTTTCCATGACCGGGCTGGTGGACTTCAGAGGCTATCAGACAACAACTTCAGGAATTTGGCCGACGGCCGTCCTTCGTCATTCCGGAATCTACTTCGAAATTCTTCTGCTTTTCTGGCGGGTCAGTCCATCGGCTCCAACGAGTGGCGCAGGTCCGATTATTTCTGGAAAAGCCACTTTCAAGAGAGGAAAACCCACGAGAAAAGAAGAACAGATAACTCTATCAAAAACCGCCTCAACGAATGAATATACGTACGTCGTTGAATCCCTCTGCTGTCTAGGTTCCCAGACCGAACTTTCACTGCGCGGATGGGGCTACCCTTGTGTTTTGCCTGATGTTTTTCGTTCGAAGAGCCTTTCGCCCCTACTTCGTCATTTCTGGGACTCCATTGTTCGGCGGTAAATTACTTCATGGAACATCTCGCGGGGCTAAATCTCATCAGCGACCTACCCTGCAACAAACTGTTGTTATCTTATTGTCTCTGACTCGAATGAAGACAAACAGGCGGCACGAGCGGTTTCGCGTCTTCTATGCCATCGGAAGGTTGGAGCCGGGATCGAATCCAACGCTAGAGCAATCAATTTCAGAAGAGTATTCCAACATTCCGTCTTGCAGCAACAATAGTTAATATGACAATAGTTACACAGCTCATCGCCGAACCCATAGACGTCGGCTCGTTCATCTATCTTGAAATCTGTGCAAAAAGCATGCCAGACCTCTACATTCCTCGCAAAAGCCCGACAAGGTATAAATCAAGTCGATCGGCGAGTAGATCGGAGACAACCTGAAGATAGATTCTCGTAAAGATCACTTCTGTGCCCGAGCAGAGTTTGTGATGAACGCTCTCATCTACTTCGTAAGAAACGGACGCTCTCCTCTGCCAGCCATTCCTATCCAGCAGTTTGCTCTTCCCTCCACAATATCCTTTCAGGCTTGTTCTTCAGATACGATAATGGTCGTTGATGCAGCCACGATCATTGTTCACCTTATTCGATAGGATCGCTTAGCTTTCGGCTCAACTGGCAACAAATTGGCGAAATACACAAATTCCGCGGGTTCCATTATGTGATGCTTACTTCTTCCCCTCCATTCTTTTCCCTGATGCTCGGTCGATCCGCTGTTTGATTGGGTGAACTTCTGCTCAGATCTCTCAACGGAACATAGGCTACTAACCACGCTCATCATGAGCGTCTGAGAGAGGGTTCGATCCAAAAGGATCGAGATATTGCTCCCGCCACGCGAATAACTGTTGGATCATTTCTTGTTTTGGCGTCATAATCTCTTCTGGGTCCTCTCGGTTTCGAAGCCCGCGGCGGGACATGCCGGACTGCCGGATTTGCCTTCCACCACCCCTAAAGCTGAAGCGCTCTCTCATATTTTTAGGATTCCGATTTTTCGTAGCCTCGGGCGAGGCCCGAACGCGTCGCGAACGGGTACGCACCACCGGACAAAATGGAATGATAAAGATTGAGATAGAAAATACGAAAGCAGCAACAGACGCGGGTGAAAAAGAGCCAAATCGCCAAAAAGATATATGGAGCTGTCCCGCTCGGAGTGAATACGTAATTAACGATGTAGCGATGTATTTCGGTCATTCTCAAGAAATTCCCTCCCTGTGTAAACTCAAGTCGAAGGCGAGGCAATACGAGAAATTCTGTCGGCGGTGCTGTTGACCGGCGCGGTATTTAACGGAGAACGGCTGTAAGCTTCGTCTTGTGCCGCTCTAGCTTCATCCTCTTCTTTTTCGTTTTCTGGCTCGTCTTGACGTAACCGTTTATACTTCAGACGCCAGCCACTGAGTTCCATTGCTTCTGACTACGACAGCAGCAACAACGACGTCGAGGCAATTCAGCAGATTCATCCGAAGCCGCCGGCGCGACTGCGGCTCCTTCAGACAATGGTCCCATATCAAACTAACCTTTCACCCGCAATTGGAGCGTTATTTTTCCTTTGGCCGCTGGCATGTATTTATCTGGATAAAAGGTTGCATTCCAGTCAGTAAGCCAATGAGCTGGCCACTGAGCCCGCGACACAGCCTCTCAACCTTCCAGCCCATCGTCGTGCATCCAAAGAAACCACGGCATGAGACCAACCACTCAGATTGCGGATTGTATCAGACCTGGCGACGCACTCCATTTTGACTTCCAGAACGACGAAGGCTCTGATTTCCTCTTCGAGACGCTCCCTGTAATATCTTCAATCTCTAGTTCTGCGAACAAAATCTGAGGCTTTTCGGAGATAACCAGAGCATCCCCGAACTCGAACTCCGGACAACATTTCACTCTGTACGGGCTGGGGGCTTCAGAGTCTGGTCAACTCTCGGCATACTTCTTCGAAAGCCGCTTCTCTTTGAAGCAACCGAGAAGCCCGCGAGATGCGCCAAAGCCTCGAAAACCTCAAGATCCACCGAAGATTGAAGCTGTATGGGCTCTGAGGTCGACACCGCCCCATGTTTTGGCAGGTCAACGAGTTCACCGTGGGTTCATCCACAGATATTCCACAGTAGTCTCTCTCAAAGTCGTCTTTAACTTCATCCGTGCTCTATGTAGTACTCCTCACCGAGCGACCAATTCACTCGAAATACCTCTCGCTGCACTCGTCGTGTCGCTCGGCTCGGAAAGCTTGAGATTTCTTCGGCGTCAAAATCATCGGGTGAACTTCAAGCTTCATCTTGAAACACTGCCGTGGTTCGGTCGGTGAAATGAAAAATTAACAGAAAAACAATCGCCGATTGCTGCGCGCCGCACTACGACTTCCTTGAGTCATCATCTGTCATGCGTTGTACACCAATGGAATTTTTTCGTTGAAACTGAATCTTGATCTTCTTGAGCTTGATTTATGTTTAGCTATATAAATGCAAGTGGGATCATCGCGAAGCCGTCCAATGTTCGTCGTTTTCTTCTTGCTTTCTGGAGTCGATCCAATCCAAATGTTGCAGCTACACGTGGATACATCAGGATACTGGCAATATCTTCTTCTTTCGCTTTGTTGATGTTGATCGTCAGAAAACAGAATCAGAGCACTCCGGCGGCGAAGAAAATCCCCCTCAAATCGGATTCCCCTCATCTTTCTTACGTACCTATGCCTTGAAGCATGTTCGGGGAGATTCTAGGAAACTTCTCACGTCTCATCCGACAGATGGGCTGAAAACTATTCTAAACGCTCATGTCACCGCCCACCGAGCCGTCCCGAAGTCCCCGGGAGCTCTCGGCGTCTTGAACGAAATTCAATGATTCCTGAGAGCTTGGACACTGCAAGCGGAAAACGCGTCCCGAGGTATCGATCCTCGGTGAGAACCAAAGCTCAGAGTCAGAGTGCCCGTGATCCGAGTCTCTACTTCGACAACCAACAATCGATTTTCTTCGTTTGGAAGTTTTGGGGCAGAAAACGGGAAAGTTCATCATGGAACACCGACGAAAGAGCCAAGTAGTCCCTCCCAGATGAACGAACATTTCGCAATATTCTCGATGGCTATACTGCCGAACGAGTTCGTTCCTCTCATGAGAGAGTCGGGAGGAACGCGAACGGGGAATCGGAGGAAAGCACGATCTCGTTCTTTTTGGATCCGATGAACGATGTCGAACGGAAACGCGGCAAAGCTACCAACTGAGAAGGCGGCGAGCGAGCGAACGTCCGTTCGACAGGCAGACAGGCAACCAAAAACTGGAACGTGACTAGAATCAGGAGCGAATTAGACAGCCCCCTACGGAAAAGTCGATTTTTCGCTCGTAATCTTTCAGTCAGAATACCTCGTGAAGAGCTCCGACAACATCTCGGATTTTTTTCCGAGCTCCGCTCGGAGAAGACATATATTATCACCGATTCTTCATTTGCCTCCGCTCGAGGGACGCGCCGCGCCGTCGAAAAAGAAAAATGACCGGACGTCTCCGTTCTACCTGAACATGCGAGCATCAAAACAAAAATAGGATCCAGTCGTCTGTTTGCTAAACTCTGATCGCTCATGTTGGCTCATAGATATTCATTCTTGTGATTTGGATGCGTATACATCATCGATACTTCCTGCGGTTTGCCAATCGATGATTTCGAGCGATAAGCGGGAATGCGTGTAATGTTTTACGCGTTGAGCAGCTGGCCGTATTCCCTCTATGCGAACGGATTCCCTCGCGGTTTTGCAGCGACCGCAGTCCACCATTGGCGAGCTGCTGTGTACGACGACATGTGTACCAAACTGCCGATGTACCAGAGATACCGAAAGCCATTCCACCCTCCTATTCATCTCCGAAAAAATGAACGACCCGATCGATGAGGCACGATAACCGGATTACGCGACGGCGGTGGTGTTGTTGACGCTGCCGATGTTGGTGGTGGTGGTGCTGCTGCGCTGCACCACTGCAAGGCCGCGAAAACAGGCGCCAGAAATTCCAGATCCGCCGCTTTGATCGAAACGCCCAGAACCAAAAGTCGTCCGTGTTCGTGCCTGAATCAGCTGCATGCTCGAGTTCCGGCTATTGACTCGTCGAATCGCTGTCAGCCAGCCCGTCGGCCTGTCTGTCGGGATAACTGAACTACCGAGCCGGATTTCTGCAGCCGCATTTTGAGCATCACAGCTCATGGCTCGGGAAAATCACGGCACAATTGCAATCGAAAAGTCGCGTCGCCCGATTCTGAGCCCATTAACACCAGTCCGTACTTGATTCATTGTCATCGCAGGAGGGTGTGACTGCCGTTGCAGCTTTCGAGCCGCCTGTCGAATCAGGACCCTGTCAAACCCCGGATTCAGAAGCTCTGTTGATGGTGATTTATCCAGAGTTCCCGCCAGTTTGGAGCGGACAATTCCATCGAGTCGGAACGATGCGACGTCGTAGGTTTCGAGGATCGCGATCTAGCATCCGCCTTATCGCCGTCGCCGAAGATTGAAAGCTGCTGATAACGTCGTGAAACCAAGAATCTTGAGGATGCATACAGAAACGGAAAATTGTAGATATGCTCGAATTCTCGGAGGGTTCTCGAATCAGAACACGTTGAGGACGACATTGAGCATATCGGCCTCGGGCAAACTCTTGACTCAACTTGCATTTGATCAGCTGAGTGCGCGGGGACTTCGCGCACCAAGCCAACGGTGTAACTGCGCGCATCGTTAATCATCGACGTCTAGTTAGCCTTGTAGGCATCATTTGGAGCAGGTTACATGTTTCGGTGTCCGCGATGGCTCATAGTGGACCCGTCAACCGGTTATGTGAACTTGACTGACCCTCGACTCAATTGGTCCAGAAATGTTGTTGTCTTATTCGGCGACGACCATTCCGTGCTTTCACCGTGACGTCTAGATGTAGAACAGCTCGAGACATCGAGCCGTGAACACCCGCTGAACTGACGGTACGACGTTTTGGGAGAGCACCGTCAGGATGGGGATCCAAGCGATCTCCGACGAGCTAGAGGCTCACCCAGTGAGATCATTGAGCCAATCTCACTCGAACAGCGGACTTGCTCCGCTCCAAGACCGATCTCCGGGGTGATCTTCTTTGTTGTTGACAGACTGCGCGGACCCGCAGCCCGCCCAAGCAGCGGCAGAATCGTGAGCTTTCACGTTCGCTTAACCTTCGACTAAATATCGGAACATTCAACAGACACACCCGAAGATCTGCGCCGGGTGGTGCAGCGAACATCTGATTCTCTACTCCACAAGACCCTTCGCGGACTCAGTGACTCTGCTCCCAACGCAGCCCTGGGGGAGTTTTCCTCGAAAATTCGTGTTTGGCTCTCTTCCGACTGGGTCCGTGACGGGGTCCCGTCTGTAGTGAAGACAATCCCGTAAGTTTGGAGATTGCAGTTCCGGAGCGCCAGCAGGTGAAATTCTGCTCCAGAGAAGCGCTGGAAATTTCGGTCAAAGTGTTGAATCGCTAAAGGCGTCGTTGATGGTTTCAGAGTTCACTCTGGTGGAGGTTGAGACGCTGCTCGTAGAAGATGGAGAGCGATTATGTCATCGTGGACTCTGGTGCCAATCTTGCGAATAAAAAATTCCAAAGGGATCTTGATCAGGTTCTCGACCGGGCTCAGAGTTCTGGGGTGAAGAAGCTTGTCGTCCTTAGCAGCTCTGAGAGATCTGCGCGTGATGCGTTACGATTGACCAGGTAAGGTATAGAAAGTGCATAACACAGCTGATGCTGACGATCGCGGAGTTCTTGTTTTCGAGAAAGCTGTTCCTAACAGTGCCGACAAGGTTAGCTCAAGAACGGAGTGGCAGGGAATCCAGTGCATTCCATGAGAAAAGAGCTCAGTTCGAGTCCCACGAATAAACTGTGTCAAAGTTGAGGTCAAGGTGCGCGGTTTTGAAACCGGTGACAGTGATTGGATGATTTGATACCTTGTTACACAACTCGACGCTCGATCTACTTTTGATTGGATTAGGACGAAACCGTTGCGGGCGAGCTTGCGTTGCTGGCTGAGCCAATGAGTTGAAAAAGTCGAGATTTCGAGGCTTCCTCTCGATATGGAAAAGACAGTTGGCGCAACTTGAGTCTCGAGTCGTCGTAGCAGTCCAAGTGTGGTTGCTAACATCAACTCACGGCGAAGTATTGACAAGACATCAACGTGAGCTTGGAATGTCGGAATCCACCTGGGAGCCTCGAATTTGGACTGGCCTGGCTGACTTAGTCACAGGATCGAAAACGTACTACGGACAAACTAGAATAACGTTTCTCAGCTTGTCGGTGCACATAGATCAGCGGTTCTCGTGTTGGCGTCTACTTCGGAAGCTGGCAAAACAGCGCCTCAAAGAGAAAACTGAGATTCGTCGTTTGGAAGCAGGCATTGCCTCTGATGTAGGCTTGCCGATTGTTGCTGACTATGAGATCGATTCCGGTGCCTCACGATGGATTAAAGATCCCGTGCGATGTACAAGCAAGGCAACTATGCTTCCTGCTTGGGAACGTCTCTCATCGAGCAGTTGACACCCGATGATTCCGAAGACAGTGCGGCTAGGGACCGTCCATAAAACATTTGCCAGAGATCCCAGTTTGGAAGAGAATGGAACCGCAATATCGAACGCTTCTTGTCAGAGTCTTGGGATCTTTCTGTATCGTCGTATACGACCGTCTGTTGGGAAACGATCGAGAGCGAGAGGTAGAACCATGATCTGTGGAACTGAATAAACGTTTTGCATGCATATCTCGCAACAAATCGACGCGGTCAAGCCAACGAAGGAGTCAAATAGTTGTTTGTGGATCGTAAAAGTGACTGACGTCAGGTGAATTACGATCCACCAGAAATGTGTCATGCTTTGGAATTCGACGCTGAGAATGGGACGCAAACTAGAATGTCATTCAGACCTTCCACCAGGTCGAACACTACTCGATGTTCAGGAATTAGGTTTGGAATCTATAAAAACAGTCAGGCGGTACTATTCGGATGACGCAGTTCAGCGTGCTCAGAGACGCTGACTGACAGCTGAAGAATCAATCTCTCGGAAAGGTCAAAAGAATTATTGCTGTGCGCTGGATACTGATCACGAATGACTCTGTGGAAGATCCAAAGCATTGGTGATGGCAAGGGCAACGCGGATCGTTTTTAGCCTCCTTGAACTCGGGAACGAGTCATGGAGAATGATACAATATTCCCGGAATCGAGAGTTTTCCTCGCATCTTCGGAGATCGAAAAGCTTCACAACGATTGAGTCAGTGAAAGCGATTCGATATTTGTCTTCCGATGATACAGTAGAAGCTCGTTGCAAAGAACCGCGTTACAACAAATTCCCAATTTAACGAAAAGATTGAATGAATCCGCCACGGTGAAAATGAAACAGTTTACTCTGATATTGTTTTTCTTTCGGTACATTTCCTTCTAGCGAACAATCATTATAACGAGCTGGTTTTAGTGGCGTCAACGTGCTCGTTGTAACGAGCCTCTACTGTATTCCAAGGGAAGCTTTCCAATCCCCAAACTTCCGCCAGGAGCGTATTACGGTGTGCGATGTTCAAGATGCATCGAGGGTATTTGCCGATTTTTTGAGAACTACTCGTCTTTACAGACTTTACCCGGGAACTTTGTTCTGCGCGTCGGGGATCCACCCCCTTGAAACGCAATCCTGGGGAGATGAAACCAAGGTGACGTTCGAGGAGCTTCTCCCAAAGGCCGAATGTGTTGCAGTTGGTAAGAAGAGTTTTTACGATACTTCATAGGGTGTAGCGACGTGTAAAATTTCATCCTTCCTCTTTTGAATACATTCCTCTCAAATTTGCACTTGCGTGTCGAAATTCCTCGTCAGAAACGAAATGCTGTACTTGATGTAAGTGGCTACGTACGGCCCTCTGACCCTCTGCTTTCTGCCGTTCTGTGAATATTGGTCGTGAGAATGAGTTATCTGTCGGGGCTTTCCTGCAGCCGTCGACGCTCCGCCACTTTTGAATGCTCCATCGCCGTTCAGAAGGTCCGGGGCATTCATTTTGAACCGAGCAAAAGTCAATTTATCCGCGCGTTCAAATATTTACTTCATCGTCGCTACAGTCTTCCGATGTACTCCTTCACCGTTCGCTCAGACACTGATTTGTCGACACGGCCAGTCGAATGCATCGACCTAATTTACATTACGATCGACATTTTGGTGATTCTCGTTTGTTGAGCTGAAGAATATATAATGCCAATGTTGAGTACCGGAAGTGCTCCGACTGCTCGTCGCCAGAGTAATCGACCAACTCTTTATTGACATCTTCGTTTTAGAGAAGTTTGCCAAGGGAAACCATTTGTTTCCAGAGCTGTGGCGGCGAAGATTGCGGGAGAAACGAAGATTTTATTAACTTCCGAGCAATTTTTGTAGCATTGATTTTTTTCATTTGCTTCCCGACACCATTGCGGGCGACAGTTGGCTTCTTTTGAGCTGTATTCTCGTGTTTCACATCGTATTCTACGCATAAATCCACGCGGAAATCGACGGATGGAGAACAGCTCGAAGTCGAGGCTTCCGTGGCCGAGAATCAATCTGGATGGTGAACCAATTCGAGAAAGTCGAAGATGATCGCTTGCGAGGAATAGGTCAAACTCGGAATTGCAGGCAAAAACTGCATCTAGGTAGAATCGTGTTCTCGTTTATCCGAACGCTCTAAGAGTTTCTTGAACAAAGATGGAGAGATTCGATGAAGATATGTGGACCACATGTTTCGGTTTCTGCTGCATCTTGCGTTGTTCTCAGTGAGAGGATACCGGAATCGTACACTGTCAGACGGTATCGTGTGTTGCTGTCAGCTCGAGCAAATGGTTCGCATTCCGAGGCAGATCTTTGGGACAAATTCAACTAAGAGGAGTAGGTGTCCATGCTGACAATTGAACGCTGTCACATGCCTTAGGAAAGCCAGAGCCTCGCGAGTGGGTACACGGATAAATTGACTGAGAAAATTCTCAGAGCTGATGTGGCATCATCCGCGTCTGCAATCGGGCAGGGTTTCAACTAAATATGGAAGCGAAGGACATCGTGAAAACTGGGATGTCAACGCTGCTTCGCGATGCTATTTTTCTTGGTGCTTCTCATCCGAACCCTTCAACACCAGTTCCATCGATCTGTGAGAGTGCTCTGCTACGTTCCGTGTCGGGCTGGCTCGCGTCGATTTTGTAGCGTCCATGGTAGATAGCAACCGCAATTTCATTCATGGGAATCTCCTCTAACGACGATTCTGCCGCATGAAGTATCATAGACACGCGAAAATGTTTTGTAGATACATTCAAGATCTCACCTAATCAACATCAAAACTCGTTTCGATGACGAGCTACATCGGGAAACGTAAATTTGCCGGATACGCAGGATCTGAACAGAAGTAACTATCGCTTTCCAGGAGCCTGCGGTTTGGACTTGACGAAGCTTGAGGTTTCATCTCTCAAGCAACAAATAGCCTGTCTTGAAGCCCAGCTGGAAATGGCGAAGAAATATTCGAAGCCAGTTGTGGTCTTCGAGAAAGCGGGAGCGACCGAGCTGCTTCCCATCTTGAAATCATATGCCGACCTACAGGTGATCATCCATGGTTTCGCGGGATCTGCTGATCAGGCAAAAGAGTACCTGGACAAAGGGTGAGCACAGAATGATTTCCCCGTCGGTGCGTCGCGGCACTTTCTCTCCAATATTCGCTGGGAGATACTTCTGAACAACCGAGATCAGTCTGGCGCACCTAGGAACGCTTGTTCGCTGTCTCATAAAGTGAGACAAAAATGTAGAGATGGGCAAGTGATCAAGGAGAGAGGCTCAGGCAGAAATATACAAACGGATGTTGAAACAAGGAGAGAGCTCGAGAGGACACTCATAAACATTTGATTCGATGAAAGCGTGAAGACCACCCAAGCATCTTTCCGCGTACACGTAGTGGATGAGCTGCTACTAAGGAGGCAGACAGGCGGGCGGGTTGTCTAGCTGACTGACAACTGGTTGACCGTTGCCGCTATTTTGGATTCATTCGAGTTATTGGTTGACGGAGCTTACAGAAACGTGCTCACCGGACCAGTCGGTGGCTCCGATGCCGGCTTGGGGTATCGTCGACCACACGCAAGAATGGACGGAACAATTTTCGCCTAAAATAACAAACAAATGAATGATAGTTCAAGGCCACTGCGATCGAAGAACGAAAAAGCCTTCTCCTTCGAATAGGGAAGATGCCGGAAACACGGAGTTTTGACGAGAGTCTACGACCGAGCCGTCGTTTCGAAGTGTCGCGAACAATTCGACAGAAAAGTTTTCCCGTGTGGTTGAAATGTTTTCTCGTTCGGCGTCGGGGCGTTTCCTCCGCCGATTTCACAATCAACAACCGATGGCTGCGACGACGGTGTGACGACGACGGCGACGACAACAATTCTTTTCCAAAGACACATGAACGGACAGATGGGCAGACAAACGTAAAGGGAGGGAGGCAGTGAGCGTGTCTTGGATGCCGCAGTTGTGGGTGTCAAGGGTTCAGTAAACACGCGTAGGGTTCTAGGGTTTCGTTTCGATGGATTGTAGACCCTGACTCGTTCGGAACGTTTGCTGTTGTTGGTGATGTCGCTGCCGCGGCTGTCGTCGTGTCTGGCAACCAATTGTTATTTGTTGCTGAAGTGATTGAGGCGTTGTTGGGAGACATCACCCTACTCATTTGTTGTTTCTCCGCTGTTGTTCCGAAGGCCGGGCCGTACTTGTAAACATTAACAAACACACCACCCGTCAGCGGATAAAAGCTCAAATCGGAGCCATTGGATTGATTGCATACCCCATAACTCACAACACAACAGACTGATACAACCTCGCTGTGGCCACCGATCGCAGGCTTTCGCTCGACTGAATTGCCAGATCGGAACCTCCTCTCGTCGGCATTGAACGAGCCGTAATTGACACTTCCCGTCGAACATTTTTTTTTCAAGAATTTTTAGAGACGAACGTTCCCTCGGCGGGAAAAACTCCACACCGCAATCTGAGCAATTTTGCACGAGGAACTCAGGCTCAAATATCAATAACTCCAATCTCTATCTTCAAGGTACTACCTGTCGATCACCGGCGCTCTATGGAAGCAGAAGGAAGACTTCCATAACCTGATCCGGGATCCTACGGCTCAAGAGAAACTGCTGTTGGCTTCGGACGCTCCGTTTCTCTTCCCGAACGCAAAGAGCAAGCTCAAAAAGAATCAAGAGGACGAGAAAAGCGAAATGTTTTCTGAGGCCTCCGAATCACTTGTTCGTCGCTACTGCAGCTTCCAAAGAAATGAACCGTGCAGTTTGGGCTTGACCTGCGAACTGCTGGCCGGCATCCTGGACCAGAGTCCACATGACGTCGCTCTGAAAACAACCTATAATGCTCTCAAAGCATTCAAGCTACAGTTTTGATCGACTTGACGACCGAAGAAACGAAACGACGACCCGGCTTACCTCCACCGAAGCGCTTGCAACTATAGCCACCTCGGTGGTTGTGCCGGATGAAATATTCTGACATAAGCGATTTTCCGTGAACGGGGTGTTTCAATTTTCCTCCTGTCTCACGAACACTCATAATTTTGCTCAGTACTTACAACGAGAGCAGACAACGACTTCGGGCAGCTCTGATCATTGTCAGACTTTAGATGGTGGTGTCGCAAGCTCCGAGTTTTAGAGAACAGCTCGCGCGCCTCGGGTTCTCGTTTAGTGTTGTTGCAAATATACTCCGCAGTCTTTGAGATACATGTCGTTGGAACATTTTGACTTCCTTACGCGAGATCCAACCACTGAAAATTTCAGAGCTACTGAATACAATGGTAGGTGAGCTTCTCATGCACCGATGTCTCCGAGACTGGCGATCGGCCCGGCTCGAATCGAAGGCTTTAGTTTTGTTGAGGTTGTGTTTCTCAACGGATTACAGAAGCGAATCTAGAGAGAGGTTAATATATACCACGATGGATATTTTATGATATTTACGTACTTTGTACCAAACCACCTGCATTTCGAGTCAGAGTCCACATGAAATAACGAGACACGGGAATAAACTCTGAAGGAGAAAATGCATTCTGGATGACGAATCATCTCAGCAACACAATGAATGATTCTTCCGACCACAGATGATGATGAATATGTTGTAGAGGAGTTTGAGAACGCGTTGGATGATGCGTTCGATCGTTGCCAAACCATTCCTGTGCTCGATAACAGGAATGGATAATCACTTTCTGTAAAGCTATATAATATAAAGTGCAATATACTGCTGATATCGTTTTGTCGATGAATTTCTATGATCATAAAAATGCTCATCGCATGACGTTTTGAAATCGTTGTCTCGTTTTTTTCAAACACCGTTTCGAAGCACTTCTTGTTGATTCCTTCTGATTCGCGCCAAAGAATCGAGAAAATTATGGTAGCCAGACACGCACGCCAACAAGTAGAGATATTCTGCTTTGGTTTGTCGAACTAACGGATCCCTTTATTACTCAGTTATTATCGGTAGGTGAACAGTCCGTTGAACTATAAAAGTTGAACGGCCAGTTCAGCCGTGGAATCGTGTGATATCGGTTGCGAGATGACTCTCTTCGCCAGGAACATTTTTCCACCCTGAGGAATCTCGTAAAATATCAGCTCTTTGGAAAAGTCTCCTCGTCATTTTTCTTCATTTTGACTGGGAAGCGCGCGGAAATAGTCTGATAAGAATGAAATCCCAGCCGCTCTAGACAGTTTTGGAGAAAAAGTTTCTCCAAAAATCACATGCATAATACTCTCGTTCTCGGAATCATATCTGATGCGACCCTTCATGGTTCACTCCCGGTTGGCTCCTGTTGTAAAAGTAATCGACACCTCGGAAAAGAAAGAATATGAAGATGCCAACTCTCGGCGTCTTAAGCGACTCTTAACGGCAAGTGGGAACGACAAATTATCGTCGGAACAGTGAGCATTAAAAGACGGAAAGTCGGAGACGGCGTCACGGGTAAGAGGGCCTGTGACAACAGCCCCGACAGTAGAAAGTTTGACAGCCAAATAAAATCCTGCGGCCATCCAGAAAACTATGTCCAACTTCGTCCGGTAGGCTCGAACGAAAAACTTGCTTGCTTGTGTAGATTGTAGGGAAAGATCGTTCACAAGAACTGAGATCAACTGAATGTAAGCTGCGGGGCCTTCGTACATCACAGGCGTTCCCCTCGTCGAAGCGTTGCGTTTCCGTTGTGTCGTTTTATGTACATTTCCTTGACAAGGCTTTGGTGGGTGATTCGATGACTGCAATTTAGCCTGCCAGTGAGTTGGGGAGATTATCTAGAATCTAACAAAGCGGAAGCAGCCTGATCGACGTTCCATTGATGGTTCCGGAGAGCGTTTTCGCAGACTTGTCTCGACGCGATACCAAGCCTGACTAAATGATCTAGTTTGATTTGACGCAAAGCTCCCTCAATGTTGCCAGGGTTCGCCATGATTGCCGCGAGGCATTCTTCCCGAGAGGACCCTGGCAGAAGGGTTTGCATCGCTAGAATTTCGGTGTTGCTCGGCTGGACGTGAGTTGGTGACGTCTTGAGATTTTCCAGTTCAGGCTGACGCGGAGGCGGAGGTGGAGGTCGGACCATAAACGGTTTCACCTCAGCAGTTGGATTGCCGATTCCCATGAGGGAAACTGCACCGTTCAACTCATCGAACGATCGGATCGTCTTCCGCTGGGAGTTTACATTTACAGGAGTTGGAACTAATGGCTGCTGGTTGCAGAAAATATTCACATTTTGACCACTGGCACCCGCTGAGAGACGTGGATTGTAGGTGGAGGTCGTTGATTTCAGAGGCAATACGAACGCTGTCTGCTGCGGCATGGGTTTGTTGAGCGTTTCCTGAGACCGACTCAAATTGTTACCGAAGTTCATCATCTGACCGTATGGTTTCGAGCCCTTGGCTAGATCCTCCAGCGTGATCATTGCCGATTTCGATGAGGAAGCCAAAAGATCACCCAAACTACCAGAAAACGCACCCAGGCTTTGCGCTTTAGTTTCCGCAACGGCTGGAACTGGCGTAGGCACCAGAGGGACAGACGAGGGAGGCAGAGGTCGATTCGCGGCGGCCACAACCTGTGCGGCTACGAGAGGTTTTTGAGAATTCAGCACCGGATTCCCGCGATTTGTTGCGCCGCTCGCAGTCGGGAAGGCCAAGTTCGGGAGAACTACCGTGGCTTGCGGTTGGTGCCCATTCGACTTCGCTAGAGTTGTTGGCAACGTGATTTTGTTGTTCGGCTGCATGCCGCTTGGTTTACTAAGTAAATTCTCACCAAGACTCGTGGGAGTCGGTGCCAAAACCGGAACCGCCGGAGTTGGAGTCTTAACCAGCGTTGAGTTGAACTCACTGGCAAGTACCCTCATCTGGAGTTCCGCCTTGAGTGCAGCATCAGATGCCGACGCTGCCGCCACCAACAACGGTTTCTTGGTGTCCAGTTGGAGCGAGCTGAACGAGTCCTCAAAGCCGTTCACGGCCCCGTTGCTTCTTGAAGGAGGTAGGCTTTCGTGCTGAGTGCTCTGAACGGCTATGGTCTGTGGTGGACTTTGCTTGTGAGCGGCGCATTTCTGAGCTTGGAGAGCTTTCAGCGCTTCCTCTCGTTTGCGGGCGGCCTGCTGCTCACGTTTAGCTTTTTCTTCGAGAGTTTTTGTTCGTTGTTTAGCTGCAAGATAGCTTTCCAATCGATCCTCGAGGTCTTGTGATTCCTTGTCGGGAGTTTGTGGTGCAGGAATCAGGGGTTGGTTCGACGGCACAGGGCAGCTTGAAGTGACTGGAATTGAACACAGCTGTGGCGTCGCGGGAAGGCTTACTCCGAATTGAGGTCCGAAGAGGTTCCCGTTGGGAGGTGGAGATATCATTATGGACGACAGACTGGCGGGAGCAGATGGAGACAGCGCGTTCGTCGAAGGTGCGAATACCGGAGGACTCGTGAATACTACGGTAGATAGATCTGTCACGGCCGACGATGACGTTGACAACGAGGGACATCGTGTCGCTTCTTTTTTCTTCTCGGGAGGTGGCAACTTCGGAATAACTGCTGGGACCGACGCCGAGCTCCTGAGAGAATCTTTCTTGGGAGATGTCGACGTCCTGATATTGACCATAAAGTTTTTCGTCTCTTCAGGCGAGTCATCGGGGCTGTCATCGAAGGCTGCCCAGCGATCGTCACCAGGCTGGGCGCGAGTCGCGCCAACGTGAGGTTCCGGCTTGACGGCCTGCATCGGCGGGGCTTGGATGATTTTTTGAGTCAAGACCTGAGATGGTTTCGGCAACTGATGAGGCACTGAATCTCTGTGGCCGTTTTGTGTTTGACTCTTTGGCACTTTGCTGGTGCTGCCTCCACCGCAGTCGTTGTCCTTCTTGTCTGTCTTAAGGTACGGCAGATTGAATCGCGACACTGTTTTCTGTGGGGCGACTTCCGATGAGGGTCTCGCTAGGGAGGCGGTTTCTGATTTTGGTCTCGATACAACCGGTGGGGTGTCATCTGAAATCTGAGACAAATCAACATCTGGCGGGAACTCTCTTCGTTCTTTGCGATCTTCCGGCACAGCTTCCTGAATGTTGAGGTAGGTCGCGGGAGGGGCTTCGCCCAAGGCGGACTCGATATTCCGATAACCCTCGTCATCCGTCAGCGGGGGATCGTACTCGGTGCCCCAGAAATTTGAACTGTACGCGGTGTAAACAGATGCTTCGGTAGGAGACTTGCAGTCGTTGAATCTTTGGTCCTCGCTGGCAACAAACTCTTGGAGGGTGTTTGGCTGTGTCGACGGTTTCACGGCCGGCGGGGCGGGGGCTTTGACTACTTTGCTCGGCTCTTGTGAACTTCGCTTGAATCCATTTGGCAACGTGACATCACACACATTCATGTAGGTGTGATCTCGGTCATCCTCATCGTCGTCCTCTTTGACTGGAGCAGGGAGACTGAATGCGTCACCCGTAAAACCATCCATTTCGGGGACTGCACTATAATACCTGCAAACCGAAACGGGAGAGCGTCAAGCTGTGGTTTTTGCTGAGAAATCAAAAGTGGTATCAGGAAATCATCTAGATAACATAGCGGAATCGACGATCCAGGCAGTCGAGGCCTCACGAGCCCAGCATGCGCATCTGCGTTAGGATGGTAGAGGACCTCGAAACATCCTGGAACCGTACAGCTCAGTACATGTTGCAGAACTTTCAAGCTTGCACATCTCACCTGGATGAATTATCGTTCTTCGTGTCGACGTTCTGATATTCGGTCTGAGCTTCGTAGGTGACGCTATCAAAACTGGAATCGCAACCAAAGTAGCTTTCGCTTTCGCCATACATGAGATCCGCGCCAACTGCTGCTGGCTGATTGTTGGAATTTCGGTTTTCCAAATTCTTCGGCGAGCAGCTCGGCGCAGATGGCGGAGGATGTGGCTCATTCGGAGACGAGAGCTCATTTTTGAGGTGTATGTAACTGAACTGCTTGGCCTGTTTCACGCTCTTGGATCTGTTCGGTAGATCTTTCAACCTGGAGAGAGAGAGATATGCATCACATGAATTTGGCGCCCTTGTTGAAATATGTACAGCATCGATAATCCGATCAATGGCTCGAAGTCTTTGTCAACGCATACCATGAGGCAGGCTTTTTTGGCAACGGAGGAAGGCCCAAAACGTCTTCGGGTTGCACTGGGTTACAGAGGTACATTTGGTCGATGTGCCCCGGACTTCCCCATTTCTTGCCCGAAGCATCGCAATGGCCCGTGTGAATGAACGAATGCCTTAAAGGCGCTGAAATGTCCTTGGAGCCTTTCGTCGAGGTCGAGTCGCAATGATTTCGGGGGAAGAGACCAACTTCAAAAGTTCGAAGGTTTTGACCTGTGGACGGAACGCAATACGGAATCTAGACCACATGTTTCGCTAGCTCCGCGGAGGCTGTCGACTAGTGGAATCAGTTCCCGCGATCCCGCTCTCAAGTTTCTACGAAAAGGAAAGAGAACTGACCTTTCCACCAGTAGTAATCGTTTCTACCCTCGATCACGGCGATGATGTCACCTTCTTGGACGTCTTTCATGCGCAGCTCATTATCCTGGAGAGCGGTTGAGGTTCCGGGTGATTGGGGCAACTTGACAAGTTTCAACAACTGCGGCAAGTTCGCGGATATGAAGTCTTTGAGAGCGCTGAAAGTGGGTCTCAGCTCTGGAGTCTCATGCCAGCATTGTAGCATCAACTGGTAAAGGTCGTTGGAGCAGCCCGAAGGATGCTCGAGGCGTTCTCCTGAAAACAGCAGAAACTTTCAGTCCTTTTTCTCCTAGAATGTTGCTGACGTGATATCTGAAATGAATTGCAAAATGAGGGAAGAACTTGTACGCTCTCGGACTCACCCTCAGCGTCGATCTTTTTCAGAATTTCGGCCCCGTTGAAACCGCTCCAAGGCTCACGACCGAATGAAAACATTTCCCATAACGTGACTCCATACATCCACGTGTCGGAAGCGTGCGAAAAGATTCTGGACGTGAGGCTTTCAGGAGCACACCAGGGCATTGGAACCTTGTGGTGCTCCGTCATCACGTAGCAATCCTGATCGCCCTTGAGGTTTCGCATCAAACCGAAGTCACCTATCTTGATCTTCTCTATCGACGACAATAGGATATTTCTGGGGATGGATAATACCGGTACCATAATTAGCACGTGATGTTTTGACGGAAGTATTAATTGGCAGAAATTCCCCAATGTCAACAATCGGAAGCGTCGTTCACACCTCTGACGAGGCCGAACCGGGTTCAGAATAAATATCAGCCTCACCTGCACGCTAAGTCTCGATGGATGAATCTCATCTCTTCTAGGTACGCCATTCCATCAGCTATTTGTACTGCGTAATCGAACAATCGGGTGATGGCTACTTTCGTTCCGTGTTTCTTCAAGTGATCTCGCAGTGATCCTAGAGGAGCCAGTTCGGTGATCATCATGAGTTGAGAGCCCAACACGATGCCGTACAATTTGATGAGATGCGCGTGATTGAGCGCATGCATCGATCCGACCTGAAATTTCCCCGTTTTCTTGATAATGCTTGTCTGAGCTCAGAAACGACGGCAACGACGTTTTTATTCTCTCGAAAATATTCCGTGTCATGAACTTGCCTCTTTGATGAAGTCATCGAAAGTCCCAGTCTGCTTCGGATCTTCCTTCAGAATTTTGCAGGCGACATCGACGATTCGTCCCGTGCAGGTCGTCCATTCGCCCATCATCACGACTCCGAACGTCCCGCCTCCCAGTTTGGTTTTTAGGGTGATTTCTTTCTCGGAAATAAGGCATGTCAGATTATCGGAGGGCTGCGCGCCCGCTGGACTAGGTTGAATCTGTGGATTTGAATAGGTTTCTCCTGATGATTGACGTCGCATTCAAGGTCGCACTAGCAACAAGTCCTGCAGTGCCTCGACAAGTTTAACTGATACACTTTCCCTGCGCAACCAAACTCCTAGGTATTAGTGGCGGCATGTTCAACATCGACATTGTATCGTCTTACAATCTGTTCAGAAATGGTCGCGGAACGCTTTGAATGGCTTGAACCAGTGCTTTCCAACGCTTTTGAAGGATTGAAGGATATTTTTAGAGTCACACGCTAGACTTGTGGGATTTCGTCTCGTATTATCTACGGAAGCCTCAGCCTCGGCGTCTGTTGGTAGAGAACAGCCAAAGTTTAGAGAACAGTGGCCGAATACCATTGTTGAATCGATCGCGAGCTTGACACCATCACGACTGGAGCAAACCACGAACTCGGGATAGTCTTTCGAAAAAAATCCTGGATGAACATCGCAGGGATTTTGTGGTCATCCCAAGATCATAAGCACGCATGACCACCGCGAGGCGAGTCGGTGAACCTTCCCGCGCAGGGTATGGCATCGCATATTCCAACGATGACAACAGGCAAGCGTCGATGTAGGAAGGAAACTGCTGCTTTGTCAGAACCGACAGCGGAGCGCCGTCAGCACCGCGAGTTCCCAAGCTCGAGGCGACTGACGTATTCGCGGCCATCTAAGAATCTCGAGCAGCCGCCAAAGACTCCCCGACCGACTGGGGACTGAACGATCCACGGAACGACGAGACTCTTTCGCAGAGATTGACTGGCAGCCCACAGAGAGGAATTCGGTTCGATGAGCACTCGCGGCGTCGCCGTTGACTCGCTCGCGTACGGCACGCCTCTCCTAGATCCCAGGAACGCGGCTTTCCAGTCACACGAAACGTTTCGCACCGTAGACGACGCTCAGTCATCTATGATTCATTTTGACGAGACAACACCCAATTTACTCTTATCTGTGTCACTTTAAACTGCTCACGACAATTCAGGTATGAATAACAGAAGCAGATGATCCCATTGTTCCGATGATGCAAGGAGATCACAAGACTGAGCGAGGCGATCGTAGTTCCGCCATAGTCATCATTACTGCTGTACGAGTCTGGTTGCTGTTTCCCTAACTTTCGAATGATGCTTGAGGTGGTCCGTCAGGTGGTATCGCCGACTGTGCGGAGTTCTAGTTCATGAAGTAAGCAACAATCCAACCTGACATCGAATAACAATCAGTCTGATGGGAAAACGCGCGCGCACACCGGAAAAAGTCCAGCTGTCGGACGGACGGAAGACCCACGCCACCCATGCGTCCGTTGGTCCGAGCTAGCCAGCGACGACCCGAGCGGACACTGGAGCGACGAACCAGCGTCGATGCTAGGGAGGTTCGGAGCACTGAAATTCGTCACTTCTCGTTCCCGTTCAATGACACATTACGGCACTTGAATGAATATTTTTACTTGCAGGCAGCGAATCAAATAAGAAGCAGTTGATCGACTAGGGAGCTAGATTCAACAGAATGAGATACGATGATGGAATCAGCCGTGATCGGGACGAGCGAGACGAAAACTCAGTCTTCGTGACACTTTATGTCGAAATTTCTGACTATGAATTGGGATGTAGGTGGCCGACGGTTCTCGAAAACCCGCTAATTGATGGTCAAGGTGGCAGACGCATTGGACAATCCGTGGGAACCAGTCGTCGATCTGACATAAGTCGACAACTACTGTAGGAACATATTTCGCGTCGGAGAAACGACACATACGAGTGCGGTATAAACAAAGATTCCCAGGTCCGATCGAGATACCATGGGCAAACGGGTCTCCTTGAAGGGTACTTTCGGAAACATAACGTAGACAGAAACGCCAGCGGATATTTTGAAACGCAAAGCATGTCGCCATGCTCCGCAAGCGGTCGAGTGAGATCGCTCAAGTCACTTACACTGCAACGCGGGGATATCGGATCTGTAGTTTCAAATGGAACCTTTCGTCTCAGTCACGATCAGTCAGCCGGAAGCTGCTCTGGCGAACCGAATCACATCTCTATTTAGGGACCGAAATCCACGGGATAAAGGGTGCCTAATAACCATGAATGCCGTATTCATGTGGCTCGTATTGATTCGTTCATTATGTAAAACGCTAACGGTGCTTGAATAGTGCCAACCTTGCCCTGACCTAGTGTCTGCCGGCAAGTCGACCCGCAAGGATTGATTCGCTACCAATACTTAGCAGTGGTGTGGTTGTGTGCTTCCCTGGAGCGGAAACTTTGCCCCATTCAGAATCACATACCAACGAAAGCACTCTATTTCTACAACACTGATCCACTCACGTCACAGCTATCATTCTTCAGATCGGATCCGGCGTGCGTTGCCAACACTTTCTCCGGAGGAACGAAACCCAACCCCCGTGAGGAAACTCGTTCGATCAAAATACAAAACACGCGAGTTACTCACCACGTTGACTGGACTGCTTTTGCCGCTCTTTGATGTAGTCTTCTCGGGAATGATATTCTTGAAGATGCTCTTCCTCCAACCCCCTTTGCATTTTTTGACGGCATCGAGGAGACGTTTGGCGGCTGGTCGAGCGATGCCGATCTTTTCCAGGTCCTCGGCAGTTACGAAGTCGAAATGTTGGATTCGGGTGATTTGGAGATCTTCACGAATCTTGGTCGCAAACTGTTCCAACTGAACATCGCGACATAGGTCCACCAGCCAATCGGTGGACTCCATGGAGGCGACGTCTTGCACTGAAATCCGAGACGGGACTGTGAAAGCGAATCGAAACATCTCAACCTCAAAGAGCGAGGAAAAGAACGTATCGGGCGAACTCAAAACGGTGCATCAGAAACTCCGCGGGTTGACGTCTGGCATCGCATGCGCTCGGCATTCTCGTCGAACATCTTGAAAGCCTCCCCGCGAGAGCAAATGCTGTACGGTAACGTGTGTTGGGGTAGCGAAGCGAAACGCGCAAATACGCTCCCGATGAAACATCAGGATCGAATTCCGACGACGGAAACCCTCAAAAATTGGGGCGGTTTGGGACGGGGGCGGAGTGGGTTTTGGCGTCAGACCGAAGGCCATCAGCTTAACTTGCAAGGTCCTCGATAACGTGCGGTCTGTTTTTCATTCTCAAAGCCGTGGGCCTATCCTCGCTGAAGAGATGCTGTCTGGTTTCGAGGGAGCAGGTGAAGACAGGTGTGGATCTGAGATTTTCATTACCTTAGCTCTCAGCTGTCATCGAGCTGCTCCAGGATGAAGCGAACTGTCCAAGCAGGCCACATTTAAAAACAAATCACCACACTGTGGTAGAGTGGTCACTCTGACAGCCGCTCACTAAGTGCACTGGAAACGGCAGTCGCTAGACGGAGAAAATTCACTCGTCGCTGCTGCTTCTACGAACGAACTGAGATGCAGCCGGAGTGAGGGAAATCCTGCCTCTCCTCCTCTTTGATTCTCCTACAGCCCGTCAACGGGAGGCCTTTACATTTGAAGCACGCGTCACCCGCCACTCTGGGCTATGTATAGAGACATGGAGACGCAGTATGACCGATTGGTCCGGTCTTTGAGATATCGGAATGAAATGTACGGTTTCCGGGATCGCCGGAGTAATTCCCTATAGGGGATTGGAGACATTGGCGGAATTCCAGGTCGATTACGAGCTCTTCCGGGAGGAAGGGCTTTCCGGCTCCAGGAAGGATTCACAGTATTAGAGCACGATAGGCCTGCGGATGGTCGATCGTCACCTTAGCAGTCCGCTATTTTGTTGGCTAGCCGAATCACTCTGAGAAAGCTATCCGCGCAAACCACCATGTGTCACGACTAGGCTTCTCAAATACCCGCAAGTTTCGGGACCGCGGGTCTCGCGCGGGTTTCGACCCGTGGCGGGAAACCCGCGAGTAAAACCGCAAAATACCCGCATCGTCCTGCCCGACTCGGGACTGTTCTCATTGACCTGGAGAGCAAGGGCGATGAGCTTAATCGTCTCAGATCAACGAAAAAGCCCGCACATTCATGAGCACAACTGATTTACTTTATCTAGGGAACGTTGATCCCACACTGGAGAGCACGCCGTATCACCAATATATTGTTCAGAGTTTCAGCAGTGAGTCTGGCCCTCTTTTCTCTCAGTAGAGAGCGAACTGTACTGAAAACGCGCTCACACTGCACGGATGTAGGGGGAATGGCCTCCAGAACTCGAATGCATTTTTTGAGCAACTTGCCCTAGCCTTCACCGTTTTGGAATCGCACGAGCTCTTCGCGCGAATCTTCTTTCGCGTTAGACTGGTGAACTTTCGTTATGTTATTCGACGACGTGGATGGGCAAAACACAGACCGCCACGAGAGTTCAGATTCTTCCACAGGCACGTTGACCTTGAGAGACCAATCCTCTTCTACCAGCAAGTTCTTAAAGATGATCGAGAATGTATCTCGATCTCGTCTGAAGCCAGTTAGGACTACGTGTCCTCTTTGCATGGCAGTTCATACTCGGCGCGTATCTTGCTCGCCTATGAGCTTCCTTCGATGACGGAGCTTCACTAGACCCGCGACGGATGCTATATCTACGCAAATGTCTCACATTCTCTCTTGCGGTTTTTTTTGCGGTTTTTCCCGCAAGGGGACGCGGTTTTTCGCGGGTAAAACCCGCCGAAAACACGCGGGTCCCGCGGTTTTCAACCGCGGTCCTGAGACCGCTGAGAAGCCTAGTCACGACGCGCGAGCATAGCGAGCTCCTCGTCGATCGCCGCATTGCGGCGGTTCGGGGGACACTCGGAAGATCGTAGCACCGACGAAAGATTTCGCGAGCGCACGAGAGCCCCTAACTCGTGTAAAGGAAGCAACTCGAAGCCCGTCGATAGTACAGATCCAGATGGAGACCTGAACATCGAAAAGACCGCCGACCACTAGCGGACCAAGGGGGGGGGGCAGCGGGGGTTGAGAGGGCAGCCTCTGCCGTCCGTCTTCCAAAAGAGAAATAGCCAATCAGCAATAAGATTCTCTGGACAGTCATTGCTCCTGCTTTGAATTCCAGATTAGCTGATTCGAATAGAGCTCTTTCTTTGCGAAGATTTCCTCCCTGCAAACTGTCTTGGAGCCTCAGAAGTGAGATCGAAGGGCGGCAAAGTATGGGAGCCGCCCCAGGCGGCGACGGGGGCTTTCCGCATTGTCGGTCTCGGAGAAGATTCCGGTTGAAGAACCTGGCATTCAAACGAAGAATTTCACTGCTGCGAACAACTATACTCTCGCTTAAGAAGCATGGGGCTCGAATACGTTTTCAATGCACTGTATTTATTTCTTCATGTGTCTACCGAAGTATTGGCGGTGATATCGACCGAGCGAGCTACCCATAGACAGAGAGGATTTCGAAATCAGCCAGGCATCGCATTCATACTCGGAGAAATCACAAATGTATACAGGCCAAAGCCAGGGACGTCTATCTCGAACTCGAACTTCAAGTCAAGCCCTGGTGTCCACCGTAGACATCGCACCGCCGTCATTATCCGCGCGCACTTCTTTGCGATCACTGAGACCGCAGTCGCTCACTTTGTCTTCCTTGTACTTGTGTCGGAGAGCGGCGAGGAACTCTAGGTAGAATGCCTCAGATTTGTCTTCGTCCATGGCATTCGGGAAAGTGGTCTTGTTTCCTCTGACCACCGCGAAGAAGCTGGCTTGGCTCACGCAGAGGATTTCAAGGCCTTCCTCCATGACGTTCCGACGAGAGTTTTTCTGATCCGTGGTGAAGAATCTGAGATTCAGAATTTTCTCGACCATGTACTCGATGTCCTCAGACGTGTCGTCCTCGTGGAAGCCTAAAGGAGGGGTTTAGGTTGGTCTTAATGTGGTAACGGCTTTGAATCTACATTCTCACACAATATACCCTGTGGGATTCTCTGTAGAGTTCGTAAACTCACCGACTTTCACGCAGAGCCCTCGTTTGATTGAGGAAATGATGTGCCATTCGGTTTCGACACCAGCAGCTGAAACTCGTTCGATCGTAGCCCTCATGTTTTGAGTTGCTTGTAGCTTTGGGTACTTCAACGGGAACTGAAAACTAACTTCTGAAGTGAGCCAAGAGAGAATCCTCGTTCTTGTGACTTCGCTTCACGGTGGAGGTCTTTATATTCTGGGTCAACACCCTCAGAAGAGCACCTCGCCCATGTTGAGTACCAGGGCCGAGTTTTCGAAATAGGAGCGTCACTCTAGAAGCCGCGAGGATATTCCCACGAGAGATATTCGCCGACGGTGTTCTCGGCCGAGACTCAGGGTGGGGTTCAACATGCGGCTCCGCGGTTCGAGTTGTGCAAAGAGCTCGTGGTATCATCTTCTTGTTTGAACATCGCAGTTAACCGAGTTCTTTCTATAATGAAGCGAATGGCAATAAGGTTGAGGCGACCACATTCTCGAGTCCAGTTAATTTACGTTTTTCTCCTCGGGCTCCTCAGCTCGATCCGTCTCTTTTGGAGGCGGATGCGAGGGAGACCGATTCGTGCATTCCGCTACACACACAACTCCCGATTAAGGACTCATTATTAATGAATCATTGGAATGAGATGCCCCCATGCCAGGTGCACTACGAACTCTGAAGACGGCTCGGTATCCCAAGCCACCTTCGCAGGTTCAAGTAGGAACATGGGCGTAAGATCGTCACCGGTTTTTCGTGGCCGAAGTCGTGGAGTACCGGGATCATTGTTGAGAGGGAACTCCCTCGTCGCTTCCTGATGCCAGAATGGGTGAAGAGTCCGTAACGATTGAATCCTCTCGACGCGTGGATAAGTATCTCGGAACAACCTCCGATGTACGACATGAAGATGAACGATCACTGCAATCCCTGGGGTCCGAATGTTGGCCATGATATGATGAAATAGAAGAAACTCCTTAAATCAACACTTTGTAGAAATACCGGGGAGATAATCACTGCAGACTAGCTCTATGGGGCGGAATTCAGAACCGAATTCCAAAATGTCCGTGCAATAGAATTCCTCAGAGCATAATACCTAATGAGACCAAGTACCGGATTCGTGGTCGACTGATAATTGTGTTCCTCCATAGATGTAATTTGGCGTTGACGTAGGAAACCGGGATGCTGTAGCCGTTTTGGCAACAACGAGCTTGTCTTCCTGTCGCTGCCACGACCTCGATTACTTGAGATTGAAGAAACGTATGCTGGGGAGGAAAGTATTTCTTCATGGACTTTCAATGTGGGTTTGAATCCTCGCAGTGACCGTGCGGAACGATACAATATTTTCTATACAGGGACGTTGAACCTGTTTTCGAGTCTCCGCTTCCCAGGATACTTCGTCGGATCGTCAGCGAGATAACTACTGTGACGTGACGTCAATAGGTTGTGGTGATCTGACTCTGTTGCTTTGTCTCAGGGAAGGACCTTGCTTCGCTAACCCATTCCACTGTTTACCAGCAGGCTTAGAAGCTGTTTCCGTAGCTTCCGCAGGTTCTTCTTGAAACTTTTTCTCGAATCTTCTCCTCGGTGATTCTGACAACGGGGTCGATTCTCTGAATCTCACTGGTGACTCTCTAAAATCGGGAAAGTCATAGGTTTTCCGCACTCGGGCTGCTGCTATGGTAAGCGCGGCTTCGATCCGCTGCATCCTGGAGCCCAGTTGGTTGAGTGCGATGAACATTTTAAGCGGGAGGGAATGAGAATTTTCTTTTGGGGATCTATACGTGATGGCTTTGTGAATATAAACCACGCATCCAGAGGAACGCGATCGGAGTGATGTAGACAAGCGACGCGATAGGCGGCAAAATTCGATGATTTTTGTCCGTTGTCGATCAACGCTTTTTGGCGCCCCCCTCAACGTACTGTCCTGTACAACGAACCGATACGTGGAACGGATCAGGTTCGTTGAACGGAACCCTTCTGTACTCGTGACATAGAGCGGCGTATTTCAAGGCCCATTGCAAAATCGCTGGCTCGATCAAAAGGTTTGTAGTGAAAAGCAGCAACAATCAAGAATGGACCTGTCGAGTTTGCTCTGGAGTTGTGAGGAGAAACGAAACTAGAACCCCACCCATGTAATGGGCGCGTGTCCGGCGATCACAGTGTTCACGTATTGGATCTGGTCAAGCATCACCGTCAGGGACGCGTCCTAGGACACGATCTTTGACGGAAGTTCTTGATTTGCGGAAAGCGCCACACGAGTGAGTTCTTGCAAACGGTCTTGATCTTCGCTGGTCGAGTCTATGACGATGTTCGAAACGTTGAGTTCAGACGACGAGTCCGAAAGCGCGCAGGTCTAGAAGGTCTTCAACCGCGCGCTGCCAGCAGGGTTCGTAAGCGAGTATATCCTCGCGCAGTTCTCTCAGGAGTCGCTCTCCTTGGGACAAAAGTGCTTCCAATTGCAGCGAAGCAAACACCAGTGGGCACATGGGAAGCAAGAGGAACCACATCCTATGATTTCCGTGCTCCGATGATGATCTGAGGAAGAATCTGCGGAATGGCTCTGCCAGGACATGCCCTGTTCCTCACGAGAGGTCAGCCGCCGCGGCCCCCCGCCAACGGAAAAAGGAATGGTAATCCGGCATTCAGGAGAATAGGTCCTCGTTGCGGCACTCCGAGGGATCCTTCACGAGCTTTAGCATCCCATACAGTGGCGCAACCAGGATTTTTCGTCAGGTCCGCTAAACCAAAGCGAGTGCCAAATGTTTTTTACCACGTGCCCATTCGCGTGGTCGTTAATTTGAGCGCAAATAAAAAAGAGCGCAGGGAGGAAAAGCGCGCGAGTAGAATCAGAGCGCGGGTAGAATTTGAGCGCGGTTAGGATGTGAGCGCAGCTAGTATATGAGCGCAGGTGGATTTTCGGCGCAACTAGATTTTGAGCGCAGGTAGATTTTGAGCGCAGGGAGATTTCGAGCGCGGCGTTATAGCGCGCATGTTAATTGAGGGCACGTATAAATTGAGCGCAAGAGAAATTGAACGCTCCCGCGTGAACACTGCGCCGACAAACTGGAAAACGCGGCCCCGTTCTCTACCCAACAGAGTGACTCTGAACGGTGTCCTCCCGTTTCCCCGAGACTATGGATGCAGATGGCAGGGGATTGGGTGAGGTTGAGTTTTGGGCGAGCGAGCGAGCATATTGGTCACACCGTACTGGCAAGCAGCGCAATGACAGCCGGGATTTTCGTAGGTATCAGAAACTGGCCGATCATGGATGCAGATGCAGGGGACAGGGTGAGGTTAGGTTAGGTTCTGGGCGAAGCGAGCGAGCATACTGGCCACACCGTCCTAGCAAGCAGCTTTTTGAATATTTTCTGGCTGAATCTCTTGAATCGCCGCCCCTGGAAGAGTGCCGCCCGGGGCGGATTCGCATTTTCGCGAGGATTGATGCTGTTAGATCCCATTGCGTTGCGTCAGTGACAGAGGCGTGGGTGGAATTTTTTTGGGACGTACAAAGCGATCGAATGCGGTGTGTTGACTCTTCGTCGCGTTTTCTTGCGCTCAATTTATACGTGCGCTCAATTTACATGCGCGCTATAACGCTGCGCTCGAAATTCACCTGCGCTCAAAATGCACCTGCGCTCAAAATCTACCTGCGCTCAATATTTACCTGCGCTCAAAATCTACCTGCGCTCAAATTCTACCTGCGCTCAAATTCTACCCGCGCTCTCCTTCAGAATGCGCTCTAATTCTACTCGCGCGCTTTTTCTACCTGCGCTCTATTTCGTTTGCGCTCTTTTTATATAGCACCGCCCATTCGGAAGGGGATTCTGTAGAATCACTGTGAAATTCCGCGACGAACTTAAAGATGGATTAAGATATGTTGCGTAACGATATTGCCAACACGATATCGCGATACTCCGCACACCCGAGCCCCATCGAAATCAAAGATGAAAAATTACGCAGGAGCGACTTCGGAGATATCGAGTTCGTGGCCTTTCCACGCGCAAGGCTGTGGAATATTTCTGTGCGGCTTTGAGAAATACCCTAATCGGGAGGACGAACTTCTGACCCCTTCTCCTGCGGAACTTCTCACCGGAAGAAGTGATGGTAGATCAGTATGCCTCTATTCGTCGTACCAATCGGCCAGGTCCGCTAAGTCCGCTAAAAAAAAATCCAGGTCCGCTAGAGCGGACCTGGCGCCCCCCTGGTTGCGCCACTGATCCCATATGATCCTTACGAGAAACAAATGGGTTTCGTCTGGGGAGACTCAGAAATGGTTCAGAAGACCAATCAGAGTACGGCATGTAAACAAACGCATGTGCGGTTCCAGCAGGGCCCTGCAAGACCGCGAAATCACGAGGGGCCTCGATGCCTTTTCATGCGCTTTCTTCGAACCGCGTTTGCTACATTCAACTCAAGGCGGTTGCCTGAGGGCCAGCTCGGGGCTCACAACGCTCTCGAATTCAGAGCTCGAAAAGCATTCATATTGTGGTTCCGAGTTGGGATCTAGTTCGCATCGCGATCGCTCATGTTAGAGCCGTTGTGATGCGGTCGGTTACCCATTGCGCATTGAGTCTATGTGGATCTGCCTGAAAGTGAATTTATCGTTGGTCAATTTGTCCGGAGGGAAAGGAAAGAACTTTCCAGGTTGGCGCGGCTTCGATGTGAGCTGATTGTGGAAAAAGAAGTTGAATATGGCGGACTCCGACTTACTGAAGCGAGGTGAGCAATACGAAGGTACAGGGGGATAAGGGGACGATTCTTAGCTGAAGTTAGAATTTCGGATTGCGTTGGCGGTTATGATCCCCTTCCCTAGTGAACCATTTTGGCGTGAACAGATCCTCTCTATCACGCTTGGTTTTCGAGATACACGCAAATGAAAAATGAGGGTTATTCTTGACGCACGTTTTTTTCAGTGATTGTCCAAAGATCACGGCGTGGAAACGAAAAGAGCTAGAGACTACAGCTTGATCGCGTTTGAAAACTGACAAAGAACACCACGAAATAATGTTCTTCCCACTTTGATCATTCGACTTCTTCCATCGGTTGGAAGCGATTTTTCAGTGAGAGACGAAAAATTTCAGCTGTTTTTCGCTCGGGGAAATGTCTGATCGTTGAGTGAACTGCGCCGTATGCATTTTTTCGGAAACCTTATGCCTCTACGGAGGTAACGCAACTCGTTTGGAGTTGTTCTGCCAACGCTCAGAGTTGTTATCTCGGGTTTTTCCACCGAGACACCCTTTTCAGGGAAGTGTCAGACGCTAGGTTGGAGTTCTGGGACGAGAGTTTGAGAATGGATGCGCACGATCTTCTGGATTTACGTGGCGTCATCAATAGTTTCCAAATACATACGGGAAAGAAAATATCTTGCTCGAATGAGTCTGGCTCTTTATAGAAACCCCCATAGACAGAGTGCTCAAGCCGACGACGAAGTTAACCCTTAGGAGCTCTACGGCGCGCTCTATCCGGGATTCGCTCATATCTTTTCTCCCTTATTCATTTGGAGAAAAATGATTGGATCATATGAGAAATCCTGAGAATTTCGTTCCGAAACTCCGACCTAGCGTCTGACCCCTCCCTTGTTAGTACAGTAGAATCTCGTTATAACGGACTCCAAGGGACCGGCGATAAGAGTTCCTTATATCCGAGGTCCGTTGTATCCGAGTCACCCCTGGAGACCCCCAGGGCGGTTTCAATTCACTTTGGATGATTCGACGAGAGATTCCAGGCTTCCTGTCTCAAATGGATGGTACGGCCGAAAATTCAAAAAAAAGCGCAGGACTGAACACCACAGAAGGGTTCCGGCTTTGATTGGTCCACCAAGATACCTCCAAGCCTCGCTAGCTCTGATACCGATTATGAGCAGTGATCTGCCTTGGAGTTCGGCTTAATGATGATTCATGCGATACTTCAAACGCGGGTTCCCTCTCAAATCATGTCGGAGTCGATTTTTTTTTGTCCGAGTTTGCTAGATTATGGTCCCGTATAACCGAGTTGCTAAACATTGGAGGTCCCATTCAGCTCTTCAGAAGCCTTGACTTGTTTTTTTGGTAATTATCTTGCTGGAAAACCAAATCTGGACGTATCTTCTCGGCGGCAAACGACAGCAAGCTGTTCTCCAAGATCTCCCCGTACATGATAGCCTTCATACGCTCCTCTACCAAGACCGATTCAGGACGGAAAAAAAAATACCCAATACCCAGACCCCATTCGTCTGTCCGGAAACTTCTGTTCACAACTGTATATCGAATATCTCGTTCACAGAATTGTACTACCTGATTGCAAGGTTTTTGGACGGAGGCCCATGCAAGCAAGCGGCCCGAGCGGTCCGAAAGGAAATCGATGAGCATAAGGTATGTGCCCTTTTCTCCAAATCTGGATACGAGAGACGAATCGATAGCAAGACTAAATTCCAAGTTGTGGAGTATGCCGGTTCATTGTTTCGTGGACCCGTGCGGTGGTTTTGAAATCAATCATTCATTGAGCTTCCGTGAACGAACCCTAAGTCAGTTGAATTCGCAGTTATTGCCGCAACTCACCGATTGGATCGGGAATAAACATGACATAACCATGGAGCGTCGCGGGCGGAAGATGCTGAATCCCATGACTACTTTGTGTCCTTCAGTGGCGATACCGACCGAAGCCCGCCGGTTGACGACGAGCAGAAACCTGCTCAACATTGCACCCGTCGGCACGTCCAGTAATTCATCATTATCCACATTGTCAAGCCTTAGAGAACCCGATTTTCAGCTCTCTGAAAGCTCCTAGGATTGGAGGAACCGGCCTCATTCTAAAGTTCTCAATCTTGTTCTTCACAGTTACGCGGAGTCGGAGGGGTAACGAAGTTCGCGACGAGGCACGGAGCGCGAATACATCCAGCTCTGGAACGGAAGAGGACGAAGGAGATTCGGAAGGCACTAGTCAGGAAGAGGTCGAAGAGGACCGGCGATCGGGTTCGGAACAGAATCCGGACAGCACGGTGAGAAGATCGGCCCATCAGAGGGACTCGAAGAAAGCGGCCAAGAGTCGATCTGCAGCTCGTGAGAGGAAGTCATCGCGTTCCAAGAAGCGAGCCAGACGCAGGCAGAAGAGAGCAGCAGAGAAAGATGACGATGAGGAAGAAATCGAGCAGGCTGGCCCGTCCTCCCGGCGGAGACCTCGCGCGCTCCAAGAGAAGTACCGCCCACCCGATTGGCTCACCGATACGATTCCTCGACGGACGCCATACCTCCCACAAGTTGGAGACATCCTCATGTATTTCCAGCAAGGTCATCAGCTGTATTGCGACGCAGTGCGCAGCCAACGCCTTTACAAGCTGGAGAAACATCATCGGTTCCAATGGAATAAGAAGTTACGTGAGCAAGAGAAAGTTCGCGTACTCGACGTCAAGTTTGAGCTTCTACCTCCGAGGCTGTGCTGCCTCAAGGTCGAGTGTACCGACCCGAGCAGCCCGGGCAGCGATGAGGCTTTCTGGATCCGTTACCACTATACTCCTTATGTCATCGACTTCTTGATCCTCCATCAAATCTTCCAAACTGCCCGAGAACGCGACTGGAAAGCGGGCGACCGCTTCCGCTCCATATTCGAAGACAAGTGGTGGCTTGGCACGATAATCGCACGCGAACCGTATCAGAAAGAGTTTCCTGATTCGATGTTCCAGTGCTTCAGGGTCAAATGGGATAACGGCGAAGAGGAACAGATGAGTCCTTGGGATTTCGAGCCCGTGGATCACACGCGACTCCCCGCAACCAATGGTGGTGGAGTTGATATCACGCCTGGTGAGCGTGAGGCGCTGCAGTACGTGCCATCGCAAGATGATTTCGACACCGAGTCCCGTGATGCGTTCCGAGCCCGAATGATGGCGAACCTCAATTTCATCATGGGGTTGTCGATAGCGGAACCTTTCTTAGTACCTGTTGATCTCAATAGTTACCCCGACTACGCGAAAGTTGTAGCCTATCCCATGGATCTAACGACAATCAGGTCACGCCTGGAGAACAACTTCTACAGACGGAAGGAAGGCATCAAGTTCGATGTTTCGTACATCCAATACAACGCGTACCAATTCAACGAGTCCTCGTCTAGGATCGTCGAGCTAGCGAGGCGCGTGACCGACGTGCTGCTGCAGGTCATCAATGATGTCGGTTCCGATGACCCACGCTTGATTTATTGAAGTCTTACCAGCGGAATCTTGGCCGCTCATAGCGACCTGAGCTCCCACTACGACTCAGGAGGACCCGGTCCCAGCAGAAAGTGAGTACAAATATCCATCTCGACGCCTCAGGCGAACGGGTGCCGTGGCCGGTGATGTGCCTGCCAAATGCCAATCACTGAAGTTTGTTATAACATCCAGTGCTATCTGCGTTTCAGACTGTATTCGAACAACTATACGGGTTCGAAAACGCTGTAAAAGAAGATTGGAAAGGAAATTTGTCGGCCAAGCACTCGCACTGTATCAAATTGGAGAGAAGATTGCGCTAGGCTCGTGGCGACGCTAAATCAGCTCGATAATGCCCAACCGTTCAGAGCACCCGTTGATCTCAAGGATTGCCCCGATTACTCCGAAGTCATCGACACTCCGATGGATCTCAGTGAGTGTGTTTTGATATCCTTTGGACCCCGTCATCTTCCATTTTTTGTTCAACCTGACGCTCGACCGGAGAAATGGAGATTTTCAACCTTTTTTTCTAGCTTCGTTCTAGCTTCGACGGGAACTGGAAACTAAATTGTGAAGTAAGCCAAGAGAGAAACCTCGTACTTGTGAGTTTGTTTCACGGTGGAGTTCTTCATAAGCTGGTCCATCACCCTTAGAAGAGCACCTCGCCCATGTTGAGTACCAGGGTTGAGTCTTCGGAAGAGGTGCCTCACTCCCGGAACCGCGAGGATATTCCAACGAGAAATTCGCCGACGATTTCCGCGTGCAGCATATCTCTCAGTAAAGAAACTTGTGGATCGATAACGTTATCAAAAATCCGTATTTATTCCTGAATGCCTGCATCGATGTATGAGACCATGAAACCGACCATGAAAGTCTGGAGCAACTCTCGACACGGGGTTCTGGACCTTTTCTTCCAAATGTTAGAGGGCAAGCTCTGGCGTCCACCGAAGACATCGCATCGCCATCTTTCTCCGCGCGGATTTCTTTGCGATCGCCGAGACCGCAATCGCACATATTTTCGATCTCGTACCCAGTAGCCGAGCGAGGGGGTGGGGAAGGGGCGTTCCGACCCGGGCCCCGAGGCTGAGCTGGGCTTTCTTGGGGCCCCTCGAGCCTCAGGACCCCACAAATGAGGCGAAACAAAGGCAAAACGAGTGTACATACAGGCCATATTTGAGGTAATGAGAAATTAGGGGCCCCATACCGACTTTCCGCCCCGGGTCTTGCCACGCCACTGCTTGTACCCAAGTCGAAAAGCGGCGAGGAATTCCAAGTAGAATGCCTCGGATTTTCCTCCGTCCATGGCATTCGGGAACGTGACCTTGTTTCCTGAAGAACAACGTCCGAAGGGTTAGTAACTATATATAGAGGAAGAGGTGTCTGAGTTCCGAAACTACGAGAGTATTCCAATGACAAGATCCTGGACTGTGTTCTCTGCCGAGGCTGAGCTTGAGGGTTCAACCGGGGGTCCCGCTATTGAGGCACTGCCAGGTGCTCGCGGATTCGTCTTCGGCGCGGAGATGATTTCCGCGCGTTGGAGTTTAGCGCAGACCAAATCCGGCGCGGGGCGGATGTCAGCGCAACGGTTTCGGCGCAGTTTAATTCGGCGCTTCTCAAGACTCCTAATGTCAGTCTTGACCGCCGGAGAGAGGGAGCGAGTTCCTTGTCGATTGATCGTAACTCAACGCACTTCTCTAATTGGGTACCGTAATTGAGACTTTTCGGAAAGGTCGTGCTCAACATGAAATACTAAGAGTTCGAGCTCTGATGAATGCTAAATTGGAATATTGAGACTTGCCAGCATGTTGGATCGAATCCTGAGTTGAATGGAAAATTGAGCTTCATTCAGGTAGATTTCAGCTAGTACTTTGGATAGAGAGGAGGAACTGAAGGGATATATGGAGACGGCAAACTCCTGTTATGAACGTTTCCCCGTGAACCAGGCATGGCTTCGTCGACCTCTTCTCTCTTTATCGCTGTTCTCACGATGGCTCCATCAGCACGATCACCCTCGACCCATTTGATTGCATTCAAAATCTCGAATCCGTACGTTGGAATGGCCCCCTGACTGTAACACTAGCGACTCGCTGAGGTGCGTTACGCTGAAATTCGAATGCGCGGTAATCAACGTTGCCCGGGACTCGACCTGCGCGGAGATCGACTGCGTTGGAATCGAGCCTGCGCTGTTTTCCATCTGTGCTGAATCCACTCCACGCCGTTTCATCAATCTCCTCCAGGCTAGAACGAATAACATCGGGAGCGGCGCGTTCCTGAGATCATTCGGCGGAATCGCAGCAAAAAGAAACTCCAGCGTGGCCCCGACTTCGAATGCACCACGGCATCCACATTGGGACTCTATATTTGTCACTTCTGGGAAGAACTATCCGTGGCAACTTCAGCAGAGGATTTCTCACGGTCGAGGGGCCGCAGGGAAGGGAAAGTAACTCAATCGAGCGATGCTTCACTGTAGCGCTCGGAAATCATGGATTCCGGCACGACTGGAATCACAAAAATGTCTCCACTTGCTGGTGAAATATCTCAGTTCGGGAGGGGAATTCCGTATCAACGGGCAACTTGGCTCCCAGTGAACGAACATATGATTCGATATTGTTTTTGGAGAGCGATCTTTATTCCCGAATACTGGCACTTTTGAGTCGGCAATGATACCGAACGAACAGGACAGGCAGTCATCAACAGTGAGAGTACAGATTACAAAAAGCTCGCTATTTCCTTCGCGAGGGCGCTCAAGCAGCTGCTCTAGCACCCGCACCAGCTATTCAATCCACGACAGGAAGACCTTTCATTGAGTTAATCCAGGTCAAGCTCTGGTATGCACCGTTGACATAGCAGCACCATCACTGACCGCTCGCACATCTTTGCGATCGCTGAGACCGCAATCGGCTACTTTATCTTTCCTGTATTTCCGTCGAAGAACAGCGAGGAACTCCAAGTAGAATGCCTCGGATTTCTCTTTGTCCATCGCGTTCGGAAATGTGGTCTTGTTCCCTGGAGAATATAGTAACATGGTCTCGTTAGGAACTGTCTGTCGAAAGCAAGTGGCTAATTATCAATCGAGTCAAGAACAGTGTCCTCACCTCTCACCACTGCGAAGAAGCTGGCCTGGCTGACACACAGGATCTCCAAGCCCTCCTCAACAACATTCCTTCTGAAGTTCTTCTGATCAGTGCTGAAGAATCTGAGGTTCAAGATCTTCTGCACCATATACTCGATGTCTTCGAACGTGTCGTCCTCATGGAAGCCTGGAACAGGTCAAAGTTAGTCTGGATGTGATCACGGCGCCGGCGCGGCGTTGAATCTGTATCCTCGTGACAGGTACTACTCATATGGAGTAGTATTGGCAGAGTTCTCCTACTCACCGACTTGTACGCAGAGCCCCCGTTTGATCGAGGAGATGATGTGTGATTCGGTTTCGACACCAGCGGCTGAAACCTTCTCGATCGTAGCTTTCATGATTTCAGTTGCGACAGGCACCTGGGAGTTGGACGGAGTCTAGAGTCTGCGTTCCGAAGTGAACCAGAAGAAATTCTCGTGCTTTTGACTCTAGTTCACGCTGGGACTGTTTAAATCGAGTTCCGCTCCTCTCCACAGAAGCACCTGGGGGAGCAAACGGCAGAAGGCTGAACCCATGTTAACCCCCCCTCTCCGAGCTGAGAACGGCATCTCAATAGCCCCATCTTCCTGCAAGAACATGATACGAAGATGCACGAAACGGGGTTCGTACATTCCGCTGCATTCACAACGCCCGGTTCAGGATTTATTATTGATGAATCATTGCAATGAGATGCCCCCATGCCAGGTGCGTCACGAACTCTGCTCGATATCCCAAGCCATCTTCGCAGGTTCGAGTAAGAACATGGTCGGAGGATCGTAACCGGTTTCCCATGGCCGAAGTCGTGGAGTACCTGAATCATTGTTGAGAGGGAACTCCCAGGGGCGTATACTCATGAAAGTTCACCGGGTCTACCCTTTCTACCTTGGAAACCCTTCCGAGATAGTATGAAACTGATTTTTTGAGAGGGGGGGGGCATTGGCCCCCCCCCTGGATACGCCCTTGGGAACTCCCTCGTCTCTCCCCGATGACAGTATGAGTGCAGAGCCCGTAACCATTGAATCATTGCGACATGTGGATAAGTTCGATGTATATTTTACAGCGGTCGATGTACGACATGAAAATGATAGATCTCTACAATCCCTAGGGTTTAAATGTTCGTCATGATATGAAGAAACTCATCGGTTCAACACTTTGTGGACATCCCGGGGAAAAAATCACCGCAAACTAGCTCTATGTGACGGAATTCAGAACCGAATCCCAAAATGTCCGTGCAATAGAATTTCTCCGAGCATAATTCCTAATGAGACTAACTACCAGATTTGTGGTCAACTGATAAGTTTGTTACTCCATAGGTATAATTTGGCATTGACGTTGGAGACGGGGATGCTGGGGCCGTTTTCGCAACAATGCGCTTCTCTTCCTGTCGCTGCCACGACCTCGACTACGTTAGCTTGAAGGAACGTATGCTTGGGAGAAAAATATTTCTTCATGGACTCTCAATGTGGGTTTGAATCCTTGCAGCGACCGAGCGGGACCATAGAATATGTTCTATCTAGAAACGCTGACGCTGTTGTCGAGTCTCCACTTTCCAGGATGCTTCGTCGGATCATCAGCGAGATGATTACTGCGACGTGACGTCAATAGGTTGTGGTGATCTGACTCTGTTGCTTCGTCTCAGGTAAGGACCTTGTTGCGCTAACCCATCCGACTGTTTACCAGCATGCTTGGAAGCTGTTTGATTGTAGCTTTGATTGAGATACCTCAGAATGGTCGTGTTCAACATGAAATACTTAGAGTTCGAGTTCTAATGAATGTTGGAGTGGAATACTAGGACTTGCAATGAATGTTGAATCGAATCCTGGACTGAATGGAAAATATGGCTTCATTCTGATAGATTCCAGCCATAACCTCGGGCAAAGAGGAGGAACTGAAGGAATATATGAAGACAGGAAACTCCTATGGTGGGCATTTCCCCGTGAACCGGGCATGGCTTCGTCGACTTCTTCTTCTCACTCGCTAATCTTACGATGCCTCCATCAACACGATTCCCCTCGACATACCCATTTGATTGCATTCAGAATCTCGAAACAGTACGTTTGAATGGTCTTCTGACTGTCAGACCAGCAACTCGCTGGGATTTGTTTTGCTGAGATCCACTGCGTTGAACTCAACTACGCGGCAATAAACGTTGCGCGGGACTCGACCTGCGCGGAAATCGACTGCGCTGACATTGAGCCTGCGCTGTTTCCCACCTGTGCTGAATTCAGTGCACGCAGTTCCATTGGTCTCCTCTCCATGATGAGGCTAGAACGAATAACATCGGGGCGCGGAAAGAGAATCCTGTTTCGTAGGATCGTTTCCTAGAATACAACGCATCTTGATCCGAGCGGACTGAAGGAAATTCGCGGCGGAAACCCCAAATGTTATATCCGAATGGATCGCCGCGCGTCGCAAGAAACTTCGAGTGTATCTGGAATGATGAACCGCTGTGATCCGTTCAGGAGCCGCTACAGACGCATGACGGCAATATGATTAGATTTATCCTTAAGCAACGGTACCATTCCATAAGGCCTCTGAAAGAAGTCTCTTCCTTCACAGTGCGAACCTGACGGCAGGGTTCCTAGGTATCCATGCCAGGTAGCAGACGCCGACGAGGAATATGGGCCCCGGTAAACACCAGAACATTCGGAGTCTCCAACGGGATACTTATTCAGCGGGTTAAGAAACAAGATCCGTGTGATCCACTGCAAGCGCAAGGTGCGTTCCTGAGATTATTCGATGGAATCCCTACAAAAAGAAACTCCAGCATGGACACGACCTCGAGTGCACTACGGCATTCACATTTGAGTACTGTGTTTGCCACTTCTGGGAAGGACCAGCGGTGGCGACATTAGCAGAAGATTTCTCACGGTTGAAGGCCCAGCACGGCGACTTTGGGGAGCACGAGGAGCCTAATCGAGCGATGCTCCACTCTAGCGCTCAGAAATCATGGATTCCGGCACGACTGGGATCACAAAAATGTCCTCACTTCCTAGTGAATGATCTAAATCCGGGAGGGAAAGTTCGTATCGACGGACGACTTGGCTCCCAGTGGAGGAAGGTGTGATTCGATATTGTTTTTGAAGAGCTATATTTATTCACGAATACTGGCATTTTGGAGTCGGCAATGATACCGAACAAACAGGATACGTTATTATTCACAGTGAGAATGATTGTGATCGTCCGAACTCGACCATGATCTTCTGAACTGATCACGAAGGGATCGCCGGGAAGCTGAATAGGTCTTTCTATCATGCAGCGTTTCTCGAGACGAGTTCGCGGCCTCCCTTGTCTCTCTGGCACTCGCAGAAGCTAGTCGATCCTCGACAGCGAGAGCCTTCATTGAGATAGGTGATCCAGGTCAAGCTCTGGTATCGACCGTTGACATGGCAGCGCCATCACTGACCGCACGGACATCCTTGCGATCGCTGAGACCGCAATCGCTCACTTTATCACTTCTGTATTTTCGTCGAAGAACGGCGAGGAACTCCAAGTAGAATGCCTCGGCTTTTTCTTCGTCCATCGCGTTCGGGAATGTGGTCTTGTTACCTGGAGAATAACATGGTCTTGTTAGGAACGGTCTGTCGGGAGCAAGTTGGGTCGCTATCAATTGAGTCAAGAACAGTGTCCTCACCTCTAACCACTGCGAAGAAGCTGGCTTGGCTGACACACAGGATCTCCAACCCCTCCTCAACAACATTCCTTCTGAAGTTCTTCTGATCAGTGCTGAAGAATCTGAGGTTTAAGATCTTCTGCACCATATACTCGATGTCTTCGAAGGTGTCGTCCTCATGAAAGCCTGAAACAGGTCAAAGTTAGTCTGGATGTGATCACGGCGCGGCGTTGAATCTGTATCCTCATGACAGGTACTACTCATATGGAGTAGTATTGGCAGAGTTCTCCTACTCACCGACTTGTACGCAGAGGCCTCGTTTGATCGAGGAGATGATGTGTGATTCGGCCTCAACACCAGCGGCTGAAACCTTCTCGATCGTAGCTTTCATGATTTTAGTTGCTACAGGCACCAGGGAGTCAAACGGAGTCTGAAGTCGTCGTTCCGAAGTGGACCAGAAGAGAACTCTCGTGCTTTTGACTCTAGTTCACGCTGGGACTCTTTAAACCGTGTTCCGCTCCTCTCCACAGAAGCACCTGGGAAAGCAAACTGCACAAGGCTGAACCGATGTTCGCGGCCCCCCCCCCACCTTGAGCTGAGAACGGCATCTCAATAGCCTCATCTTCCTGCAAGAACATGATACGAAGATGCACGAAACGGGGTTCCGGGGGCATTCCGCTGCACACACAACGCCCGGTTCAGGATTCATTATGGATGGATCATTGTAATGAGATGCCCCCATGCCAGGTGCGTCACGAACTCGACTCGATATCCCAAGCTACCTTCGCAGGTTCAAGTAGGTACATGGGCGGAAGATCGCTACCGGTTTTTCTTGGCCGAAGTCGTGGAGTACCGGGATCATTGTTGAGAGGGAACTCCCTCGTCGCTCCCTGATGCCAGAATGAGTAGAAAGCCCGTAACAATTGAATACTCTCGACATGTGGATGAGTTCGATATATATTTTATGATAATTTTTTTCGGCAGAAGTATCTCGGAACAACCTTTGATGTACGACATGACATGAACGATCACTATAACCCCTAGGGTCCGAATGTTTGTCATGATATGACGAAACTGAAGAAACTCTTTGAATAAACACGATGTAGAAATACCGGGGAAAAAAATCACCGCAAACTAGCTCTATTGGGCAGAATTCAGAACCGAATCCCAAAATGTCTGTGCAATAGAATTTCTCCGAGCACAATACAATGAGACTAACTAACTGATTTGTGGTCAACTGATAAGTTTGTTCCTCCATAGGTGTGATTTGGCATTGACGTTGGAAACCGGGATGCTGTTGCCGTTTTGGCAACAACGAGCTTCTCTTCCTGTCGCTGCCACGACCTCGACTACGTGAGCTTGAAGAAACGTATGCTCGGGAGGAAAATATCTCCTCATGGACTCTCAATGTGGGTTTGAATCCTTGCAGCGACCGGGCAGGGCGATACAATATTTTTCTATACAGAGACTTTAACGCTGTTCTTCCAGGATACTCCGTCGGATCATCAGCGAGATAACTAATGTGACGTGACTTCAATAGGTTGTGGTGATCTGACTCTGTTGCTTCGTCTCAGGGAAGGACCTTGCTCTGCTAACCCATTCGACTGTTTACCACCAGTCTTAGAAGCTGTTTCCGTAGCTTCGGCGGGTTCTTCTTGAAACTTCTTCTCGAATCTTCTCCTCGGTGGTGCTGAGAGTGGCGTCGATTCTCTGAATCTCACCGGTGACTCTCTATAATCGGGAAAGTCATAGGTTTTCCGCACTCGGGCTGCTGCTATGGTCAGCGCGGCTTCGATACGCTGCATCCTGGAGTCCAGTTGGTTGAGTGCGGTGTACATTTCAAGCAGGAGGGAATGAGACTTTTCTTCCGGGGACCTATACGTGATGGCTTTGTAAATATAAACCACGAAACTCAGACAGCAAAACAGTCTCCGGGAAAGCTGTAGTTTGAAATTGATGGGGTTCTCGGACTTGAAGTACTCGTGACTTAGACCGGCGAATTCCAAGGCCCATTGCAAAATCGCCAGCTCGATCAAAAGGTTTGTGGTGAAAAGCAGCAATAACCAAGACCGGACCTGTCGAGTTTGCTCCGGAGTCGTGAGGAGAAACGAAACTAGAATCCCACCCATGAAATAGGCGAACGATGAGAGTGTCGAAGCGTGTCCGGCGATCACCGTGTTAACGTATTGGATTTGGTCAAGCATCACCGTCAAGGACGAGCCCTGGGACACGATCTTCGACGAAAGTTCTTGATTCGCGGAAAGCGCCACACGAGTGAGCTCTTGCAAACGGTCTTGATCTTCGCGCGTCGAATCCATGACGCTGTTCAAATCGTTGAGTTTCAACGAGAGTTCTGACGACGAGTCCGAGAGCGCGTTGATCACTCCTAGTGTGTTGCGCTGCCATTTCTGCTGCTGCAGGAATGAACAGATCACTTGACTATGCGTGAAGAAATTCGAATAGGTTCCTAGATGGGCGCTCGATGACAGAGCGCGGAAATCTTCACACTCCTCAATGCTCTCCGCACCCTCACAATTATAACCGGGATGGCCTAGCTTCTGAACGAAACACGACGTGAACTCCAGAGCAATGCCATGCTGAGCATCTTCGTTCAGTGAAGTACAGGAATCTTGAAGGTTTTCAACCGCGCGCTGCCAGCAGGGTCCGTAAGCGAGTATATTCTCGCGAAGTTCTCTCAAGAGTCGCTCCCCTTGGGACAACGGTGCTTCCAACTGCAGCGAAGCAATCACCAGTGGGCAAAGGGAAAGCAAGAGGAACCACATCCTATGATTCCCGTGCTCCGATGATGATCCGAGGAAGAATATGCGGAATGGCTCTGCCAGGACATGCCCTGTCCGTCACGAAAGGTTAGCCACCGCGGCCTCCAGCCAACACAAATAGGAATGGCAACTCTCCGGCCTTCAGGAGAATAGTTCCTCGTTGCGGCACTTCTAGGGATCCTTCACGAGCTCTAGCATCCCATATGATCCATACGAGAAACAGATGAGTTTCGTGGAAAAGAGCGCCTCCCCGCTGCTACTGCGCGTCCAAACGAATTTCGAATATGTATACAGAGTGGCCGAGTCGTCTGATTCAAACAAAACGCGCGTCGTCCTCCTCCAGGTGACCTGTCGGGACGATTCTGTCGGGATTGGAGAGAACGCTCCTTGTTCTGTGATGACAAAGTTTGACGATGGGCATTGCAATAAGCACCAGAGTTCGAGCGCCTGTCATGAGACACCCTTCCTGCATCAACTTTGTTGGATAGACTGTTGAATGTCATGGTGAAAATCGATTATGATTCCGTGGCCGCGGTGAATTCCGTGCTTTATCCGTGCAGATGGCATATGAGACAGTAGCGAAACCTTTCCAAGCAGACATTGGTAGACACGTTTCGCGACGAATCGTGTCTTGCATCGACTCAATAAGCTTCCAAAGTGTGTACGCCGCGCCGCCGCCTACCAACGTAGGCTCGAACGACCAGAAACTTCATCATATAACGCTTTGCTCTGGGGTTGGTAGCTCCCTGTTCTGCATGAATCTTTCTTCGGTACGATCCATGGTCGCAGTCACATGCTTCCAATTCAACCGTTCCCAACTCGATGGTCCAAAGAGGGCTCAATGCCCACTCGACAGTCGAGAACGCAAGAATTTTGCAGGGGGTGGATCCCCAATGGGCTCCTATCGATTCCGCTCGAGTAACCTGACGAGAGCCTTCAAAGAGAGAAGAATGGATTGCTTGATGAGTTAGAGTAAACTTCATTAGCGAGTAAAAGCCATAAACGAAACTCCCGATGCGAGCTTTTAGAAGAAACCCGCGCACGTCAACATAGAACAGCAGTTCGAAACCGAAACCACTGAGTTTCAGGCCGACGACGACGTTCCTAGTACACAATTTTCCCTCCTCAATTGAAACACCGGTTTCCCATCCAGGACTTCTATGTTCCACAGTTAATGTTCCAGTTCCGCACAAGACTGGGAATTCCACGTCGAATTCCACGGAGCAAAAGAACGGCCGTAGTTGCTGATGATCTCTGTTGATCGACCACAAATGAATACAATGACACATATTTAATCAGAAGGGAAATTTTCTTCTCTGATCGGCGCAAGTAAGGTTTCTTCTGTTCCTCGTGGATTTTAGATGGGCAGTCATCAATGACGTGAAAAGCTCTCATGGCGATGTCATCTCGCAGTTTTAAACATCTCCCTGAATTGGATTGATTGACGAGTCGGTCGTCATATTTTGGCTGGGAAAGCCCTCGGGGGACCGTCGACTCCAAATCGAACGTTTCGACGTATCAAAACTATGAAGATCTTTGTTTGATAATATAGCGGATATCATCTCATGGTCGCGCGAATATCTTTCTAGGATGGAATTGATCTTCGATCCGAAGGATCTTCGTCTCGTTGCGCAGTCGCATCCTGATCGAGTGGACCTCTTCTACGAGCCGGGATCCTTCCCTCGTAACGTTTGCAGCACTCCGTTCTCTCCACCTTCGCTCTTCAAACTAACTCAAGAAGAGGATTTAGAGAAGGAAGTGACTGATTTCCTCTTGAAACCGCCGATTTTAGATTTGCCATGTGTCATTACGGACGTGTTCGAGTTATTGAAAGCGGAGGTTCACCCACCGTGCATTCAGCTGAAAGCTGTGAGGGATCTCGCTACGGGCGAAATCAAAGGGCTGACAGAAGTCATAGCGCCCGCCGTATCTACGGATGTGAACTTTGAAGAGCTCCTCTGCCGACCGCCGGGATTCGAGCATGATGTGGATTTCGACAAGACCACTGCAGTTATCGACACTTCCGCAGCTATTAAGGACAGTCGTTTGGATAATCTACAAGACATGCTAGCCTCCCTACCAGACCTGGCAGAAGTCGTCGAGGCTGCTGGAGAAGTCAAGCTCGAATTCGAGAAAGTCGTACACCTCGACGAATCCGAACAGTTGGATCGGATACCTGAGGTCGAGCTTAGCGAAGTTTTGCACATCAGCGACATGCCAGCAGTTCCAAACAAGACCAAATGGGCAGAGATCGTGGACATTTCGCAGCCCGTAACGAACTACGACGAACTGAATCCGAATCCAGCGTACAAGTGGCCTTTCGAGCTTGACACCTTCCAGAAGAAGGCCGTTCTGCTCATGGAAAAAGGCGAAAACGTGTTTGTCTCCGCCCACACCTCAGCTGGTAGCTATGTTTCCCTTTTCTCATCAACCAAAAACGCTGAGCAATCCTTTGTGACTCCTACGTGCATTTTCCGCATTCTTGATTTGTATGGTAACTCATTCTTCCAGGCAAAACTGTTGTTGCTGAATACGCGATTGCGCTGAGCCGCAAGCACATGACCAAGGCCATCTACACCTCACCAATCAAAACTCTTTCGAACGAGAAGTTCAGAGATTTCCGCGAAACGTTCGATGAGGTTGGAATAGTGACCGGAGACGTGCAAATCAATCGAGAAGCATCAACGCTGATCATGACCACGGAAATCCTGCGCTCCATGCTCTACAACAAAGCCTCCATGATCAACGATCTCGAATGGGTTATATTTGACGAGTGCCATTACATCAACGACGCTGAACGTGGAGTCGTGTGGGAGGAGGTTCTCATCATGCTGCCACAACACGTCAATCTGGTGCTCCTTTCGGCCACTGTTCCGAATGCCTTGAGTCTGGCTGACTGGATCGGTCGGATCAAACAGAAGCGCATCCATGTGATCTCGACCACAAAAAGGCCCGTTCCACTCGAACACTATCTGTACGTCGGTCGTGTAGGTGCCAGTAAAGAGCAGAAGCAAGCGTTGAAAACCAAAGCTACTCCTGAGGCGGTAAAATTACCAGATCAGGCGGTGCTCATCCTCGACTCGGCCGGGCAGTTCAAGAGTCAGAACTATCTCCAAGTCTGCGCTGCTAAAAAGTCGACATCAAGCAACTGGAGAGGACCCGACGAGAGGAGCCGATACATGACCCTGCTCCAATATCTTCAGAAGAAAGACGCGTGTCCGGCTATTTTGTTCACACTGTCGCGGAAGCGATGCGATGATAATGCGGCATCGCTTGCCAACGTTGACATGACGACGGCCACGGAAAAAGCGCAAATCCACCGTTTCATAGCACAATGCACGGCTAGGCTGTCGTCGGAAGATCGTCGACTGCCTCAAGTTGAAACGCTGAAGCTCCTGCTCAAAAACGGGATCGGAGTTCATCATAGTGGAATTCTGCCGATAATGAAAGAAGTAGTTGAGATGCTCTTTCAAAGAGGTCTAATCAAAATCCTGTTCGCCACTGAAACATTTGCCATGGGTGTGAATATGCCCGCGCGGACGGTCGTCTTTGACAGAGTCCGCAAGTACGATGGCTGCCAATTCCGCGATCTCCTGCCGGCAGAGTACATCCAAATGGCCGGTAGAGCCGGACGGAGAGGAAAAGACACGGTCGGAACAGTGTTGATCATGATTCATTCCGATGTTCCCGATTCTGGTTCATTGCAGACCATGATGATGGGGAAGCCACACTGTTTGCAGTCCAAGTTCAAGGTGACCGACGCTATGATCCTTAATCTCAAAGCGGGACTCCAGAGACGGGTTGAAGATTTGATGAGGGAATCTTTCATCGAAAACGAAAACCAGTCTCAGATCGATCAGATGGTGAAAACTCGCGATAAGCTCAGATCGGATCTCGAGAACATCGAAACTTTGAAGTGTGATAGTTGCGTCGACATTGAGAGCTGTCTCGGCACTCTGGAACAGCTTGCGGTCAACAGAAAGCTGCTCTGGGAGAGAATACTCGATTTTTCAGCAGCTCCAAAACTTCTCGCCCCGTGTAGAGTCTTGGTGTTTCGGAAAGACGGCGAAGCGCCGCGACTGGGCATCATAGCATCATTTAATTCAAAGCAGAAGCAGCTCTCTGTTGTGGCTCTGGCGGAAAAGATAACGTCCGAGTGTTATTGGCCGGCCTCGACGAAGATCACAAGGAGCGAAAACCCGAAATGCGAGCTACTAACTCTCGAAGCCGGTGAAATCCTCGATCTTTCAACGACTGAGACGCGGATAGACGTCAAAAGCCTCGCAACTCCAAAAGGAATCCGTGAAGCAGGTCGTAATGTTTTCGAAATGGTCGAGCAATGGAGCTTTCAGAAGTTGAATATCGCGAAGGAATTGAAAGGGGCCGACCTCGACCTCGCTGAGCAACTCCAGAAAGCCAACTACTGGGAGCAACGAGTGCTCGCACACTCTTGTGCAAAATGTCCGCTGTTCGAGAGTCATTCGCAAACTGCACGAAACGCACTTTCCGTTCAATCAGAACTCGAGAGAGTCAACCTCATGCTGTCGGAGGAAGGAATGAGGATGATGCCTGAATACCACAAGCATCTCGCTGTCCTGGAAAAACTCGGCTACATCGAGCCCAACGGACCACTCAAATTGAAAGGTCGCATCGCTCGGGCCATGAGCAGTCACGAAATTCTACTCTCCGAACTTTTGGTGGGTGATATCCTCATCAAATGCAAGCCGGCTGAGCTCGCAGCGCTCCTTTCTGTCTTCGTGTACCAGGGGAAGGCGGAAGAAAACGAAGAAGCCGACATTCCGGAACCGGTCGCCGAGCTCATGGAGCAGTTCCAGTCACTAGCGCTCTCGATCGGGAAGATTCGCCGGGAATGTGGATTCGACGAGGACCCCGAGACGTATCTCGATCAATACAATCGGGGGCTGGTCAACGTCGTCTACAACTGGGCTAACGGCATGACTTTCGGGCAGATCATGCAAATTGCAGAGAATCAGCAGGAGGGAACCATCGTGAGATGCATACAGAGACTCGACGAGTTGCTTGGACACGTCAGAGATGCAGCGAAAGTGATCGGCAATCCAGAGCTGCATGGCAAAGTGGAGCAGGCGTCGATTTTAATACGGAGAGACATTGTTTTCGCGGCAAGTTTGTACCTAGAATGAAGAAACTTCTATTTTCTGATAAAGGCGATGCTTTTGGACGGATATGTTATGAAGCTTTTTGTACTCCTTGTTTTCATAGTAGTCACTCTCAACAAAGTCTTTGAAGAGAACTCGCCCTGCGTCCAGCCCGCTCACACACTTTTCATCCGTTATTGAGAGTTTCTCGGAGAGAGGCAAAATATTTTATTTACACAGAACTACATAAGCTTTCCCGAAGTACGCTACAAGAACTCGTTGGAGTAACTTCTCAGCTGTTGGCCTCTAGTTTCTCTGCTTCGGCATCGGCGGTCTCCTGTCGCCGAGCTTTCCTCCGCTTGTCCCAAGCTCTTTTGTAAGTGTATGGATGCAAACTCGTGTAGCCAGCCAAACCCAGTAGCTCACCGGCCCCGGTGCTCGGGAATGCTCCCTGGCCGATCCAATAATTCAACCTGAAGCAGAATTTTTTCCCTTGAGCCATCTGATCGAATAATTTGGTTACGCGCAGGAAGCTCTCTTCGAGCTCCGGCATCGCCATGGAATCACTGGTTAATCTGTTTGAATGTCAGCCTTACCTGTCGTAATTTAAGCTGACCAATTTCTCGCCGTGCTCGTTTGGCATGGGATCATAACTGCCGATTTGCTCGAGACTCTCCGGATCGGCCCCTCTATGGGGAAGTCTCGCGGCCATAAAATGATAGAAAGGCCGATTGGCGCAGCCTTTGAGTTCCAGAATTATGCGAAGGGCCGGCATGGTAATCGCTCACGAGCGAGAATACCTTTATTGTCTTGGAGGAATAAAGAACAATCGAAACGAAATCGATCCGAAACACCGCGAGATGCGCGATATGTTGTTTGCTGTTCGAAACCGACGACTGCAGCAAATTTGGTCGTCACAGCTGCACCCGGAACTTGTTCTGTACTCCTTGAGAGTTATTCAAGTGTATGAACCCGTGTTAGGATCTTATGAGAAAACTGGGATCCTTCTGACAGTGGCTGAACTAATTGGGCGAAAACCGGCGGGGCGAATGGTTAAGCTCATATTTCGAGGGTCGCGGTCGGGGAATCACCTCGGCTTCAACAGCACCAGATTGGCTTTGTCGGCGCCACCATCTTGAATGTTCTCCTCTCATAGGCAGCCGTGTTATGAGAGGGAACTAGATACAGTAAGCTAACCGACGAGTGTGAACCAGCCACTGGCTGCGAATATCAATGCGCCGAGGGTTAAGCTAGAATCGGAATCCGCTGAGGCTTCCATTCAAGCTTCGCATAATTCCAGATGACGGTACTCACGTTGGTTGATGGCCTCTGAATTCCGTGAATTCTCGAAAGCCTATTGACGCCATGAACCTCGATGCGACTGACCGGGTGGCTGTCCCGCACAGAACGTGACTAGCCGTCCGTTATGGAATTGTCATCTGATAGTTCTCAGTTAATTTCTGATTTTTATCAAAAGCGGTGTTTGTATCACCCTATGATAACATCTAGATCTGGAAAACGTATCTGGCTCAATCGGCAAGGGTTTGCCGGCAATACGGGGCAGAATATCCAACTTTGCGTGTACCAGCCGCTCTACAGAGTTGAACACAGCTGGCTAGTGCTGCCGAAACCGCGTTTTAGCCTTTTTTCCCCACGATTTTCTCGGTTTTCCGAAATTGGACAGTCAGGTGGCCTGTTTCGAGAGATGAAGTTTGAGGGGTCATATGACCATAGTGTGCGAAGATAAGGCTGAACGACCATTATGTCCTCTGAGAACGTTGACCCTCAGTGGAGAGGGAAATTATCAGTAATTCCGTGAAAATGATAGTACTTGATCTTGTCATGCGAATTTTGTCGGACGAGGTCACCGGCGTCCCCTGACCGAATACAGAGTCCCTACAGTGTCTGGGGAGACTCAGAAATGCTTCAGAACACCAATCAGAGTACGGCATGTAAACAAACGCACGTGCGTTTCCAGCAGGGCCCTGCAAGACAGCGAAATCACGAAGGGCCTCGATGCCTTTTTATGCGCTTTTTTCGAATCGCGTTTGCTGCATTCAGCTCAAGTTGGTTGCCTGATAACCAGAAGGCCAGCTCGGGCCTCACAGAGCTCTCGAGTTCAGAGCTCGAAAACCATTCATATTGTGGTTCCGAGTTGGGATCTAGTTCGCGTCGCGATTCGGTCAGAGCCGCTGTGATGCGGTCTGGTAGCCATTGTGCATTGAGTCAATGTGGATCTCCCTGAAAGTGAAGTTATCTGTGGTCGATTTGTCTGAAGGGAAAGAAATTTCCAGGTTGAAGTGGCTTTAATATGAGCTGATTGTGAAAAAAAAGTTGAATATGGCGGACTCCGACTTACTGAAGCAAGGTAAGCTATACAAATTTGTGAGACGCCTGGAGCGTCCGTTAGGCTTGTATATACGTACAAGCTTCCCATCCGAAAGTCGAGAACGTAATTCGAGCCGTGATTCGAACACTGTGAACTCGCGAGGCACCGTTCCTCGCCGGTGGAAGTTTCACAACCGTATCAGTGAGCGAACATAAGTTCTGGATGTTGACGAGCCATCACCGATGGAATCAAGATTTTCCACCAACGGTCATCGTGATAGAATTCGAATTAAAACGTTCGAGAGTTGGTGCAGAGTTCCCGATTCAGCAGCATTGTTCTGAGCGAAGCCATGTCCGTTTCCGGACTCGCCCCTCTGGATGATTCAGAGTCGGATTCTTCGATTTGAAATTCGAAATTGTTGTGGTTGAATGTTGTGACCTATTTGGTTGCCGCAGGCTCAAATGAGAAGTTTCGGAAGACGCATGATCTCAGAACGGGCTCTAGGATCGGAATTACATCGAATATCTTGTTTGCAGAATTGTACTACCTTATTGCAAGGTTTTTGGACGGAGGCCCATGCAAGCGAGCGGCCCAGGCGGTACGTGAGGAAATCGATGAGCATAAGGTATGTGCCTGGTTCTGCGAATCTGGATACGAGAGACGAATCGATAGCAAGACTAAATTCCAAACTGTGTAGCATGCCGGTTTATTGTATTGTGGATCCGTCCAGTAGTTTTGAAATCAATCCCCACCATCAATCATTCATTGAGCTTCCGTGAACGAACCCTAAGTCAGTTGAATCCGCAGTTATTGCCGCAACGCACCGATTGGATCGGGAATAAACATGACGTCACAATGGAGTACATGGTGAGTTTCAGTGATATTATTGAAGAACATGACCAAGAACATGCATCCTACTGACCAGACCCTGGCTGGGGTGTACCTATGGCCGTACAGGAATTGTGATACCGATGGTCTGCTTCCAGGAACGGACATGTCCGATTGAATCCGGCCACCTTCTACAGCTGTGCGAAAACCTCTGCACAGCTCTCAACACGGCTGTTCCAACTGCCCTTCCGAAAGCTACTCGAACTCTTCTTGGAAACGGACGGCATAGTGCCCTTCGAACGAAAGAGAGCGTTGTCGCGCGGCGTCGTTTCTTCACAACGGAAGCCTTCATGGAGCGTCGCGGACAGAAGATGTTGAATCCTCTGACCACTTTGTGTCCTTCAGTGGCGATACTGACCGAAGCCCGCCGGCTGACGACGAGCAGAAACCTGCTCAACATTGCACCCGTCGGCACGTATAGTAATTCATCATTGTTCAGGAGGATCGCCGGTCATCTTTCGGCTGTCTACTGCGTGCTTTACGACCACACGGGCAGATACATCTTCACTGGAGCTGATGATATTCTCGTCAAAATTTGGAGCGCTATTGATGGTCGTTTGATGGCAACGCTCAGAGGTCATGCATCGGAGATTACAGATCTGACTCTGAGTCCCGACAACAGTATGCTCGCGTCCGGTTCTCTTGACAAAACCATCCGAGTCTGGTGTTTGAAGAGCTTGAAACCGGTCGCGGTTCTGATCGGTCATACATCCATGGTCACGTCGTTGAAATTCTGCCCTTCGGTTCGTCACGACAAATCTTTCCTGACGTCGACTGGGAACGATGGAAGTTTGTGTTTCTGGGAATACAACGTGAAGGAAAAAGCTTTCCAATCAGAGCCTCGGTGCTTCACGGATCGTGGTAGAGCTGGTGTCTCGGCGCCGAGGCAACTTCTGTGCCAGTCATTCAGCTCCGGTGGTACCTTGTTGGCCACGGGATCTGCCGACCACAAAGTGCGGATCTACCAGGTCTTCAAACCTAGCGAATCAATTGGGGGCAAGCAGGAGCCGGAACCCATCGCAGAGTTAACAGCGCACACCGATCGCGTAGATTCTATACAGTTCGCCAATAACGACATCAGACTAATAACGGGCTCGCGTGACGGCACCGCCAACATCTGGACGTTCAAGGCGAATCGGTGGACGAATATAACGTTGAAGATGACTTCGAATCTCGAGGGAATGGCCAGGGACACCTCGCAAAACGATGATGGTGCACACTCCGAACTCGTGAAGACGAAGATGAAAGTTAATATGGTGGCTTGGACCAAAGACGATGCCAACGTTTTGACAACTGTCAGTGATCATTCGGTCAAGATATGGAACAGCCGCTCCGGCCAGCTGCAGAAGGTTCTCAAAGGCCACGAAGACGATGTTTACTCGCTCGAATGCCATCCCACTGACCGAAGAATTCTCTACACCGGAGGCCACGACGGCAGAGTCATCATTTGGGATATGACTACGGGTAAAGCTTTGAAGACGTTCTTCAACTTCTTCGAAGGCCAAGGTTTCGGGGCCATGTTCGATTTGAAGGTTTCCCCGGACGGATTGACGTTTTGTGCGACCGACTCGCATGGACACCTCTCGCTGTACGGCATAGGCAGTGGTGAAGCCTATGCGAAAGTTCCAGACGAGCAGTTCTTCCATACCGACTATCAGCCGTTGATGAGAGACCCGAACCATAACGTCCTCGACGAGCGGACGCAAACTCCGCCGCATTTAATGCCAGCGCCATTCCTCGTGAATATAGATCTCAGACCTTACCCACCAAATTATCAGAGGCTGGTTCCGGGTCGCGAACTCTGCCCGGATGAGTTGTTGATACCTATCGAAAACAGAGACCAAAATCAAGAGCAAGATCCGAATCGGAGGCCCAACATCGATGACATGATTCAGAGACTGCAGGATCAGCAAGGAAACAACGCTAATAACAACAGAGCACCTCCAACGCCATCAAGTAGAGGGGGCATGCGCCGCGAGGGCGAAGTTGAAGGCGTGCGACAAGGTGGCAACTGGGGTCAAGCGAACAACGCCATGAACGTTCCACGGAAGAAGGTTGTGGTTACACCTCTCAGTCCGTTGGAAATTGAGCGTGAACTGCACCGAGGTTCCGTCCTGGCCGACTTCGAGATGGTGGAATTCCATAGGGAGAAAAGACGAGAACAGCTCGAGGTCAACACCAGTCGGAGCTACGGCTTGCGTCAGAATAAGGATAGAGCCGGCCTGACGAATGGATCTTCAAGAAGTCGTCGAGGAGTCGTGACACTCAGCGATTATCATCGACCAAGTGGTCGAGGTGAATATTGTTATCTCTTCCTAATGCTTTTGTATACCCACACACATTCAAATTGCGATTCCTGAAAACAATTTCCTTCCTCCCTCAGCCACCCGGAGCTCGGCACCGATAGAAGAGATGGAGATCGACGACGACGAGTTCGATGAAATCGGAGAGAGCGATTCAGATTATGAGCAAGATTCGCCTGGAAGGGAGAGGAATAGGAACCGGAATCGTAACCGAGAAAGTGAGAGGAACGTGGCCAGAGAAAACGGCCACGGGGCCGCAAGCAGTTCTAGTCGGGGAAGTAAGTAATCCACATCGTGCAGCCTCAGAGAACCCGATTTTCATCTCTGCGAAAGCTCCTAGCATTGAAGTCACCGGCCTCATTTTAAAGTTCTTGACCTCGTTTTCCACAGTTACGCGGAGTCGTCGGGGTAACGCAGTTCGCGACGAGGCACCGAGCGCGAATACGTCTACCACTGGAACGGAAGAGGACGAAGATGATTCGGAAGGCAGTAGTCAGGAAGAGGTCGAAGAAGACCAGCGATCGGATTCGGAACAGAATCCAGACAGCACGGTGAGAAGATCGGCTCGTCAGAGGGACTCGAAGAAAGCGGCCAAGAGTCGATCTGCAGCTCGTGAGAGGAAGTCGTCGCGTTCCAAGAAACGACCCACGAGCAGAGAGAAAAGAGCAGCAGAGGAAGATGAGGATGAGGAAGAACAAGACGATGACGACGAGGAAGAAATCGAACAGGCTGGCCCCTCATCTCGGCGGAGACCTCGCGAGCTCCAAGAGAAGTACCGCCCACCCGATTGGCTCACCGATACGATTCCTCGAAGGACGCCTTACCTCCCACAAGTCGGAGACATCCTCATGTATTTCCAGCAGGGTCATCAACTGTACTGCGACGCAGTGCGCAGCCAACGCCTTTACAAGCTGGAGAAACATCATCGGTTCCAATGGAATAAGAAGTTACGTGAGCAAGAGAAAGTTCGCGTACTCGACGTCAAGTTTGAGCTTCTACCTCCGAGGCTGTGCTGCCTCAAAGTCGAGTGTACCGACCCGGGCAGCCCGGGCAGCGATGAGGCCTTCTGGATTCGTTACCATGATACTTCAGATGTCATAGACTTTTTGGTCCTTCATCAAATCTTCCAAACTGCCCGAGAACGCGACTGGAAAGCGGGCGACCGTTTCCGCTCCATAATCGAAGACAAGTGGTGGCTTGGCACGATAATCGCACACGAACCGTATCAGAACGAGTTCCCTGATTCGATGTTCCAGTGCTTCAAGGTCAAATGGGATAACGGCGAAGAGGAACAGATGAGTCCTTGGGATTTCGAGCCCGTGGATCACACGCGACTCCCCGCAACCAATGGTGGTGGAGTTGATATCACGCCTGGTGAGCGTGAGGCTCTGCAGTACGTGCCATCGCAAGATGATTTCGACACCGAGTCCCGCGATGCGTTCCGAGCCCGAATGATGGCGAACCTCAATTTTATCATGGGGTTGTCGATAGCGGAACCTTTCTTAGTACCTGTTGATCTCAATAGTTACCCCGACTACGCGACAGTTGTAGCCTATCCCATGGATCTAACGACAATCAGGTCACGCCTGGAGAACAACTTCTACAGACGAAAGGAAGGCATCAAGTTCGATGTTTCGTACATCCAATACAACGCGTACCAGTTCAACGAGTCCTCGTCTACGATCGTCGAGCAAGCGAGGCGGTTGACTGACGTGCTGCTGCAGTTCATCAATGATGTCAGTTCCGATGACCCACGCTCGATTTATCAAAGGCTCACCAACGAGACCTTGGCCGCTCACAGCGACCCGAGCTCCGACTACGACTCAGGAGGACCCGGTCCCAGTAGAAAGTGAGTACATCTATCCATCTCGACGCCTCAGGGGAACGGGTACCTTGACAGAAGTGCCTGCCAAATGCCAGTCAGTGAAGTTTGTTGTAACATCTCGTGCTATCTGCGTTTCAGACTGTATTTGAACAACTATTCGAGTTCGAAAACGCTGTCAAAGAAGAGTGGAGAGGAAATTCGTCGGCCGAGCACTCGCACTGTATCAAATTGGAGAGAAGATTGCGCTACGCTCGTGGCGACGCTCAATCAGCTCGATGATGCCCAACCGTTCAGAGCACCCGTTGATCTCGAGGATTGCCCCGATTACTTTGAAGTCATCGACACTCCAATGGATCTCAGTGAGTGTATTTTGATATCCTCTGGATTTCCCGCCATCTCTCATTTTTTGTTCGGGGTTGTTTCGGCAACCTGACGCTCGACCCGATGAATGGAGATTTTCAACCTTTTTTTCTCATTTCCCATCCACAGTGACCGTCAGCCACAAGCTAACGGAAGGAATTTATGCGTCACCCGAAGAGTTCGCGAGAGACATGACGACCATATTCGCGAACTCTCGCACCTACAATACGAACAAACGCTCCAAAATCTATACCATGACGCTTAGACTGTCAACGATGTACGAAACTCACATGCACAAGATTTTGCAAGCCCACAAGGCTGCCATGAAACGTTCGAACTTTAGGAAAACCTACGAGGAGGAGGAGGACAGCGAGGATGAGAAATTCTCGAAGAAAAGCCATAGTAGACATCAGAAAGTCACCCCAAGGCGGAGTAATCCATCGAAAGCGGAAACCAATGGTCACAGCAGTGGAAGTCGAATACCGAGCAGCAGTAGCAGTGGTTCATCTACCAGGAGTCGACGTCATGTTGAGACCGAAGAAGATGAGGAGGTCGTTGCAAAAACCACCAGCACCAGGTCTGGGAGAATTGTTCGACCCACTCGTTTCAGCGACATGGTCTCGATAAGCGAAGACGAACACGATGAACGCCAGCGAAGCAGAAGGGTTGAGACTCGTGCAACAAGAGAGATGCCGTCGCGGAAGCGAAAAATCTTCACAGAGACTGAGGACGACAAAGACGACTTGAGCTCTGAGGAGGTCAGGCCCAGGGTTCTCACAACCCGCAGTGGGCGTACTGTTAAACGTGAGTGTTGTTCCTCGTTCTCTACCTCGAAGCCTGCGCTCATGTTCAGATAGGGTTCGCGCGTTTCCGTGTTCTTGTTACCCTTTTTTTAATAGTGATCCGTTGTGTTAACCGGGAGCTTTTCAATCAGTTCCAGAAAACCGCTCGTCGACTAGTATGACTACGTCTTCGTCGGCCGCGTCCAACAGTTCGGGCAACAGTCCTACAACGAGTACCTCGGACGATTGCTCCGTGAGCCCTCGGAAAAGGTCGGCGGCAGCTGCCGCGGCAGCAGCAGCGTCATCCTCCAGTCAACGTAAAGGGGCAAACAATGGTAGGGCCCGACCTCAACAGCGAAGAACCAAAGCGTCGACAGAAGAGGATGAAGAGGACGAAGAAGAGGAGGAGGATGATGACGAAGATGACGATGAAGATGCCGATGATCAAGAAGCCGACGAAGAAGAGATCCTTGACGATGATGCAGCATCGTCTGAGGAAGTCACCACGGAGGAATCTCCTGCTCAAGGTGCACGGCGCGCGACGAAAACTCGTGCGTCCAATGCTGTGAGCCGCTCGAAAGCTCGAGAGACGAGCCATGACTCGACTCCGCCGAGACGATCCTCGCGGCAGAAGAAACCCCTCTCATCTGAACGCAATGACAATAACAACATCGGTAGCAGTGCCGTCAGCGAGCGACCAGTGAGAGCGGCGCGGTCGAAGCGCGTCCTAGCGTTGGATGAGGACAGCGAAGACTATGACAAAGATTACGAAGAAATTACCCCGTCGAGAGCGAAGCGGAGTCGAACGCGAGTCTCGAACGGTAGCAACCATTCGAATCATTATCTCGATTAATAGGGTGGGAGAGAGCTTGATCTAGCGATCTCTCACCGTCCTTCGGTTGTTGGAGAAATTCGGGCTTCTGACCTCTTGCAAGATCATGATCGACAATGATGATTACATACTTCACTGCGAGCTGCTGGATGCCATGGCTGTGATTCATTGAATTGTGTACAAACCTTACGTGTGCGAAGCATGAATTATCATAGATAGAATCTTATATATCTGGGTGAATGTGAATGCGTGTTTTGTAAATGCCCTGCCACGATATGTACAAGACTCTTAATAAACTGTTTTCCTGAATCAGTCGGGACTTGATTTCTCTAGAGCGTTAGGGGATCTTCCAAAGGAGTTGGATCCCGTCGTTTCCGCCTTCCGAACACTCCCACTCGGCTCACGTCCCCCGGATCCGTTCCCGAAATGGCGCATCAACCAGCGATGTCGAGGAGTCTGCTCATCCTCCCACTAGGCTGTAGAAAGGTTGAGCATCCCGATTGCTGAATTGTGCGAGCCGAGCTCGTAGACCCGTCCTAGCTGAATCCGAATGAAGTAGCATGTTCAAGGTCTAGGCAGCTCAAGTGTGCGCGAACACCATTCAACTGGCCGTCGCCGCCATCATCACACCCCACAATATCAGGGTAGCCTCTCAAAACGCCCTCGGAAGGCCGCAGCGCTAGATCGGATGGAAATGCCGAGTCGAAACAATCCTCCGAACGCCACCCGCACCAACAAGCTTTCACTTAGCCACACAATAGGACCTTGATGAGTGAGGGTTTATTGGAGATCAAGATATCATTCACACGGTCTCAACTCATGCGATCTCTGTCTCTCCCCTGATTGGGAGGGGCACCAACAGAACAAAGCGTCCGTTATTTTTCGTTTTCGATGAAGCGATTCTCAGAAGCGTGGGTTTCGCTGCGTGAGCACACCGCTCCCCGGTACTGAAATATGCAAGTTGACCAAAATCCACATCCGATACGTTGAAGTACATTGGTTCTCAATCCCGCGCAGTTCGCCAATTTGCCCCCGGATTTCGTGTCACTTGTCAAGGGAACTGCCAAGCTAGGACAAGCCGAAGATCGCAGAGTGAAACAGCGCAGGAATAGCATTGCGAACGAACGTGTTGTATGAGTGTTCATAACCCAGGTCAGCTGAATCTGCTGTTGCGGCTCCCGATTTTCTCATCAGAGCTCATAGAGTTATCTTCTGTGGCGAGAGTGTTGCTTCGCAGTTCGCGGGAAATCCGAGAACGAATTCTCTCGCGATGTACCGCGGAAGATGTAGAATCTCTCTTCATCCCTGAAAAGTGGCCATCCTCTGATCTCAGATTTTCGCAGTGCAGTTCGCATCGAGGATTCATGGAGGGCGGAGAGGAAAACTGTGGGCCAAGTACTCCGAGCGCATCGAGGTGGAAGGAGGATTGCGCCAAACTTGCGTCCATGCTCAACGATCTCGAGGATTCCCTACCGTATAGGGAGCCCGTGGACCTCGATGAATGCCCCGATTACTTTGATGTCGTCGACACTCCCATGGACCTCAGTGAGTAGCACGATTCTCCCCAATATACAGCCCGACGGGACGATTCGTTTCGACCCTCCCTCGGCAATCGAGTTCAAGTATCGTTTTCTACTCCCTCGAAAGATCGATCTATCCCTTTTTCCCTGATTCCCCAGTGACCGTGAGAGACAACTTGGAATGGGAAGTTTATAACTCGCCCGAGGAATTCGCTGAAGACATGGAGACGATTTTCACGAACGCTTTGGCCTACAATATCTATAAACGCTGTAAGGCGTGCCCAAAGGCGCGGAGATTGTCTGCAGTGTACGAAACTCGTATGCGAAGGATATTGCGGAATCACGAGGCTGCGATGAGGCATTCCGAACGAAGGGAAGCCCACCGGGAGAAAGAGAACGAGTGTCACGAGGATGATTTGGAGCCGAGCCGTAACAAGCATCAGGAAACTTCCCCGACACGCTGCAATCTTACACAGACGGGAATCAGTACTACTAGAGGTGAAGGTGCGATTCTAGGCAGTTGTACCCGTGAATCATCCAACAGAAGGCCAGTTCGTCGAAACAGCAGGAGTGATGAAACCAGCCCGGCAGTAGCGATTCCGCGTACACGGGGTTCCGGCTTTCACAATCAGCGCTCCAAGCCAACGATTCTTACGACCCGTAGCGGGCGAAGTGTCAAACGTGAGTTCGAATCCTAATATTCAACAGGGGATTGTTTTCTCAATTCAGTTAAGGGAGAGCTGAGCCATGATTCTACGAGCACTTCCGGTTCAACTGTGTTCTAATTCTAAGTTCCTTCATTAGTTATAGCAGGTGGTTTCCGAGAAATCGACGATGATTGCTTAGATCAAGGATATCCGCGTCCAACGAGAGCAGTTCTTTCGGAACGCAATGACAACAAAAGCATTGGTTGAAGAGTTGTCAGCGAAGGACTTGAACGAGAGATGGGACCGTAGGAATCTCAAGCATCGAATGGATCCGGACGGAACGAGAACAGAGAATTTTCTCAGCGAAGGCCGTAACAAAGCTCGAGCATCCCCTTGTCAGACCAAGACATCTCGTCTCTAAGATCCACTAGTAGCGCTTTCGCCGAGGAAGACAGGCGGCTCCCAGCAATAAGAGAAGCTGCTCATCGTCGTGCGGTTCATCTTAATCTTATGAGAGATATCACTTTCCCTGTTTATGTATATGACCACGCATTGTTTAACATTGTTTTCATCGAAAGATCGACCTCTTCTAGGGTAAATGTACCAGTTATGGACACCCTGACCAGTTATGGACACCCTACCAGTTATGGACCGGGTCCATAACTGGTCGGCAGGTCATATCCGCTGACCACTTATGTACGGCTGTATACGGCTGACCAGTTATGGACCCCCCTACAGCAGAAAGCGGTGGATATGTCCACCCGACCACTTTTGGGGGTGTCCATAACTGGTCAGGAGTTCTGACCCGCCGACCAGTTATGGACAGGGGGTCCATAACTGGTCAGCGGATATGACACGCCGACAAGTTATAGACCCGGTCCATAACTGGTAAGGTGTCCATAACTGGTCAGGGTGTCCATAACTGGTACATTTACCCTACCTCCTTGGCTTCTTAATTTTTCGCACGACCGAAATGGATTGCTGTCATCGAGCACAAGGGACTCCAGAGTGAGCGCTTTGCTCCGCGCTCCATCAGAAGCCTCACACCCTCCGGGAATATAAGAGAATGAAGATGGAAGCAACGCACAGGGAACCCTGAAAACAATCCCAGATGGTAATACACCCAGTAGCGTACCGAGGGGGGGCCCAGGGGGCCATGGCCCCCCCCAAGATTTTCGTCCGGCCCATAGAGCTCCATGTTAATGATGATGATCATCATGTCTTGGCCCCCCCCAAGATGATGAAAAATTTGCTCTCGGCCCCCCCAAAAAAAAATCCTGGGTACGCCCCTGAATACACTCAAGTTACCTTACCTTCAGTTCCGTTGTGTTTATAGAACGTGACAACGATCCAGTTAGTGTGACCCTAGGCGTCATTCCCACGAGGGCCGATCGAACGCGCGCGATGATCAATAAGATCATGGATGTTCGACTCGAGTCGAAACTCCGAGTTGATGGGTTCATTCCTGGAGGCCGCTAGAGTGCTGCGAATCAGATTAGGAGATATTCGCGTCCTAGGGAAAAAGAGATTTGGATCGATGGTTGAATAAGCCACATATGTGGAGCCGCTCCATACTCTCTCAGTCTGAAACTCCCTAGCTTCGGAGCGCGATGGAGCGGCTCACGCCTTTTCATCCCTTATCAAAGCATGCCCGATGTTCTCGAGTTATCGATCTGTAGTAGACCGTATCTAGACGGTAACTTACCCACCGAGGTAAAGCCCCAGTGTGATTATCTCGTAACTGCGATAATCGCCCACCTAGTCGATGTTGTTGTTATTTCTCCCCCCTATTGTTGTTGATAACGTGCATGCCATCCCGTGCGAGCACTCCTCCTTTTCTCTCCCGGCACGGTACTCCGGGTAAACATTTCAAGAGCCTCTATGGAAAAAATCGATGCTCTCCGCCTCGACTTTATTCTACATATATCATGTGTCCACTTCTCGTTTTTCATCAATAAAGCCTGGTCATGGCCTCGAAGTCAACAATAATAATCCCGATAATAGAGAGGAGCAATAATATTGCAATCTATTCAACAACAAGGAAAGACTAAACACATCCCGACTGAACTGTAAAATCCCCTGACCGGGCTCCGTTAGCTACATGACGAGCCTCTCACTCGGCTGAACGTAGCCTCTTGCCAAGCGTTCGGCTTGGAGGGCAGTTCGCGCAACCAAACCGGAATCACCGTAAACACTCGTCCAGCATGATAACATCCTATTTACACATATCATCCCACCCAGATTCTCCATACTGCGCTTCAATGCAACGAAATAACCACGAGAAGCTAGTACTCCCTCATTGAGCTGTTTCCTCTGCTCAAGCGATCGAACGTCATGAGCAGTCACACGATCGGAAGCGGTCTTCATATTCTTTCTTAAAAACCTCATACGCCGCGTTCGTTATACCCCACGAGAGCATAGCCCTCGAATAGTTGAGATGCACGCCGTAGAAAAGTTTTCGTAAGCTCCGATCTCGCGTCTCGAATGCGAGCTCGAGAGCTTGTCTCATACTCAGCTGCGGTGTGCCGTACTCGACCTGCATGCGTATCTTGGTCACATTTATCGGGTAAAATATGGTAGAAACGAAGGCGCCCACCAAAGACCCGCTCAGAAAATCGGCGAACAGCTTTTGGTAACTTCTGGCGTCATTGCCTAACGGGATAGCTTCCCTGACGATGTCTCGCAAGGTGAAGAACATCATCGTGCTGGGCCCGTTCCGCAATAGAACAGCACTCAGGCCTCGGTAGTACTCGGAGAGTCCGTAGGTGCGCATAGAACAGAACACGTGGGCCGTGTTCTTGAAGCGGTGCTGATGTTTGACATCTTGAAGAAGGCACTGCGCTCTTTCCAATGGACAAAGAAGAGCTTCCGTAGTCCCCGCCAGGAGGGCGGCGAGTATTTTCTGCTGCTGAGGTCCTAATTCGGGAACGTGGTGGAGGAAGTGGCGTTGGTAAGCAGCGTAGGTCCCGAACATTATGGACGTGGACACCGTCTTCTGTATAAGTGGCGGAAGGCAGCCTTTGTACAAAGTTCCGAGTCCTTCGCTCTTCAGCTGCGACAAAAAGTGAACGTCAAGCCGTAATGTTGAGCAAGAATAAGTGAGTTTGATGACACGTCAACAAGACTAGAATTCACACCATTCCATCAGCCTCACCTGACTGAAGGCTGCCGGAGTTTTGAAGCCATGGACCATCTGACGGAACATGATTTTGTTGATGGGGAACGTGATTACGATATTGACGAGGGCAGCCATCGCTCCCGAAATGAATTCGGCGGAATCATCCTCGATTGTTGCGCGACAGCCCTCTTGGTGGGCTCGAGGCACTGTCGCCATGTCGAGGATTCAGTTTCTAGGCTTCCATGCTTCTGAGGGCTCGCTATGTTGCCTGTAATCCGCAATATTATAAACCTCACGTTCAGAGTCGAGGAGAATCGGAAGATCAGTTGCAGCGCAACCAGAGATGGACCACCGTTCTTACCTAATTTGTTTTACTACTCAGAAACCCGTGCAGCATTCGTTGCACTCTCTCGAAAGACCTCCTGTCACTCGGAGAATGTCGAGGTCTCTCACTACGCAACACACTCGGAGGCAAGCGATCACTCCGATTCATCGATGAGAAAAAATCCTGAGTTATCGGAGGAACGTTTCCCCACCTTGGAACGGAACGAATGAAACTTCGAAGCGGCGCTCTCTCGAATTTGATCTCTTTTTTGCAAGTTTCGCACCTCGAGCCTGGAGTCGATCTGCTCGGCTCACCATGAACTCTGTTCTCTGGGATCGTAGACCGACGGATCAGGCACGGGAGCCACGAAGCTCAGACCCAACATCGCGATTTCGGAGAAGTGTCATCAAAATTTCGGGGAATCTAAAGGTCGTCCTCGAAGAGATGGGTGACACCTTGGAGCGCGATATCAGAGAGCGTCCAAGGACAGGTGCCGGTACGTACCGTACGATGCTGTTGCCTAGCATCTGCTGAGGGGAAGGTATGCTGGATAGTTCCGAGCCGAAAGCATCCCCCCGATGGCCCGGAAACTATCATGAAGCCACTACTCTTGGAAAATTTCAACTATCGGGGAACTTTAAGGGCGCTGACATATTTGTTGTTGACGACACATCGTAAACGACGGAACGATAGTCTGATCGACGGAGCGCGCATTTTCACGGTGGTCTGTGGACAGTCATGCCTTGCAGTTGTCAGCTGCAACGGGTTCTCGAGATCGTCAATCACGCAAACTCGTTCAGGAATGACTCTCGGAGGCCACTCGTTGAGAATGTAGCAACGAATTGCAGCGATCTGCCGTGCAAGTTCGAGCTTAGCGCTACTTGTATTACCGCTACCTCAGATTAGTCTCCAAATATTGCTCGGGATGTGGGTGCGCTGGGGCTGACTTCATGAGAGGTATCAGTGTCGAACCGAATTCCGAGGACAGGATCCCGAAGTTCAGCCTTCATGATCTGGCGGTCTCAAAGGGGGGAGGAACATTTCGTTGTCCTCAATTGTTCGAAAATATATGATTTCGGTCCTCCCTCCGTTGGGGCACGCCTGAGAGACTCACAATCAGTCTGCGGTTTCCTTGCTTGTATAGGAGATAGGGAATCTCCTTGACGCTTCGCATACTGAATTTAATGGTCGCTCAGGATTCGTTGTCTCCTGCTGTGACCGAGAACGTTTGTCTCCGTGCAATAGATTCCGACAGGTATTTCAGCTCCCATTCGACGTCGAAGGCTGTCCAGACCGGGAGTTTTCAGAGTAGGGTCCGCAGAACCCTTAGGTTCCCCGAGCTGCGAGCGTCCCATGAAGACAACATTGCGGAAGCCCTCGGGGAGGTCCGCGAGGAGAAACAGGAGAACCGCTGGCCTAGACGAGTAAGATATAGCTACACCAGCCCGCCCCGGCGCTCCTGTAAGAGTTCAGGAGGAGGACGTTGTGTGGTGATGGTGATATTTTGGAAACCTTGAATCTCTCGTGAATGCATTGATCCCGGACTTGGGCCGCAGGGAAGCAACAGCTTCGAGTCAATCGGTCGGTGAACATCTCCGACCGGGCATGCATACGGGCCATGAGCGTGCGTTACGTAGAGAGATCAGGAGTCGTCTCTGTAGGGATCCGGAAGAACTGCGTCTGTCAATAGGCCATCCCGAAAGTGAATATTCTGATTTACCGGAAGCGAATTTTTCAACACGGAAGCGTCTCTGATTCACTCATCTAGACGATTTTTGCTCACATTTGAAGCAGTGATTTGAGAGCGATATGATTTCGTTTGCCATCTCAACATTTGAGCCAAAGTTTGATCCGCGGTCTAGTTGTCGATTCCTTCCGTTCTCCACATCTGGTAATGTTGAATGCGGAATTCTAGACAACTCAAGTGAGTCATCTTCCTCAGATCGGAGCCTAGTCCGATCCGCGCTGCACTATCTGTGCATGTAGGACCAAAAGCCTGTTCCCGACGTCAATGGATCTTAGATGCGGGGTCTAAGCCCGTGCGAGTCCGTCATCTGTACCGGGTCGAAGCAAGGAAACTGATATGCGCATGAGATAAAGTCACAGATGCCTAACGAGATGAGATTCGAATCGATCCATCTTCCAAAGCAATTGGTGGTTTTGGTAACGATCTACGATCAAGCTCGAATTACCCTCGACAACGCGTCTTGACAAGAATGGCGAAGCTCCTGAAAGCCCTGAGTTGAATTGAGAACTGCCCATATCATTCATTGGAGTCCCTTTGGGGGTTTTCTCCCTCTACAAAATGCGAAAAGTACGGAAGTGGCCGCCAATCCATCGCATCATAAGACTGCATCAGAGATCATCGTCGTCAGTGTTGAATATCAATTCGTCTGCTCCCGAACATGGCTGAACATCGCGCGTTCGGAACGAAATCCCGCACCATTCCAGGACACATTACTTTCCGGCGTGTTGTTGAGTCGAGATCCGCGCTCTCGGAAACGCGTTCTTGCGGGTCAAAAACGATAATCGAGTACTATTCGACATCTGGACGCAGAGAATGGCAGACGACCAAACCGACCCGAGAGAAAGGGTGAAATTCAGAGCTGAATTTGGTGGAACCGCAGCCATATTTTATCAAATTATGATGTTTCGAAGCTTCTGAGATGCAGCAGTCATAAGCAACACGGACTGGAGTCGTCCAGAGCAGCCCAGAGATCACCTCACAGTAGAGCGCAGGTCCCTCCTCTCCCTCAGATGTCCGCCATTTTCTGTGTCCAAATGTCATAGACCCACAGCAGAGAGCTGCAGGAACTGAGAGTGTCTGGGAGGCCAGGCCGAGGAAAGCCTTTCCATGTGCGACAGACAGGATGCGCAGCTGATTCCTTAACAAACACGTAAGTCGCTCTGAGAGACATGATGTGAGTGTAACAAAGCGTGATCCGGAGCCAGAAATAGATCATCACCTATACGAGTGCACGACGATTCGCGGAAATTACGAAAACGAATAGCTGCTCTGTGTTTACTTTCCTCCATCAACCCCCTCTTGTCCGGGCAATTCAGAGGCTGAACCCTCATGTGGCCCAATGTCCACCCGCGCCACGGCCTGTTGAGCTATTCGACATCAGGCTCCACACAGGTGTTGGGGAGTATTTCTCAATCATCAATCTCGCCGGCTTCAAACAAAGATCCGTCGCGGACCTGTCCTCTCGAGGTTGGTGTCTGCGTGCGCCGTTTCGCTTCAAACCCCCGAAGGCCGTCGCTGTCCTGCTTTGCAGGGAACAGCTGATCTTCCTTTAGCCGATGGCCAATGCACCGGTTGATTGCGCAATGACGAAACAATCGGGCCACAAAGCTGTCCATGGGAGAAGGGGTGTTTGGAGCTCTTCATAACAGAGCGGCCCTAACCCGACCGCGGAGTCCTTACTGCGTCGTGCAATCCACGCGCTACGTCGTGTCGCACGTCGTACGTTTGTTTTGGTTTCTTGAGCACTCGAATCGATGATCGGGTTTCAATCCGTCCGCACCGACGTCAGAGCAGAGTTTTCATTCGCTTTTCGTCTCGTCGAAAGCTGGTAGAATTGTTGAGCTGATTTCGATGCGCTTTCGCGTCCTGAATACCTTCATGTTCAATAAGAGAAAGTGGATTTGGATTATCGGAACCCCGCCAACAATCAGATGACCCATTCTATGCCCAGTTGCTGCTCCTCTCAGCAGGTTTGTTTGAGGTCACTCAAGCATTCCAGTTCGCGGGTTTCTGTGCATCCGACCAGTACCTCGATTTCAGCTTTGTGGCTTGCGGTACCGCCGTGATGTTCGCTTTGTTTTCGGCTCGCATGCGCGGGATGATCGCGACTGCTGGCAACCCAATCATAACTAGCAGCACTGAACGAGAGCCAGCTGACACAGCTGCGTCAACTTGGATCTCTTGGGTAATCGATGCAACCCTTAGAAGCAGAGTTGATTACGACTCGTTGAACGGTGACGTCGCCAGCCAGTCAGCACGTCACATTTTCCTCAAGCCCCATTTGCATTTCCTCTGCGCTTGATTTTCCTGACCTACTTATGCTCAGACAAAAGCTGCTAGTGGCGACTTGAGACATTACTCTGGAAAAGAAATATGATGCTTCCTGCTGATGTTACAACTCGTGGATCCCGTTGCGGCTCTCACTCATTTTCGGGTCACGTATAGTCAGCGCGCCCAGAGAATTATCGGCTTTACGCGGAATGACCTTGCACCGGAAGGCTGGTGCTTCTTCTGTGAAAAGGATACCGGCTCGTAAGCGGGGTTTCGCATGCGACTCGATTGGCACCATTGCTGTACCTTATGCATTGCACCGAGACTTCCGGGTTACTATTGTTGACGTCGCTTTACGTTGATGAATACTGATGTCCGTGTTATCGACGCTTTTCTGCTGCCATTTCTAGAATCATCCATTGGATGGCTCGTGCCAGAATGATAGACGCGCGCGATTTCTCCGGCTTTTTCTCGGGGTTCCGTCGCCACGGGAGCTTTTCCCAGGCTCCGCATCGACTCGGTAGCCCAGATAATAACGACATATTGGCAATTCACCCAAGTTCATGGCTTCCCTTCCATATTGCCCTTCGCATATGTTCGCGAGGACGGAATATTCGATTGTGCGGAGCGCCGCAAAGGGTTTCAGTGGGAAAGCTGTCGTGATTACCTTCTGAGATGAGGGGCCACTTTGTGGACCGGATTTCTTTTGTTCGATCAAACTCGCACTGTCTATTGATTGTGTGCTGGCTTGAAGTCGTGGTTGACGACGAGCGATGATGATTCTATACCAATCGATGACCATCCTGCCTGGTAGGAGCTCACCTCGAGGATACCCCTGCTAATCACATAATTCATTCGAGCCCAGCTTTGGCGAGTTCGGCGGAGGACTCATACAAGAAAAGTCCAAGACCGGTGATCAAAACTAGTGAATAATGCTGTTCAAAAAGATTGCACATCACAAAGACTGATTATAACTGGTTGTTAAGCTCAAACACTGAACCCGGTGTCTCAACACGGGAAATCGCGCCTCCTGAGGTCACCTCCGCCTTACGCACTACTTCCGCTCCGCCGGCCTCGCTTGTAAGGGTCAACATTTATGGAATAATCCTGGGCAGAAGTCTCACGCCATTCGAGCGGTGACAATGCCACATGAATGTCGATGAATGGAAATTGACATTCGAAAGGATACAACGACCAGTTCACTGAGGCATTCCATCCGTTCGTCCGGCGGATCTTCTGATCTTCGCTCGGGATGCCCTGAATCGGAGCCGCTCCGATCGGATATCGATCTCGAGTTGACACCCGGAAATGTACGCGCAGCTAGCGAAATTGTTGCCATTTGCCGATCGCCGGAACGGAGTGTTGCTGGGTCGGATTGACGTCGCAGAGGCGCAAGTAGAGCAGGTGAATCGGGTTGGCTCCGAGGTCATGTTTCACCCGATATGCCCGTAGGTAATCTGCGCACGAATAGCGCCACAGAATCGTAAAAAACATCACCCTCAGCTGACTGAATATCTGTTCGGAGAGAAACGGGCGACTCTTGAATGCCGTCGTCGATTCGTTGCCTAATCATTCGGCAAAACTGCGATCGCGGGACACTCTAGAACCAGTCAGGTTGTTTTGATCTAAAGCCAAAAACGCTCTCGTAAACAATGATTCCAATGCCACGGCGGACTTTGCGCTTTGCTTGCTTGCGTCACTGAAGAAGAGTGTCAACCTATCCTACGATTGTCTGAGCGGACTGCCGGCTGGCTCCAAGGAACGGGTCCAACGAGCATGTTTTTGGTTCAGCTGTTGGAAACGTGGTCTCGATGTTTTATTGGTCTGTATTGAGTGTTTTCGTCGACTTTACAAGAACTCTTTTGGATAGCTCCTGTTCGCAAGCGTGCCGCCAGTTTAGTGAACAACACGTAACGCTTCATTTGCGCCGAAGTGATCCACGATATCTGAGGGCTTGTTGAGAGTTTGGTGTCGGGTACTTCGTCTGGTCGTGAATCCAATTGGAGGTCGAAAAGCTGATCGCGTTACAAGGAATCATCCGCATGAATCCAGCTCTCCGATTCCATGGGCTCATGAAGTGGTTATCCAACCGTCGAAACTGGCTCTCGTCGGGTTAATTCATTGCTGCCGCTGAGAACTGATTTTCTGCAATCTGCTCTGGAGTTAATGAAGTTTTTCTCCCGGGTCTGTGCTTGAACTTTTGATCGTTCGAAATGCAGGATATAACTCAAGCATAAGCTACTATTTCTTGTTCCGAGTGATCTCCTATCCGTTCGCTTGATTACATGTTGATCCTTGAACGGGGAAAGGTTGAGGGATTGTCACAGTCATTGTACAGTCATCGTTCGTCTCACCTAGCTCAGCCGGCTCTGCAAGTCAGTTGAGCGGTTTCTTGGGCGAACGAATGGTAACACAGCTTCATCTTCATGCCTGCGCGATCAACACGATCTCTGTTGTCCGCAGACACTTCATGCCGGCTTCTAGAGAGCTGAGAGCTCTTCGTCGAGCACCTGCTTGTGAGTTTTTCTCCGTGGTAGTTCAGAGGTCTTGTTAAGCGTTGCGTGCGCTACATCGCTGAGTGCTATGGTTGCGAATTTTCGCAGTTCGGGAACCGGCGGAAATTCCGTAGAATTTCAACGTCATACTACGAGTAGTATGTGCAACGGATTAATATTCGGAGGCAGTGTTAGCGAGAAATCGTCCTTCAAAGTATGTAGTAGCCGTGCCAACATCGGTTTGCCAGTTATAGGCGACTCGGGAAGACAAGAGTTAGGGAATGAATGAACTCCTCTTGTGTGCCGCGATGCGTTAGCCTGCTGTGCCTTGACAATCGTCAATTGTCAACGAATATCAAAATAACGGTCGTTGGAAGAGCAATGAACTGATTTTCCAGCACCGCGCACTAAGCCTTCCGCACCTGACAATGAGACTTTCGGGTGTAATGCCGGGATAGGGCATTACCGTAGCGATGACCCAACTTTGAGCTCTTCTCTAAACAGCGACCTTCGCTTTACCACTGACGCATAAAGTCTCAGATTGTTCCCTCCCGAATGGCTTGTATGACCGAAGATTCATTAGGCCGAGTATGCCTAATCTGGGTGAGGAGGCTGCTGATTCGCTAGACGGACGTCAGGCTGTAAAAGCTTCGGGATTCCGAAAAGCAGAGTCACGTCTGCGGCGCTGATCGGTCAGCTAGGACACGTTTCTCAAATACTAATCAAAGGAAATATCTCATTCCGCGAGCGCGAGGCTTAACGCCCCTAGCACGAGGAGCTGAAAACTCGCGCGATGCTGCATTTTACGCTCATCGTCGCCTGCTTTCAGCCTCAATTTCTCGTCCGACCACACCAGCGAAAGACTCCCGATCAAAATTCCCAGCTGGGTTAAACATGAAGCCGCGGATTCGGCTCTCGGTCTCGTCGGTTCGTTTGTGTTTCGAATCGACGACCGACCGGGAGTTCTCTGAGCTCCCAGTGTCAGGTCTTGCGGTGATTTGTTTCAAGAAAAACAAAACATCCGCTTCGAAGAAGTCTTGAAAGCAAGCAGCTCGCGTGGGTGTGTTCCAATTGGACGCGGCCTCCCTGACTTTCCCTCCCGTGACGTGCTTTTTTGTTCGTTTCGACATCGTTCATGTTGTAAGTTGTCAACCGATTTTGGTTACAACAGAGCAGAACCAGTTTTGACCCTGAGACAACCGTCAGTGTCATGAAGCTCCACACGTCAATCTTTGCTGAGAGAGTGCGCCTTCTTCAGTTTCCAAAAGCCTAGGAAGTCTGGTTGTGGCACTCAATCCGAGAACGTGCGGATTAAAGGCCGAGACCGAGCTTAGGCATAGAACCAAAACTGAAAATCGGCTTAGCCTGCCCGCGTCGTGCGCAGCGGCTGCCTGACGATAATCCGCGAGGGCTGGCCGTCTGTGCGATCTATTTTTGTCAAGCTTTCAGCCATGGAATCGTTTCAACCCTTCTAGTGGGTGACTGTGTGAGGCACAGATGAATTGATATGACTCCCCTGCTCACAAAACATCGAATTCCTTCGGATCTGACCTATTTATTCCCTCAATTCCAGGTTATCCGTTTGGAGCACAATAACAACAGCTAACTAACCGAACTAACCAGGAACGAGATGGACCTCGTCAAGGGTCTCATGACGTCGGTGAAACAGTTCTACAATGATATCAATCCAGCAACATTGACCGGAGCCATAGATATCATAGTCATTGAGCATGAGAACGGGGACCTTGTTTCGACCCCGTTCCATGTGCGCTTCGGCAAAATAAATGTGATGAACTTCGTCGGGAAAACCGTAGAAATCTACATCAACGACGAACCCACGGATCTCCGAATGAAATTGGGGCCGAGCGGGGAGGCGTTTTTCGTCGAAGCCAGCGAAAGTGAGCCCCCGGAACATCTGGCCACTTCACCGATTCCCGATCATCCACTGAATGATCGCAGCTGTTCGCCTCGCAAGCGATCGGGCAGCTCGCCGGCAGTAGTGCTCAATCGGGTATCGAACGTTTCGCGAAAACTCGTCGAAGAAGAAGACATCAGAGAAGTGGAGCGGAACTCTGCGGCGGCATCTCTTTCGCCGGCGAGTACGCTGAAGAACGATGATGACAAGTCCAATGCTTCGGAGCGTTCAACCAAACTGAAGAAAAGACGGCGCAAGATGAGCAAACCCATGGAGAAAATCACCCGAGAAAGCAGTTCTAGTGACGTCGAAGAGACTCAGTTCGTTTTGGAAGTAGAAGACCAATCGTCGGAAATGAAAACGGCAAAGACGACTCAACAGAATCAGTCGACAGGAGCCGTCGTTGCTCTCAAGGGAAGCGAGGGTGGTAAATTGAAAGAGCCGAGCGGCAACAACACTTCGAATACCACCGTGACCAGCGACGACGAATTCAACTGGACCTCGGTGGCTTCGGGTGTTGCCTCCACGCGGCTCACACCCATGGGTCAGGTCGTTAGCGATGGTGATATTTCCGACGTAGAGAAAGGACGCGAGAGACCACCGTCACCTGCGAAATCCGACACCCTCGTTGAATTGGGGCCTCATCACCACGACGACGATGGAACGAACGCTCTGTGGTTGTGGGGCGAGTTGCCTGTTGGTGAAATGCCACCAGAGGTGTCAGCTCCCCCCGAAACGCGGTCACCGCCGAAGTCCCCCGCGGCTTCGAGAGGTAGTGCAGCTGAGCCTGAAAAAGCGTCCCCAGAGAAAGGTCTCTATTTGGACGATGTTTTGGCTCAAACAGATCCTGAGATGCGCAAAATCTACATTGGCTCATGTCCTCGAAAAACTGCTTCAAAACCAGCGGGAGGAGCAACACACCACCTGGAAGACGGCGAGTCAGGAAACGGACCGTCCCTCTCACAAAGCCCTCAATCCGGCCTCGATTCAGATTGTGAACACGAGATGAGACACCCGGTGTTCGATTACCGACTCCGGAAGTACTCTGATCTGGCAATGTCTTTGTGCGGTCTGGATAGAGACGATGGAAACATGGAGGAGCGTTTCATTCTGAGTTTGGTTACCTACGATGATTTCTGTCAGAATCCGGACATCCTCAACGAGCCAGGACTTGTGTTCCGTATGAATGGAAAGTACTACAACTGGAAAAGCATGGCGCCACAATTGCTCTCGCTGGCGATGTTCCAAACCGCATTACCCAAAGTGAGTAGCACTCCCATGAACTGCATAAAACGTTTCCCTGGAATCGAACCCTCCGATTTTCATGAGGTGTAGGCATACTCGCTGATTCCCGATTTTCGTTTCAGTCTACGATGGAGAAGCTCTGCGCTGAACATCTGCCAAAGAAAAAGACTCCCAACACCCCTCAAGTGAAAGCCAGGAGCTGGTGGTGGTCTCGACCTCAAGAAGAAATTCTGCAGGAACAAAAAGATGCCAAATCGATGGAGTCACTCTCTGCTGGAAAAGAAACGCTCGAAGCCAAAGACGCCATAGACTGTATTGATGCGAAATCCGCGTCGGACGAGGAGCTGATGGCGAAGCAATTGCTCGACGAGGACCTCCGCAAATCGCATAACAAAAAATCCTTGAGACTTTCATCGGACCAACTGAAGTCGTTGGGACTGAAACCTGGTCCGAATTTGGCCGAATTCAAAGTGATCACAGCTTTTCAAGGAACTTCGGTCTGTTCCTGTCATATTTACCTTTGGAAATCCACTGACAGAGTCGTTATATCCGACATTGACGGAACGATCACGAAGTCGGATGTTCTCGGGCATATCCTTCCAATTATTGGGAACAACTGGGCCCAGAGCGGCGTTACGTCGCTGTTCAACAAAATCGTTGACAACGGTTATAAAATGATTTACCTCTCAGCGAGGGCGATTGGCCAAGCTCAAATGACTCGAGGATTCCTCCGATCGATCAAACAGGACAATCTGTGGCTTCCCGACGGACCTGTGCTATTGAACCCAACCTCACTGTTGAACGCTTTACACCGAGAGGTCGTGGCGAAAAGTCCGCACGTTTTCAAGATTAATTGTCTGAACGACGTAAAGCAACTCTTTCACGACGCCGGAGGTTCAACCACCTCGCCTTTTTACGCCGGCTTTGGCAACAAAACGACGGACGCTTTCTCCTACAAAGCCGTTTCTGTGCCTGTCAACCGTATTTTCACCATTAACCACAAAGGTGAAATCAGTCAAGAATTGATGGGGAACGTCGGCAGGACTTACCACTGTCTGGGAGACATTGCGGACCTCATCTTTCCATACGTCGACAAAGATGAGCCGCAGGGAGGTTTCAACAGCTTCAGTTTCTGGAAAGATCCCTTGCCAACCGTCGAAATCGAAAAGCCGAGCAGTGAGAATCCTAAGCCCGCCACACCACAACAGCCTCCTACTCAGCAGCAACAACCGGCGAAGGAAGAGACAAAAGACCCAAAGGTGAGGAGTGATCGAGGCTTTCAAGTCGACAAGTCTTGTAGAGTGAATGCTGATTGCGCCCGGCTGCGCTGCTTAGCGCACATACCATAGAATATCGCCCCATGACATGCTGGCTCGAGGCGAATGGAATTATTGATGAAAGTTTCGATTGCAGGATTCCAAAGCCGCGTCACCCAAGAAGACGAAGAGATAACTCAATTCACGGGTTCAATCTCGACGGAGAAGACTTTCCTCTTCCACTCAGTGAGATAGTATAATTCCAAGGCATCATGTCCGTTCGTCTATTTTATTTTGTAAACTCCAGTCAGACGCCCTCTGTAAATGAATGTGCATTACCGCATGTGATGAACGGTCGATCGATCAATTGATTGATAGACCGGTTGATGTTAAGGATGGCAGAAGAGAATGCGGATTATCTTGATTATTTTCATGAAAATTTCGATTCGAAGCAGGTAGACTAGCTTTGAGGCCAGCATTGACGGCTGTCCCGACGTTTCGGGGAGAACGATGATTCGCGATTGAGCGGTCGCTCGTGTTGGGTATCTTTTCATACGGAGCCTCGCAATCTCCCGCAGTTTATTTTTTGGGTCAGTGAAAATGGATCGAATGTGAACTGTTGTCATCGTATCTGTCTGTCACCGAGTCACCTTTCGTGTTTGCTAGTAGTGGGGAAACGCATCAAAATCGTCGTCTCTAGAAGATATACACGCGCATACCTCGACAGCGGTCGACTCGTTTTCTGAGAAAAGAAAAAGAACGATATGAATAAATTAGTAGATCCAACATTTCTGTTATCAAGCCTGTTCTCTATCGACGCTAGCATAGAGTTTACAGAAGATAGTCTGAGATTTCCATAGTCTGGGACAAGGGAAGCCAGACGAAGTTCTCTGATCTGGACGAGCGGAGTCTCCCTCCTGGTTCCGGATTCCCGACAGTGAAACAGCTCCTTTGCCGTTAGGTACCTCGATCGACACGGAGATTGACGGACGTTCTCGATTCAGTGGAAGTTCTGATGTTACAGCTGACGTCCTGGGAGCGACTCGGGAGCATTGTCTCAGCCCGTGGACTCAAAGGTTCCCAGCGCCTCACAAAATCTATGGTGACTTGTCTCCCTGGATCTGCTCCGATCAGGACGCGATTTTGAAGCCCTGGAAGCGTAGAAGATAATCTCCTATGATGAAACCCACACCCGTCAGTGCATGATGAGATCCAATACAGATATACTTCGCTAATCTGCTTCTCACGCTCGACGAACCTCGTCGACGGGCCTCGTCGGTTCCCGCGCGGAGCAAAAGCATGAAGCACTCGTGACTGGATAGGTCGACATCATCCTGAAGAACTTGATGAGATCATCGGATCCGGACCCGGACTCCATCGGGAGCAGATGTTCCAAACAGTCAAGCGAAGTCTCAAAGTTTTCGTCCCGAGAAAGGTTTTTAGCTGACACGCTCGGTGTCATGGACTCCGATACGAGAACTCCTGGTGCCAGACTGGAAACTCCCTCACAATAAGTTACCGAAATTTGGGACGCCAAGCTTCCCGGTTTTTGTAGTTTGAGAAGCTTGAGTTTCCCAAGCTTCCCGCTGGCGCCGCTACCGGGGCAACGAACAAGAGGTCGTCATCGGTTAACCTGAGATCGGTGTCCTCGGCAACGCTCTGCTGTTTCTCGACCTGCTTTTCTTTGTTCAGGAAGTCTCCGTCGTCGGTGGTGTCTTCGTAGCATTCGGGTACATGACCGCTATAGCTCTCGCATCGAGGACCTCATCGCGTTCTTCACCTTTGAAGTCCATCGAGCGAATTTCGTAAAGTGAGTCTTTCGTGAGCGCTCGCTCGGCTCCTGTTTTGTGTACTCAACGTACTGACTGCTGAAGTAACCGAGGATCCGATCGGCTTTCCCGAGAAGTTTCTCTTGGACTCCTGAAGAGGTCCGGAGTACGGAGCTGGTACGGAGATGAGCGGAAATCTGTCGAATGCTGAACTAGTCGTATAGTTGACTTGGTGCCGATCACACGCGTTCGTGAGAGCTCCCGGTCGAATACAGTTTACACAAGCTTTTCGGATCTCATTTCCTGCATTCTTCAATGCTATCAGTGCAGCAAACCGCAGTGCAACCCCGGCTGAACATTCAACTCCTTACCTCACCTCCTCCAGTTCGAAAACCATCCGAAGATTTCGGACCAAGTCGGTCTGGAGCAGACGAACCAGAAACCCGATCTCGGCGGCAAAAGGCGATCGATGTCCGCTATCTCAGCAACATCGAACCTGAGCGTTATTCCTCCTACGAATAACCCTCGCGTTTACGATCCGCTTGACCCCGACGCCACAGCTGAGATGCACGTCGACCCAGCTGACGACGTCGGCTTCGAGTTTCCCAAGACTCCTTACAGTCAGACTCCCTAGCTTCGCCAGGGAGGCCGCCAGGAATGCCCCGCTCTACGCGCTCGCCGTTACCTGGAACAGCCTGCCTCTCGACATCCGACGCTCCATTTCATTCCGTGAATTCAAAACCAAACTCAAAAAGTATCTTGTTAAGTTGTGATTTTGACAAGCGGCCCAACGGCCTGCGTGCAGCGCACCGCGAAGCATTGAAATAAACTACGTATGATGATGATGATGAAGGGCGAAGTCGATGGAAGGTGATGACGGGACGTATTTTATTACATTGTGATGAGTTGGGTCCATCACAAATCTCACTCAGTCCGAGAACGATGATGGACGGACAGACATGGCACCACTCCTCGCAATAACTCCGAAGACGATGCGACCAACCGAAGAATCCATATAGGAACATGAACGAGTTTCAGATCGATGGCTGAGCCAGCCCGTTAACCTCCTAACAGGAAATCGTTTGCACGAGTCTCATCTCACCCTCGACGGTGAAGCTGTGAATATTTTTTGCCGTTAGCATATCCACAACTGTCACCCTACTCCTGACCTCACCCACGCGAGTACGCAGGAACAAGATGTTTCCCACATTGAAAGTATCCTTGAAGTAATATCTCTCGAATATATCATGAACGATTACTTCGTTACTGGCGGACTGCACTCGTCCGTCTCTGATGTAAAATAAGTCGTCCTTAGTAGACCCAACAAACCACATCGTATCATCCTTTAGATCAGACAACTTGGGCTTGCTCCCGTTTGAGAGGGTGGTAACTTTCGCCATTCCTGCATGCCCGACATTCATTGCAACGGTCAAACGATCTTTTCCCCTCCTCAAAACTCTGATGTTTCTCATATCTTCAAAAGCAGTACTGCCCCAGCTATTGAGTTGGAGAGATCCGTTGCTTTCGTAGATTTCGTACATCATGCTCCCACTCCACAAGTATGGACAGCCGAACGATAGTGTCAGACCATGTGGATCCTTAAGGTTAGGAATTTCTAACGCTTCAGATGTCGACTTATTTAGGTTTAGAGCCAATATCTTTCTACTCTTCGAATCAATAGTAAAGAGCACGCCTCTGGCTATGACGCAATGATCGAAAATGAGGGGTGATATAGCCGAATCGGGCTGAAAGGCGGAAAGGGATGGTATCACCTCATGAGCAGCCGTCAACGCGTTGAAATGGAGGACACCTTCCGAATCTTTTGTGAAGAAAATTAGAGGGAATGGGCACTGCTGCAGATCCGAAACCAGATCCGGTGAGGCACAAGACACAAGGAAGGGCGCAGAAAAACGGTGAACTTTGGACGGTTCCCTGACGAAAATCTTGGCATGAACTGCTGGAGTTTGGCTGGAGTCTGTGGTTCCCGAAGCTACACTGCGAGCGAATGCGTTCGTAGCGCTATTCACTGAAGCGGTCGAGCTCGCGGCGATCTCAGGATCAGCTAGGGCTCCTGTCGGTCGAGGATTTTGCGGTTGTTTTTGGACCAGCCGCCGTCTTTTTCGGGGGAGTTTTACGACTGCGCCTTTGATGAACTGCTCCAAGTAAGGCATCTCATTGTCCTTGATATTGCTCATGTCGCATTTCTTCGAGCACATTTTCCAGTACTTCTTCTGCGCGAGGTACGTCTCCAAGCATTGGCTGAGTTTCCGTATTCCCAAGATATTGGAGGCAATGTACAACGGAATGACGTCCTTGTACTGTACGGGTTTTGGAGCGCCAGTGTACATATAGTGCTTGATTATCAACATGATTCTTTTCGAGATGTCTACGCATTCCGACTTTTCACAAGTCCGAAATTTCGGTGCCGTGCACAGCTTACGAAGTATGATTCGATGGAAACGTACCGAAGTCTCCTCTCGGCATCTCACAGACACGACAGCGTTCGCGTCACCACTCGCTTTGTTCATTTCCCGCGCGAAAAGGATTCCCGCGTGACAGACATTTTTGATTTCGATCCGCATATCCAAGTCGTTTGCGAAGGGCCTTACGCCACTGAATGTTATTCGACTTTTGACATTGGGAGCCTTATCAGGGATTGCTCTCACACATCTCCTCGATTCATGATCGACGCCAGCAGCAGCGGGGGATGCGAAATACTAGTGATACTTGAGGCTGACTAAGCTGCTGGTTGGATGGATTTCGACGGCGTAAACCGAGATCGCCAATCCAAAAACGCTCACTTCTTAGCCTTTCGAAGTTCCGAGGCGATCTCGGCTTTCACGACGGGAAGGATGTGATCGAGGGAGGAGGATGGTTGCGTCAGTACTTGAAGCGGGTGTCTGTCCCAAATGTTCTGCCCGGTGATTGACTCGACCGGTAATACCGGCTGAACCTTGCCGACATGAGAAGGATATACACAAGAGGGATAACATGTCGTTCAGATTGACCGGGTCTTCTCGGCGGTCATTTGAGATTTGCAATGTACATACAGGAACACCAGAAAGTGATGCAGTGGGACATTTTCCCGGTTCTCATTATTGTGATCGACTTAGTTTATTCATCGAGGGCATCGACAAGTTCCCAAGTTGGCTCTAGGTACTCTCTGAAACGATCGTCTGAACTAGTTTTACGTCACCGCTGATTGTGAAACTATGGGTTGCAATTCCAGTCGACATATCCACAACCGTTACCTTGCTCACGTCTGTGCCGACCCGAGTTCGGAGGAACACGGTGTCATCAACATGCAGACAGTCCTTAAAGACCTCTTTCTCGTATATTTTATGGACAACAGTTTTATCACCTGTCCCCGTGAGCCGCCCTTGATTGATGTAATATATATTCTTCCCAAATGATCCGATGAACCAACCCAAGTGATCCCGCGAGACTTCTGGATCACTCGTTCGCGGTAATATGATCCTCCTGAATTTTCTCGGATTTCCGAAGTTGGCAATGAAAGCCAAGGTCTCTTGCTCTTTTTTCAAAACTCTCACACTCCTCATATCCTCAATCCCTGAACTGCCCCAGAATTTGAGGCTGTACTTGCTCTTCCCTCCGCAGACTTCGTAAATATCACAACCACACCAGAGAAAAGCATTCCCATCGAACAAAGTCAAGCCGCAGGGACTCGTGAAACGCGGGATGCCAATCGACGTCAGTGAGGAATCATACAAATCGAGAGCTAAAATCTTTCCCTTCGTGATATGAATCGTGAAGAGCACTCTCTCAATGATGACGCAATGGTCAAAGACGTGCGGTAATTTCGTTGGTTCGGACAGGGAAGGATAAACGAACGGTATCAACTGATGACTCGATATCAACGCTCGTATGGAAATCATATCTCCCGCCTCCTTCACTAATAGAAGCAACGGATACGGGCTTCGCCTACAGGGTGCCGTAGGACCCAACGGAGCATGATTTCTCGCGCTTGCCGAAGGCGGCGGATGAGATCCGGGCAGCCCTATTGTGACCGTCGCTGGCGCCGATGGATTCGACGCTAAGACTTCACGGGAATTCGTGAGCGTACGAACAGCTCGCGGACCTCCTGGGTGGTCATCCTTGCGAGTGGTATCCACGAGGGAGGCCGAGTTCATCACGACGGCAGTCTCCGTTGAGGCCATTGGTTTTGGCGAGATTTGTCGCGGGAATATTCCATGCTGGGAACTCCTTCTCCGGGGAAGCCACCCATTGTTCTCCTTCAAGAATATCGTCAAGTAGCGTAAGTCGGCCTCGTTCAAGCTTTTGAAATCGAACTGGTTCGCGCACGATTTCCAAGCACTTTTTACCCGCAGGTATTTCTTCAACTGCTTCGCGACTGTTTTTATTCCCAGGACCTTAGAGGCGATGAAAACTTGTAGGACGTCCTTGTACGGAATGTTCTTCGACACCCCCGTGTAGAGGAACTCTTGGATGATCGTCAGAGCCTCCGGTGAGACGTCTATGGTTTCTGTTTCCCCACAGGTCCGGAATCTTTGCGCCGCACATAGCTCTCGCAGCACAATTCGATGAATTTTGATGGGAATCTCACCTCGACAATTCAGGGTGACGATGGCGTTCGTATCGTAACACTTGGCGCTCAGCTCCTCTCGCAACAGAACGCCCGCGTGACGATCGGTTTCTATAGTGGGCCTAGACGGCATTTGAGCGCTTTTCGTATACCAAGCTCTACTCAAGGAACGAGAGCAATCTCATCCATGAAGCTGGTTTCAGAAGTATCAAAAGTTGGAAGAATTAGGTACTCCCAGGTAGTCGATTTCGTGGATTAGAGATGAGGGGACAGCTATCCTGCAAAGCCAGGGACTAGAATTTTCCCGGTGTTTTCATCAAGCTCCACAGAAATTATTGTTCTCATCCCGTTAGAGAGTCGAAATCTTTTTATCGACAAATCCAGCCTCCCATCGAATCCGTTTCGCTAATTCTCCAAAATCTACCAAGGAATCCACGCTGCTTCTCCGAATTTAGCAAGAACGCCCGAACGATTCACGAGCTGAATCTGTTCGTTATCAGTCATACTTCTATTCTTTATACATATTTTTACCAGCCCGAGTTATGACGAGAACTGGTGATAACAAGTTCGACTGGAGAGTGTGATCAGGCCACATGGAGGGACACGGGAACAACGCTAGAGAAAAGGGCAAAAGAAAACCGGGAGATCCGCCGAGCTAGTCGCCCGAGGAACTGGTTCACATGATCACATATGATATGTATACGTAGGAAAGTAAATGACACATGAGAGGATCAATGAATGACCATACGATTTTCACGATTTTCATATTGAGCCCTATAATAGGCCAGCCAAACGAATCCTTGTCAAACTGCAGAGCAGGTTCGTATGCGTCGTGCTCTTGAGGAGTTAGAACCAGTCATCGTGGGAGTTCTTCAGAGCAATGCCCAACGTTTCCCATGCCTCTCGGAAAAATTCTGACTGCCCGTCGGAACTAATTTCATCTTCGAGGCACAGTGAGGAGGTAGCTCTTCAGAGAAGGCATCCGTAAGTGGAACTCGATATGTACCCGAAAAGATCAATCAATTCATTCTTGATATATTTCACAGGCAAGCTGTGGTTGCCTGGGTGGTTCACAGATGAGGGTACCCAGAGGAGCACAACTGAAGCTCGGGCCTAAAGATGAGCCCGGAAGGGAAATGAGTTCAAACTAGCAGAGATTGGGTGGATGGGGGAGCGTCGAGCCTGGGTGAAATGAAGATACGGGGCAGAGAGATCGAAGGGAGAATTTCGGTGAACAGAAGACAAAACACGAGTTCACAATGCAACAACATTATGCACAACAATAATATTTTCATTAGATTTGAATGACGTTCTCCTCGTCAGTGCTCCCCACTAGCCGCTCTTGATTGATGCAGAATATTTCATCTCCGTATGACCGAACGAACCTGCCGGACAACTCATGTGACAATTACTGAGCATCATTCGTTTGTGATGCGGTTATTTTTCGTTCACGGTTTTGAGGCATTGCGGCCCTTACTCAAAACTATTTTGTTCGAGGATCCAGAAACTTTCAGTCTAAAGCCGCGAAGCAAAAATTCCGAAACTTAGAATCAAGCTTGACTGTCGTCTCCAGTGCCCGAAAATACCCTTCGAATGAACGCTGTGAATGAATTCATCGTGAACATCGGCGAATTCCACGGCGACGTTCTTACTCATTTTCGATCGAGAGTTCGGTCCAACCATTTCATCAGTGTACCCCATGGGAGAAGCGTCTGTCCGGGGAGCACAGTTCTGGCCTTGAGATCTTCCGGTGCTTTGCTTCCAGGCGGCTCAAGGCTTGGACCGAAAAAGCGCCAGGACGCAAGCTCGTGCACTGTCTACGGGAGTTCGAAAATCCACCCCGTCGTCCCACAGCCGGCGACAACGCCAGCCGGCTCACAGAAAAGAACCGATCTTCCTCGCGACGAGGGTTGCCGCCATGCAGCACCGTTGCCTCGGTGCGTGGATAGTGTGTCGCCCGGTCGCGCGGAGCTGGAGTGGTCACGGCGCGAAGATGGAAGGGTAGGAGCGGTAGGGAGAGAGAGTCGATACTCCGAAAGCAGACGAACAGCTGATTCTAGATGCTATGTAATTTGAACCGGTGTTCCCTCACAACGACCGAATTATCTGCTTCTCTGGGGCAAGCCAGAGAGCCACAGGAATCAACTAGCTCACCGTAACAAACGAAACAGCCCTGGCTTCACTACGGAAGATGTCACGAGTGGATTTTCCCAAATTATTTTGCTTTGGAGACTCCTTGACTCAGGTGAGCGCTCCAGTTTTGAGTGGGGAGCAAAGCTCACGAATGTGTCAGCTCCGTCCGAATCCTTTTTCGAGACTGTGTTGACGGGCTGGAATTCCTCCGTTTCAGCGTTCTTTCAATGTCGAGGATGGCTGCTGGGGTGCATTGCTTGCGTCCAGATATCAGAGGCAAGCGCATTCGTTACCCTCTTGAATGGCACCAAACACTGTCGATGCAAGCATTCCTATAATCCATATCCGAGAAAAACCCTCACTAATGAATAAGATTTGTTATCATGCTCACGAACCGGCGACTTCTGCGCAGGAAACTCGACATTCTCAACAGAGGTTTCAGCGCGTACAATTCCAAGCAGGCTGTGTGTCTCCTGCCGAGACTCCTCCCCAGCGATGGACAGGCGCCTCATGCTTTATTGATTTGGTTTGGTGCAAATGATTGCTGTGTTCCGGAAGCTCCGCAGAGTGTTCCCCTTGCTGACTACGAGGCAAATCTCAAATCACTTATCGACCATGCAACGGTGAGCTAGAAATGGGTGTCGTACTGCCACAACGGCAGATGGATGGCATGGATTGGAAGCACAGATATTCTTGTGATTGTCAAAATCGCTCCGTTTCAGAGTGTTGGGTTGCCATTGGAGAGACTGATCTTAATGACTCCTCCGAAATACGACCACGAAGCATGGGTCGCCCACAAAGCAAAGGATGGCGTTCCTGAGAACCAAGTGGGACGGCGAGAAGAACTTTGCGAAGCCTACGCAGAGCTTTGCGTCAAAGTTGCCTCTCAAAAAGGGACCAAGATCGTGGATGTTTGCGCGGCGATGAAAGCCAGAAAGGTGAGTTACGCCGGAACGTTTGAGGCTTTGACAGCGAAACGCTCAAACATTGAAGACTGAGATGACTATCATGATTTCTTGACAGGATTGGCGCTCATTGATGATAGATGGATTGCATTTCAATAATGAGGGGGCGAAGTTCATCGCTTCACTCCTGTTCCCTGTCCTCGACCCAATCGTCGATGGGCTGCCTCTCATCTTCCCTGACAAAGACCAGATCGACTTTCTGGATGTTCGAACCCAAATACAGAATTGGAGCCCGTAATATTTCCAACAACCTCAGGGTCTATCACAATAAATATGGAATGATGAACCAAAATTTCGTGTCAATCTTCGGACGAGAATCCCGAGAATGCCACGGCAAAGTTAAAGTTTGAAAGAGCAATGAAAGCCGAGCATCTCCGCACTGTCATCTCAGACTGAGATGGAACCTAAACCATTCTCTTACGAGCTCCCTGGGAGTCATAACGAGGCAAACTTTTCATTTCGGTGAACTTCTTCAGCTTGCGGATCTTAGAGCATCTGTGAGGACAGAGAGCGCTCGCGACCCATTTCGTCTAGGTGGTTGCACGTCGCAACTTGTTTGACGAAAAGCTCTGAATTACCCTCCCCCCCCCGGGGGCCACCGCACCCTGTAGCGGAGATCGCTGATCACCATCAGCGAAATAAGGTCGCCGAGCCCCGAGTTGTATCCCGCTCCGTTGTGTTCTCTTCCTCTCTGCATACGATCCGGACTGGGATTCCAGCAGCTCCCACTGGCTCTTGGATCTGGAATGGTGATAATCAAATGACGTCATAGGTCGTCACGCTTGCAATGGGCATCTCTGAACTGGGTGCCCCCCAACGCAGCGGATCGGGAGTCGTCGGAACATTCCAGGAATCGCTGGCCGTATCGTGAAACGGGCTCCTCTCTCGTACAATACGGAATCGGCGAGCTCGGAAATTTTCTGTCATATATTCACATGCATCGAATTGTTTGATGCTGATGAGTGGGGGACCAGAAGCGGAAGCTTCAGATCAGAAGCTTTCCCCTGTGGAAGATGTGACATTCAAACAAAACCGGCAAACAACCAGAAAGCAGCAGCTTTGTATTCTATCCGCTGACAGAAGTTCTCTGTGCGGCCGCCAGATAATCGAAAGCGCTGATATTTTCACTTCTTGCCGTTACGTAACGGGCGTAGTCCACAAAGCTTTGACATCAATGTCACTACGTCAAGACTCACTGCCCGAGATAAACCAGATACAAACATACCCCGCGATCCGCAACGCTCAGCGTCGCGGGCCCGGCGCTCCCCTCCTGCCAATCGGCCGTTGGGGTCAGAAGCGTGTGAACAAGGTCGCCTGGCCATCGGAGAAGATTTTGCCGGAACCTCCAGATTCTCTAAGTCAATGCTCAGTGTAATATCCCGTTTGATTGTTTGTTGGAGTCGTCTTTCACAATATGATCGCCTCAAAGCACCGATCCGAGCACTGCTGAAAACCACTTGTCTGGGTTTCCCCGGGTGAACCTTGACCAAAACAGAAACTTTCAGCAAAAGATGCGAATCGGATTTATGAGGGGAAGCCCAGCCGGCAAGGGTTTGTTTGGCATCAAGGCTAGGACTTTAAAAAGGCAGTACTGCTGTCGATGGTCGTATTTGAGTTCGGTGAACAAGTCCGGTGCTCAGAACTTCATTCGATATGAGTCGAACACGGTCAACGTTATGTTTAGTTGTGTGCATTGCAGTGAGTTTGAACTTGGCTGACGGAGGGAAAATTGTCAAAAAGAAGCTGGCTGCTGGAGGTGAGTCGAAATTCAGATCCCCACGGTAGCCATCACGCGGCGTTTGTTTTGCGCGATCAAGAAGTTTGAACAGGATTGATTCCGCTTCTCTGTGATTTCCTATATGTTTGCTGCCATTCCATAGGTGTCGTGGCGGGCGCAGCTGGCGCCACTGGATTCGCTGGAGGTTTCTTGACAGGAGCCGCCGTCGCCTCGCATTTCAACAAGCACAAAGGAGGTTATGGTGGATTCGGAGGACACCAGTGAGTGATTCAGACATCGCGACTATCCGCAAAATTACAGAGTGGAAGACGATGACGTATCATGACGGAACGCCATTTAAAATCGATTCACCAATGCTTCCAGCGGCGATCACGGACAGGTCCACATTCATAATCATCATCATGAGCACGTTCTCCCGGTCCCTCACAAGCCCATTCACGGCGCAGGTTACGGGGCTGGATTAGGCCTCGGCGGGGGCTACGGACACGGAATCGGCCTTGGACATGGAGGTTACGGCGGAGGCTACGGTGGAGGTTACGGAGGAGGCCTCGGCGGGGGCTATGGTAAAGGATTCGAGACCATCGGAGGGGGCTATGGCAAAGGAGTCGAGACTATCGGTGGCGGCTATGGAGGAGGCTACGGTGGCGGCTATGGAGGAGGATTCGGAGGCGGCTATGGTGGAGGCCATGGAGGAGGCTACGGCGGAGATTTCGGCGGTCTTGGTCTGATTGGCGGCCACGGATACGGAAGGAGTCTCCAGACAGAAAATCACGGCAAGACTGAAGGTGGAGGATACCGGGGAGCGCCCGCTGCCGCCCATGCAAGCTAGTTCTTCAAGAGAGCTATTGCGATGGAAATATTTATTTGTTCATACTGTACATATTAAATAAATGCGATGAACGGATCGCATGCTTACTCTTAAGCATTCAAATTGATTTCGGAGCAGGCACGGAGAATGCACGGAGAGGCGCCGTGACAACCAGAATCCGTAGTTCGATGGTTGCGGAGGATGCTGAGAAAGAGAACGTCTAGTCTTACGAAACGATCATGCTGACGAACAACTTCGATCTTCAACTTTCCGATCCCTTTCGACCGAGTTTACGACCAATACAGTGAAATCTCACCAGAACCAATTTTCGCAAAAAAGATTCCTCGAAGTGAAGGTAAATCTTGGTTCAGCGGACCCTCCATAGTGTACAAGTTCGGAAAAAACTGGTTCCAACGGGTTTCAGATTCAAGGAAGCGATTTCCGGTTTCCAACGAGTTCGTTGACGTAGAATATAACTGAATCGGTATCGAGTAATTTGGCTGGCTCCGGTGTCGAACCCAAACCGAGCTGCGAGCGGTGTAGGAATTTCCTCGGCGCCGCTCACGGAAGGCAGGAGCAGCGATTTTTTTTGCTCGCCGAGACTCTGTGGTGGTTCGCGAGGCTCCGCGTCACAAATGAACTCTCAACCAGGGGTTCCGGTGAAAAACGTTGCCATGTGAGAAAATGACCAAATCAAATAGCTCAATTCGTCTGACCTGCTGCAGAGCAAGCGTACTTTTACTTCATTCGGAAGGTTTCACATCTCTTGAATCAACGAGACTGCCACCCTGAAATCTGTTGCATCTTGTACCGAATTCGGAGTCCTCTTATCAGAATATGCCGAGAGAGTCACCCAGACCAAGCACGGCAATGGAGTGCTCGACTCACCAGATGAAAAATTACGGCGAGTTTCGATGACGGATCAGCGATGTCCTCGCCCAATCATTTGCCGCAAAAAGTACTCAAAGCAGACGACTCCTGCTCTAAGCTCGAAGAGCGGCGCCCTTCTGTGTTGTTGTTTCCTAGTCAAGATCATCATCGCCAACTCAGTGACGCTGAAGCGCTAGTGCCCAAGGTCTGCCGGTAGAATACTTTCGGTAAATTGTGAAGTTTGTGCTCATTACTCGTTGGCTACAATCGACGAGACGACATGGCACTGCCACCTTTCCGACAGCAACAGTACCTTATGACACAGAATGTCCAGATGCAACGTGAGTTTATGTTTCTATGCGAAGAAACCTCCACAAAGCCGCTCTCAAGGCTCCGGGACAGAAGCAGTTGTCGACCATAGATATTTCCTAAGCCGGTTCGCGGAGTAAAGGAAATGGACCTGACTCCGACGCCTATTACAGAGCGACAGAGTTCGAGACCCGTGACAATGGGCGGTAGTCCGTTTGTCAACACGGGCCATGGACATTCTCAATTCATACCTCTGAAGGTTGGAACCAGAGCCGCCACACAGGTTTGTTGATCTACCCTGTCCGGGAGTATAATTTTTCGAATTTCGACTCTCTCTTATCGTTCGTCAGAGCTCAATATCAAGACATCGACCCACTGCGATGAATTATGGAATCTGTGATTGGACTTCGATTGAGGGTTTTCACATGTGGCTTAGATTGAGACTCGTTTTCCAGGTGGATTCTCGTGTGCCCAAACCTCCGAAACCGCCAGAGAAGCCGTTGACACCCTACTTGAGATATTCGAGAAAAGTCTGGGACCAAGTGAAAGCCCAGAACCCTGATTCCAAGCCATGGGAGACTGGCAGATTGATCGGTGAAATGTGGAAGGAGCTGCCTGAAGATAGCAAACAAGTGTACATCGACGAATATGAGGTGGAGAAAGCTGAGTATAACGAAAACCTGAAAAATTACCACAGCTCCCCTGCTTATCAAAGTTACGTTGCCAACAAAGTACGAGCGCAACAAGCTGCCGAGGAGCGAGAACAGAACGAAAAGCTAGGTCGTGGCGGGGTAAGTACTCGATGCAACATCGAGGAGGAGTTTCTCTGTTGGAGGCATAGCAAAGTTGAATTCACATGATGAATGGCTCAGAACAGGGGAAGAAAGATAAACTCATCACGAACGATTTCAGTATTCCTCGAAAGACGCAAACAAAGTTTCAATACAAGCTGCAGAAGATGATGACGACACTGATGAGCTATCGGTGAAGCATTTGGCCGCTTCGAGATACATGAGGAACCATCGCCTGATTCACGAGATATTTTCCGACGCCGTTGTTCCTGATGTTCGGTGAGGATAAATTTTTCTATCCCAAACGTCCTGCAGGATCGAAAATGTCAGAAATGGAGAGAGCTGAGCGCATTCACTGACCGCGATACATTCTATCAGATCGGTCGTGACGACCCAGCGTATGGCTGTTCTGAAACGACAGGTTCAGTCTCTGACAATGCACCAAGAAAAACTCGAGACTGAGTTGCAGCAAATCGAAGAGAAGTTCGGTGCAAAGAAGCAGAAGTTCATGGAAGCGAGCGAGTCTTTCAGCAGCGAACTCAAAAAGGTATGCCGCGTTCCGTCTCCATGTTTCTGGAAAGATTCATCGACAAATCTCGAGAACCCGGCTCATCATTGAGAGTCTGAAACTAGTTGCTCGGAATGAGAAACATCGCCGTCCCGACGAGTTTCTTAAACTCGCTGAGTCGTTCATTGATCATCCACAGAGAACCGTCAAAGCGGTTGATCAGGAAGCGTATCAGAAAATGGTGGACAAAGCCTTGGAAACATTGAAAGAAAAGCAGAAAGAAGACGCGGCTCGTGCGGAGGAGCAAGCGAAGCAAGCGGAGCTCGACAAGGAACGAGAAGCGAAGGAACGCGCGGAAAAGGGTACGGATCCTCCTCATGAAACATCGATGCATGGAAATAGCCAAGACGAGACGATGCCCAGAGCCAGGGATTCACTCGAGAGCTCCATTCCTCAAGCATGTCGTTAACCATCTGCCAGTAACTCTCCAATTTCAAAAGAGTTTTAGCGCTTTCGATTGTTCATCTGCTTATCAATAAGACGGAAATCGTGCAATTTTCATCGATTTGAGTGTTCCTCATTCAGTTTTGTAGACCAGCGCCATTCGTAGCTCCTCAGCATTGCTCCGACAAAGTCGCCTACTTTTTGTTCACATCCGCCGTAAATTCTCACCTGAAATACTGCTCACTGACTCAGCTCAACGCTTCACAAGAAGGCTTCTTCGATTGCAGATGTAGATATGAGGGTCACTGATCTAAGGGATTGCTTGTCGAATAACCTTATTAATCATTACAATATATTTGCATGTGGTTGGTTAAGAGTTGATTTATGAGAAACCACAGAACGCACATTTTATCGTTCTCTAACCGAGGTAAGCATGCATCCTCAATGTAGTGAATCATGGTCAGGAGCTCCGTGCCGATGCCTGAAAGGATAATTTCCGCTTGTTACAGAAGCCGCAGCAGCGGCGGCGGCAGCGGCAGCTGCCGAGAAAGAGAAGGAGATTGCCAATAGGACTCCTCCGACAGAAACTTCTCCTTCTGGAAGCGACAAAACAGTGGAACAGCCCGCTGAGAAAGCCGAAACAGAACGGAGCGATCCAACGCCCTCCAGTACCGAAGCACCGCCAGATGCGCAACAACCGGTCAGTAATCAGTCACCTTACCTACAGTGCAAGTCGGTCGATGGCTACGAAACCTGAGCTGTCGGTATTCATATTCGGAACTTTTCAGGAGAAAGCTTCGCCTTCCACCACGACACAGTCCGCTCCGCAATCCCAATCTCCTCCGGCTCCGTCAGCGGAGACCGCAAGTACTGAGCAACCTCAGATGAGTCAACCCGCTCAACAATCGGCTCCAGTTCCCTTACAAATCCCGCCTCAGTTCGGCCACGCTGCGCCCGGACAATACCAGCCCACTCCACAGGCGCCACATCTGGTCCAATACCAGCATCCAGGTGCTCCCGGGCATCCCCAGGGGCCCCCTGGGATTCCGCAAGGCCACCCTGGTTTTCCGCATTACGCCCAAGGTCAAGTACCCGCTGGGATGCCTGGTCCAGGAGCACCGGGGGTTCCGGTCCCCGGCCAAGCACCGGGTCCTGGTCCGACTCATCAAATAGGAATTCCAGTCGCTCAGGGTGTTGTTCAGATCCCCCATCCGTCGCTAATTCCAACGTCTCATCACGGTGTGGTGCAAGCAGTACCTGGTCACCCCGGGATGATGCCGACGTCACAACCTGGGGCCCTGCAATCCTTGCAAAGCCACGTTGGGAGCGGACAACCTACGCAGAGCAACGTCGGAGGCGGACAACCCCCGCAAAGCCACATTGGAGGCGGACAGCCTCCACAAGGACACCCGGCTATGCATGCTCAACAACAAAATCATCCGGGAGCGGCACCATCACCGCAGGGTCATCCAGGCGCTGCACCGCCCTCGCATGGCGCCTCTGCGCCCCCTACTCAAGGCCCTCAGGCAGGTGCTCGACCGGCTGCCCAACAAGGCCCCACTGCTGCAGCACCGCCGCAAGGGCATCCCGCAAATTCACTGCCACCGGGACATCCAGGAAACACACCACCCCAAGGACACCAAGGATCCGCGATGCCGCAGGGTCCTCCGAGCGGCGCTCCGACTCCAGGTCATCCGGTGAGTGGACTTCCCCCGCAAGGGCATATGGGAGCCGCTTCGCAAGGTCACCCAGGAGGCGCACAGCAAGCTCAAGGTCATTTGCCTGGCATGCCATCCCCTCAAGCCCATCCTGGTGCTGTCCCGACATCGCAAGCCCATCCGGGAGCCGCTCCGCATCCGCAGGGTCATCCAGCGTCCATGCCCTCTCAGGGGCCTCCCGGCGCCATGCCATCCCACCAAGTTCATCCTGGACATATGCCCCCACATCAGACTCATCCGGGAGCAATTCCACAGACCCATCCCGGGGTGATGCAGGTCGCTCAAGGACATCCTGGGACGCTGCAAGGTCATCCAGGTGTCTTACAACCTTCCCAGACACACCCCGGTGTTCTGCAGGTGCCCCAAGGGCACTCGGCATCAGGTCCGCCACCGCAAGGCCATCCCGGTGCTGCTTCACAACAGCAAACGCCTCAGGGGCACCCTGGTGCGCCTTTGCCTCATCAGAGTCACCCTGGAGCGGGCCCCTCTCCTCAACCCCACCCCGGTCCCATCCCGTCCCCACAGGGTCACCCAGGTTCCGGCGCCCCCCCGCCTTCACCACACCTCGCTACGCCTCCAACCACTCAAGGGAGTGGTCCCGCCCCCCAAGGTCATTCAGGATCCATTCCTCCTCCTCCAATGCCAAGTCATCATCCCGGTCCCCCACATCCGCCTGGCGCTCCTTCGCCCGGACATCACGGTGCCTTCACCGCCCATCCAGGTCACCCCGGCGGTTTACACCAAGTTCAGCAACACCCGGGTGCGTCGCCATCGCCGCAAAATCATCCTGGTCCCGCACCATCACCGCAGACCCATCCAGCCCCTCCCCAATCGCCTCAAGCGCATCCCGGCTCAGCGCCATCTCCACAAGCACATCCCGGCTCAGCGCCCTCCCCTCAAGCGCATCCCGGATCATTGCCGCCTCCCCCGAATCATACCGGAGTTATCGCGCATCCCCAAGGACATGCTGGGGCTCCATCTCAAGGTCCACAACCGCCTCAGTCCCCTCAGGCCCCCCAGCAAGGTCCGATTCCATCATCCCAAGGACATCCTGGTGGTCATCCAGGAGCCCATCCTGGTGGACATCCACCACCGCAAGGACATCCTAGCCACGGGGGGCCCCCGCAGAGTCATGCGGGATCCGCACCCACATCTCAATCACATCCTCAGATGCAGAGCCATCCCGGAGCTCCCCCACCGCCACAAGGACACGCAGGGGGGCCGCCGCTCCACCACATGCAGGGAGCGTTGCCGCCGCACATGCAGGGGCATCCACAACAGCACATGCAGCCTCCGTATCATCAAGGCTATCCCCCCCACATGTCTCCGCATCACCAATACGGTCCTCCTCCAGGAGCCATGATGCACTCTCCTTACGGCGCATATCCACACCAGATGCATTCGATGCAGGGTCCTCCTCATCCAGGTATGCCTCACCACATGCAACCCCATCCGCAAATGCATCCTGGTGGCATGCCCCAGATGCCGCCTCAAGGCGTCCCTCCGCAACACCAACAACAGCAGCACCAACAACAGCAGCACCATCAGCAGCAGCAACATCAGCAGCAGCAACAACAGCAGCAACAACAGCAGCACCAACAACAACAGCAACAACAACAGCAGCAGCAGCAACAACAACAACAGCAGCAGCAGCAGCAGCAACAGCATCATCAGCAACAGCAGCAGCTACAACAACACCAGCAACCCGGATCCCAAACAGGACCCGCTTCGACGGAGAACCAGACAGCCCCTCCCCCGAGTCAAGCAGATTCCTAAACATGGAGGACATGATATTGATCTGTGCAGAAGTTGCGCTCTTATTGTTTCATAAAATATCACCCGCATCGACCGTACGGTTCGGAATCGCCACATGCCGCTTGGGCGTTTGTAACATTGATGGTATCGGTATTCTTCGACAACATGTAATACTTAGAGAAAGCTCCTTCATATTTGTGGATTCCCCAGACATTTATTAAATCTCATCGGAGACGTTATATCTCAGAATCTCCCGCATCATTCCTTTATCACCCTTCCAAACAGCCTAATTAGCGATGGTTTCGCCGACAGCGCCAACGTTGTTGAGTGGTATGCAGGCAACCATAAGAACGAGATCAACGCAACTAGACCGCGAAATGTCTCTATATGAATCTTGGTCTGGGTGCCGCAGTCCATCGAGGTTCATGTCTCGTTCCTCCCTCTGGCTTCGCGCTGGCGGCTTCCCATCGCTCGGTGACCAAGCAACGATGGATTGACTCCGGGGCAAGGCGTGCAGAATTTTATTCAACGCCGATGTGTGTACAGAAGATGGCCTTTCTCGTGGACACCTTGATGAGGTTGAATTTATCGCGTGTATGGGTGAAAATAATGGACCCGCTCCTCGTGAGCGCCGGACTGAAAATCAGCGGCATTCTTATCGCTGATTTCTCTGAGGATTCGGCTGCACGGAAGGTGCGTCGACACCTACGCGAACAGCGCGCATCCTTCCGAACATGTTCATAAACAGCGAGGGGTCCGGCTGCGGAGATCGTGAGAAGTGATATGAGAAGCTTTTTTCCTTCGTACAATTTGTAGTTGACGCGCGGGCACATTGATAAATGATCAACGTTTATTGTGCTTTCGTTTCGTCCGACGACTCAGGAAGATGGAACGGGTTTCACTCAACTTGAACTTTCAACTCCCTCGTGGTCGGAGCCGTGGAACGGATAAAACATGTACTTCGAAGAAGCGTCCTTTTTCCACGAGGGGTGACGATAAGAAGTTCGAGAATCGCTGGACTAGAGTTACAGCGTCCCAGGCAAATGGTCTTCTCCTAGTGACTTGGGCGATTGCTCGAATATTTCTCCAGATCTGTCAGCTCTCAGGCTGAACTTCATCTATGGATCGTGAGGGTTCGTGACGAAAAAGCTCTCCACGTAATTACGACAAAGGGGGCAGCGATCCTGAATGTGAGGCATACATTCCACACACATACACGAGTGTCTGCAGGGCAACAGGGTGTAGGTCGCTGGCGCGTCCATACAAATTACGCAACGGCGTTCATCGAATATTGGTCTTACGGCTAGGATGGATCCACTGCCGGACTTCAGATATTGTTTCAGCAAACTTGTTTTCAAACTGCAGCCGTACAGGTGATAGATGGAATACAACATGGATTCTGCTTCTGGTGCGGTGATGACGGTCACTAGATGATAGTGAGTTCGAGGCTGATCTCCTAAGTCACAGTCTTTGACGTTAAGCAGCAGACGATGGCTACTGATGTTTTCCAATGAGTGCTCTTCTTTGTGTTGATGAGGGGGCTCTTCTTCTGGCCACGGGAAATCCTGTGGGCGACAGAAAATGTGATACCAATTTTCGCATCGGAAGTGGTATGTAGGTCTGTCAAGAGGGATGTTCATTCATTCTAGCCCATATTCGGTGAGCGAGCAGTAGTCAAGAACTCACCTTGATCCTGACACCCCAATATGCGACCACCTTACACTGCTCGAGATGAGTCCTAATGTCTAACTCAACGGTACCATTTTCCATATCCTTTATGCCGTACACAGATGCTGGAGCCGAAAAGCTTTGGACAGGGGTCTCTTGAATCGGCTTCTTGACGTGAACTACAGATGTTCCTCCGAATCCTGTTCTCTCCATGGATCTCACTGATCTCGCAACAAAGATGAGCAAGTTGATTGTGACAAATATCCCCACTACAGGGAGTATCCACTCAACGACATCATAACTCAAGCTCATCACGTAACTGCAAGAGATATACGACTTAGTTGGAGAGTGGATCGTTATCTTCGTACGGAAAGAGTGAACCCCACTCGAAGAAGCACACGGCCGGAGTCGACGTAAAAACTGTCAACTATTAAGGATGGATTTCCCGATCCCTAAATGCCGGCTGAGAAGATTCATAAGTTCATACACAGGAACGAAAGCTATGAGTTGTATTGCCAGGTCATGAACATGTGTTTGACAGCTTGGACCCAAGCATCTTCATCATTCTAAGTCCACTCGGGTAATATTGAGAATGATTCTTCTGCGCATCACATATGCATTTCTCACTTCGGCTCGTCCGAATCAACCATCTATCCGCTGTCATGGATGACGTCGAGTCTCACAAACCGCTGCGTACGGATAACAATCGATGACGATTGGGTTTCAGAATATCGACGCATGAGTCATCGACGCTTCAACGACAGCGCACGATTTGACTGACCAGCCCGTCACCCAGGATGGTTCTCTGCACAGCAGCGGACGATTGATTCATATATATTCATTCTTCATTCGCCGTATAATAGTTTGGCAAGCATGAGGGCGGTCTGGGCTTGAGCGTAATATATTCACGATTGACTCATCTCGGCGAAAGCACTGCCCGAGGAACATGGGGTTTTGGTGATTTTCTTCCACAAGCAGACATTTAGAGAATCGACACTACCCCATGCGAGGTTGGGACTTCGGTGCGACACAGAAATAAACTCCAAGCCAGCTTGAGGAGTGTCATTGATCTTAATCTCTCTCCTTGGGATAGAGGAGCTCAATCAGACATTGGTACTTTAGGTACGGGGAAACGCTTGAACACACTCTTCTTACTGATCTTCTGTCGGAATTCCGTGAGAGAATTCCAACATCCGAAGATCACAAAAGGATTGAGTCCGTCAAACTGATGTGTCGACCACATTCTCGAATGCTTGCTCGAAGCGAACTAGTTCGAACACTCACTCAGAGTGTTCTTAGATGGCTCACTGAAGTCAGCTCATTGGCACTATCCTGTCGGATCATGGGTCTGCCAATTGAAGAACTGTAGTGACCATGGATGGTCTCTCGTGTTGCTGGAAGACTTTTCTCATGAGAAGAGCACCATGAATGGGGAGCGCTGATCAGCTGTTTGGACAGTGCAGATACCGCGCGGGAAAATTTGAAAGAAGTGAGCCCGGTAATTCCCCCATATGCTCCCAAGTGGAGCGGCTTCAACGAACAATTAAACAAGCGGTCGATGATGTTGATTGTCCTTCTTTGGGTGTTCTGAGATGATATCTGGATATGTGCGGCGAACATCTCCCGGATACCTGCCGCCAATGAACCAGGCGAGCCGCCGATCGAACGAGGCTCCGATGGACGTAAATTACGTCGAGCTGAAGGCGAGAGAGACGCGTTCGGACACCGCTCGCTCCTTGTTCGTCAATATGCTGAACACGGATAACGGATATACCTATATCAATTCGAGTTTCCCGGAAAGGGGCGGTCGGATATCACGAACGCGACTCTAGCTCAGGAAGGACGCCGTTGGGGTCTGATTTTACGAACCATGAGCGTGCGGGGATCTTTCACGGTAATGTAAGAAGAAAAGAAGATTCAAAGGGTTTTCGATTGCACCATTTTTTTGTATTTACAGACTAGAAAGTGTAAAAGCGGCAGTCTTGGAATGTTTCAAAAACTGGATTTGCTCTAATTGAGCTTGGCGATCAAGTCCTCGTTTGTAGTCCTCATCCCAACATAATGTTTGAGGGATGCCATCGCTTGTGGTGGAATGCAATTCAGGTTGTTGGTCAACCCCCATAGTTTCAAGAACAGGTTCTGCATGTGGGGATTCTCGTCAAGGCCTCCGTGGCTAGCGATGGCGTACATGAGCTCGATGAGTAGAATTCCTTGACGTTTGTACAGTTTTGAGTCTCTGAGCAACGCTATGTAATCGATGAGCTTCGTAAGAACGGTCGAAGCCATCTTCTCAACTGCTTCGACATACCTGGGAACACGGGAAAAATGGGTGAGAAATTATCTCTGACCATCTAATTCGTGCCGGAAAATCCACGTTTGAGATTCAACTCACCGTTCGTCTCCTCCATAGAGGGTGTCGTTGCATTCTTGATGCACCTCCTCCATCCACGGATTCGTCATTCTCGACAGCACTCGTAGCATGGCAATCCATATCCTGGCTCTGACATCCGCATGAGGATCAAACCCATAATCATCGACAGTTTGGAGCAATTGACCGAAGATAATCAACGGGTCCTCTCTGGGATCATCTGGTGAATAGACCAGCTGACCAATCAGAGACGAAACGCAGGAATATAGGTCTCTCTCGGGGACGATTGGAAGGATTTCGAGACCGGCCTGGTAGCAGTCATCAGCGTGCGCATAGCATTGACTTTTCAAGGCTACGCTCGCCGTCTCCATGAAGAGCTTGAACCTGAAAGAAGACTTCAATTGGAGTGGATCTCGAGGATTCGGCTGTTTTGAGAAAAAAATGGCATTGCGCAGTTAGGTTGACTACTTACCTCATAGTGACATCCGAAACCGATGGAATGGTGACTATGCAATAAGCTAGACATGCTTTGGATTGAGCGGTACTCTTCCGCGAATGATGGCCATGGCTATTCTTCTCAAGTTTGACTGCCAGACGGTTCACCGAATGTATCAAGTGAACCAAGATATCGTTCAGTGTTGCGAGCGCTGCTCGTGCGTCGATGTAAAAAGTCAGTTGCGCTTCTACATCACAGTACTCCACCAAATTCAGAAAACGGCAAACAATGTCAGCCAGAGCCTTGCGGGAGTCTTCGAGAGTCAGTGCGTTTACCGAAGACAGCATGGTCTTCGAGACGTGCATGAGGGATGAAACTATGGCTGTTTCACAAGTTGGGCTCTTCTGTCTCCTCGTGAACATTTCTAAAAGGCATCGACATGCGTTCGTCTTGAAGGGGTCTTTCTGGATCAAATCGAGCAGCGGCAGCAAGCGGTCCATGTTAAACAAAGCAATCAAGTCCTGAAACCCGGTGAAAAATCACATGTTATGGGATCTCTCGGCAGATCGTAGGCGATTTCTTTGGAAACAATTCGGAAACTCCGGAGGATGGAGCGATGATTCACCTCCACATTCGACGCGATTCTATCGAGAACTGCGTACAGTTGACTCTGATGCCGTTCGTAAGCCCGGTCGACGCTGACTTGCTTGATCGTTACAGCGAGGAAGGTATTGATGTCCGTGAAGTCCATATGGCGACAAACATAATCCACCCACACCTCAGCACAAGACATGTAGTCGGCTGGGTTTTTGAAGCGGGCAACATTCTTCCAGACTTGGTTCAGGACCTGATTGAGCAAAAAAAAACGGGCTCAGAGAGATGTCGTCTCTGAGGTTTTCTGGTTTGAATTATCTTTGCGGTATCCTGCTTCTCACCTTCACACGAACTCCTTCGGGGGGATCTTCGACCATGAGACATAAGCCTAAACTTCGATAGAGTTGGCATCGAGGTGTCGTGACTGTGTCGGATTCGTGGATTTTCTCCACCAGCAGTTCTGCCCTCTGCGCCACAAACTGAGGCCTCAAGGCAGTAAGCAGTGAATTCAACAGTAGAGCGGAATTCCTCTGAGTACATTTGTTCATCAGGTCTACTAGTTGCTTCTCTGAAGCATTTTGCGTCACGCATTGCAAGAGGAATTCCAAAGCAGGAGTAAACAACGAGTAATATGATGGAAGATCGACTAGGTCTGACTTCAGTCGTTCCTCGATAACAGTACCCTCAAGCTGCTTGTAAGTGACAAGGAGGCCATACATCAATTCCGACAAGTGTTCCCTGCAACAGGTGAAGAACCCCGCTCATCGTCCATGAAACTCACAGAGCGCCGCAAACTGCTCTAAAAGGTATCGACCACCCTGACAGAAAAGTGGAGTCATCTTCTCTTAAAGACCGACCTGGAATTCGGTACTATACGAGCACCGATGCGAGCAAGGTAACATCTGGCATAAGCAGCCACCAACGGATCACCGATGCCCGCAATCGTTTTGGCGAGACGTAACAGGGCGCGCTGCATTTGAACGCCCTTAACCTCGAGGAATCGGTAGGACTGTAGTATGCAGGCTTCGACATAAAATCTGGGAGGGAGGACAAGAGATTTTAGCTTCTCGACGAAGGCTCCTTGATTTTTTGTTCATTCAAATGAGCTCGCACTTCAATCCACGGAAGAATTTCGTCATATGCCAAACCTTGGAATGAGCTCTCGTATTGATGCGATTTTGTAAAACCAGTTGCGAGCGGTCTCCGCCGCTTTTTCCGTGTTTTCCTGATGCTTGACATGTAGACGTTCGTAAACGAGCTCACCAAACATATCTATGACATCCACGATCAATACAAATTTGGCTGGATAAAAACGAACGGAATTGTCTGCATCCACGAGCAACTTTGCACATTGAATGACGATCTTCAAAGCGTTAACCTGAAAGAACCAGTCGAGCGTACTGAGCATGAACAGGACATCGTAGAGGTTGTTCAGAGAACACATCGAATGATTCAGCTCGAATACCTTCTCGTCGCGATGCCACGCCGATACCATCGCACCTCGGAGCTCTATTATTCGTTGAGTGTACTCCTGCACCGTCAGATTTTTCAACTCTTTCACGGTGCCTTCATCGAAAGTATCGAGTTGTTCGTGTCGAGCAGTAGACGAAACTGGCGACGGCATCTCTCCCGAGAGATAAGATGATGCAAGAGTGAGCCTCTCGGATCCCGAACCGAATCTGGAATGAATCGGATCGAGCTCCAAGTTCCATTCAAGCTCCGAACTGGATCACGGATTCGACGCCACTTCACCGCACGGCCGAGTTTCGTACTTACCGGGAAAGTATCCCAGCTTTCTTGCTGGCCCAGGTGTCCATAACTCGATCTTTGTCGTCGAGTACAGACTCTTCGACTTCGGGTGCACCTTCACCGGCAAAGGCTGACAGAGGATCCCATATGACTTCCTCTTTCGGTTCCACGGTCGGGGCTTCATCTCGGAGTGATTTCTCTTCAGAACTTTGGGAAGCGATCTGTAGGTCAAAGGGACCATGACGCTTCGTGATCAATCAATGTACGCTAGAAATCCATATTTTGAATAATTTGGTACCACGTCGCGGCATTGTATTAGTGAGCTCGATCGCACCTTGCTCCTGATGGGTGATATGTTGCCGGCCAAGGGGTGCGTACCAACTGGTACCAAGGTGGATATAAAATCGGGTCTTTGGAGATCGACATAGCTTGCGGCTTTCCAGGACATGGTGTCACTCCCCTGTGGATTTTTCCATGTGAATCATGTGCATGATATCAGCGGCAAGCCCCCGATCACATCGAAGAGTCAATGAGCTTACCTGAGGGTCCGTTATCATCGAGCGCCCATCAACCGGACTAGTGTGCAGTGCTGATGAAGATGCGATAGAGCGGTGACAGCTGATTACTTGTCACTCGCCCCTCTGTGTCTCTGTTTTCGATAGGGAGGCTCGTTGAGCAGACCGTAGCAGACGACGGAACTCTCTCACGCGCGGTCCAGGCGGCGGGTAAGAGCAGAGCATTCCCGCACCGCGAGTCCTGAGGCATGCATGGTGCGACACATGGTAGAGGATTCCGTCCGCAGTTGGGGTACTACGGGCTCTACTCGAGGGATGTGAACTGCGGGTCGTAGTTCTCTCAAACTTGTCTCGATAACTGCGTGCTTCTATTCCATCCATACCTGCATCTGTCCCGGGGTGCGCGTATTCCGAAACGTTAGCAGGACTCACTCGATTCGCCATCCTATCACGTTTCAACGCAAGGTCACAACGCCAGGATGGCGGGCGCTCGTTGTGAGATGGTCGGAGTTCTCGATAAGCCAGTACATCGGTGTCGAGCAACACGGGGTTCTTGGTTCCAACGAAAATCGGTATTGGAACGAGTTTCCCGCAAAGCCAACTGCCTCTCCTTACTCAGCGACTGCGAATGTCAACGCGTACAGCAGATCTCCGCACTAACAGACTCGTCGGATCCCGAATACAACGAATCTATGCGGATTAGAAAGTTGCTTCCGGTAACACTCGCGACACACATCACAGGGTCAGAGACTTCTCGGATAGCTACCAACACCGCTTTTATTCATTAAATCGTGACCGGATTCTATTAATCAAAACTTCGAAGCCGTCCTTGACCACATATTCTCTCCCGTTATTACTCAGAAGCAAGCAGTCGTATGAGGGCTGCAGTCTCCCTGAAAAATTACCCGTGTTGGGCGCTGGTCCGTTGTCATCAGTCGGAATCAATGTAGCTGATATATCCAACATCCCACTCGAAACCGATACCTGTAATTTTCTCGTGACCGATTTCGTATCTCGCGACGTATGTGTTCTCTCCGTAACTCGTACGGCCCGCTAAAACGGCGTTCCGGGGGATCGTTCCATTCCACGATACCCAGCTGAGATGCTCGTTTTCCTGTAGGAATTGAACCCGTCTCGGTGCAATGACGACAACTCCCTGACGAGAAAAATCAAATCAATAATGGAGCAGTTCGGACCGAAACTTCCTTGAAAATGACGAGAAGTTGAGCGTGCCCCATCCTCAAGGGACTCTTTTAAGAATTGAGAACTTATTGTTTTTAACTGATATTTTGTTGGATCTCGACTGTACCTGCCCACCCCAAGCAACATGGCACTCGCCACGATGGTTGGCCCAGCCGGGGATCACATCTCCCCCATACATAACACGAGCAATCAGTTTCGATTCATTCAGGTCCTGCTTCAGAAAGAGAGCTCGTCGCACATCTGGAGTCCATACCTCGGGCGCACTCATCATGAGATCTTCAAACGTGATTCCTCTGTAGGACTGCCCCCGGCAGGGAAATGTTCGCGTTTCGGTTTGACTAGATTTCGATCTGGAGTTCCTGGCTTTCCGGCTGCGCGCCGATCTGTTGCTGCGCGAAGGGGACGTCATCAGGATGTCATTCCATGAGGCGTTGCATTCAGCATCGACGCGGGATACCCTCTCATTATCACAATCAGAGCGTGAACCTGCCGCTCTCGCACCTGACAACCGATCTTCGTTGTTGTACATGGTAGTTTCGGGAACGGGATGGGAGCTATTACAATCGAAACGCATATGGGTCTTGAATCTACTCCAAGAAGCGGAATTCGTTCGAAAATCAGGAACCTTCTGTTTAGGGACCCTCTCAGTACTCAAGATGCATTCTTTCTCACTCAGCTCGGTACACGGTTAATAGGAATACAAATTCATCTTCGATTCCCTGGATAAACTTTATTCCTTAAACTAAACTCAATAACATCCTCGAATCGAAGACCCATTCAGAACACCCGGCTTATTACAAGCTGCTCCGTAGTTGTAGACGCTCAATACCGGGTCCTTCGCATGAAAAGCCAACAAACACTTCTCGAATTTGTCCGACTGCTGTGGCCCTTCCCAGATTCGAACAATTTTACTGGTGAGATGCAACAGCAATGGGACATTTTCACAATTCACATTTCAGTCACCTATGTTTCAGTTATGCATAACTATTTTTGAGCGTTCGGCGTGGTTTCGGGCTTTATTGTAGCGTGATCCTCGGCGCCTTGCAAGGCTTTGCCCCCCAAGTAATGATATTTTACGAATCGAGACATTTGGGTCAGCTGTGCGCACTCGTTAGTGAAATGGCAGGCGAAGAGGAGCATATTCCGTGGTTCGACCTTGATTGCAAATCTCATGAAGACTGCCGAATACAGCGCCAGAGCTGAAACAGGGATCGAAACCTGCTCGTCAATGTTCACCCGATGCAACGACTCTCTCATATTGGAGCGTCATTTACACCACTCCATCGAGCTTCCTGCAGGTCACTCAATGCTTACCAACTGTCATCTTGCCACTGATGATTTCGGGATTCTTCTTGATGTCCGCGATGGCCGCTAACGGCAGACCCCAGTTAGCCACGGGTCCCCAGAAATGCTGCAAAAGGGAACACGATTGTTTTACGTTTCCCTCCAGGGGCTGCTCTGCCTTTCGTTTGTGTATGATAGTGAATGAAGCGCGCGCGAGCCTCAAAAGCTTGACGGAGAACAAGCATGTCACTCACTGTGCTGCGTGTAGATGCCAATTGGTCACATCATGGAACGTCCACAACAAATCGAGGACGAGATTGGAATGAAAATTAGTTAGAGAACTGAGAGTGACGTGCAATTCCTGGCACCACGGGGAACCATCGAGACTACAGATAAATAAGAGATAAGCGTCAAGGGACACCGACGAACGATCTCGTAAACCTTGAAAACTTTGGATACGGTGCTTATCTGATTTGGATAGAGACCACAGTAAATTTCACCTGCACAAGTACTCTCGGAATTCCTTCGACTTGAGGTTGTTCAGCTGAGTTCGAATGAACCTCGACATGCTGGCAATGGGAACGGTTTGGGTATCTGTTTTTTTCCCGAATGAGTTTCGAATGTCAAAGTGTCAACACAACAATGCTGCAGCAGCACCCAGTAGAGCCAATCAGTGCGAGCTCTCCGAGATGACCACAAACTGCATGGACGAGAGGAGCAAAACATATCGGCGCTGTCTCGATGAACGCATGTTGTTCTCCGCGCGCCAAATTCAACCGCTTCTTGCTCTCCCGAGCGCGGTCTCACGAATCCTTGAGGCGTATAGTCTCTTCTCCTTGGTATTAACCATCGTGAGCAGCCATTCCAGAGATTGCAGCTTGATCTAACGAGTCCTCCTCGTTGATGACGGCCAGTCCGTAGAACAGAGGCCGTGCCGAGCGAAGGGAGGGGGTGCAAGAGAGCTACTCCCCCAAAAAACAGTGTGTCCATTCCCGCGGCACATATCCCGTCTTATATCAGGAACTACATGACCCGTCTCGATAATGTTTGTCGGAAACTGAAAGAAACCTTCGGTATCTTGGATTCACGGACGCCTCGCAACATCGTTGGGAGCGCCGAGGATCGATTTGGATCGCGGATGCCACGGTTTCGCGAATCCCGCGACGAAAATTTGCAGCACTGCCCATATTTCGTCGATTTGCGTCCAGGGATCCACGGTTCTTACCCATGTGTGAAGTTTCCATTTCTATGGCGCCGAGGCGCTTCCCCATCTCTGAGCGATCTATCGTCCATTTTCAACAATTTGAAGCCGCCACTCAACGAACGCGGTCGCGCGATCGCTTCGGCTTGACTGTTGCCTGATCCGAGATGTGCCCGAGGCGCACTCCTAACCCATGGGACATTGCGGGGATGGAGTTTTATCGCTAGCACGGCGAATCTTGCGGGTATTGCACGGATTTACATTGATTCATCGCGGCTTAGATCTAGTAGAATCACTTCAATCTGTTTGAACACGCAAATATCCAAAGCGGCGTGGGGGAGTGACTCCCACGTTATGCAACTCGGAACTTCGAAGCAGAGGTTCAGCGCAGGGTTCGCAGTGATTTGAACTATTTTTGAAACCCGCAGTGCGCAGTCTGTCTTGCCACGCAATACACAGGGACTGAAAGCGTAGCGTCTCGCGTCGGTTTACTGGAAAATGGTCTCTCAAGCCTCATGTGCAGCTGCGCGAGCACTTTGGCCTGCGAACCTTTCCGCGCTGATCGGGCCATGAATCAAGGAGGCAGTAACATAATTGAGGATGCTGACGTCGCTTGCATCTCACTACCAGGCGCACTTGCGGCTCATGAGCGAGTACGCATCGTCGACCTCAATTTTTTCGGGAGGGGTTCAGGAATTCAATCGATTCCATTCCCATCAGGACGAGAGAGACCCTGTTACAGTCGAACTTTGAAGCTTCAGTCGGGAATATTCGCAGAGCCATCCTCATCCTGGGAGCATTCCTCCGGGTTGAGTGCCGTGGTTCGGGACCTCCGCCCCTCCCGCGATCTATCGATACGGGATTTCGCGATAAGCGGTCCCAGGGATGGAGTTTCCCCTGTGTTCGGGACTCCCGTGATGGATTTACTCATCTGAGCCATTCCTCACACGCGGGACATTGGGCAATTTGTCATTCTAAATGTTTAGAACTCACATAACTTCCCGAAATTGTCGTGTGGGTGACGACAAACTGCGATCTTTGTGGCCGATCTCCATAACGCGACTACATCAGCGATAGCCGTCGTATGGTGTTCAGATAGCCTGAGATAAACAAGATTGCGGAATTTGTGACCGTAAATCAAAACTGAAATGGCTGTCGTTCAGATTAAACGTCAATATTTAAACCCGGTTCCCCCTAGTCAACCACGCTGTTCACAACCTAGGGCAAACCACGAAGCGCCTAGCAAGGTAAAGTGATGTGCGGGACTTCGAGAAACATCCGACTTTCCTTGTTAATCGCCGTTGAGGCAACCTCAGAGTTTTACTGACATCCCGTATGCATTCCGCAGATGAAAGTTCTTCTTGGACTTACTTTTCTGGCGGGGTTGGTTATGGCCGATGCAAGTTTCGCAGAGGATGCCTACGAGAATCACCTGATCGCTTTGATGCTGGATGCCGAGCGCCTCAGATCGAATTCTATCTCCGAATACTCGATCGAACCTTCAGTGTGCTACGGCGACTTTGGGTGCTTTCAAAAGTTCCCTCTTGGAACTTTCCCGGAAGCACCCAAATTCATTGCCCCGAAATTTGTGCTCTACACACCGGTGAGACGACTTGTGACCGTTTAGGTTCTCAGTCTTGCGAAGAATACAAGGCGCTTCTTTGGCAGACTCAAATAATTTATCCTACCTCCAGAAATCAGAAAAAGCGGCCATGGTTTACGGGTACGATTCGACCGTCGGGGGTGAAGATGAAGAAGCAAAAGACTCGTTGAGGGACCAATCCAGGAAACTCGTATTCGTAGCCCACGGTTTCGGAGGGAACGGTGATCTCAAATGGGTCCAGGACATCAAGAACGCCAAGACGAACATCTACGGCGACAATGTCATCGTCGTCGACTGGTCGACAGGCGCACGTGCTACGACTCTCTATCTTGGAGCGGCGGCAAACACGGCGTTGGTTGGGAAAATTCTAGCACACCTGTGTTTGCAGTTGGTCAGAGAGTATGAAATCCCCTTGGCCAACGTTGAATTCGTCGGCTTCTCCCTCGGCGGACAGATTTCGGGCTCCTTCGCGAAGGAGATCTTCGAGAAGACAGGCCGAAAGATTGGGAAGATAACAGGTACTTTAAAGATTTTCGTCGAATCCTGAGAATTCTGATAAGGAATACCGGGAGATCTCCAACCGGAAGCACCAAGTTCGAGGTGTCCGAACATACTGAAGTTGACTAATCTGCTTATTCCAGCGTTGGACTGTGCTGCACCCCTGTTTGAAACTCAAGGGATATATCCCTCAAAGGATCATGTAGATTTCCTCGAAGCAGTGCACACAGCTTCTGGCAACATCCTCTGGCGCGGTAAAGTAGGCATCGGCTTGGACTACGGACACGTGGACTACTATCCAAATGGGGGCATCGATCAACCCGGCTGTAGATGTAAGTGGTACATCTCGAGTCAACTCCTATTCAGCTTTTCAAAGAGATGGTTGGCAGTAACTCCGGATTCTTCATCTACTCCGTCGCACAGTTCTGAATTCCGACCTCTGAATTTCAGTCTTGGATCTCGCTTGCGCGCATAATCGTGCTCACGAATACTACGTTGAGGCTCTTACGAGTTCAGACCGGTGCCTTTATCGGGGCTTCCCCTGCGAATCGGTGGAAGCAGCCAACAAAGGCAATTGTCATCCAACACTGGACTTGATGCATTTCATCAGCCAGGATAACTCGACTACCGAGCATGCTATCGTCTACTTGAGGACTACTGAAGCTCAGCCGTTCTGCCTAGCCGATTACAAGCTCTGAAGTGGTAGCGTGCGACAGTGAGGGATTTTTGAAAATAAGTGAATAAACGGGAATGTCTCTGAACATATGTACATAGAATGGCAACGGTCTGCTTTCCCTCACTTGGAACTTCAGATTCACCGCGTGCGATAGGTATGACCGGTTCGCAAGGCTCTCCGACGACGGCCGGAGGGTCAATGATCAGGAGAAAGCTTGTTTGGAAGGATAGTTGTGAGAGCGGAAGGTTTTTATTCAATCGGGGGAAATTGCTTGGTGAAGGAACGATCCTTTCATCGAGTAGAGTTGCGAGCGTTGGCAAGCACTAGATTTCGGAGGCCAATCGCGTCACGATACGGGTTTGTTTCATGGTCGCGTTCGGTTCCGGAAACCTTGCGACAACGTTGACGCGGCGCTATCGCTCCGAAGGAGCTCCAATCGATGACTTTGCTCGTCACAGTGTTGGGGCAAGCCGTTCCTATGTTGAAAATCGACGAAACGTTCCTCGCCAGATCACACTAGCTGAACGACAGAACTTGAGAATCAAGATCGCGCATGATTCGGCCTTGGTTTCCCGAGGCTCTGGATTCCGGATTTGCGTTCATAGCCGAAGAATCCACTAGAAAACGCACCGGCGCTCGGAAGTATTAGACTCGTCCCGAATGTGAGTCCGCTTAGCATCAGAAGAGCTCAAACCGAAGCGGGAACAGAGGGTGAAAAGAATCAAAACTCTTGCGCCGTGGAGCTCTTCCCAGACGAGAAAGAAGACCGGATCGCGATAATGGTCCAGTTCACGTCGAAAAGAAAGCGCATGGATCTTCAACTTTGTCATCTCAGTCAATGCGGGACGGTAACAAATGACGGCATACGTTGAGTGAACCAAAGCTGTCACGTTGGAGCACTCATCGTTGGCGACGAAAAGTAAGCGCACAAGCCCCGAGATGATGGATAGAGAACCTCCTGTTATCCTTGCGCCTGTTTCGAGTGATCCCCGATTCTAATAATCGAAGCTCTCAAGTATATGGGAACTTCGGCATCGTCCTCATCCGTCCCACCGATAAGCACCGTTCCGCTTCCGGATTACTTCAGTTTTTGGCTTTTCGAATGGCTCGGGCTATACCATTCAAAATGACCCTCCTCCAACCTATCTTCTTCCGGCACATGCCTCTGATGGGACACGTGGAAACATCGAAACTGTTTCATTATAGCGTCGCAGTGATCTGCGCGAGACAACGACTTGAGCGCACACTTTCGGAGCGCCAGTTTCGAGAGCAGAGCGAGATCATCGTGAAATTCTTTAGCGTAATGATTCCGCTCCAATCTTCCGGTGTTGGAAGTCGCTCTTTTTGTGCCGGATATTGTATCCCACTTGGGAACAAATCCGAACACCATGGTCTTCCACGGTCGAGCTTGCTGCATAACTTCAAACTCTCGATATCGGATCTGATTGTCGAAATTACTCGGCGAGATGAAAGCTCTCGACCGAAATAGAGATTTCGAGATTTCTCCAAGCATCTGGGTGATCAGGAATGATATCAACAGTACCTCTACCGTGACCCTACATCTATGGTGCTAATATTCTGCTCGTACGCTATAATCACGCAGAGTCAGTATTCCCAGATATGGTCACAGACGACCCAGGGAACGGCGAACTCTGTTCCACCGTTTGGGAATAAACCTCCGTTGTTGGCCTTCTCCTAGTATCGGAGTCCGTCTCCTTCCAATCTGCTGAGGCAAGATCGGTACTGCAATTCTCCAATCCATTGCAACGAGAGTTATACTCAATGGTGTGGAAGATTGGAATCTGATTTCTAGAAATCAAGGAAATCATCTCAGAGCTTGCGAAATCCCTAAAATACAAGATTCTGAGCGTCAGTGTAGAAGACTGCTGTTGCTCAAGCTCCGATATCGTCAAATTTCCTCAAACTCCTCTGAGGACATGCGGGAGATGATTTCGTACAGCTACGCGTGTACAGCGAATCCAAAAGTGCGTTGTCAGCACTACGAGCCAGAGCGAACCGCGACCACCATGGAACTTTCCACCGCATGGGATCGCTGAGGATGTTCAATTGGTTTGCAGTCGAAATGTTTGGCTTCGATCAAACGACGCGTGAGAACGCATCGAGGATGCTGTTCGATTTCCAACCTTCAGCTTCCGAACCCAGATCCGCACTAGGTTAAACTATTAGCTTCCTCCTCGAAATTGTTGGCCCGAATAATTCACGTCCCAATCGATTCCTGCATTGCGGTTCATGAAATCACACTCACGCGGCGAAGCGCGTGCACACGCGAAATTCAATCGACAGAGCCGCCGTTGCGCGTCGGCATAATCCCTTAAACCAGGCGCTAGACGTTGTCCAAGTCACGGGTCTGACATTGATACCAGATATAGTGAGAAAGTCACCAACTGCAAATCGGAACTGCAAGAGTTGTTGTCCCCCTGAGATAAACCGTAACATTTAAGACCAGTTCCTGCGGTGGGTCCTGCTTTCCGTCGCCTGAAGCGAAGCACGCAACGCTAACCAAAGTAAGCTGATTCCAAGCATCATGTATTTCCGACCACTTCTACGATGAATATTCCCAATACTAGGTACCAAATTGGTAATCTTCCTCCTCTGATTCTCAGATGAACGCCTTTTTCGGAATCACTGTTCTGACAGGGCTGGCGACCGTCGGCGCAACTTTCCGGAGAGATGCCTACGGAGATCATCTGATCTCCTTAATGGTGAAAGCTGAAGGCTCACAGCCCCATCCACCCTTGGATTCCCCGATGGGAGGGCAGATCTGTTACGACGACTTCGGCTGCTTCTCTAGGTTCCCTCCGGGCATCTTTCCAGAGCCACCTTGGTTCGTCAACCCAAAATTGCGACTTTACATCCCGGTATGCCAACTGCGTCTGGGTGAACCTCTTTCACGTAGGAAACCCGATACGGCAAACTGCATGAGAAACGGCATCTTATTTCGGTTAAAGTATTTCAAACGATTCGAAGATCATCCGCGAGAATCGGTCGGCCGAACGGGCGGGCACGTTAGCCTGTGTCGATTCCACTACTGCTGCAAACAAAAGTGACCTCCACGACCCCATTTTACAGGGCTCCGATATCGCGGCCAACGTCTACAAATACGACTCCGTAGTCGGTAAAGAAGATGAGGAGACGAAGAAGTCGCTGAGGGATCTATCCAAGAAACTCGTTTTTGTCGCCCATGGTTTCGGCGAAAGTGCAAGCTCCAAGTGGATGCGCAACGTCAGGAAAACCAAGACGGGAACCTACGGCGACAATGTCATACTCGTCGATTGGTCGAACGGTGCGAGGCCTTCGACTCTCTACCTCGGAGCCGCTGCGAATTCGGTCCTGGTCGCGAGAATAGTAGCGCGTTTGTGTCTGCAACTCGTCACGGAGTACGGGATTCCGATGGCTAACGTTGAGTTCGTGGGATTCTCCCTCGGTGCACAAGTTTCCGGCTTCTTCGCGAAAGAAATCTTTGAGGAAACCGGCAAAAAGATTGGCAGAATAACAGGTATACCCCGAACACCGGACTCAATCCACCAATTCTCTTCGATATCGAGCGTGCGAATAATCTGGAAACAATGAGTTTGTTCTTGCAGCGTTGGACTGCGCTGCGCCCGCGTTCGAGCTCCGAGGTATCTATCCTTCGAAGGATCATGTTGAATTCATAGAAGCGGTTCACACAGCTTCCGGGAGAGGTCTCTTCCAAGGTAGAGTCGGTATCTCTGTGGACTTCGGACATGTGGACTACTACGTCAACGGAGGCATCAATCAACCTGGCTGCAATTGTGAGCTCCCTATATTGATTGATGGAACCAATTTCTCTTTCGCGCACGGCGCTTTCCGTGCAATCGATCCGATTGTCCACGGCGAGGGCTGTCGGACATTTCAGTCCGATGAAACCGATGATAATGATACAAATGCTGGAGTCAGTCCCTGAAATACAAACTTGCGATTCCAGTGCTGGACATCTCTTGCGGCCACAATCGCGCTCATGAATACTACGTCGACGCAATAACGAACAGAGACGAGTGCCTATATCAAGGCTTCCCGTGCGATTCCGTCAGAGATGCGAACAGAGGCACCTGTGATTCGGTCTTGGACCCGACGCACTTCATCGGCCAGGACAACTACACTACCGATCATGCGATCCTATTTCTCAGGACCAAGAGGTCCGACCCATACTGCCTCAATGAATCCTAATTTCGAGTCGTGAGCTCGAAATGGTCTTCGACGCTGGGGCCTGCAACCCAATAAAAAAGGCGTTTGCGAGATCATCTATAATGGGCAAGAACGACTCTGATTCTTTGGCGATTCTGTACTTTCCAGACCTGATCTCGAAAAGTGATCCCCGGGATCGTTCGCTAGTGGAAAAAAAAATTCGGTTGCTGTTTAAATGATGGTGACTGTTACCTTCCGACCATGGAATAGCTCTTGGCGCTTACTGGGCAGCAATGCTGGTAATCTTTCTTTTCCATTCCCCGGCCAAAGAAGTTGTCTTAAACCATGATGATTCAGATGATTCCGACTACTGATCTTCATGTCCCGCCCGGGGGTCAGACTCGAGGGAAGGGGAGGGAAGTTCAATCCTGTCTGGGGTCGCCTATCCTCAGGTAGGAGGTACGGAGGTCTTACGACACCAGGTGGACTCCGCGATCCGAATGTCCGGAAGAGCTTCTTCCAGAGGAAAAACAAAGAAGTTGGCGACCCCATATGTACCGCAGAACGGGATCCAAGCCAACAAGTGCATCGTGAGTGACAAGCAGACAGTCACTGAGCGAGCGAGTCGGTCGGAGTTGATACCGACAAGGTTCTGGACTCGTCAGCAGCCAAGCGTTATTCCGGAGAAGAACGCATCGATAGCTCTGAGGACGAGGGAACATTTCTTCGAGCCCCGCATAGAGGGTTTCTTTCGGCAAAAGTAGCAATGTACGGATCAATCGCGAATGGGAAGTGACCGGAAAAACGGCCTCAAAGATGCGTCCTCAGGGCCTGCGCAAGCTCAATACCCACTCTCCCTTTATCTCAGGCTACTGCTGGGAGATACAGTTTTGTTCTCTGAGCAACAGGCCACCAAAATGGCGTCCCTCATCCTGAGAGTCTGAGCCTGCGGATGGAACAAGTGGGATTAGTTTTCTGGGAGCTGCACGCGCTCGAGCGTAGCGTGTGTCCCGCAGAAGTACTGGAACGTGGTGAGTAAGTAGCGGAATACTATCTGGTACGAAGCTGATGCAGCCAAAGAGTGAGTGCGCCACTCAGGGCTCAGTAGTCAGAGCCTGCGCGAACAACAACCCAATCAGGGAACCTGTAGGCCAGATCAGAACGGGTCTCACTGAACAGAAGCGACATCCCTTCACGTTCCGTGATAGTGCAGCCGAATTCGCAGGCTTTGGAGAGTGTCTGAGCCACCGATGAGAACTCCTGAGCCCCAAATATCCATCGAATTCGCTCTCAGATTCTCTATGAAATTAATTTCTGAACATTCGAACGCCGTGATGGAAACCCGTGGCGAATACCGATTCAAATGCGGAGACGCTTCTTGCATTGCCGCCAGACCATCGGAGTAGAGGATTTAACGCTGGCATTGATGACAGGCGGGCTATATCCGCGGCTGGAGGCCCATTCGGAGCTGCCGTCCTTCGAGCAGCCGGCAGAACTCTCAGAACTGCAGGATTCCATGATAGAAGAACCACCGTACAATGAAACGGTGAGCTTTGTGAGTCAACGAATACACTGAGCGAATTTACCAGCTTATTCATGATCCATACCAAGTCGCGGAATGTCCACAGAGCCCCTGCAGTGCAAACCTCGCAGAATCTGTGGAGTCCGTTGCGGGGAATGTCCTCCGTTGTTGCCTCCCACCTCCTCTTCCGTGTACTGCTCGTAGCAGGTGAGTGTCGATAGTTTTATCATCCATCACCGCCATCTTGTAATGAGCAACTTTACAGAACTCTCCATATTACAGCCGCGATTTTCAGCAGTTCTGTTTGCCATCAGGGCGTTGCGCTTGCAGAGGGAGAGTGCATAAGTAAGTTACGCGCTTCAGATTGTACTTTCCTCCGAGCCCGTCGCTGATAGCACAAGAGCTGGTCTCTCATAGCTGCTCTTTCTTCCTCGGTTCAGACGACTCTAAAATTTCATACATCATTTCAGATGAGGGCATACCTTGCTATAACTGCGACTCCACCCATGATCCAAAATGTGGCGATCCTTGGAATTACACAGAATACTACGACAGTGGTATCCCGATAGAGAAGTGTATGGGGTGAGTTTCGACCCCAAAGTATGCGACTTCAAGAGGGTTGAAATCATTGGCTCCGACCAGAACGGTCCTTGAATGATACGAGAATTTATTCCAGATGCTGTGTTAAGATCGTCACTTACAGCACAACCAAAACGTCTTCGGGCCTTGGCAACGTGACGACGAACGTGCGGCGCCTCTGCACGACGAGCTTACAAATCAATTTGTTCCTGGTAGACCATGTCTGCATGCAGGAAAGCGACGGCAATGGCCATATGTGCTTCTGTGAGACAGATTTGTGCAACTCTGCGCATACTTTGCTTCCATGGTTCGGGAATATCTTCCCATCGTCGATATCCGATCAAATAGCAATCACATCAACTGCGGCTGATACAGTGGCTGAAGACTACAGGTAATTGCATGTTTTCATGCTGATGATATAACATCAAAGTCACAACCAGAGCCTCGAATGAGGTCGCAGAATATTTTTACATCCACTCTTGATATAAAGGCGGAAAGCTACTGTATTCTGACGATTTCGCGGAATTCCAGCGAGAAACCATCGGGCGTTCACCGCAGCTCGGTGCTGCTCGTCGCAGCGGTCGTATTGGCCTTTCATTCATTCATCGGCAATCATCTGGTTAACTTTGAGAGTTTCCAACCACTGAACTCACGAGAGGGACGGTCGCCGCAGCTTAGGAAGAACCATCAAAGTGTCAAAGAGCGTTCTCACAGCGCTCAATGTATAGAAATGTCAGAAGTTCGGCATCCTCTGTCGAATGGTGGAACTGAATCGATAGTAAGGAGTAGGAGTTGCGAGAAAGCGTTATTCATCCGATAATGTCACGTTTACCGAGCTGCCAGCATACGAAGCCGACAAATTACATACCGACTCCATTTTTCTACTCATGTACTTCCTCGTTGCTAGTTATTGTTTCTCGTAGATGTTGCTCAAGTTTAAGAAGGAAAATGAAAATGGATGTCGGCGCTGTTTCTGTTGATATACACTTGAACCTGATTGTGAAGTGTGGAACGAGCATATATTATGCTTGTTGCCCTATTTCGGATTGTGTCAGTCTGCGTGTATGCGTGGGAATAAATATACAGTTACGATGTAGCCCGTCACACTCCTTCAGAATCGACCAAAAGGCCGAACACACAGTCCCGTACCTTTGCTTTTCAAAAACAAGTGCGAACTTTCAGCGATGTGGTCGGTTGAGGCCAAGTTACCAAAATGTTACATCGCCCTTTCCTTCTGGTCAGGCTCTGTGGGAGTTCGTAACTAAAGATAAACGTTTGTTGATTCGCCGCTTCGACAATGAGGAAATTCCTTGTGTCCATTGCTGTCCACAACGGTTTTCATAGGTTCATTTTTATCGTCATGGCCTGCGCGTCGCCTCCTGTACCATGTTGACTCTGTTCTACAGTCTTCTGTTCGTTGCGATCTGTTCCTTCAATGGATATGTTGTGTGTGTTCTACTCATCGGTTGGAGATATCAAGAACTCAGTCGAATCCACGCATTCACATTTCATCTCAGCCTTGCCGACCTCCTCAAAGCCGTTTTCAGTGTTCTGCCCAGAGCTTTCCAAGGGTTGATGAATATTCAAACGGACAACATTGTACTGGTCTTTGCGTTCGAGGAATTCGCGGCCTCCATCTCAGCATACGTATTGACCGCAATGGCAGTCGAGAGAACTGTCTCCATGCGTTGCGTCTACATGCAATGGCGTCGTGAAGAAGCATCGTCGATGCGAGCGAGATTCGGTTACACACGGATGGCGAACATCCTGGTTTTCGCAGCGTGGTTTAGTGCGATTATGGTTTCCGCGGTCCGGTTCCTTCTCGTACGCAGCGAGGTTTGTCCAGATTCTTTCGGAGCTAGAACTCACGCAGACGCCCGCAATCTATTAATCAAAGCATTCTACTAATATGGGTCGGTTTTTTTCGTGACTGGGTCCTCAGAGCTTCCATCGGATATCATCTCTAACTTCAGAGCAGGTTAGATCATTGACACTCTTCGTGCAAATCATCGTGTTCCCGACTATTGTCATGAGCTGCTGCTTCCTATATTTGGGATTGAAAATGTCGGCAATAGGGAAAGGGAGTATCAGGAGAACCAACCAATCAAGGAACAAACGCAGTCTACTCCGTATGACAACGTTTTTGGTGACCTCATTCTTCGTGTCATGGTTTCCCCGTTGCGTCCTGGATATACAGAGCGCTTTCAATTCATCTCAAAATCAAGGTAAGCAACTCAGCTTACCTATAGGAAAGCTGGATAAAGGAGGACTATTTGGAAAAAAAGTTCCAAAGTCAGCGGGCCCGAAAAAGAATCATGGAGCTCGACTTTACTGCGTTCATCCCGTGAGACAAGATGTCCTAAGAACGAAATTCAAGGGGTCTTGGAGCATTTTCTGAGGGAAACTTAAGTGATCTCTCCAGCATTTTGATTATCTTGGAACACCATGTAATAGACCAAAGCCGACACTCGTACATAACTTTCGTCAACCTGGTCGGATCGATCCAGCCTCGATTTTGGGTTACATCACTCGGTGGAGCTCAACCAGAAGCAAGTCTAACCAGGGGCTCATTGAAGATGTACGAGTACTATTCACGATCACGACCATCATATCGTGCTTGCATGGATTCATCAATCCTTGGGCCTACATCATTTTTGGATGGAGAATCAAAGCCGAGAAACAGGGCACCATCTCACCCAAAAATAGCAAGCTTCTCCAGCCGGCAGTGAGTCCTCGAGCTTCATTGAGTATTAGTGCTTCCATCCCAACGATTTTGGCACCCAATTCATTTCCCTGTTTAATGTTCCAGCACTCAAACTCTTTACAACTCAGAGAGACTCCCAGAAAAATCAGCATCAACACAAACAATTGCGCCATCTGTGTCTGACGGACCTAGCGAACTCTGCATACCTTCACCCATCGCTCTGCTCCTGCAAGACCCGAGCTATCGATCTCTCCGATGCCTTCCCGACACTCAAGTCTGCTGGGAGTACGGAAGTTTCCTCGCGCCGAGCTCCCTCAAATATGAAGGACGGCACCTCCGTCTAATTGTAAGCGGCGAGAAACTTTACTTCTATACACTTAGCACCAGACCACAGCCTCTGTTCCGCCTGCGATGTGCGAATTCACATCGAAAGCAAAGCATGGGGTTCACCAAGAATGATCAGTTCAAACTCTGAATCGCATGCATTCTGCGGAGAAATCAAGTAAGCAGATCTCGTGGATGGATTTGGAAAAATTGGGCAAACACGGAACACGAACACACGATAAAACACGAAAAAAACTCATCAGGATGAATGATCAAGGTCGGATGGAGACAAACGGCTATACCATAAGCTCGATTGGAGAGCCCAGATGGGGAACGCCGTTTTGTCATTCTTTTTCCGGAGTCGACATCCGTGCTGGAGGATGTGAGCCTCAGAAACTCGCTAACCATATTTATTCTAATTGACGGACACGCCCGTCTATTATTCGATCCTCCAAACTATGCCCGTCAACTAGAGCCCGTTTATGTTTTCAACAACATGCCCGTCGAATGAAGACAAGGTCTTCAGGAGTGTGCATGTGAAACCGTAGGTATCTCGAAGGGGACGCCGCGCACGTTCGGAAGGGACTGGAGAGACCTTTTCGGTGTGATTTCGGATAGCAATTCCTTGGCCACAAAATGAAATTTCTCCCGAACAAGGAGACAATTGTGGCTTCTCCAAATAGCTTGAGACGTCTCGTTACTAGAGAGTCTCGTGAGAATTTCGAAATGACTTTTGTGGAGACAGGGTATCTCAACAGTGGCCGTGCCTTCACTGTCAACGAAAATCCATCGAGTAGAAGTGAAGCCGCAGTTTTTCGCGGATGCCTTGAAAAGTGGACCTGCTCCCCTTCAACTCTGGGTCCTTCAGCTATTGTTTTGAGCTGCATCCAATCTGTAGAACCATGACTATGGTCACGTGCATCTTCTTCCCCGGAACCTTCGCCCTCCGCTAAGACAACGTACTTGGAGCCCGTTTGGATGCTAATTGTTGACTCGTCAGCAACAAAGCCGCGAAAGTCCCTGTCGAATTTTGGGGAGCTCACTCGTCACAGTCGAACTCTGGACCCTTCAGAAAAAATAATCGTCAGTTCATTGTCAAGAATGTGAGAACTTGCTGTTCAGTATCGTGTTCTCGTCTGTATTTGGAGGCCATCTTCAAGAGAAACATGCAAGAAAGTTGAGCCCTCTCGCGATACTAGACTGTGGGCTAGCGGCTCCAATGTCGACCATGATGTAACCACTTGAATGAAAAGTCGAATCTACATACTTGAATGTAACTGGTTGTATTTATTACTGAGAGCTATCTAGGGTTTTTGGTTATTTACTTGTTCATCAGGCTCTTTTTCGTCTTCGTACCTCTCGCTTCATCTAACATCTCCGCTTCTTTGCCTTCCCTATGAAATAAATATACTCGGTATGAAGTAATATATTACGTCGTCTATGTACAGCACTTTAACAGCGAGACGGCACTCTAGCGGTACCGACCCGAGACGAAAAACAGATTCCGTCGAAAATCGTATCGTTCGTGCACCTTGTTCGAAACCTTGTTCCATAAACTAAGGCACTTTCCATAGACTCGGGGCACGATGAGAGGGAGAGCGATTGTCACTCGATTCGACGCCACAACTTCCGCGCCGAACAAACGGAATCGTCGATGAAGTATAGCATTCAAAAAAGATGATGTATTTGTAGTTTTCGAGAGCGAGGCGACCCCGGTGGCGGAGGACGCACCTTTGAGATCACAGCTATTGCATGAACCAGCGGGCTCCGAATATGATGCAGTTTTAGTACAGGATCGATTGGATGAGAGAGCCAGCCCGCTCTTCACAATGTCTTCTCAGCGGCGGTGGCGGCGATACAAGCCGCAACGCCTGAATGGATAGAGACTCGCGCGAAAGCGACGCACGTCACGCGTCGGGACGAGTACAGGACCTGTCCAGGACACTACCTCAAAACATCCAGAGGGAATACGATGCTCCGACTGCGATAGAGATGGCGAGACAGTCTGGATACGTTCCATCTTCGTAAGATCTGTCCTCCCGTTCGTCTTTCCTCTCTGGTTGATTCTGGTTCTTTAGTTGGTGTTCGGTTGGGATCTTCTTCGCACCATCTAGGCCTCGGCCTGAACGGTGTTTTTGGTATCCTGCGTGACGGCTCCAAACTTCCTCCGAAAGAATTTCACTACGAAGAAGTGTTGTTCTCAACGAATCCACTGACTTCGATCTGTGCTTTGATTGAATGCCATCTGCTAACACTGGCTAATCGAAAGGAGATTTTGATCTTCGTCTTTCTTCGACTCGGGCTTAAGGTCAACTGCTGCGTGCAATTCCTCCGGAGTGAAACCTAGGATGCTGTTGAGGTCACAAACGAACCGGTATACATAACGTTTGCCTGATGTCTTGTGGATGATGTTCTTGTCGTAGTAGTAACGCAGTCCTCGGGACAGTTTCTCGTAGTTCATTTTTGGTTTGTTCTTGCGGTGTCCCCATCGTCGCGCGACTTCATCGGGGTCGGTGAGTTTGAACTCCCAGCCGTCGCCGGTCCAGGAAATAAAGCTCTGGCAAGTTTTGTCGGTGAGCAGTTCGAGGAGGAACTGCCACAATTGGATGGGACCACTGCCGGCCAAGACTGCGGCCTGAATAACGGGTCTCGAGTCTCCGTTGTAAGTGGTCAACGGGTACCGCTGCATAGGGTAGGGGGAGTAGTGGAAAGCATCAACGGCGGAAGGTGCGTTGCTGTTGAGAAATCTCTGGTTGGGATTTTGAGGTGGACTGTCTTGCTGAGGCATGCACGTTGGCGTCCAGGCGTTGGGGGATGAGGAATCCGCTCGATTTTGCTGAAGAGCTTGTGGGCTGCCCTGTCCCGAGCTCTGTGGTGTTTGCTGGGATGACGGAACTTGGGGAACCGTTTGGAACGGAGTCTCGTAGCTTGGATCGAAGAAATTCGAGAGCTGGTTATTGTTGTTGTTGTTATTATTTCCGTTGGTGTTGTTGTTGGGTGTCAACAAATTATTATTGTTGATGTTGGCTGAGGTCGACATCGCAACGGGATAGGGTTTTTGAGCATTGGAGAGATTCTTCTGAGTTGAATAAGTAGCGACATTCTTCACGTCTGTGTAAGATGAGTTGTGGTATGAGGTGGAAGGGTAGAATTCGGGAGACTGCTCGAAGTAGTTGGGATAATACTGGCCAGGATCCGGGCCGTAGTGTTGGTCCTCGTAGGTCGAACCGATGATAACCTCAGGAGATGCGTCGGGCGCTGTGGTAGCCATACCCTCCGAAATGTAGCCTGTTGGGCGGAAACGAATCAGATGTTAAAATGGTACACAGAGAGGAGCGCAATGTCGATCTAACGTCCACGGAGACGAGAACAGCAACAATCAGCTCAAATGCCGCGGAGCCCTCTGCATCAGAAAACATATTATGCAGGGAGCCGTGGCTTCAACAACAAGTTTCAGAATTTCTAATGGATTTCCCTTAGAGCCTCGTTGAGCGAAGAAATCATTGAATGGTCACAGTGAAGAAGAACCGACCGCGTCTCAACGACAACCCAGACGACAACGGAGACAAGATGCGTCGGAATCCATCTGTTAAACTGAGGGGGATATTCTACAGGACAGGTTGCTTAGACGCTTGCTCGGAACTCCTCAACAAGAATCAGGTGCCGTGTGGGCTCCACCAGACGGTAGATGGATGCGCTGAGAAACCGCGTTTGAGCAACAAGTTGATTCCTCGAGGGGAGCATAAGGTGTAGGTCGGATCGACTGGATTGAGAGAAAGGAAATTCGTCCCGGGTCTTTCGCTATTACTTTTGGGACGTTTGAGCCGGGTATGGGCCAAGAGGGCCATTTTAGAAAGCGGAGACTCTATCGGGCTGGGGTATCGGAATCAAAAGGCTCTTGGGCAAACGAGCAGATCTCTAGGAATGGGCAGGGGCCCATGGTACCGTCTTCTCTAACTGTAGAGCAGTACATAATGTTCGAGGAAGGGTACTCACCACAATCGGCCTTTTCGACCTTGATTTGCACGTCAGCAGGTAGACGGTATCCGTTAAGTCTGCTGGTGTCGAAAGGAGTCCCTGCAACCGACGAGAGCAACATTGTAGCGATTGTGGGTTCCGGTTGCCGCTAACTTGCGCGAAGACCCTCAATCAGATGGAAGAGCAAGTAATCCACAAGTGACAATCGGCGCACTGATCACTGATGAAAGTTCTTCGTTCAGTTCGACAGCGAAGCAAAGATCACTCCGGCTTTGGTGTCGGTAGAACTATGTAGTACTAGACAATGTCGGACTAGGCAGAGCAGGTTAACTGTTTGACTGCGCTCTCAAGAGACAGAAGTGTATGTCTTCACTGCTCGGTCTGCCGAACTCAACTGAATGGAGGTGTAGAAGGCCTCCGACTACGTTCATTCAAGTCTCACGATTCGGCTCTCCGGAAGAGAAAGGGAGAACAGTGCGAGCTGCGCGCTCATTGGTCTACGCTTCGGTCTATGCTGGTTCAAGAAGACGGGGAACCAGACGAAAGGACAGAACTGCGTATGTGCACCACTGAACAAGAAAGAGGAGAAGAAGAAGACGACAGCAACCAACGACTGCGATGACGAAGACCGAGAGAGAAAAGAGAGGCACTCTGGCCCAGCACAGGTGGTGCTATTGTCGTACAGGGTGGGAATCAACTAATCGAACTCGGCTTGCTGGTGCTGCTGCTACGGCAACTCCAGCACCAGCAGCCACCGCCGTCGTTGTCGTCGTCTGAAGGGATGAGAAAGAAAGTTCAAGACACTCAGACTGCGGTGCGGCACCTGTCGATGGGAACACAGGCCAACACCAAACCCGCCGCCAGACGAGACGACAGAGATGTGTACGGTCTGCATCCATTCACTCATGTGTACAATACCCCCTCCCACACAGATCGTTTTCCTCGAGATCTTGAAGAGTGAGATTGAGGAGTTCATCGACTTGACTTCGTCCAGGCCATTTTCAGCCAAAGAAACTTCTCCGATGACAGAGACGAAGCCGATGGAGGTCTTCCGAGCTTCTCCTAGGTTCTGTCATGGTTCTCAAACGGAGCGTTCCTCATCCGCCTCCGCAACCTCGATAGAGGTACGCTCGATTCTGAAGACGCGTTTCAGTGCGTCTCGACGGAACGATTGAATTCTCATTCAAGCGGGGTTTTGGATGATGTTGGCAGCAGTCAACCAGAACATCGCGCGGCCCGATGAGCTCTGGATCCAATCTGGATCGGCAGTGTTCAATCGAAACCGAACGAGTGAATCGAACACAGTACAAACTCGAACCAACGGCAAGCGAGCGCATACATGCATGCATCCACATGTTTGTCGAAACTTTCGCTGGTACTGGGGGAGGCATGACCCCTCTCTAGGTCAAGATCCGACATCCGGCCACACTTCCGCTCCCCGAGAGAAGACTAGGTAGAACCACCACGGCTACCGCTACGAGTGGCAGGAGCAGCAGCATCAACAACTACCCTTTGGAGGGAGGAGGTGGCACTGGTAGTGATGGTGGATAGGAGCAGCAGCACGATAGATCTATCGGCAATCTACTAGGCAGCATCGGCAACATCGACGGCCGCCGCCGCACCAGCAGGCTACAACAGTCTGTAGTGCTTTTTATAGATGGCTCAACTGGCTGGCTGGCTAGCTGGCAGGCAGGCTGGCTGGCTCAACAACCCCACAGGAAGTCAGCTTCCGGCAGACCCCCGATGGATGGCACGATACAGAAAACGAAAAAGAAGTACAAGAAGAAGCAGCGGTAGAAGTATTAGTACTTGTAAGAGACCAAGAAGAAAAACGACGTCGACGACGAAGATCTCCTATAGACGAATGTATGCATACCATCCAACCAGCCAGCCAAGCGATCCTACAAGCTGGTTCTGCTACCACGAAAACCACCACCCCGTCCACGAGACGAACGGGCAGACACCGGAAAAGTCCGTTACTGAGCAACCTGGACTTGGTCAGACATGCTCGTTTGGTCCGACAACATGTTGTCTATGACAACACAAGACGAACAGGAGAGCAGAAGAATAAAACGCATCCAGGGTATCTGGGCAGCCGCCTATTTCTACCACCACTCTGTACGGCTCCGAGAAAAAGGGAAGAATGAACTTCGCGGTCAACCGCCGGACGACTGAGGGACCGGCAGTCCGAGTCCGGAGGCACCAGCGATGCCTAAACGGAATCAATGCCGTCAACGGTGAGAACAGCTGCCAGTCGATCAACTGTGTGCGGATTCTGCTTGATCGTTCACCGTAACGATTTTCGAATCCGTTCGATCCTGCCCTCTAGATCCCTCGTTCGTGACTTCTCCCGCCAAATCAACTGTCTTACGCTCGACATGAGGACGGAGTCATATGGTGCGGACTCATTTTGAAACTTACCTTCAGTGATGTCTGTACGTTGCTTTTTCATTGCTTGGATTGCACTTTCTGTTGAGTTGCTGTTGCTGTTGTTATTGCTGGTGTTCAAAGAGGGATGGTGGAAGAAATGCTCGAATTCGGCAGCCGACGCCGTGCTCATCGTAAATGTTGGTGCTAGTGGATCGACTGAGGTCTCCGGCAGAGCCTTGTCCGAGTCTGGAAAATACGAAACATTTCATTGAAATCGTCATTTCAGTCAAAGTTGGCCGATCTTCGGCTGGGTGTCGGATCGTTCGAGTTGTTTCAGACATTCTGAGTTCTATTACCAGAGTTGTCTCAGATTTCACTATCATCGTTTCCCGTTAGGGCATTTGATCTTTTCTTGAGTGTTCTTTCGCTTCAGCAATCAGCTCTCCAATTGTCCAAATTTTTGCTCAAAGTCTCGAGGGAGGAAAATACGCGACAAGCGGAGTACTTTCCGTCTATGAGCCAACTGTTGCTTGTTCAACTTGAATGGCATATCTATCTGCACAGGTGCGTAAGCAATACTTAGCGTCGCTGGCCCTATCGACTGAAGCTGAGGCCCTCCTGAAGGCTGGAGGAGCAACAGCTCGCTTCTCATTCATAACCTGTAGTATGAAAACATGGTAAAACAGTCTTTGCGAGCCCCTTCACCATGGAAGCAGAACGTTCCGCCCGGCAAACCTACAGAAGCTGATGTGAGTTGAGTGTAACTTCACACGACATAATCGGCGACTTGATGGCATGTCGAAAGCATATTAGATGGACGCTTCATTTTTCTCGATGCGTTTTTGAGACGTTCAGCCGCATAACCCCGGCGATGAATGACGCGTGAGCACCTTGTGCAAAATGCGGCGAATCCGAGCCCCAGAGCTCATCCAGAGTACCCTTATGGCCTTGAAGGAAGAGGAAAGGTGTGACCTAGTTCTCGCAATTAGCTGGATGGCTGAATCGCAATCGTACGCCCGTTAACAAGAACTAACCCTCTCTAGCTACTGAATGAGGCTGTCAACTTTCTCATTTCGTTTGGCAGGTTGGTCAGTTGGCAAATCAGTCAAAATGATCTTGCAAGCTGACGAGACGCGTGTTTCGTTTTCGGCTCAGATTTAAGAAAGCTCCTTGAAGCCATGATCGGTTAATTATGACGGCATACACTGACGAAGCCATGGAAGTGACGGCGACGATTATTGATTTCAACTCAAAGTGCTTCCTCAAAAGCGTCAAATTGGCAATCAGAAACTGAGCCAGTCCAGCCGACGGATGGATCGATAGACGGATGAACGGACGCACAGACGGAGTCATTTTTTTTTGTGACGCGCAGCCAATTACGCTGTCTCCGTGCCGCCTCCGTAGTTGTCAAGGTCTGGCTTGGCTTAGAGTGGCTTGATCTCTTCTTCGGCGGCGGTGGTCGTGGCCGCGGCGGTGATTTCTGAAGACACCTGAGCGGCAATGACTTGTCTTGAAACAACCCGATCGTCATCTGATCCCCGCGGAGAGAAACAGGAAAAAATGCAGATACTACTTGTCAAAAGGAAACATCGATCGGCTATCAACGTCCTCACGGGAGCAAACCAATTTGCCCACCACAGAATTCGGACATCGATCGCGTCGATATCGACCCGTCAACTATACAACATTGAGCCACTTTTGGAATATGCCAGCTCCTCTCCCAGGGTCGTGGGGCAGGAGACCGAGAGACCAAAGAGTAAATTTTATGATGTAGGAAATGTAGGAATGGTTCGATTGCCGCATTCGAGAGAAAAACAGCTGAACTGAGCGAATTTGCTTAGCTCATAATGATTCCACGGATGATTCCAGATGGGCATCTACAGAAAACGGGCATCGATACATGGAACATTTTTAAGGATTATCCTCGGGGGGTTATCTTTTGGAATCTTTACAATACAGTGACCCTAGAGGGCAAAATGTGAGACGGTCGAAAGCTTACGCGAGTCTTTTCTCGGTTCGAGGGCCACGTTCAATAATGAAAAGAGCAAAATGGAAATGATAGAAGAACGACCACTACATATTTAGTGAATCGGTCGTAAATTCGTTTCAAACACACTCGCTTCATTCATGGCCCACACACGAGATCGTTACAGAAGCCGATTCCAATTGTTGTGGTGTCCTCTTCAAGCTCTAACGTGAACAGCGTAAACACACGTGCAGTCATTGAGATGTGGAACAAGAGGAAGATCGCGATGGTTTCGGAAGTCCAGAGCAACGCGCTCTTCACGCATATTCCAAACACCGAAATATAATCTTTCACAAATAAAGCCCAATCATGCCTGACGTCGATACTGAAAAGGAATCGAACGAGCTGGCGACTGCCTTTCGGGATCTCATATGATTGACTTTGCTTTCCTCATCATGGTTTCTCGAAGAACCGAGGGAAAGTTGAGAAAACATGTACACCAAAGCGAATGCATCTTATCATTTTCCCAGAGAAAGTGGGTATGCGTCGGACTGTCCTCAATAGATCGCTCATTCAATCCACCTAAGGGAACGAAAATCAGGAGCAAGATGATCACATCAGAGGTTTCCGTCGTGAACCTCGAGAAGGAGTCATTGCGGTCTGTCGGGAAGACTCTTATGGTGCGCTCCAGCACGGGAAACGAACCACGGTTTCCGACAGGACCGCGAACGATCTCTGATGTTTGTTCTCCCCCGAAGAAACTTCGCACGCGGCAGCACTGTAGCTCGCACGCGTCCCCGACTTTTCCGTTTCGCATCTCCGTGCGGCGAGTGGTAGAATCACTTGGGAGTAGAAACCGAATTCTCTGAGTTGCGGCACGAGATTCCAAATACCCAAACTTTTCGCGCGCCAAAAGATCCGAAAGCTAAGATCGAGCCGATCTGACTTCGGCAGTGAAATGTCGCGGAAAAACAACTCCTCCGAAGGAAAAAATACTCCTCAGCTCTCCTGAGTGCACGGTATCTCTCAAAAGAGTTTCCTTTTCAACTGAAAACATGACTTACTGCTGACACTCGGCTGTAAATCCTCCGAGTCGGCGAGAGCTTCGGAGAGGATTCCGTCGAACGATCTCATCAGATGGAAATCAACAGGTGTTGGAGCACTGTGTAGTCCGACAATAGTCATTATACTTCCCGACAGGCAGGAACAACTGAACAAACTTTTCGGAATCCGGTGCGAAATCGATCAGTGAGCAGCCGGTTTGCCTGAGTTCATGTTATCCTTCAGCGCACCAAAAAAACTTCGAGTGTCCGGAGGGCGAAAACCGGAGCACGAACTCAATATTTCTCCTCTTCCGATGGAAAACAATGCCCACACACCGAAAACTGTCGAAAATACGCGCGACCAGAACGAGTACACACGCGAATACGAGCCACTTCTGACAGATTCACAGATCAACAAGTGTCAGGCGCCGGTGTGTAACGCCGGTAAGCAGAGGAATTCAGCCGACTGGCTGCTTGGCTGACGGACCGACTGACTGACTGTCAAGCGACTGGCCGAGTATGTCCGGGCGGCTTGGCAAGCTGATGGCGACTGGACGCGAACAGGCGGAGCGACGGCCGCTGCCAACATTACCATCACTTACCACAGCTCACATCATCCACACTCTCACAGAGCCGAGACAGAAGCTGGAAAGGGCTGCAGAGAAAAATTGCGACACAAACATTCGCACACCCTCGCACAGAAGGACAGAAGGAGACACGCTCATTCGTCCACTTCTGCCAGGATAGGAGAAATTCTGTTTTTTTTTCTCTTTTTTTTTCAAAAGAGCCCCGTCATCCTAGATGTTTTTATCCATTCATCTGTCTACCCGGAGTGGACTGATAATCGGACGGGCTGCGTTCACAGTGCCATCGATTTGAGAAATGCTCCGCTATGAGCGTCTTTTCAGGACTTTACAGCGAATGATTGGAACTCCACAGAAATGATACGACCGGTTCTCCTCAGGGCATTCCCTTAGGTGCTATCGCAACCTAGCGATTCTGGAATGGATCTGCGCATGGATCGGAAATCACGGTCGATCTTCATTTGTTCGGGGTTCCACCGACTGGGTGGCTGGCTGGTTGGCTGGCATGCTAGATTGACTTCTGGCTCGAATCAGAACCACGATTAGCGTATCAGTGTTCGGCGCTCTGGTGGAAATTCTGCTCTCAAAAGTTTTAGGTCAAGAGCGCTCTCGAAACCATCTGGTGAAATGATGCCAGCTCCAATTTTTCCCCTCCATCCGATACAAACAAACTCCACCGAACGGATCCGACAGCAGATTCTGTGTGAGGGCCACGAGACGGGCTTGTGGTTGAACGGGCTCTCACAAGTTTCACACCTTCTCCGAAGCGGTTGTTGAGTCTAAATTAAAGACATCCCACATTTCGATCATTTGGATGGGTTCCTCAGATTTTGAGTTGGCCAGCGAGCGAGCGAGCGCGCGGCAACGTTCGTCTCCAAATCGAGTTTGCCGATGCTTGTCGCCATCTCCCGTCGCGCCAGACGTATCCGATTCGGGGTGTTTGCTGTTCAGTTCGTAACTCGAGGGTTAGGTTTTGAAGAAGCCAAGCTCAAGCACACCCCTGCACCGCCGGCTACCAGAAATCTCACACACCACACTCAGACCTGATAATCAGAAACACAGGCTGCTGTTTAGTGTGAATGACGTGTGGGAAACAATACAGGATTCGGCTTGTATGCGAATCTGAAAGCGATTCTGTGCTATGTCCGCTATGTTAGCCATTCGGTCGGTCAATCGATCGATCGATCGCTCGATCCATCGATCGACGGATCGCTGGGCCGATCATTCGATTGCGCTGAAACTTTCGGTCGCCTTATCGAAAGGGGTTGGTCATGGAAGCCGATCTACAGAAATAGCTTCAGCAAAAGCAGCAGCAGCCGCAACAGTACACTGCCGCTTGAAAGAAGCGCACGGCAACGCATAATGCGGACGGCGTTTGTCAGAGGCGGTGCGTAGTAATAATGGTGCTGGAGATAGCCGCTACGGTCGCACCACGCGCCACTCGGAGGCCCGGGTCGACTGAAAGAACGGCTTAGACGCCTGCCTGCCTGCCTGTCAGCCAACACACCAAGCAACCTGCTTGCCACGCAGCCGCCCGTCATTCTGGGCCTACATGACTTCAGCATTTGCCAAACCTACCACCCACCACCGGCGAGAAAGCGAGCCGCGAACTAGGGATCGCTGTGATGGTGCCGCTACCAGGACTATTCGCGGTGGCTGCGGTGGTTTTGGTAAACAGAACAAATGAACATGTCGAACAAATAGCGGACCTCATAGCATAGCCCTAACAGTGACAACTTCGCCGAGTCCGCACGGGAACTGCTGGGCGCTAGTCGACTGGTCGACCGGAACGTGAACCAGAATCGAACGAGAGATAGAACGCACAAACCAGTCTAGATCCAGTTGGCTTCCTGTCCTTTGTGTAAGTTGTGGATCAGGTCACCAACCTCATTCCCCTAGCACTTCATGGCATCGGTGCTCGGTCGTCATCGTTCCTCAGCCAACGCAAACGCCTGTTTCGCCACCTGATTGGAACTCAGTCAGAGAGAAACGAAGAAAGGGGTCGGAATCAGGGTTCATAACCTCGGGTGGTTGATCTCTCTCGGTTTCAGAGCTGGGTTCGACCTCGATGAGCCCTACCTCTTCTACCTAACCGTGCGACATCTAGGTAGAAATATGCGGAGCGGCTGAGGTCAAGTCGGGATCAGAGCTGCCGGTTCTTCGGATGGGCGAAGGACCTCTCCGAGTGAATGACTGAACGAATGAGTGAGTGAGACCTTAGCGGTTTCAGCGATTCCGGAGGCAGCAACAGCGGCATCAACAACAACGGCGACGATGATGGCAAGCAACGGAAGTCGCACTGTTACTTCAAACGTGCTGCTGGCTCGGTCCGTTCGTTTCGCTTCTTCGCGAAGACAACGACCGGATGTCGGAGACGGAGGTGTGACCGAAGAAAGTCCACTACTTTCTCTTAGCTCACTGCGCGTTTCGCTATGTCTGACGCTCTGACTGTCTGCCTCTCGGTCGCTCGCTCGCTCGCTTGTCTTTCAGAAGGCCGGACGAGTTTTCGCCTTGGACTTGTTGCACGCACCGACGGCCCTGTTGTTCTCGGTCGCTACGGTGCCGCTGGTACTGTTAGCCGGGCACGCAGTCCGTCGTCGTCGTCAACGTAGAAGAATAACACAATTAGCGGAAGTACTGAATTTTCTCAAAATGTCCGAATCTGAGAAGTGTGTGAAGGCTTTACTTGTTTGTTCTCTTTCTCTGCTGTGAACTTGTGCCAGCGCGAAGTTGTGCCCACTCACCTCGCGATTCGATCGTGGTCAACCGAGGGGAATTTAAGGACACGCACTTGCCTTCGATACTTCCATCCGCACACCCATGCACAACATAACACAACTCACCTTTCTGCATGATGTCAAGATGCTCCCAAAGGATATCGCCGGAGTAAGGCGGAGTTTTGGCAAGGAAGGCCTCTTTGCCCAACGCGCACATCTCGCGGCCGTCCACCGCTCCGAGTAGACCAGGATCCACCCCCTCAAGGCTGAACTCCTTGATGGCCCATGCCAACCAATGGCGAACGTCCTGAGGAGACCACTGGCGGGGATCTGCAAAACGTCACGTTTCAAAATGCTATTTCGTTGCTCTGAGAACGACGACACGCGGTTACGCGTCTGAACGAATGCCATCCAAAAACATTTAGACTCTTGTAGCGAATCATCTGACGTAACAACTAAGGAGAAGTACCGGCGCTCCTATCCATGATTCAATCGACTTCATTCGGTGAAAGGAAAACAAGGGCAGAGAAAGGCAATGGGCCCCGTTGTACTTTTGTTCATTTCTGCCTTCCAGCAGCTGAACCCTCAAGCAAACGAAAAGAGTCAGAAGCTCATCGGATCCAGTCTCTGACCCGTGGAGAGATCATGCGCAGAGCAGGATCGTGTCAAGCGGTAATTTAGCACGATACCATCCGTTCATTCTGAGAAAACATCGTGCATCTGTTCCACCGTACAGCTCGTCTACCTCTCGAATTCGCCAAAATTTCGCGGTAATCGGCGTCGTCTTCATTTTCATCTAGTTGTTGTACGAGGGTTTGTTACATAAAGCCGCGTTTCCGGGACTGTCGCTACTTCCGTTGAGAGGGGTGCACGAGCCGAGCTCACAAATTGGTTAAGGTATAGGCCGCTCCTCGCCAGCTTCCTCTCGTCATCTCTCTTCTTCTTCTTCTTCTCTCTCCTTCGCTCTATCTCTCGATGCCGAATGGGCTCCATGACGGTGGCGGCAGCCTACGACATGACGGTATACTGCCACTACCACGACCAACTACACTGCTGAATGCGGATCTCGGTGTTCTCTTCATCTGACTCTCAAAATTTTCCCGCGAGATACTTTGGAACGTTTTGACCATTTGATTCGAAATGAGCTCTCCGTGAGGCCATCGTCCCTCGGAGCGGGCTGTTTTCGACTGTTCAGCAACAGCCATAAAATCCGAGGAACCATCACGCGGAAGTAAACTCGGACACGGTCAGATCTTACTCCCTCAAAGCTGCGTACCCCGTGTTTCCCCGTGTTTCCTGGCTCGCTCACGCTCTTTTGAGGGCGTGAGCGGAAGTTTCCGGTTTCCGATTTTCGAAGATTTTTCAGACTTGAAACGTTGGAAACGGCAGATTCTCACCTCTCGGAGTGTTACTAGCTTCCTGGACCTTCTCCCATGACGCAAATGACGCTCGCAAGGCTTGCGCCATCTTCTGATTGGTGCCAGGTGTCAACGGTGGGACCTGACTCGGGAGATCTGTGGAAGAGAAACAGGACATTGATCGTTATAATCATCGTTGTCATTGAGTTGAGTCCATCAGTTTTCGTTTTCGAACGCTTCTAACGCAGCTCATGCTCAAGTGTAATCGCCTTCGCCCTGTCACCCATGAGTCAAAGTGCATAGCGATTTTCCTGCGTATGATCCGGAACGACGCCGCGTTACGCCAGGAATTCCTTGACGAGTTCGAGCTGGTATTTCTGGACTGAACTTGGCTACACCATCGGCAGCCTTGACAGCTCGTCGAATGTTAGCTCTGTGTTCGGGTTATACGAGAGAAAGGAAAACTCTCAAGAGTGAAAAAAAACGATCAGCGGAAGAAAAGATGTAAATGGTTATCCAACCATCGACTTGGGATGGTCGAATCCGATGATTTACGCAAACACGAGGAAAGTCTACACCGATCTGCCAGAAGAATGAGCTTGATAGTTTTTCGTTTCGTTTCATTCCGAATCAGCATCATATTTTTTATTGTTTTTTGGATAGCAAGATGATCCATTTGAGGGAGAGGCTCTAAACTGATAAAAAGTATCCACGGCTAATTGACGTATTCCGAAGAAGAACTCTCCGAGATGTCATTTTGGCAGGTGTTTTACTTTGGCGGACGCTCATCTTGACGATCCGTTCTTGCGTCTAGCATTGAACTTTTCGATCCCGTAACTGTCTTCAATGGAAGTTCCGAATGTATATACAGCGGTGCGGATCGTTCCGAGCTCTCGGGGACACGGATCCAGATGAGATCTCACGTTCCATAGCGTCGAACCGGCTTCCTGGGGTTGCGGAGGTTGTGAGATAAACCAAGTTCAGCGGTTCCATGGGAATCGAAAACTCTGGGCTTTGAATTTGTGAATGAACTCGGCGAGCCGCCAACGGACGATCTGATTCATACTGGTGATGATGAAGGGTAAACCAGTCTTCTCGGTGGTAGAAATAGTAGAAAAGAAGAAGGCGGACTCGTTCCCCTCACCTAGCTGTGTATGGGAGCACCGCTGCTAGTGCTATTGCGGCTGGCGAAGCAATTCTCACTGAAGGAGCCAGCTCATTTAAACATCTGGAGTTCCGATTCGGAGCGTTTTTCAAGGCCAACTCTGAGGCCCCATAGGAGAGCCCTGTTCAAGAGCCCATCGAAAATCTTGAGACTAAAATCTGCAGCGAAACTTCACCAGTTTGTCATGAGGGCTAATTGTTGGATAAATCTTATAGTGCTGAGCAGACCCCTCGAATCAATTTCGAGGCACTTCGAGGCGTCGGACTCGTGGAAGAGCGGTTGAGAAGATTTAGGAGTCTCGGAGCGGGACTCAGTTCCGAGTTCCGGGCAGCAGCTCAAAGGACGGGAACGCGCTCCGGTACGCATGAATCTTGCAAGGACTGCTAATCACGCATCGTTCCTGAAAACGAGAGTCATGTCGCTTGCGGCTCAACGGCAGCTGTGCGTTTTACATGATGACGTCGCATTCGTTCTATGTAGAGCCGCAGACGTTGTCGCCCTCAGCCCAGCCAGACACGCTCTCATAATCGCGAATAGCGTTCTCGTTATCTTGCAATGCTCGTTTCGGCGATTATCTCATTTGTGTCTTTTTCTCGAAAGATTCGTGAATTTTCGTGTGTTGAATCATTGAACGCAAGTGCGATACGCAAGCAACCGAGAGCGTATTTAATCCCAATCGCGTCTTTCATTGCTTCCTCGGGCCGAAAAACTTCTGTTAAGAATACAAGCGGAGGAAGGAATCTCTTTACGTCTCTCTCTCTACTTCTTTTCCCGCCATATTGCCCAGAATCCAGACCTATTAGTCAGTCCCCTCAGGTTTTCTTCGCAGTCCCCTCAAGTTTTCTTCAATCTCAAGTTCTCCGTGTGTTGCATTCGAAAAACTGAGCCGTGAGTCATGGGACGGAAATTATGGAGTCGGCGAGAGAAGGAAGAGATGGCTATAGATGGATGGATTTTTCGTTTAGAGCTAATGGGGACGAGCTTGCCACTGGTTTACCACCCGTACCCTTCATTGGATATGAGCCGCGCAGTTGATGAAAATCAAAAAATCGACTTTGACGGATTGGATTACTCGCGCTTGGCGAGAGACCAAGAAAAAATATTGAAGACATCAGAACCGGACATCAGTTTGTGCGTGATTAACATTGAATTTGTCTCGCACTTGGTGACAACGACTCTCTGATCAGAACGTCAGTTCTGATCGGCAGCCAGCCCCGCGGTCTGTTGATGGCAAATTTCAAGTGGGAGTCGTGGTCGTTGCGTGGAACAGAAAAAAAATCATGTTCGCTCGGACAGACCTGAAACGTGTGCCGTCTCTGCTGTTGCTGCCTGTGCAACCACGAGATTCGATGGATGATCTGCCGCAGCCGGGGCTACTGGAAGCAGCATCAAGAGCGTCATGCCATCGCTGAGCAGACTTCAGCTAGCTGAAGACCTTGAGACGACTTCTCCGTCCGATTGAGAATTAGGCCCTCTGCCCACCAGAGGTGTACGCTTGAGTTCCGTCTCGTTTATTACCTCTAATGGTATTTTGCCGCGCGTCAGAGGTTTGCAGATTTGTAGGAAATTCCGATTCGAGTTCGCCATGTTTTGTTTCTTCTCGGGCCGAAGCCACCGCTGTCGCGGTCGTCTTCACCGTCGTCGTCGTCGACTCATTCGAGCGATTCATTCGAGTTAGAGCAACAACAACAGCAGCAGCAGCGGGAAGCACGAGGTGCAAGCACTACAGGTTTCTCAAACAGAATTTCTTTCGAGCATAGCAAAGAAAAGAAGAAGATCTGAAGATCGATTGTGGGGTCGTGGACGGAGAAAAAACTCGACGATTTTTCAGGAATTTCTCTTTTATCAGTACTTTCTAAGTCACGATGTAATCCTTGTTGATGAGATGTTTCAGGAGAAGCGCACGTTTGAACATTTTTCAGTCCTTCCAATAAATTTTAAGTCGAACGAGCATTTTTCAAGGGAACAGAATTCGTGAGGTGTTTTTTTTCCAACGTTTCTAATTCTGTCGATTGTCCTCATCGGTTTCGGCATTTTCGGTAACGAGCAAACGACTCAAGGCGTGCCTGGTCGCCTGTCTACCCAACTGTCGGCAGTCGGACCGTCGTCGTCGCCAGGCTCAGTGTTTCGTGGTTTTTGTTTTATGCTAAACAGAACAGAAACAAATCTATATATTTTTTTCTCCCCATATCACGCAAGGACATCATTGCCCCGGTCGCAAGAAAAGAAAGCTCGCTTGTCCGTTTGGCCACCCGTCCGCCCGCGCGCTCGCTCACTCGCTTCCCGCAAGTGTTCCCGGCGGCTACTCGGTCTGCGAGCCCACTGACCAGCCTTGGATACTGTCGAATGAACTATGAACTGGCTTCGCACGATGCGCGCCGCGCCGCACGCGTAATAGATCCGCCAGAGAATTCATATTTCCATCGAGACATGACGAAGGTGTGCGAAGAAAACAGAGGACAAGGAAGCGAGAAGCAAGGAAGCCGACGAAGATAAGACCGATGTCAATGAAAGCTGCTTGATCAACAAAAACTTCTTTTCTCCGTCTTCTTTTTTCTTTTCGTCTCTTTTTTCTTCTTGCGTTCACTTCTCGATAATCTTGGCTCATCTCAGACAGAAAAACCGGAAAGCCCCGTCGCAAGGTCGATCGAATAGCGGAACAGCAAAACATCACAGTGATTCAATTACGACAACGGTAGGCCAGCCGACAGATAATCCCTGTATCCAAAGTGTTTATTGGATTTATTTGCGGAGATTATTTCCAATATATTTGTTCTGTTGTTTGCTTTGTGATTTCTCATGATTTGCATTTCGATCGCGCGCTTGTCCAGCGGCACGAGTCCGCGGCACATGCTGCGCAAGTATTGACGGTTTGACGCGCGGAACACCATCGGGAAATCGGAAATTTTCCGACCAGGCAGCTAGAACTTGCAGAGAACGCATTACGAGAATTTGCTCTTCCGAGAATCGCTGATGAACACCATCTGGAACGGTAGTTCCACAAGCAAGCAATCATCATCTTCATCAGGAATACTCGGAGGCTGATGATGATGATCTACGTGGATGATCCGAGAACCGATGACGTCAAACCTGATCTCGTGTTAAGAACAACGATCTCGCTTCGTAGAGTCCGGCTCGGAGCATATTAGGAAACCATGGGGTTCTAACCGTCGTCATTCTAGCCGCGCAGACATATATTCATTCATCCATTCGGACACTCATTCATAGACTTGCGAGTTGGTTGGTTCATTTTATTTCATTTCTCTCTGATTTGGCAGAATGGTCGACTACGTTATGTGGGACAGAGGCCTTCGTGACAACATCAAGCCCAGTCCAGAGAGAAGAGATCCGCAGTGGTCGAGTCACCCCGTGGACAAAACAACCAAGGGACGTCGAATGCACGAATGAACGGTGGCAGCGACCGTGTAGCTGGCAAAATCAGTGGCGGCACCGGCATCGGTGGTCAGGGCGGCCGTAGTGCTTCAGACAATGCGCCGGAAATTCATAGAAATCTGGACAGCATTGCTGGGTAGCGATTTCAGGAGACGATTTCAACGAGACTCATTCCATCAGTCACTCGCGCGTCCACTGCGCCCGCTCGTCAGCGAGTGGCTCGGTTCCTAGCGAACTGGCGCTCCCTGTCCAATTGGTCGCGAGCTGATTCCAAGCTGCCACCACGAGCAGCTGGGCGACCAGTTGGTAAGTCGGGTTGGTATGTCGCGCGCACAGTCGCTTCCATTCACTATTTTGGTCAATTGCTTAGTCGGTCGAACTCGCAAGCGTGCGAGCAGGGGAGTGCGATGACAACAGGTGAGCCGGCAGGCGGCCGAGTGGGCGAACTGAGCGGACTTGACGTCGGACATTGGAGGTCAAGCGTGTCTCAATGACTTCGTGTGGTGGACCTTTCAATTACCCCATGTCATTCGGCCTCATGTCGACGATGAGCCTGACGCAATTCTGCCTTCAACTCCGAAAAAAAATGTCACCGAAAAACGCAACAATGCGAGTGACAGTGACAATCAGTGCTTTAATGATAACAATCACCACTCTAGGTAACGGTGAATTCAATGACAATCTCGATCCTTCTCTCCACTTCCAAGGCAGTGATACCTCGAAAACAGCGGATACAACTTGAGGAGGAATCAAGGAGAAGAGCTTTGGATTTCGCCATTGCAAATCAAGATACTGACGAATCTTCGGAACTGATTTCAGAGTCGTTCCGTATGATGCTCAAGCTTGATTATCGCTTGGAAGGGCTTCGAACACGATGATGACGTTATGGCACTGACGTCAGCCGATGTTTTCGCATGCTATTTTGCAGCCGCAATGATTCTGATGGTCCCGATAGCAGTCTGGACAAGTCTGTCATTGTGGAAAAGATATGCATTCCATGGACGACCCGAGTTTCCTCACTCGAGATCTTTGGATGAAGATCGCTTGATAATCAAGTCAGGTAATAATGATGAGTATGGGATATCATACACGCAGCAGCCCTGCGAAGTCCCTCAAACTGTTGGCAGGAGTGAAGGAGGCTGTCGGAGACCTTGTTGAATTGCGGAGCTCCGGACGAAGATCGCCCGGAAGTTCTGCCGCTTTCTTCCACGACTTCGCGCAGGAGGAAAGACATGAGTCGGATATATGGAGAAAATTCGAACGAGGTGAACGCGAAAATCATAGAGCTTATCAATGAATCGCGTTGCTCGGTTTTCGGTTGCCGCATGGTTGGCGCTGGAGAAAAAGAGGAGGCGGCGGTGGTGGTGGTGGTGGCAGTGAGTCTTCATCGCATCAAATTTCTCCCGGTTTTTCTCTCGGTTGGCAGAAGTGTCGCATGCCGTGAGCTGCCGTTGAAGAGGCACCGGATGTCGACGAAGCTGCTGAGGTGTAGGCAGCCAGGCCGGCCTGCCTCCCTCCTCCCGGCCGGCAGGCAGGCAAGTCTAGCCATTCAGCCAGCACAGATGGAGAGAGTCAAGCAGGCAGGCAGTCAGTCGGTCCGTGGTCGTAGTAGTGGTAGTATTCTGTCTGTAGGTCCGGCTGTTTGTCCGTCCGCCGGCGCTACCGGAAACCGTGAATTAAGCCCCACCACCACCACCGCCGCCGCCGCCGCCATTGCCAACAACAACAACTGCGGCTGCAGTCACTAGGTCCATGACGAGCCGAGCACCAGCAACAGCTCGGCAACAAAGGGGTTATGTCACGGCTCGCTTGAGACTAGCGGTGTTTTGCATCTGAATGCTCGGGGCCCTCCATTTTTTCGCCCTGAAAACTCTCAGCTCGTGTTTTGGAAGTGGAATATCCAATTCAATTCATTAGCAGTGCGGTCAACCTTGTTTTTCGTGGATTCATGTCGTATCGCCAATTACTCTTCCACGTCGATCACGTTCCGGGAACACCTCTCTACCATTGTCAGCTCCGACAAGGCCTCAGTTTGAAGTTTTTCCTCATTCACAGAAACGTTTCATTCTCTCAGAAAGTGGAGTTCACGAGGAATGTCAGTTCTCGTGACCTTGGACACCTCCATTGAGGTTTCTGCGTGAACAAAGACGGCCTTTCCAACTCGGCTTGAGGACATCGACTCCAGAAAACAACGGATTGAATAGTTCTCCGATGAGGCGAAGATCCAGTTGTCGCTTTTGATAAGTAACCGCGGAATGCTCGCAGAAAACGATGCTGCGGTCGATGAGAAGTGCGTTTTGGAGAACGCCATGACTTACGAAGGTCTCGCAATCAAGGGGCCGACCGAAATACAGTGAGAGGACAACAGCGATTACAAGCTGGCCTGTTCTGTCGCCCGTCCCGATGCTTTGACCGTTTGAATACGCGGTCGGTACCTCGTCGACCTGGGAGAATATTGCGACTAATAGCCGCTAGAGGCCTAATACGCCGAAGAAACAGAAACATCAACTACTGAACATGCTACCGAATTTCGGTTCCCAGGAGCCGTCGTCGATTTCGGGTTTTCGCCGGCTCGGCCGCTCGCTCGCTCCTTTCTTTCTTCTACCACAAGTGGCACCTGCTCGAACATGGACGGCTAGAATCTGGCTGATTGAAGAACGCAATCAAGGAGGAGACAACGCCGAAGACGACGTGAAGACAGTCTTGAGTTCTAGTGTCTGTGATCGGTGGCGAGAGCAAACGGGCGGGCTGGCTGGCTGGCGGGCGGACTAGGCGCCCAACGAAGGTCCATTGAGCTTGCTGTCTCACAAAGAGTCCCGTTGCTTCTTCAGCTGCCCGATCAAACAGACGAGGGAAGCAACGATAGAGCGATCGAAGCCGAAGAAAGGCGCACCCTCAATCGTCGACCCAATCATTAAGTAGCTCTGAAATACACACCGAAGAAGTACACACGCACAAACTGTACGTACGTATTACTTCTGTACGCATCGCCGACTGAAGCACACGGGAACTCTTATATTGCTCTGCGGCCTTCAGCTCCCGTCCCTCTACGAGGGCGCGCTTCAAGCCCGGTCCCAGAGGTTCGAACTCACTCAGTCTCATTCATGGATGCCCTGATGTCTGCGACCGTCTTCAGAATCTTCTGAGGCCAGAACCAGCGGAATGCATTTGACAACGTTTTCCTCTTTACGAAGCTCCCGCTTCTGCTTATCGTGTTAAGGGTGGTGCAGGAGTTTGAGCGAGCGGGCAAACGAGCGGGCGGGCGGGCGTTCGCTCGGATGGTCTGCCAAGCAAGCGACTGGTTGGTTGGTTGTTTTGTCGGGCAAACGGGCGAATGTTGCCGTTTTCTGGTTCATCTCGTTCTTTGCGTGGCGTGACGTCGACTTGTTTCTATTTGAACAAAGCCCCGCCTTCACTTCCGGTGGCAACAGCGGTGAGTCGACTGCGGCCAGAATTCGCTGTCACAGCAGAAGATCTTTACCCGGTCGTTGCTTCAGTCGATTCAAGTTCCGTCCGCGGTTCACACCGCCAATCAACCTTCGAATCTTCAAAAGATGCTCAAGAGAAACTAAGTAGAATTATTTTCCGTGCTTGGTTGCCTAGTCGGCTACACGAGACCCGAGAAACATACCGCAAACTATCCAACCACGGCGACTTGGTCACACAGTGGTAGCCGTCGTCGTCGTCGTAGTAAAAAGAAGAAGAAAAGAGAAATCTTCTCATTCTGAAGACTTTCATTCATACCTAGAGCCGCTACTACGACGAGACACGGAGCGACGAGACGAGTAGTGCCGAGCAACCGAGCAGCCGAAACCAGAGATGACTTCTGGTCAGGTTCTTCTTTCGTTCTTCGTGATCCGTCCCGCAAAACATACTGATGATATCGAATGAGTCACTTCGGAATGAGAAGATAGGATCGGATGAATCCAACATTGGACTTTTCACCCTTTGATTGAAGCACTCATCGAGCCACCACGAGAGAGTAAACTCGGGCTCGGTCTCATATGTCAATGGAATGCGACCGCCGTGGTCGATTTCATGGATTGGATCCAATCGGCTCCGCAAATAAACGTCTCTGGATCCAAACATTGTGGATCCGAATGAAAAAGACTCCGTTTCGACGACATCCACGATCGTTTCTGGAGCGATCCAACGTCTCGGATCCTCTGTTTGATGAAAGCGAAGATTCTCCGAGCTCTGTCGCTTCTCGAGCCCAGTTCCACGACATCGGAATCGAGGCATCGTGGACAAAATGGGAACATTCCCTGCTTTGCAGATGTTCCTCGCCGAAGATCTTCCGAATCTTGCGGACTGTCTCGAGCGGGCGGTTCAGAACGAGAGCGAAAGCTTGAATGGAAGTGGCGCATGAATGGATGACAGCAGTCGGTACTAGCCGCAGGGCCTCAGGTTGGTTGGGCCTTTCGTAGTTGATAATACGAGAGGGAGCACATGGGCCAGAAGGTGCAGACACCGTGGGAACGAATAGCGGGGTCACGGCTAGCCTGGACACAGACTGCTCGCTGCCTGCCAGCCAGCCACTGTGCCTGTTCGCCTCAGTGTATGCTGGCCCACCGGCCGGCCGGCCGGCCGGCCATCCTCCCTGGGAATCCACCTGACTGGAGTAGTGACCGCTACTCTACTCTACATACATCTACCCCGCAGACCCCTGTCGTCGGAGACTGGTGATCAACTCGCAGCTGAACCGCGTCTCAAAGACCGACCTTCAAGGTATCGGTGAGCGATTACAGAACTACCTCATGGCACAGAAAAAGAGCCTCTCTAATCCAAATTTCCTCTACCTTTCACCATCAGCTCACCTGACTCTGTCCGAGATGAATTAGGAAGCCTCGGTTGAGGAAGGAGGACAGGAGGTTCAATCGAGGAGTTTCGAGACCTTCCCCGAGAATACGAGTCATTGATTTGCGTGCTCAATTTCAACGGCAATATTCTCAATCACGTCTCCGAAATTCCCGCATCCCGTCATTCTCTCCTCCGGATCTTTGAACTCAGAGCCGCTGTCTACTAGAAACTGAGTGGGTGGATCAGACCACCCAATGCTTCGATTGTAAACCGCGCGGCAACGGGAATCAGTGCTTTGGGAGTTCGCTGGAGAATGATTGAAGGATAAAAGTTCGGAATCTTAAAGCAGCACCACCAGCAAACAAGAACGACCTGTCTGTCTCACTATCTTCTTAAAGGTTTTCCTTCATCTGGAACAGAGGGAACGTTCCGAGGAGGGCATGTGGACAACATCCGGAATGCGCTCTACATGCGGAGGCTTGCTGTTCACCCCTTGATCACCAAGGGGATCTCCTCCTTCTTCTTTAGCCAGCCAGCCAGCCAGTCAGTCAGGAAGTTGTCGGCTTCAAAACAAAGCTATTTTCAACCTGTCTCCTCGTTTTAAGCCGTATCTCCTCTTTTTGAACCGTTTAGTTCGTTTAGAGCGAGAGCTTTTCAAGAAAAAAACCATTCGACAGTCAACGAGTTAAGCACAGCGGAAATACCGAGGCCCCGAACTTCCGGAAATTCCCGTCCCATGACAAGCTGATTTGGGTCAGATTCTGGATACAACTCTAACCAGCGAGAAACTTGGAAATCCATATGGGATGGAAGAAAATCGAAATTGCTCTCGAATCTCTGCTCCGTCTTTTTAATCTCGTGAAAATCGGAACCTTGCGCGGAGTCCTCTCAAAGAACGTGAATCTTCGGACGTTCCTGCAAGACAGGTCGTTGTTGGATCGTCGCGGAAATCAATGGGGAAAACTTCGCTTGAGATCGGGAAAGATTGAATCTTGAGAAAATGATCGACCTCAGATGGACGAGGCAGAAAATGAGCAACGCTCAGTTCCTCTTTGTTTGCGAAAGTCTTCGAAGTGTCCGTTCGGGACCTTCTCTCTCTCTCTCTCTCTCTCGCTCTGCTAGCCCCACGGAACGCTCCCATGAAGATCAGACCGCCCGATTTGATTTCTCTTGGTCTAACGGTCGGTCACTCTGCGACCTTGACAGCTGTTAGACCTGAAATCCAGTCCTGAGAACTGGATCGATTCGCCAGGCGAGACCTTCGTACTCAGCTCAGGTTGGAATGCTAGGGATTTCATTCAACGAGCTCGGACTGGCCGCGGTCCGAAATGCCCGCCAAGACTTCCACTAAGCTTCTCAAGCATGAACTCCTTTTCGAACATCCTCAAGTTCCGGAGTTTCACGCTCGAGGTTTGCAGGTGCGGCCCCTTTCATGATAGGTATCGATTGTGCTCTTGCGGCGATCGAGACTCTTGGGCGCATGGATTAATAATTGTGAACGAGCGGGCAGGCGGGCGGGCACGCGGTTTGTTGCTCGGCTACCTCAAGATCGATGATTGAAGTCGTTCGATGTAGCCAACCATAATATTTGCAAACTAGACTGCGGGTGTGAGCGAAACATTGTGTCGCATAATCACTCGGTCGATGCGTGTGAGCCGCTCGTGTTGAGTACTCCTCTAACGGAGCTGCCCCTCCATATTTCGTAAGCTTCAGCAGCCAAACTTCGTCTGTTTTCTGTCAACCGGTCCGTCGAATCATAAGGCAATCATATACTGAGAGCTTCAATTTCAACACTTGCTGATCGTGGAGATGACGATCGACGTCTCCAACACCCTCAGAGATGTCGAATATACTGTCGGCTATTGGAGCTGTCGAGGTTATTCTCGGGTACGGCCACGATTCAGATCGAATGATTAATGCCGATAAGGCTGAAGTTCGGCTAGCGAACGTTCCAACCCGATCAAAACCGATTCGACATCCAAACCAGGGTTATTGTTCCTCCCCATCCAACAGAGACGCTGCTCCACTTGAAGCGACGCAAATGAGACTTTGGGGGCTGGATGTGGAGACGCGTGTTTGCTCGCTCGTTCGAATGTCCGTCAGCCCATCCGTGCTTGAAGCTGACTGTCGACCGGACTGTGTCTGGACGAGCATGTGTGTTTACTCAAACAGCAACAAATTTCAACCGAGTGACCTTGGAGACCCTTTCGTAAATCTCGCCACTCAAAGTCCCAATGTTTACAGGAGCTTTGTGTAGGGTCGTCGTTTTGAAAGTCGGGTATCGCAGGCAATAATCTTGAATATCGCTCAAGGAAAAAGTGGAAAACCATCCTCCTTCTAACTGTCCGTCGGGATATTGGATGTTAGTCAGGCAGACAGGCACGCCGCGGAGGAAAAGCTCCAGGACGAGAAGGCGAAGGAGGTTCCGTGCGTGTGCGTGAATTAAGCTCGTCATTCATCACATCATTGACTGAGCGTTGCTCGATTCACTGACTGGCTGGCTGAGCGAGCGAGCAAGCGAGTCTATCCAACTTTCAGCTCAGGCATCTCCGTGCAGCCGCAGCAGCAGAAGAAAGGCCACCAGTTCGCCCACGAAGCAGAACGTAGTCAGTTCGCGCACGGCATCCCGAAATCTTACGGGGGCCTCTTCGTCGACTCCCCCTACAAGTTACCACGAACGGACCGCTTGTCTGACAGCAGTCCGATAGTGGACCATGGTGGACTCATGACTTGCTCACGGCTCGAGAGCTGCCGAGTTCTTGCTCTCACTCGCTCACTTACTCCGAGCGTTGAGGCGTCCATTCCGTCAATAGAAATCAGGAAAGCATGCATGACAGCCGTTCAATCCGACCACGCAACACTGCTCGTTTCCTCGCCATAATGCCATTTGCATCCTCGTCTCCTCCTGCTCCTTCCCTGACGACAGTCTTATCGAGCCGATCGTTAGAGCCTTCAAGCAACCTACGAACGGGCGAAGGTAGATCATCGATATGATCGACGCCATCCACTTGTTTTGTTCCTTTTTCTTCCTGAAATTCAGGGATCCGGAAGGGAAACGAGGTAGGAGCCCAAGCTGAGCGATGATTTTGAGCGAACGTAGAATACGTTGGAGGGTTCAAGGGCGTGACGAAACCTAACCGCCATCGCGATGACCGCGTTTGGAAAACGGGTCGATTCCAACATGGGTCCTCTGCTCCATTCGTAGTATGGCTTAAACGGAGGAACGGATGAATGACACCCTGCGGTCAAACTGCAATGGATTGACTCTCTCATCCACTCTCCGTCGCTTTGTGTCGACACCAGCGCAGCGTGGATATAGGTTGCCGCCGAGCGTTATCTCGCCTTTGACCTCCGAAGCTATAACTTTGATTGATGTTGTGTTTGAGCGTCGAGCGTCTTTTCGACGCAGGCAACGCCACAGAGGAATTAGCCAAGCTATCGCGATCACAGTTCTCCTATCGCTCGACGGAGTCAGTTGGAGTCTTGTTTTGAGAGAAGTGAGAACGAGCTCTGTAGCAACGGGGATGAGCGGGAGACATCCATCCATCAATCTATCCATCCATCCATCCATCCTAGCAGTCAGCAAGTCAGTCAGTGTATAGAAAAGAAACTGTTGGAGGAATTCTACACCTCCCGTAACTGGACACCCGGAGTCTTTTGTTGCCTAGCCAGGGCCCTCTTCCTATCGAAGCACGCACGCAGAAGGCGGGCAGACAACTGTTGGCCGATGTCTCCCGTATGCCTACGACAAACGGCGGCGTGGAAACTGTGCGTGAGCAAGCGAGCCAGTGAATGAATGTGTCGACTGGCTGTCCTCGTTGCTGGACGATGGAGAGCTAAGCGATAATTTCCAGCATAGCATCGAGACCGGGGTCTTATCAATTTGATATCGGTCGACTTTCGTTCCCTCTGTCGCGCTTCTCTCTCGATCTCTCGCTCCCTGCGCGCGGGTGTACCAACAAATAACCATTCGGGGCACTGCCGCAGCTCGCAACAATGAATTCATGACGATGATGAATACTCGCCGAATGCAATAGACGCAAGCCGACGTAACGCACTGCGCGATGGCCGAGATAACGAGACATCAATGAAGGATTTTTTTTAGCACTCTGATGGTTGACAACGGTCACGGGGCACCGAGCGAGAAGAACTCGCTCCCGTCGTCTTCCAGTTTCTCGATGGATGCTCCAGAATTTTCGGTCGTACTCATTTGGACGAGATTCTCCGCGAGAAGCTCTCGCCACAACAAACCGCATGCGGCTCAGACAAATAATAAAATAAACTTTTTCTGTTAAACAATGCTCTGCGCAGGGAGAGAAACAGTCTGAATGACATGAGAGCAGTGCCGAACCGATTCGCGGTCTAGCCGAGAAGTTGGCGGAGTATCTTTGCTTGGTGTTTCGGTCGAACAGGCGACGCTAGAAATTACTGAAAGGCTGAATGACTGACTGACTGACGGTCGAAGCAACGGCCGACGTCGTCGTCGTCGAGGCAATTCTCGCCGACAGAGACATAACAGATCGGCAGATGCGCGCAATCTCTATGTGGCGTACAACGCTAGCAGCTGGAGCAGACCAGCGACACCGCAGCGGCCAACAACAGCAACAACAACAACAACAGCAGCAGCAGCAAAAAGCCGCTCGCCCGCAAGACAAATATGAGTGTTTTCGGTTCCTCGCTGGTTACCACCATGTTGAGAGCGAAACTCTGCAAGTTCATATCAAGGTAACAGTTAACAGCGTCGAGACTCTTCCGACAAAGAACTTTTCCGATTTCTTGTGGAAGTCGACGTAACGGCTTAGGGACCGGCTGAAGGCAACATTCAACGGCCATGGATCGCTTGGACGGCCTAATCCGTCGATAAAGGTTGCTGATGTTTCGACTCTGTTCTTCGAGCTTAACAAAATTTCGCTTCCATCTCGACTCGACGAATCAGCAAACTGTCGTAAAAAAAAAAACTCTCCACACATAGACCATGGCTGGTCGAACATATCAGCGAATTATGGGCCGTCGGAACGATCCAGGCGAATATGAGAGTTAGCCTGTTTTGTTTTCTGGAAATACTCCCTGAATCGAATGTGCGTCAGTCAGGAAAATCCTGAAATAATTGGCTGTAATCTCAATGTGTGCTGAAAGCAGCTTTCTAGAGTCTGCTATGTCGGACAGTATTGGATTGGATCGGACTGGGTGGCACACTCGCTGGTTATCGGAATCGACAGGGATCATGGGAGAGGACTGACTGAGATCAAAGGAGACGATTGTCTCTGATTCAGTCAATCAAGGAGGCTCCGACCACTCGCTAATGTTTCGACTCAATAAATCCCTTCGTCCGAGCGTTCGTCCCGAAAGAGAAGAACGAGCAAAACCAACCGCAAAACTTCCATCTCGTGCGATCCAAACTCAATTCCTGCGCACCCCCTGCGCGAATGCTAGTCAATGTGTCAGGAATCACCGCGTTGTCTACGCAAAATTTTGAGAAAGACTCTCCAAAAACCGAATAAGTGGTCGGGCTCCAACATCAGCTGCAAGATGCAAAACGAGGCCCCGAAAAGCGTAAAAACCATTTTCAGAATAGTCATGCGAACAGAAAACTCAATCGTTCCGAGCGGAATCAAGTTCGGCTAGAACGTATGTTTCTAAACAAACGACGAGAATGAGATACCGATCAGGTGTTTTAACCGCAAAGAGTCTGTTACGGCTCGCACACACACACTCAGACCCAAGCGCGGAGTCTAGATTCACACGGTGCTGTCTGAATTTTGAACGCGCCAACAATCAATCGATCGATAAGCGGTTGAACGCCAAAGAACTCAAACGATTCCAGGAGCCGCTTCGGAACCCACCTGAGTCAAAACTGGACGACACAAACCACACAGAACAACTCCGAACCTAACTGTCCTCCTCTGCGCTGACTCCGACACTCTCCTCGACACCTGTTGCGGCGCCCGTCCGCGACAACGACCGGGAGCCGCAGTGCCATCGGATCATTTGGTCATCCACCTCGCGGGGATGCATCCACTGCTTCATTTGATCTATGCACAACCTCAACCAATCATCGTCATACCAATCCGGCGGCACTTCTTGAGCAATGCTGATGGATAACTCTCGCGCACCAATAACTCGGTCATGCGACGTACCTTTAGGATTCCGTATGGACATCTTCGGTTTCGGTGGTCGCATCTTCCCCACTTCGCTTGCCCTTGGAATTGGACACGAGGGCATAAAGCCGGCACACCGGTCCTCCAGCATCAGGACCATCACCTTCACGTCAGGAGAAGTATCCACAACACTGTATGTAGTTCTTTCCGAGACAGGGCAGGAAACTCGCTACCGTAAGAAGGACACCAAACTCGAGTCCCGAATCTTAGAACGGCTTGACAGCTGTCAAGCAAGCGTCCGATGTCTATTGTTGGACGGAAGAGTTGACCGTTATGCAAGCGAGAGAGCGAACGGCTCGCTGAGCGAGCGGACGAACGGGCGGTGCGCCGAAGCCAGTCTCGAAGAAAGTATTGTTCGTGGTTCCGCGCGCGGAGCTCTTCACTGTCACAGTGTAGGCGGATGGCGGTGGTCGCGAGACGCTCCGCTTGTTCGTGCATAGACAACTTTGCTGCGGCTGCTACCGCTGTCTATGGGCGCCCTCTCGCGGCGAGAGGGCATCCATGCCATCTATTCTAAGAGAGGAGATTAGCCACTACTTGTCGAAAGCATCAAGGGCACTGCAGTGTGTATACCATTAATCTGCGTCAAGCCGTACCGGCCACAGTCAATCGGTTAGCCAAACATCCATGCGGCACGGGAGCGATGCGGCTCTTCCTTCTTCTGGGGTCGACATTGGCGCTCGAAAAGCTGTGGAGCCATCTCTCCAGATGGTTTCTGGCTCTCCGAGGTCTACTTAGAACACAGATAAAGAGTTCGGTGGATGTTGTTGTCGAAGCGGCCTCATAGGAACCTTCGATCCTTGCGGGTCACGAAGAGTCATACTATTCCGGAGAAAAACAGAGATAAGCAATGCGTTCATCTACGTTTCTTGCTCGAGGAAGGCTAGCCCAAGTACGCCGGTGACGGAGTTTTTCGTCTTCGCCTTATTTCTTTGTAAAAGAACAGACACTCAGGGAGTTCTTCATCGACAATTAAAATAACGCCAAAAATTTCGGCAAGAAAAATTCAACGGTCCAAGTTTTCACAAGTAGCTAGGTTTGGTAATTACTGATTCTCAGCAATCTCGGAAATCGATGATCTCTTCAAATTACCATCGGAAATGGCTCAACCATGCCGGTGGAGGTTTAAAGGCCACGACGATTACCGTTGTAACGGTCGACCCTCCGAATGGTAGTGACACCTGCTGCCTCTCGTTCTGCTGCCGGTGCTGCTCTTGGAGCTGGTCGCCGAGAGAAAAGAGAGCGGCCGCCGCCGCTAACTCAAATGAGAGATTTAGCTCTTCAGAGTCATGAAGGTCCGACTTTGTGTGTGTGTGTGAACATGTTTCTCTCCCTGAATCTCCCTGGTTTTTTTTTGTTCGGAGCAAAAAAAACAACAACAGCACAACCATAGATCCATCGACATCTGATTTCGCAGCAGATTTCCTCGATCGGATGTGGAGCCAGAAGAGGAGGATTTTTGAGATTTTTCTCATTATTGTTCTACGAAGGATTACGGCGATGATGGGGTCGAATATGCGACGAGCATTCTTCTGGTCGATGCCACGCTCAGTCAATCAGCCCTTTGAGCCGGTCTTGACCGTAGATGGTTCAATACTAGAAAATCGAGTGCTAGGGTTGAATCGAGTCGAAGAAAACGAGCTTCCTCGATGAACGGTGCTTGGCGTTGAGCCATGGGATAGAGCTGGATGAGGCCGAGCGTATACGCGGATTGGAGTACGATCCCAGCTTCGACGCCGGCCGTACCACGAATAGCTTCTTTATGGTTTCTGCGGAAACTCATGCGCTCAGGTCCAGGGTGGTCAGTGCACAGCAAATCTCCCACTGAAACGGTTCTGAAGTGAACACATCATCGAACTCCGGACCGCACTCAGCTCTGCTCTCATGATGGAAACGAATCTCGCGTTACTCATCTCCAATCAAGCCTGCTCGGTCAATGTGGAACAACGACGGCCAAGTAAGAAAATCATACCCGACACGAGAACGGAATAGAAAGAGAGAGAGAGACCGGGAGAATAGCGCGAGATACATTAGAATCAGGTGGTTTGTTTTGTAGAGAGTGTTGCGCGGCCCATCGTTCCTTCTCTGTCATGTTCTCTGCGAGCACAAGAGACAGATAGATTGCAGATATAATCTGTGCCGCCGCCGCCGCTGCTGCCTCCATCGCCGTAGACAGTACTGCTACTGCTGCTGCTGCTGCCACCGCGGCAGTCAATGCCGTTATGAGCGAGTTTTATTGTTGTCTCGGAGGAGCCGAAAACAAGAGAAAAAAAGTAAGGAAGGAATAGCAGCCTATGCGCACCACCAAGCTCTCGTCGCTTGGAGCGGCTTTCACATCTGGGTCGAAAACGTAGAACCTGTCGTGGGGTCCCTTTTTTCTTATTCCATAATTAAACAACCTGGCGCAGTCTGCTGCACCTGGTCGCCACCCGAAACGATGATGCTTGACAAAAAAAAACGAGCGCCGCCGTAACTTATCCAAAGGGGCCGACGTGCACGCAAAGATCGAACTAACTGTTTTACGGCAAAATGTCGTCCCCGCAGAAACCAACTGAGGGAGTCTTTGTCTTGACGCAGACTTCGCATGATCGAGGGTCGATAACACGACCTTCGTCGAGACCCATTGGTAGGGATCCCCAAGAAACAAAACGCATGAAAAACTAAAATTAGAAAAACAAACACCAACAGGGAACGAATGCCGCTTAGTGGAATCGCAGTCATCATTGTGAGCCGCTACATTGGACATCGATCAGAACTCCTCGAAAGTCACGCCTCGGAGGTGCGAGCTCGAATGAGTACCGGAGTTCAGCTGAACAACGAACTCAGCGTGCGGTATCTGAGAAGCAAGCCTCTGTCGGGTCCGGAACGGGCGACACAGACTACTCCGAAGGAAGTACCGCTGCCAAAGAGTGCCATTGCCTGTCGTTATCGTTTCTGACTGATCTGAAGAGTAATTGCTACATAAGCCACAAGTAGGGACTGCCTTGACTGTCTCGGTATCCCGCTCGCCCGCCTGTTGGTGTCTACATGAACGACAGCGATGGACTTCAACTGCCATTCAAGTTAGTGAGAAGAAGACTCGGTCCGCCCAAAACGAGCGTCAGAAAAGCTCGCGAAAGACAATGCCTTCGTGTAAGTATGTTTCTTCTTCTTTTCCTTTCTTTTCGTCCGTCTTCTGAATGGCGACGAGGGCGACGACGACGACGACTACGGGGACGATGAGTCCTCTTTTTCTGTAGGCCGAGCCGCTTCTTGCCCCACTACCACTACTACGACTTATACCACCACCACCACCACCACCAACACTACCATCATCATCATAATCGCCGCCACCGCTACTACGTCGACTACGGAGCGGAATGAAACAGGGTTCCTCCATACACGCATGCTTCATTCATTCAGTCATGCCCACAAACGGCGCAGAATAACACACAGACAGACAGCAGAAGACACCGTTCCGAGAATGAGAGAAAAATCCGTGTTTCTCAATGAACGAATAGAGTTGTAGTCGCTCATATCGTAGCTGAAGCGGGTTGCTGTTGTTGTCGCTGTTTCTACAACACAGAGCAGGGCACGCCCGTCACGATCGTCAACTGGGAGGTCTTCTACGCTGGGCTATGTTCTACAAACGGGTCTACGCTTCGCTTTACGGTGGCGGGGGCGACAAGACCGTTGGCCGGCAAGCATCGCTTAATTCCAATCTCGCCTAACAGCGTTTTGTTTAATAGATATTTGATTACTAGCCAACCACCACCACCATCGGCGGCACAAGTCGCCCAGACAGCGCGGAGGCCCCAGTCAAGTCCGACGGCGATTGCGCTATGCACACACACGCACTCATTCTACCCTGCCCCGCAATACATACACCATGTCGCGTACGGCACCGTTTGGTACGAGGCGATAGATGCTGTTGTTTCTCGCGTTTCCATCCATTCCTATTTGTCTTGTCTCCTCCCGTTCGAGGCTCGTGTGCCTTCGTGTTTCTGAAAGTGCGCTACTCGGCCGGCCAGCCCGCCAGACAAGCAAGCAGTTGACATTCCTCGATTGATGACTAATTCGAAGTTGGCATGAATTCGCGATGTGATTTGTTCCTTCTATGGAGTTCCGTTCACTACCCGGTGTTGATTTTCACTTCACTCGTCCCCAAGTCGGCCATTTCACGACTCTGCCCAAATCGTAGAAATGCCACAAGGTATTTCACACCTACAGCAATCGGCTTTGTCACTTTCTTACGTGTTGGTATCGCAACAACTATTGTATAGACTGACAGATAGGTGAATGGATAGATAGATTGAGCGTGTCGCGCGCGATCAATGAACTGATTTGAATCGTGCGAAATCACAGATCTCGATCGACTTAGAAAGTATCGGAGATATCCGGAACCGATGTCCTTCGTAGCCCATCATCAAACTTCCAGAGTTTTTTTCAAGATGCAGGAACCCGGCGAGGAGGATGAGGAATCACTCTCATGCAAATTCGTCGCACCGATGGTCGAGTGGACTCACTTCCTCTCTGTGAGAGTTCCGTCTCATCCATTCCATATTTCTTCCTTTCTTTGAGACGGAAATAACGCGTCGAAAAGTTTGTTTGCACCTGAGGCAAAAACCGGAACGATCGAACCATTTTTCAAAACTTCAGTGACAACAACGTCTGAAATGTTCAAAGTCTCTCCAGATTCGGTCAATTATAGATTGGAGACTCGGCTATCAACTCGCTCATTTGCTCGTCGGAAACGATAAGACGACAAAACCGCGTAATCAGTGGATGCCACTATAATCAGCATCATTACAATCGCATCACAGCAAATATATACGCATGTCAGTAGCGGATAAATCGGATTCGCGAACGATTACGTCAGGAACAGACAGGTCTAGACACCCGCTGGCTCGGATAAATTTCAAAGCGAACGAATCATCTGATTTTTCTGAGGAACTACTTTGAAACACAATTATTTTTGAAGAGCGAATGCAGGGTCCAATCCACCGGATCATGCTTCCGACTGGTTCGGAATCAAAATCATGGTACAAGTGGTATCTTCATTTTGATACAACGAACATTTCAATCCGTTTCCCGTCGAGGATCCTCCATGTCCTACTGCGGAACTACAGCACACTCCAAGTAAAATCGCTGCTCCGGCTGAAAACTGACCGGAGAGCTTTCCAGGGAGGCTCTCTTGGCCACGGGAGCGGAGTCACGGTGCGGCGCGAGCTTTACTCGCAAACGAATACCCAGAAGCTCACCTTGGGCAAATCAAAATCATAAGGGTCTGTTCCCTTTGGATGAGTCATCAGATGACGTGAGGTCGACTTCTGACCACTGAACAGGCGGCGAACAATTCCATCAAGTGGAACAGAAGCGCAGACGATCTTTTGAATGATTCCAGAAGGAGCCGTTGATTTTTCCTCATCTGAGTGATCATTCATGCAACTCATATCATGTGCTCGATCTTCAGCGTATCCTGCTGGTATCGGAAGTCCTGCCCGCGACTCATGTCGAGCGTATACCACATGAGCGCCGTCCCATTTCGGCTTCGCTGACAAAACTCGGAGCTGAGTTGCCAACCGAATGTGAAATTCCATCGATTCTCACGAGATTTTTCCACCTGCCTCCCTCAGGTGAGCTCGGAGTACGCTGAGCACGATCTCGAGCTGAACGGCGAGCGCTGTCCAACAGGCCGGCGTGCAGGCAAGTGAAACTGTGCTTTAGGGGCCCTGTATGAAGGAGTGTATGAGTGTATAATACCCCGTCCGTCGGTGCAGCAGCAGAAGCACAGCCGGTGAATGTCTACGAGTGTGTACGAGTTTATGTGGTGTCTGTGTGTAGGAGGAACGTGGGAACCCACGACAGATGCTCAGACCGCTGCTCGTATGGCCGGTGGAGCTACGGATTTCTTAGACGAGACCGGTCATCATAGAGGCCGACTGGCCGGCCGATCGGCCCGTTGCTCGACGGATCGCTTGCCTGGTCGGGCGTCCGATGGTGATCGGAAATATTGTCATCGAACGTGAGCCGTGACAACGGTTTGCTGTGATTTCCGATGTTTTCGTCGCGGGGATCATGCGCAGCCGTCTTCAGTGAATCCCGGCTCCTGACTCGACTCTGTGGCGCGCGGTTCTTCAGACCGCTCTGCTCCTTCTACGAAACTCGGGCATCGCCAGAGAAAAACCTTCGCCTTGACGTCACGAGCGTAACCCATTAGCTAGCAATTAAACCTCAACCACGTGAATATTCTCCGGGGAACGCCTTCGCAGCACTCTCGCCTGCGATAACAAAAATGACAGCATAGATCGCGAGCGGAAAAACCTCGGGAAATCCGCCGTTTTCGCGACGCCAAACAGCAACTTCGGATTCCAAAGATCAGTCGGTCGAGTTATGGGGTCCAGATCCAAAGTCCACGGCCGGAAGCCTCTCCAAGAGACCTTGAGGAACTTGAGATGACGTCAGTGGGTCAGACTGTTGCGTCCGTTGGAGTTTTTGGGGTAGTGTCTGGCCGACGCGATCATGGGTTTCGTTTTTGGGCCGTTTCTTCTTTTTTTTTTCTTTTGGTCAACGGTGTTGGTTGTGGTTGGTGTGCTTCTCAATTCTACGCTCAACAGTCGCTCATTTGTCTTCGAGAGGCACCGTATTCTCCGGTCCAGTTACGTGGGATGTATTCCTACGAGTGGACACGGGACAAAAAACACAGGTGAAGTCATACCCGACGTCGCTATAGCTGAACGACGCGTTGTCCTCGCGCAGGCTAGATATCGATTTGTAGTCCATGGCATTCTTTTTTTCTGGGCGAGTTTCTCCCGTGCTTCCTTGCCTAGGGAAGGCAGGATGTGCACGCGATTGAGCTGCCAGACAGTACGTCGCACCTCACTCAGTCTTCCATAGCACGTGCATGAATTAACGCTCCCACAATCGCAGAGAAAGTCCCTTTGATTGAAGCGACTCAACGTCCACCACTGCCTCTACCGAACAGACCATCAAGGTCCGCAACGAACATGAAACCAAATCAGAGAAGTCGTTCACATGAGAGAAAAAATAAAGTCAAAACACCTGTTTTCAGGGTGGATCGAACTTTGACGAATTTCATTCCTCGTCCTATGGCCTACGACAAGCACGTCATGCATGCGAATAGTCCTGAGCTCCCAGGAACTTCAAACCGTGCAGTTTAAGGGCTGTTGAAGCTTTTGTTTGCTCAATAATTCGAGAAAGACCACCGTCGACTCAAAAGCCCTAAAGGTCTTCCCTCTATCCCTCGAGTTGGGTCGTGAACCGTCAACGACTGTCAACTTTACCGCCGCGGTTTTGCCAGCCATACAGCCGTCCAGCATGCCTGGTCGGGGCTTATCAGCATGACCCACACACTTTGTGCTCAGCGGTCCTCAGGAAAATCGTTCGATATCGAAATGTCAATGTTTTCCGGCGGGGCGTGTTTTGAACGGAATCATGTGCCCGACGACAGACCGACAGATGTGTTGATCTGATTTCCTCGGAAGAGGAAAGTTGGAGTACAACCGGGAGCTTTGAGATCGAAACGAAAGGTCAAAGCAGGTCGGTCTACGATCTCATTGTGACCGACAATCCGTCAATAGACGATCAACAACGACGGCAACATCGAGACTTGGTTCTTTCGATGTGCGGTCGAGCCCCTATGAGTTACGTACGTTGCCCACAGTAGAAAAGTCGCAGTTTTTCTTTTTCGTTGGTATTCTCTTTTTTTTTTCTACCTTGGCTTGTTCGCCTAGGTGAGTCGCTGTCGCGGGATCAGCATCGGCGGCAGCAAACTGTGTATGGGCTCCCCATCTGGTGAGCGAATCGCCGAAGAGTCCACAGGTGCGGCCAGCAGTTTTAGCATAGGTAGCCAAAGCAAAAGCAACGGCGGCAGCCGTAGGACAGACATAGAGTCAACTCAAGAAGACGAAAAACGTTCACGCTTTGGCGGTTTCTCTCTCATCTTCTACACACGGCACGGCTGTATCTGTATGATAATAGAGGTAGTGCCGTAATTCCCAGATGGACAATCAGTACTCGCCATCTTCCCAACGAAGTCCGAAGTTCACCATCGGGGCTCGCTTCGCGATCCTGACGAGCTGGACGAGACCGAGTGTCAAATCCGAGTCTACGATGAGGACTCATCATGAATACTCACTCGATCCAATCGACGAAATCTTGATTCGAGAGAAGATGATTTCGTTTCCACTCGAAGTCACTGAGGAACGGCTGAAAAAGCACCGTACAGGCACAGACCACTCCTCCGTAACGGACTCTGCAAGTATTGAATTTTGAGGAACTGCCGTACATGGGGAGCTCGATACATTTTCTGAATTCGTCGAAGGACGCGACACGGGTCCCTATCGGATCATTCATTCGCAATTTGTATTTCGAGCAAATGAAGAAGCCCAAACACTCTTCGGGTGTGGTTCCTTCCTGCGACGCCGGCTGGTGAGCTCACTGAATGACTGACTGGCTGGCTGACTGACACACGGACGGACTCGTAGCTCAGGCGAAAGAGAAAAAAAACCGTCAACCGTTTTTGAATGCACAATGAGGCTACTCCGTAACCTTCGGAGAAATCCAGACGAAGACGAGCCTTCTGCTAGACGCAACTCTGTCCGCGTATGGATCTATCCGAGCGACGATCCCTTCGAGCCGCATCCGCGGCCATGCGAGTGGAGTTACAAACACAAAATAACCGTTTCTCTCCGACACCTAACCATCGTTCAACATTCGAGCCCCGACGCCGAACCGTTCTCATTTCCAATCGCTAAAATCATTCGTATGTTTGCGATTCGATTTGATCGCGAAAACTCGGTGGCTCCAAGCTCGGCGTGTGTGTCCCACGACATCGAGCTGTTCACACACGATGCGTGCACAATTTTCATATTCCTCAGCGACAGCTAAAGAGAATGAACTTCTCGTAGTCATCTGAATTCTGGATTCGAGGAAAATCTTGAAATGTGAGTCATGGCTCCGGAAAGAAACTTCGAACGTAAGGGACGACGAATGAATGAACGGCGACAGCTCGAGAACCTGGAGGGGGTGCCAGGCAGTAGGTAAGGTGTTTTCGAAATGCAAGATTTGAATGTGGCATACCAATCACCGGTTAATCCAAAGAGGAGAGAGTTCATCATCAAAGTAGAAAACAGCAAAACATCGGCACTCACCGTAACGCGAGCGTAAGAATCCGGAAATTTGCTATGAACGGTCGGAATCTGCTGAGCTCGACCGATCAACGGGTGACCGACGGACGAAACAAGCGTCCTTTGAGTCTTTCCATAAGAGAGAAAAACCGTCGACAGAGGGGCCGCAAATGTTAGTCGTCCGCTCTCCGTTTTCCCCCCTAAGGTCCGTTCCTGCTGATAACGTAGCGCATGTAGGAGTATCGTCGATTTTCGAGCCGGAATCGCGTTCTCATGAAGGACTATGTCTCTCATTCTAGGAATTATTCAGTATCAGATGCTCGCAACGTTCTTCCGATATTCGTATCAGACTTCCGCGAGCTTTCTACGCATGATCCCTCCATGGGAACCAAACAAAGCCTTTGGGCAAAAGGACAGACCAGACGCAGACCTTGAGACCCTTTTTGATGGAACCGAAAAATAAAAATCACCGACTCAAACGGATTCGACATAGAATTTCTGTTCGAGGCAAACGAAACGGAGAGCTGAAACAATGCGAAAAGGAATGATTCGTTCTCGCCGCGATTTGTTCGAAGCTTTTTAACTTTTTCATTGGAACAGAAGTTTTCCTCGATCCTTACTGCCCGTGGGGAGTTCTGGTCACGCGATGTCTCGTTGTGGTGGTGGTGGTGGTCGCGGTCGCCCCCACCAACAACAATGAAGGCCCCATTCGCCTACAAAGTCTACTCAGATCGGGCCACGACATTTTGGAACCGCTGTGCGCATGTAGTATAGTGCAACAATCGAGAAGTCTGGGGAATGACAATTCGTTTTCAAGCGCATTTTGGATCTCTCGTGGGGCAAAGTCGACTTTCCTACAGTCATTCTCGTGGCCCGACAGAAAATACTGACGGGGAAAACGGCCCAGGGACGGAGATGCTCCCTTCGACGAGATATCTGATTTCACTGAGTGAGAGTCTACGAGCAGTCTAAGCAAACCAAGCTCTGGAAATCTCCCCCGAAACAGGTGAGATTCTGAGACAGATGTTGTTGTTAGGAAGTCGATTTCTGAAAACTTCGTACGCGAAAGTTCCTGCATTGCGCAATGACGTCATTCCGATGACAGAACCAATAAGCTCGAGAATCAAAAGCTGCAACGTATGGACCGATCTTCTGAAGTATCACAAAGGATTTCTCTCTTCCTTTCTTTCTTTTTCCTCCCGAATTTTTCTGCGACACCAAGGAAAGCGTCCGACAAATTTCCTCGAACGCAGAAGTCCTTGTCGTTTCGTAACGGGTTATCGAGCCGGATGCCAGATCCGGGTATCGAATGATTTTCTCCCGCGGTGTCCCTTACTTTCCTCAGTCTGGAATGAGCGGTGCAGAAAAAACAAAGTCGTAGCTCGTAGTATTTCTTCATATTCCTCTCTTTTTTTCTTTTTCTTTTTTTCCAGAAAATCTTCGAAGCTGAAAAAATTGAGCACTGGACCACTTAACGAGTGAGAACGGGCCCGATGCTAATGGAGCGATGGCGGAAGTCCGCGTTAACGAAAACGCCACCAAGAGGAATGTCAACAACGAGTCGATTTTATGCACGTTGTTTGCATTGTGGGCACCCGATGGATTTTGCAAAGACGCTTACGAAACATCGGATCTTGACTCATGTCGGTCCATGATCGCTGTTTTATTTCGAAGCTTCCATAGCGTGCCGACGATGATCGAATTTCGCACCAGAGAGCAAGGCTAGAATGTGAAGGAAAATGCGAAAACATCGACAAAAGCATCACCTCACAGACATCCCCGCGGTACAGCAGACAAGCATCTAGTATGCCGAAGAACCGAAGACCCTCCAAGGGGAGGTTTGGTTGGCTCTTTCGGCTAAAACGATCAGAGACGACCGATAAGAGCAGAAGGTAACCTGTGCTCTGATTATCGGTGCGTTACCTCCCCGCTACTAGAGTGTTAATCAGATGTGAAGTCGTTTTCAGTGACGACGAACGTCATTAAGGCTTCTATAGTCCCCGAACTTCAACGATCGAGGCACCTGGGACACGGACACAGTATTGAAAGAACGAGTAAACGCAGACGGAACCCAAGGGGAACAGTCTGGCTTGATTTCAATGGCCATGAAGTTCTCGAGGGCAGATTTACGACTCTACAATGAGACAGGTGGATGCTTGACACCTTGCCTCCAAGTGGGTGGAGTAGTTTTGGAGGCAGTACTGGTCGAACGACTGCGTGCCCGTCCGGCCGCCCGCCGGCTCGCCTTACTATCTGGCATAGAGGACCCTTTTTAAAGAAATCACAGCGTGACGAATTCACTCATTTTGGAGGAAATTGCGCACAAGGGCTTTGCGACGTTGTCACCGCTACTGTCGTTGCCGTCACCGCTGCTTCTGTTGTTGCCGCCGCCGCCGCCGGCGCGGTTGTCCATGTGTCCGATTACTGGCACTCAGGGCTTTGTGGTGAAGAATCGACAACTCAAGTCTCAACAAGCGTTGTGCGCGACATTCAATCGCAACAACGGCCCGCTATTCAAAGTTCGTCAAAATTTCCTTTGACGGGACCTCCGCAACACCTAGAGCAGATGCGATTTAGACGTGAATTAGGAATTGTGATTTATTCGAGCATACATCGTGCTGTCACAAACAGCAGCAGATACGTGCGGCTCCCTGAAACACATTCGGGCGGGGCCGGTCCTCGCGCTGAATCTTGGAGACGCACGGCGACTTTCGCTTTACACCACAACCTCCGGTGCCTTCATCGAGATCGTCATCACTTTCGACGGCATCAACGCCACAATCGTAAATTCTCCGTTGACAAAATCTCACCCCAAACACCCCAAGTGCGGAAACAGCCAGAAACGGGAGAAGGACAGGAAGGTACCTCGTATACGAATGCTGCCGTCTTTAAGAACTCCCTCCCCTGACGAGAGTCACCGGTGACTCTTCAACCTGTCAAGCTTCTGATCGTCCCTCTACGAAACTGATTCGTATATTTCGACGAAACACAAGTTATGCACGTGGCGCTGTGACAGAAGCGTCCTTGGCTTGGCAGCTTCGTACGATGAACAGAAATTAAAGCATTCGACAATCATCTCAGCCTTATTTAATGCTTCGGTACCAAGATCAAGGCTAATCCCAATGAACCGCAACCAGGCCGATGGCGAAGCTGCTGCGTTTCGGACTGGCGGCGCAGTAGCCGATCAAGAGCAAGACCTACCTCCACGGACTCGGAGGAGACAAGGTGAGTGGAACTCTGCATCACAATACGCAGAGCGTTTCGACTAGTGAACACCTACTTCAATGATGACAAGTCGAGCCGCAAGAGTCGTTTGTTTCTCGCGCGAAATTTCGAAAGATAGAACTCGACTTCAGATGCATTTTGGAAAATATCGTTCGGATTCTGTGATATAATCGATCAGTCGATTTCCTCAGTGAGCAGCGACGAAAAAAAACCGCTCCGTTCATAACGCTTCGCTGATTCTATTTCCAGAAAAGAAAAAGGAAGAAACTGCTCGCATACAATAAATCGTTTGCTTTATATGGCAAACACATTCGGATATGTCGGACGATCCCTGAGATAAGCCGACATTAAAAACTGTAATAACTCGTTGTTCTTCCTAATCTTTCAATCGTCGATCCATGTTGCGCCCATAGCTGTGCGAAATGTCGTATGTGTCGCTTTCTCGGAAATCGAACAAACGAAAACAAACACTCTAAATCGTGATTTGAGCATACCATACGCTTGACAACGCGTCCCTGTGGTTCAGCACTAAACTATTGCTGTTCGATTTCTTCAATCGGCCTCAAGCGATTAGATAAGCTCTGAGGCTCTCGTCGACAATAGAAAACTCTGGAAGTGAGATCAATCTTGAAAAATGCCATCACTCACCGGGTGAACTGTCGTCCGATAGGTCTGAAAGAGACGGGACCTTCTGCATTGTGCGGAAGCGATAGTTCTGTGCCGGGGAGCGAATACGCACAGTTGGTTGCAGCTGGAAGCTGATGTGCTGCAAAATTGGAATCAATAACTTAATAGATGCGTTAGAACTATCCGACAAGTCTAAAAGAGCGCGAGAAGCTTCCTCTAGGGTAAATTGGTTGAGAAGAACGCTATTCAGTACCGGAGAGCTTGGCTGCACCTACGAGCTTCTCTGAACTCCCCAGATTTTCTCCACATGAACACGCATCGCTCCACGACGAAGCGAAGGCGGCTCATCCCATGCTACATTCATCAAGGATTTGAGACATTCTGTGCTTTTCTGTATCTCAGTTTTCAGTCAACTGGTCGAACTCCGGGAAATCGCACGAATATAGCCCAGGGAGACAACCTTGGAACCTGGAAGCCTACGATGATTGCAGACCAGAGCAGATCGCAACTGAACAGAAGTACGTGGTGGTTTCATGGGGCGCATCGTCTACGCAGGGACTCGACGTAACCTCCGAGCGTGAATCAGTTCAAATTAATCTGTTCAAACGGAATGAATTCGCCGTTTCGATCAGGTACGACGTAGACAGCGTGAAGCAGTGGCAAGTGTGATGAGTGGGTGCATGCGTGCGTGAGTGTGACTAGCCACTGCTAGACTGGAGTTGAGCTGGCGGTGGTGGAGCTGTTTCGCTGATGTCCCTGGCTCAGCGAGCTAGCTCCCGACGCCCAGATTACAACTTCCTCATCAAAAACAATCAAGACCAATCCCGAGCACCAACCGATTATCTGTAGGAGTCTCTTTGTCACGCTCACTGCCTCGTTCTCGTGGCGATTGGAGAGGCCACCATGTATTCGTATCGAGCTGAGTTTTTTTTCCGTTTCGCTTCCAGTGAGATCGCATTGCCCTTTCTGGCATGTTCACTGCATAGATTCTGTGGACGAGTGAGCTCTTCAGTTACCAAACAAAACACCGCGCGTCATCTCTCGGATCGAAGTCGGACACAGGGCTGAGATGGTGTAAAAACTACGTTCATTCCACGTTCCAGTCTTCCTGCGCTTTCCCAAACGTCGACACCCCTCGGAATATTCACTGGCATGAGATCGCGGAGCGCGTCGACGGGAAAAAACTACGACAACACGAAGATTACTCCCAAAGATCGCTACCTTGGACTTGTTTTCACTTTCACTCTTTCGGTTTGGATCGACCCCAATTATGAGATACGATTGACTCTTGAGATGGTCCGGAGAGAGTTTTCGACGAAGTCAGGCCATCGAATCACGGCTAAAGACTCTTGGGTGCCAGCGTTGCGTCAGAAACGACACTTAAACTCTTTCTTTGGTCGGAGATCCATCGACGCCCATGTATTATTATCTATCAATCAATCGATCAACTGAGCGGATTCTCCGTTTTTGTTGCAATATATATATATATATATATATGCTGATGAGACCTCAAACAGGAGCGCGGGGATGATTTCCGATGCAATACGCGTCCACACGGAGGAAACGTCGCCTGAAATCACCATCAAGTCGAGCGGGGCTCGTTCTCGAAAGGATGACATGTTTGTTTTAACGTTTGCGGTCCATGCAGCTCATTGTTTCGATTCGGAAGAGATTGTATTTGTTGATCTCGTGGCGCGCAGACGAGCTGCCGTCGTGGCCTAGTTCGAGCGCGTCTGTCCGTGCGTCTCCCCGTCCGTCAGCTAGCCAGCCTGGCTCTCGGCAGCCCTGTTCGTCAGTCTGTCCGCTGACCATCGTAGGAACCAAAGCACCACCACCAAGCAAACCAAAGGTCGAAACGATGCCGGCTCAAGTTTTCATTCGCTTGCCTTCGTCAATCTATTTGATGAACAACCCCGATGATCGCCGCGCTGCGAGCCAACAGATCGAGCCACGATGATCCATTCGGATTTGCTCGTCAAGAAGATCGAGACGGAAGAAAACGACACAAAGGAGCCTGTCATGTTTCGACGACAAATTCTGTCTGACATCACCATGTCGATCGCTTGGATCAAATTTCTCCCGAGCAAAGTACTCTTTCTTTTTCAAGAGACGCGCACAACTCGTATTCCACAAAGAGCTACGACTCGGAATTGAATGAAATAATTATTATTCTTTTTTTCATTCCCCTTGTTTTCCACGATCTTTGGAGCATTACAACGCACTGCGACATCGTCCACGATGGTGTGGATTCCCGGTCGAAGCGGATCATCTCGGCCAACAGAGGGTTCGGCCGAAAACGTTTGGGAACGAGGAGATTCCGCGGTTCCTCTTCTGCGTTCTTTCCGCTTCTGCTTCTGTTGTACAGTAATCGGCGATCCTGATTATCGCATCGCTATTCGTCACGATCGGCGATCGGAACGGGTATCATTCATCGACTCTCATCGGGTAAAACCGGAGCGGGAAAAGACTCCCGTACAATACCGAGCGCGATAATGCCAAGATTTCGTGATTCGTTATCAGAATAAACTCGTATTGGCTCACGAGACCTTTCTCGAGCGACCAGAGCCGCAGAAACAGACACCTTATCAACAACACAGTGAACGGCTAATTCGATTCTGTACTTAGTTAGCGACAATTTTATCTCAACCACGTAACCTTGCGTTAGTGCACATCCCGAGCACAACTTTCTCCTCGCGTCCTCTGGTGTCTGTGCTTCTGTGCCTCTTCTGCGTTCCATCGGACGGTTCCACAACATGCGCCTCAAAATCAGGAACAGCTCGATCAAGAAGTCAAACTCTGTCAGAATTATCGACGCGTTCAACGACATGACGATCGAACGAATCAACCAACGAGCGAACACGAGCAAACGAGCCCTACAGCAGACTGGGGTAATCCGGCACTTGGAGCGACCTTGGCATTGACCAAGGAATTTTCAGTCACAAGCCAGCCAGCCAGCCGGTCGGGTCCGACGATTGCTCTACGATCCGCGTCGTTTTTAGACGGCTAAGGTTTTTACGTAGGCATTCGATCGCTCGCTCGTTGGTGCGTCAGTCGGCCGGCCAGCCAGTCAATCAGTCAATCTGCAAGTTTGTGACAGAGGTGCTTCGGGTAGCGAGCAGTCTTGATATTGTTTTCCTCGTTCGATCTCGAAGCTCAGAATACGCAAGAAAGTTCTCTTCTTCAAGTGAAAATCACGTCCCGCTTCCTTGAGCTGCTTCATCGGTCAGTCGTTCGATCTGTCGGCTCAAGCGGGTGGCATGCTGACTGCCCGGTCGCCCGCCCGCCTGCCTGCCACCCTCCCTCATGCAACCATCAAGGGTCATTGTGAACGGACGGCATCATCAGCGTAGTGCGATGCGGCCTCATGGCTCATAACAGATTGTATCACCAATAATAAAGTTCCACGAGCTCCGGATCAATATTGTTTCATTCGCATCGTGAGTGATGGAAAGTTTTCCTCAGCGATGATGACCTTCTGTGTGAATATCTGTTGTTGATATGGTCGTCGTATTTTTCCCCCTTCTGATGCAGTTTTTTGATGTTTTTTTTCTCTCGTGTGGCTCATGTCATTTCGGTGGACGCTTCAACTAGAGAGCAGAGGTGACTGTTTTAGCGACGAGCAGAACAATCTGATCCGATCGAACGCTGGGAAGAAATGAACCGATTGGGCGGATATTCAACTCAAACCATCGGTTCGGGAAGCGGATCCCGAGCCAAAGAGTTGTCAGATTGCGCCAAGCACCTGCTTAAAATTTTACCGCTAGCCGTTAACGAGTAGCTGAGAATCTCTGAGTTCATTCACAAAGTGTTCGGGAAGTGTCTTTTTTTTCTCTTACGGTTCGTTCCGAGCTCTGTGGAGTGACTGACTGAGAGTGTGTATGTTTTTATTTTTCATTCATCCGCCACCTTGATTGGTTACACCACACCTCCACGAACATGAGTCCGTTTTTGCTGCTTGTGTGTTACCCGGATCAAGAGATTAGAGGAAATGACACAACATTTGAACAACCGACGCAGCCCGCGGATTCCAGAGACTAGATCTACGGTAACGTTGGACGGAGGGCAGACAGGCTTTCGTGAGCAAGCTCCAGAGGCGGCGGTTCCCGACGCAGCGTCCGAGATTTCCCGAGAATATATACTCCGACGATATGTACATACACAACTGCAAAAGCAGGTCGACTATGCCTCCTTGGAAGGAGATGGCAGTTCTCAACAAAGCAGACGCACGTCGCAAGTCGTGCGCCAGCTCATATGTAGGCTTGCGTCTTCTCGATTCGACTTTTGATGGAGCGGGTTCGGCTTGGTTAATGACGGCAGGTAGTTGTTGAGGTGGGTTTTTTGTTTTCACTCGTTCAAAACGAAAACACACAGTGAGAACAAGACTTGACGAAGAATTTAAAGGAATCGAGGTAGACTCCGCTAGAGTTCTCAGGGCTCGGAGGATGCGGGCCGGCCGGTCGCTTGCTCACTCAACTCGGCCTTCCTCGAGACCGGATGAGGCCAAAAACTTCGTTTCGAGACAACGTGCTAGTCGAGCTAGCTGCTCAAAGAGAGCTCCGAGTAGTGAGGTCTACTCGTGAAAACCGGCAGACACCTGCAGTTCCATTCAAGGTTGTGCCAGCCTTGCGGCACCTGTCCTCTCAGTCCGGATGCTGCTCGAGTCAACGCGGCAACACCATCCCCAGCTCAAGAACCGCTGAACAGGTCGCACGAAAGTAAAAACGAAGTGAATTTCTACTCTCTTTAGGGGGATTCCTACGGATCGAACCGGGAAACTTGGACATTTTTGCCGAAATTCACGGAAGCTTGAAATATGTCCTCGTTCGCGGAATTCCGAGAATTTTCCTCCTTAGAATTGCGTTCCTCCTTCCAATGGAACTCACGCTCTGCGGTGGCGTATCTGGCAGAACTATCCAATCCTCGTGGAATTAGCTCATGATTCATGGACAAATGTTGCGATTGTTTTGTTTTCTGCGGACGCGAAAGGATTCGGCAGGAAGTTTTCACATACCGAGTGAAACAAACAATCAGTGAAACCGTCCACAACAATCGAGAGTCAATATTCCGAAACCTACAAGCAACCCTTGCGATTTTGCCCAAAACGTTGTGGTCGGTCAATTGCATTTGCGCGCAGAGAGTAACCGGGCCGCAATCAAGTTGGTGTTTTCATTGTATTGGATGTGCCAAGCGATTCTAGACTCGGGGTAGATCCAAAGACCTGTGAATCCCTCGACGGAAAACGGCTCCGACTATCATTTGCTCCTGTCTGCAGTGTCCTTTGTTTTGGAGTACCACATCGTACCTGAACGTCCCATGTGGTAAGAAAGCCCGAGCGTCAAGATGCCTATGCATCCAAAACACAGACGTTCTGGAAAATCACCTATCAGTCGCCTAGCAGCATCTGGCGAACAAGATAGCCTGATAAGACTTCCCACTTTCAAAGAGTCCGCCGCAAGGAATCCGAGCAATTTGGCGTGTTTATCGGGTGTTAAGCAAATTGTTCCAAGTTCATCATGGGAATCGGGCAACTTTCCACCGGAGTCTGATTTTTGGAAATGAACCTACGCTGAAGATCCCTCGTCATTCAAGTTCTGCGATTCTAGCTCTCGAAAACCATGTGAACTTCAGTGCTCCCGGAATGATGGAGGCAAAGAAAAGACGGAAACATCGTTTTGATTCTTGCAGTGAATTCAGAGCGGGATGTTCGAGCGTGACACTGCCGTACAGAAACAACAAAAGTTTTGAACGAGCTATTCACTATCGGAATTTTATCACGGAGCGATTCGATCAAGGAACGAGTGGTCACCGAAGCCACTGAATACCAGCGGCATCCTGGAGCTCGCTTTGGAAATACTCAGATACAGGGAGATTCAGCAAGATCTAGGAGCCTCCTGGAAAGCCACACAATCTGCTGCTATCAACCCCTATAATGGAGAAATGCGTCTCCAGCTGCTGAATCTCCAGCTATTCTAACGAAATTCGCCAACGAAAACGCAGATTTTGACTTCTTATCGGACCCTCCTATAGGACGGCAATCGTCCGTCCAACCAGGAGGCCAGCCAGCCAGCCAGTCGCGCGATCGAGTGCCTGAATCACGTAGCTGCCGACTGCGCAACAACAGGTGACTCAAGTTCTGATAGTTTTCCGAGAGATCCACGTCGATTCTTCTCTCCGACATTCCGGTTCGAGGTCCCTGCGTCGATCGAGACCAAGGTGAGCCAAGTGGAAACTTTATTTGATATTCAACCTTCGGTGTTCACGTCCATCTTCAGGTGACGAATGTTTGTTACAATGGTGAAAACGAGACATAAACACGCGGTTAGACATCTGGATGTCTAGAAAAACTCGAAATTATCTCGCGGAAACTCGAAAACGCCAGACAGAGTGCCGAAGGATACAACGAAACCATTTTGGAAGTGTTGCCTCTAGAATGACGGCATTTCGCTCCACAGTGACCAAAGATTCTGCGAACCCGCCGTAGAGATTGGGAGACAGATACGGAACAGTCATCATAGAAAACTCTATCGGGTTTCATCCAATGTTCCATTCAGACTAGTCCAACTCAATCATCATCACTTGCCTCATAAACTCGCACATCGAGCAGTCTTCGGAGACTGGAGTCTTGCAGGGCATGGACGATCGATGGAAACGCGAGTCAAGCGATGGAATTCCAGTGGGAAATAATCACTTGGACGCAGAGCAAAAGGTTGTTGATTACGATACATCGAAACATATATTCCAGCCGGGGAAATACACAATATTCGAACATTGGTTCGCTTGACAAAGAAGCAAACACTTCGTTATCACCAGGCAGCCATGAGACAGGTTCTCATGAACGTGAGTGAGACCCGAGGCGTCTACAAGGTCATTCAGACTCGACTCCTCGTCTTTCGAATATGTGACCCCATTTTCTGTTTTTCGGGCGGGAGGCTTCGACTTCTGATTGGGAGATCTTCTTCTGAACACAGAAATCGATCCAAGCTTTTCGGCAGAGCTAGGCTCTACACACTGCGGTTTGAGCCGTCAAGATTCCACGTAGCGCATCGGTGTTCCACCGATGCCCCTGCTTTAGAGTTTTCCATCTGACTTGCCAGCGTTTCCGGACATTTTGTTGGGAAAATTATACTCTTGGGACATATCGCGGTGTTCCTGACTATCCGTCCGTCCCTCTGTCGTTCACGAAGTTTGATCCTTACATGAGAATTAATGGGTGGTTTATTTTTTTGCTTTCAGGTTCGACTGATTCGGAATGGATATCGGTGTGACAGTGAAAAATGCAAATCTGAGAGCGGAGTATTCTGTGGAGCTTGGAGCCGAGATCAGGCTCTCGGCTCGGGGGCGGCCTTGCTCTCTCAGATTGTGGCGGGCCAGCAGCTGCTTGAAGTTCGTGAGAACTTGGTCCGAGTCACTTGTGTCTGTTAGTGCGTCTGTCTGTCTGCCTGTCCTACTAAGTGCGAGTGAATGAGTGAGAGTATGTAGCCGGCTGGCTCTTCGAGCACAGAATGCGAGCTTGAGCGGCGACAAAGAGACTTCATTGAGCCAACGACTCGTTACGAGCACACAGACAACTGTTCTTTCTCTCGGGCACTCACCGAGGGCACTAAATCCTGAATTTTCTTCGGCTGATCATGAGACGGATCCCGAAAATTTACGCGCACGCTGACTTTACGGAAAACAAAATACGGTATCGATCGTGGGACCTGATTCACTCCTTGTGGGGATGTTCGTCAGAGGGAACGCGAGTTTCTCGCTGGGTCCTCAGTTCAAGGAAGTCAGAAGGAGAAAAGGCAGAAGAGTTAAAACTCTGAGCCCGGAAGACTTCCGGCGCGTACAACTCCATGAGGTTTACCCCGGAGAGGTGGCGATGGTAGATAGCGTTGCCCACGGTACAATCGGCGTTATCGGCTCATAAAGAGAGACACGATTCACTTGCTACTTGTCGGAGTAAGTGATTTGGAAACTCAATGTCGGCAGAGTCGATCGCGGTCAGTCCGCTCACTAAAAAGCGTCAACTTTAGTTTCGCACACAAACCGGAGGGGTCCGGTTGATGCCTGTTGTCGCAGGAACCGCTTGTGAGGTGGAGAAAGGGCCGGAACAGAAGATACGCGCGATAAGATATAAAATACGCACGGGAGGAAGCACAGACAAACAGCGGCAGGGCTAGTACTGTTGCCTGTCCCAATCGATACAAACACACGATATCAGAAGCGAATATCGGTGGCAATCGATAACGATCGAGATGTTACGTCGCGGATACGCACTGTTATTAGCGGCTGTCTTACGGAGAAGGTCGAATCGTATTGAATCGAGTCGAGTCGGCCGTTAGGAAGATCGCACTACTATGGAACGAGTTCATCGGGAGAAGTGTGCACTTGTTCCCCTATTGGGAAACGCTGCCTCTTGAGCGGAGGTCATCTCGAGCAAGGATTCTCGATGCCTAGGCTAAAAGCTGTTCGGTCGTTGCCTCCACAACCTGCGGATGGCAGTTGACGAGGAAACCTCACAATCAATGCATCACGGTTGAAATCGATTCTGTATCAACGGTGATATCGCGGTCCAATATGTGACGCAATCGCCTACCGAAAACGTCCCGGATTTTTTCCGATTTTTCTTCGACACAAAGTGCATTCCGACTCGAGAATGACGGAGGTGGAAGACAGTCAGACATCTGCATTACATGCAGAGTGTATCACACACAATCGCCTCATCGGACATGCTAAAATCCGGAGGGAATTCGTCCAAATCAGATCTGTTCAGGGCCGTTGTGATCCGATTGTTTTGTGCTATGTAACAGAGCGTTCACTGTCTCTGAGTTTCGGGACGAGCGAATCAATGATGATGTCAAAAGCATTGTTTTTCGTACGTCGTTGTTTTCACTTTCTTCCGCCGTCTACGTTCGGAACGAGAAAAGCCTGTTGTAGTTAGCATTGATTCAGAGCCGTATCGTGAGAAATTTTCTTCTGTGTCTGAAGGCCTTCAGGTCAATGTCAGGGAAATGAGCGTTAGGGTCATCGTGGCATCGAACCACGAACGGAATATCAAAAGTAATTCAATGCATTCGATGCATCGCCTGCATGCAAAGCTGGACCAAGCCAGAAACATCTTCTGTAATTCTCCGGACCACGACGAGTTGTATCGACACTAATGTTGTCCCTCCGGTGCCGCACACGGCGCGGGGCTGCCGCTGTTGCGGAACTTTTATCGCAGCTCTCATAACATTACGAGTTATGATCTTGATCTATGTTCGTCTTCGTAATTATTTCAAACAGAACGCTAACTAACCTTTCGCTTCCTGGTTGCTTCCGTCATTCTGGAGGCCTCACAGGTGGCCCGTTCTGGAAGATGAAAAGAAAGTGGTTTTTGAATCCGATCAGCCGCTTTCGTACAACGAACTTCTGTTCAAGTTCCAGAGGATCCCAACTCATCCCAACAGAAATTGATTCTCCATCGGAGCAACTCGCCGAAATCATTGATCTTGGAAACTGGAAACTCGACCATTTCCATGCTCACGACGCTCTTTCCGTTTATATCCGATTATCTGATGATCGAGATGATCGAATGTGGAAGACAGGTGAGAAGAAAATGTAGTCAAGGAGATAATTCTTCATCCAGTGACGTGTTTCTCGAGGTCACTGTTCACCAGTTAATCTCATCTTCAGGCGCATTAGAGCCATCTGCGGCGAAAGCTTTCACTTCCCGTTTCATTTTCACTCGCATTTCATGCAACAAGTCTGAGAGTTACGTTCAGAGCATTCGGGAGATTTCGTATTTCATTATCAGAGATATTATTATGAAAATTCGCATTGTGGCTCCGATTTGACTCTGCGCCACAGTAACGTGAATTGGGCGGTCGCACGTTCAACATCAGGGTATTCAACTTTTCGGGTCTTAAAGGGGTCTGCAGGGTCTGTGGACCCCGACACGGACTACCATGTGTACCAACGTCTGACGATCGAACTGAATAATCACACGGTTTGATGTCAATGTGAGTGCTAGAGCTGAAGCTTTCTCAAAAGTTTGGCGGAATCTGGTTCACTCACGAACTCGATGGATCTTCCAAATCCCCGGCATATCTCCTTGAGGCATTGGGCCCTGGTTCGGGATGAACTATTATATGCTGATAACAGCGCGAAATGTCCAGCGTAGCCCATGTTTTCCGTTAGTTGCACCCAGGTCCATTCTAGTGTGAATATTGGGAGATACATAGTAATATATGCATGCTTGTCTTCCAGCCTCAGAATATGTTTTGATTCGTTTCCGTGACCTCGTGCTTTCTGCCACGGCGACAAAGACGATTTTTGATGAGATATAAAATGGGTTTCGATTTCGCTCATGTCTCTGCTGGCAGGCATGCAACGCTGCAACTGAACCGCTGCCAACTTCGAGATGCCGGCTAAATGTCTAATTAAAGATTGTTTCGTTCTACCCTCGATTATCTCGTCCCAGCTAAGCAACGACACGAGAACGGAAAACGAAAACGAAAGCAGAAATCACACGGAGTTCATGAAATATCTCTGACGTTAACGCCTGCGCAGGATCACCACGGCTCGGTTCTGGATCGCTCTCCCGGAATTTTCCGACGCGGACATCGGGATCACGGCTCCGGCTGAGTGCCCTGGCGGTTTTATGCCCCATGCGAGTTGGTGATCAAGGAAACGTACATGGCAGTGAATTCTTCGGAAAACTCCAGAATCTTGACTCGCTTTGAATGTGGAGTGCACATTCTGGTTTAGAATATCTCGTAGTGCAGCGCACTCGGCCTCAGTTAAAGTATCTAGTTGCATGATCGAAGCAAGCAGTAAACAGAGCGGGTCCAAGCGAATTCTGCCACAGAATGCAATTCGATATCTTTCGAAACATTAGTAGCCGTTACTTTTTTTCAGACGTCAGCTTGAACAAAGTTTGTTCGAAACCTTGGATGAGAAAAAACTCGTTCAAGCAATGATTATCGATGAGAACAAATCATTCCGGATCGGTCTCAGTAGATCTGTAGAAGATTTCCCATGTACAAATTGATTCGCGAAGCGCTTTGGGTTCTTTTTTTCTGCAACAATGGACACACTGGATTGTTCCCACACCGACGAAGTCATTTCCATCGATGTGTCTAGTTATTTGAAAGTCGATAAAATGATCTATGACAGCGGTGCATGTACCAAAGGACATTTGGCACTCGATTCATAAAAATACTCGTTCTGGGATTTCAGATGTTGGATGGTTCGCGGATTAGAATAATAACAAGATCGATCAGCGAAAGCTAGAGCCGAGTAATTCTGATACCAGAACATTTCTCTCACTCAGAATGGTCGAGCAAATTACCGAGCGAAACTGAGACGCGAATAGAAGCACCGTCTTATGCTCTGGAACAAAAGCCGGAAAACGACGACCACCGACGCGACGCAAAATTTTCAATCTACTGTAAGTACGCAGGATCTCTGTGCACCCTTCGGAACATGATTCTTTCCTATCGATTTCGTCTGAGTTTTCCGGAGCCGAATTCTGCCATAAAGTCAACGAATCCATTTGAAACTCACAGAAAGTTTCTTTTCAAAAGACGAAGCTGAATTGCACTTTGACACATGAGCGTCTCGAAGTTTGTTGCCAAGCACGATTGCCCAATTGACGGGATCGAACAGCCCACATTTCCAATGATTGAGCCGCATGGGCTCGCACCAAATTGTGTTTTCACTTTTTCGCTATTTTTTTTTGCCCCTCTCCGGATCGTCGTCCATTTTTTCGTCTTCTTCGCGCTCTCTCTTGTTTTGTAGCCCGCGAATTACCGAGCGCAAACCGAAGCCGATGACCGCTATCCGTCCCCAAGGTCAAAGCCATCGAATGACAGCTGATTGGTAATCCATAAGACGAATCTGAGTGAAAAGATGATTGAGCTCGCTGCTATTAGCTCCTATGAAACGTCTCAGTGCCATCTCACTAGATTTGTTGACGTCAATGACGCCTCATCAGCAAAACATCACAAGACGGCGGCGTAGCCGAGTACGACGATAATTTTTTTCTTTCCTCCAGTAGGTAATAAAATGAAGAGCGTTCGATTCCACGAATGGTTTTAAGCTCCCTGAAAATGGTTTTGAATTCTCGCCCAAATCGTCATAGGATCGGACAACTCCGACTACTACTCCTAAGATCGTGGAAACCGACTTTCCGTGACTTCCAGAAGCTCCATGGATACCCTCCGGAGAAAGTAACGTAACGTAAATGGGAAGGCCATACACGGCAATACGTTTAGAGAAACATTTTCGGAAAACATGCCGGTGCGGGACATGAGCCCATGGTGGTTCATGCTTGGGTGGCCGGCGAATGAATCACGCCCGGCTGGAAGCCCGTTGAGGGAAAACGACGTCCATTCCTTTCCTGAATCGATTCTGGATGAGGGCGATCGATTCCGATTTAATTGATTTCCGTTTTCCGAAACATTCACTCATTCACGTGCCGTTGACCAGGATATAACGGTCAGGGAATATGATTGAAGGTGCAGTAGCACGACCAGCCAAGATGAATATTTGGATCTGTCCTCTCGATACTCTCCATCTAGGTGCATGATACACTACCGAAACTCGAATCCGCCTCAGATTCTGGTCTCCTCCTGAGTTTCCGTTGGCGCAAAACAGCAACCTCGGCATTCGCGATAGCGACGCACTCTTTTCTTAGTGCTGCGTCCATCTGTTTTCGAGTTCGCGCACTAGAAACGGCGTCTTTACGTAACGACCATTAAAGGATCTCCTCAGCGTTGAATGAGCAGGAAGAATGGAGTCTCTGCTACTCCTCACTATCTACGCTACGCGATCAAGACTATCTTTCGTGTCGTGAAGTACGCTTCCAGACATATCAAAGTTCACTCGGCAAAATGAGTGGAACAAGTAGAGGGCTACGCAAAGATCGCGACTCCGCCACCCGTTCAAGCTTCTATTCATTCGCGTGCCATGCACACAAAATTCACTCGAAGGTACTCAGGATAGTAAGTATGAATGGGAGCTTACACAACTGGACCCCTAATTCATTTTTCACTCGGGGAGGCTACAGTATTTCCCGAGGTCACGTTTCGGAAACGCTGCGACGCCGAAAATTTGAGAGAAGTAAAAACTGCGGATCGAGCGTACGCGGAAAACTCAGAAAATGACGAATCTGTACAACGATGGAATCGATTGCGAAAATCTGCGATGGCTACAATCGAGCAGCGCGATGATGGTTATCATGACCATCATGATCACTCAAACCAGTACAGTCTTATACGAGGAAGAATTCTTCTCGGGTTTTGAATGAATCACAAAACTCGAACGACACACTCGACTGCACAAACACATTGAGGAAAACCTCGATCGTTGCAATCACAGCGACGTCAACTTATTGGCGGCAAAGGGGCCGTATGCGGATCCGCCGTGTTCGGTTTCGACTCCTGAGATCGTTCAACCATGGTTTTTCCTTATGCTGTGTTGGCTCTGATCGAAAAATTCGTGTTGATTCCAATGATTGAGCTTTCATTGATTGATTGATGAGCGGACGGTGAGAAAACGACGGAATTTTAATTTTTGGACGCTTCCGTCACTTTGCTGTGTATTACTCGTGTAGAGACAAATTTCGATCCATCTTCCAGTAGTATCTCGTCGAGGTTATACCGTAGATAGGAATTCTGAACTCGGCAAGTGAGTTTTATTCTAAGATGCGATCCTTCCACTACACGGACTTCTCCGACAGAACTCGGCTCATGTGGCGCCACCTTCTGGACGGCGGGTGAACTAATCTGTCACTAATGCTGATCGATCCGTTCCATGCGCGATGATGGCAGGCAATCGGATATTGACCAGAATTTGAATTGTAAAAAACTTGTTTCCGATGTATGGATCTAATTCTTCCTGTCGCGACAGATGCGTATGAAATCAATTGCCATCAAGTAGCATGGACGCAATCCGTCATTGCTCGAACGACGCTGAAGACAAGCCCCACGCACGAAATCATCAGTGGTCCACGCAAGGTTTTCAGCTGATATAAGGCATAAACGATCCTTTGAGATAGAATTGTGGTTATCTGGCTGCATCGGAGTGTGTCTACAAACGCCGATCCGTGCAGATCTCACCGTTTCTTTCAGCGCGCTTCCTCCGGATGGCTTCCTTTCTTACTCTGACCAACTTTATCGCCGATCGTATGCATTTACCCACCGATTGTTTCAGAACGAACTACCTGCGCGGCTCAGGGCGGTCGACAACGCTCACTCATGTACGTCGACGGGATCATTAGGTTCATTCAAGAGGATAGATGCTGACGCGCGAGTATACCCGCTCTCGTTGGAGTGATCGACCGAGTGTTACACCAGGCCATGTGAATGCAGTCTCCGCCAGGCTGTTCAAGTGGTAGAATAGCGACCTAGCAGGTTGACCGCGAGATTGTGCTGCACTTTCGATTGGTTGTTGTTTACCGAGTTACAACGCTCCTTCGAGAGGATGTTAACAGTGGCAAAAGTATTCTCTTTCAGCCGAGAGGCAATTCTCAACTTTACCCGACGCGGCGGACCTCCACATCGCGCCCACTTCATCGAGCTGAGCTCATAACTCAGATATACACAACAGTGTCGCGAGCAGATCCGACAGTATAACCTCCTGGATCTCCTTGGAGATCGACGGCTAATGCGGGATCGATCCGGAGAGGAGAAAGAACATTGAAATGAGATCAAAAACCTCAAAGTGTCAATTATGACTCCTGTTCCAGGACGCACCTGACGAAAATTGTCAGCTGCGTCCATTCATGGTCGTTGAGTTCAATGAACCAGGTTGGGTCACTTACGGTTTGTGGTAACCCTCAAACTCGTTACGAGATCGAACAAAAACCTCGCTTCTGGAAGTTTACCTTCGAGACCAAACATAATCGTGTCTACATCGCCGCGGCGGTCGCTCTCAGCTGCTGACAAGACTTGCGTAATTTGTCCGGAGCCTGCTCAACAACTCGTGAGCCGTCGCCGACGAAGCGAGATACGTTTGCATCTCACAATCAAAGGCAACGCTGAGCAAGACGATCAGCGCATGAAAAACCGATGGAGACAGCATAAACACGTTCAAAGATTCGTGTTGGTCCTAGTTAGCTATTTTGAAGTGTGAGGAGAACACAGAAGGTGACAATCTTGGAATGTTTAGCTCTCGTTGAGCTGAAGAAACCTCGGATTCGAGGTTCTTGTACCGTCCCGTTACCACGGGGGATGTGTCCGCGTACTGCCGACGAGAAAAGGCTGCGATTCCCATGACAATGGACTGGAACCACAGTGACCTAGACTCAGATCGATCTGCCACGGATTGAGAGTCACAACCTAGAAAACTGCTCTCAATCGTTCTCGAACTCCAAGAACTTCCTTTGCGTGAAATCTTTGATGTCCCTCGAAGGAGCAGCTACCCAATTGAGGGAACAATGAAGGCTCGAACTCGTGGGATGAATGACGAGACTAACCGGCTCACACCTTCCCATTCATCGGCTGAGTCGTCTACTGGGAGCAGCACGAGCGGCGCCAAGTGAAACGGTAGCGCCAGCATCTTCTCTTGCCCGAAGCACCTGTGCCGTTTGAGCAACGGCCGCTGAGCGTACGTTGGAGAAAAACTTACGACAGGCAAGAGGGCGAAAGAACAATGTTACAAGTTAAAGGGACGAGCGACCGTTTATCGTTGCACTTCAGTGAACGCCAGCCCAACGGTCGCTCCGAACGGTGGATTCCTCAGACTTAGCTGACCTTTCGTTGGCGCCAAGATGGGACCATGTAGGTACGAGCTTTCGATTGAACAGATGAAACAGTGACGGAGGGGACCAGTCGATCGAGTTGGATCGAAGGACGTTCTCTCGGTTTCACCCAATGGTGTGAAGATTTCGGAAAAGGAGAAGGAGGAACACGCGGCAGGTGTGGCTGCGTTCCCCTCAGGGACTTTAAACCTTTCACGGCGGTCCGCAGGTGCACAACGGGCTTCCTCGAAGGCGTCACCGCTTTTGTGGGAATATTTCGGTCACATGAAATCGTAATCTACGATATACAGGCTCTGCTCGAGATCATCCCAGCAAGTGGCCCTGATCTTACGTAACAACGGCCACTAGATTGAACTCAGGCATAAGGCTGATTCCTCCGCGAAGTCTGCCACTCCTTCGTCCACGTTGGTGACTTGAATGGATACCGACGATTGAATTGATCCCGAGTGCATAATAATCAACGACTCACGTGTTTTCATAAGTTAACCAGTCGTTAAGCTTACACAGCATAGCCACATGTAGCAAAACTATACGGTCGCCTCCATCCGAAGACGAATTCGACATTAGGACAAACGAGGAAAATCCCAATCGAGAGAAGAATCAATCACTTGCAAAACTGAACTTGGGGAGAGATGCGCCCCACCAGATGTACCTAATCCTCGGGGTGATCCGATGTTTCGAATTCAGCTTTCGTCGATAGTTACGTCTCTGGGTGCGGAGGCTTGATACGGTTCAGGGAGCGTAACGCGATTGTCCCGTCACTACTCCAGAAATCGGTGCGAATAAACGCAGAAATCTAGAGGTGGCAGCTAATGCTTGCGTCAGTGACATCATTCATCCTAGAATTCATTCCTCAGCCTTTCGCCCCCTGAGTTTACGCATCACTATCGAGCAAAGTTCTTGCAAACGACACCGATATACGAGAGACTCACAGAATCTGTTCCACTGCCTTGACTTGAAACTTTCACTCATGTGGAGGTTTGGATGCTCTGAGCTCCGGCGGTCCAGACGAAAATTCATTTCCACGGACTGGACAGGGAAACAATGTACTCTCGGAAACAATCGGACAATATTGCAAAACAGTTCGTAGCCGCCGGCTGGCGACTAGGCACTGCTCGTCGCGCGCTGAAACTCACCTATATAAAACGAGATCGTCGGTCAAGTTTTCTGTTTGGACGAAGTATCCGTTAGCACTCGAATGAACGAAAGAGTTTAGAACTGGCACTACTATTTGCAGTTTTGTGTCGCACTTCTCGAAGCGGCGGGAAAGACGCGTTTCGAGCGAAACTCGTTTGTTCCATTCACTTGAGCGTAGGGAAAGCTCCTCTTTGTAGTGCGCGCAGCCACCAGACTCTCAGTCACTCAGTCAGTGAGCTACGTAGGTACGACGGCGGACCAGAAAGCCGGCCTGGCCTGTTGCTGAACGCAGATGAGACGGCCGTTGAGATATGACGGCGCGGGGCTGTAGTGGAAAGAGGAGGCCTGACTTGGGGCGGCTTTACGTTCTAATATCAACACCGTAACAAATCCTCTATCCTATCGCCTCAACCACCACCGTAGACAACGGTCATCGCTGGAGTCTAGACTCTAGAAGATGAAGAAGCGCATCAATGGTGGTCTTATTTCAGCACAAGACCTTAGATTGAGCCGATTCGCGTTCGGTTTCCGGTGGTCTAAACCCCGAGCTTGTACTCGGACGTATTCCAAACGGGGGGCATCGCAGCGGAGTGACCCATACAGCTCATGAAGAACAGAACGACTATGCGAGCCTCCCAGGTTCGAGCACAGCCCGTCGGGCTTCTAAGTGTCTCCAACTGCGTCCCTACCCCCTAAATGAAGATTAGAATGCGGACACGTAGTCGAAATCATGGAATCGAAATCTGAAGAGCTTGGCGATTCCGCCAGACCTGGTAATCTGGCGAATTCGGGGGAAAGAGGGCTGAGAAGAGACGAGGCGATGAGGGAGCAACGAATGAAGTCAGACATGTCTGTCGATACCTTCTGGAGCCGAATCAGCTGAAAGCCGGGGCGACTCTGACAATGAGATGTCGGCGAGAGTGTGTCGAATTCCCGCTGGCGCGGCTCAGGGCTCCTGTACAGCCCGGTCGCTAAATATGTTTGCACACCGTACCAGTCATGATTCGAGAAACCTGGATGAATAACAGGGCTTCGATGAGGTCCCTTTCATCTTATCGATAGCGATTACGAGCGGCAGAAACGCCGAAAAGTTTTTTTCGAGAGTGTATCATTCAAGCTCACCTCTCACCTCCTACACGGTCTGTGATCACGCCCAAGATGCGAGCAGGCCCTCCGCGTTTTATCGGCCACTGAATCAGGATGATAGAAACATTTCCGCGAATGCGGCGCTCGTTGATTTTGGGTCCCTGTAGAAAGACGACTCACCGCAACCATGGCCCAGCTTCCTCGTAGATCCTTTCATCATGCTGTATCTATGGGGTTCCCTCAAGATAACCCCACAGTCTTGATTCCTTTTGTCGGAACCATTCCGTTCCGCGGGCGCTCCTCCTTTGACGGCATCGGATCGAGAAGTGCTGGGTAGGGATCTCAACAGCCGGTAAAACAAGTCAATCCAATATCTGAGGGGACTGAAAATGGTTCACGTGGACATTGAGCTACAGCTGGACCGATTCCATGGAAGGTAGTATTGAAGTGGCCAAGTGTGGATGGGGCCACGTTTTCAATTTCAATTGCGCCCTCGATTCACGAGTGTTTATGTTTACGGAGAATGTCTGAAGAAACTTCGTTGGAGAGCGCCACGCTCCGGAAGCACCACGCCGGGACTTCGCCTATTTCTCCACTCGAATTTCTCAACAATAGGCCACTGAGTGCCACAGATGGATGCAACATGAGCAAAAAACAAAGAGAATGAATGAGCGGGTTGACCGGGACAGGAGTAACCTCATGCACAGTGGACTCCGAAAACTGTTCACACGTATTCCTAACGGTTAGGTGCCGTATTCAAGGGCGTACCCAGGATTTTTTTTGGGGGGGGGGGGGGGGGCAAGAGCATTTTCGCAATATCTTGGAGGGGCCAACAGAAGATGATGATGAGCTTCAACATGGAGCTCCATGGCCCAGGGAAAGATCTTGGGGGGGGGGCATGGTCCTCTGCCCCCCCCCCCTCTCGGTACGCTACTGGCCGTTTTTCCATGCGATTGCTCTCAAGTTGCCAATATCGCCCAATAAGGTTGAAAGGCTCTCATGGAGACAATCGTTGAAAACGTCAATGGTGCTCGTCTGCAGTGGATTGGTGATCCGTCAAGCCACTGGCCCAAGATACTTGCTTCAAGAACTGTCTCGATGCTCCACTAGCCACGCGGAGATGGCGAGGCTGATTTATATTGTATATTGACCACAGGTAGAGTGATTCATGCGCACCGCAACCGCGCGCGCTCTAGCGGATCATCTCGAACTGGGAAATGAAAAGCTGATTGGGAAGCCGCTTTGAGAATACGAACTCCATCGAGAATGGCATTTGGTACTCGACCAGAAACCTGAACTTGGATGGTATGAACCAAGGGGTCCCGGAAGGGAGGTTTCAGGCCCCCTCCGCCCAGCCCTGGCTACGCCCATGGCCATAGGGTTCGAGAAATGACTCCAACATACTGATGCGTGTCTTTACCGTGCAAACAGTCGAAACCGAGGCACGTGCCGTTGAGGTTTCCAGCATCGGTGACGAGTTCTTAAGCTTCGAATAGCCCTGCAACGGAGAGGGTCATATCATGTGTAGGACCTGCTTTTAGTATCCCCTGTCATCACAAGCGCTCACCAAATTGGCTTTCGTGAGAGGAGGAAAGAAGATTACGCGGATGTCAGTTGTAGTTCAACTGGAAAGGCTTCGCTCTCCTAGAATACCGAAGTCTGCGACAACGAGCCGAAATCGTGAACCGAGCGAGACAGTCTCTCTGTTGTGGCTTCTCTTCCGTCGGCCGTCAGTGAATTTGGCATCCCCCGCTGTTCTTTCGCAACTTTCCGCAATCCCGCAGCCGCTAACGCAGCACGTCATCCGGTAGGTTCGAAGTGAGTCCCTCCTGTTCGCATGAAAGGTTGGGCTTGGAAACCCCCAACCCGTCGGCGGAGCTCTGGCGGAATTCGGCTGGAAGTTCCGATATTTCGCCACCCCGAATCGGAACGATCTGGACCGGAGCTGAGATACATCAGCAGGCTCTCATACGAATTCGGTCCCCAGGCGGCTAGAAGAAGCAGATCGAATTTGAATCGGCTAAAATACTCCCGATGTATCATAACTTCACGTTCGCGATCTTTTTTGCTCGATCCCGGGGTGTCATTCTGTAGCATTGCGGCGCTCGTCCTCGGAGGCCGAAACGCCTGAATGAATGACGGCTCACAATAAGTTGGAAACAACAATCGCGCTGATGTGGTGCTACCACTCGCTGAATCCAGGATGCTCCGAGTTCTTCCGATGGGTCTTCTCAGACCAGAGCGTGTGGTGGAGAGTCCCACCCCTCAGCAATTCAGCTCATGCAATCGGACAAAGAATTTATGAAGAGCAGTAAAAACGGAGGAATGAATCGCAAAGAATGAGTGGGGTCTCTAAAGTTTCTGAAGGTCATCCTGGATAGCGCTCCCGTGTAACAACGCCCCGTCGCCATCCTCAGTATACTGACCGTGATCATTAGAACCAGTCGAGCGAACGTCACATGTACAGCGTGCAGTTCGAAACGAGGAAAATTTAGCTTGATTGGGCATAGTGATACGTCGGGTCCGCCGCGGCATATAATCATCATGAGTGTAATCTCGTTTTTCTGTCTCCAGGGAGAAGCGAAGGTTGTGAGTCTCATTCGTCCACGGAGGAATCCAATGCCGTTCTCGTCTCTGCTCCACAAGTGACCAGTCTCTTACACGTGCGATGCATACAGACGTTGTCGAAGTAATTGGACGCTTCGGGATCTACCACGGTACTTCAGTGTTCTGCTCTCTAGTTCTGCAACGTCTCTCCAGGTTCACTCAAGTTAACAATCGTGCGAAATTCCTCAGACGCATCTCGAGTTCTCAGTGCTAGAGCAGTGACCCAGAAGCCGAGACTCTGGATTATTCTTCTCGATTACTATCAAACGGATTTCATCGACAGGGATTCTCCTCCTGCTGGGATGTATTCGAGCATTCCCTGTCGCTTGGACAAACATGATGTCCCCGCTCATGGCGGCTGATGTTGCCCACTGGTGCGCCGCTCCCGCTGGCCTGGTCAATGAAACCTGGTGGAAAGAAAACGGAATCCCGCGCGGACCGAACGGCGATCTAGAAGAGTGCTCCATGTTCCTCTGGACGCCCGAAAACGGCCTCGATACCAGCTCCAGGACGAATTGTACCAACGGCTGGAGTTATGACAAAGGCGAATTCGGTGAAACTGCGACGTCGGAATGGGATCTGGTTTGTGGGGATGCATGGAAGCGTTCCTTGATGCAGAGTATCATCATGGCTGGAGCTTGGTTCGGGCTGATTGTGTTCGGAAGACTCTCTGATGATTACGGTAGAAAGACCGCATTCGTAGCCGCCCTAGTCCTCCTGATGGTTTCGGGAGTCTCGGCGTCTTTCGTGCATAGCTTCCTGATTTTCAATATCCTTCGGTTTCTGCTCTCGACCACGACCGCCGGAGTTACAGCGGCAGCAGTCACCATATTCATGGAAGTCATGCCGGGAAAAGACCGTATTTTCATGAACGTCGGATTCGGGATGGGTTACGCCGTGCCTGTGATGTTCATCCCGTTGCTGTCGTACTATCTATCAAATTTCCGTCTCATGCAATTGTCCATCGGTCTCTCAGGTTTGCTCTTGATTCCTTTCGTGCTCCTGCTCACCGAGTCACCTAAATGGCTCTTAGCGAAACACCGATTGATCGAAGCTGAAATATCCATCACCAATATCATCAAAATGAACAAACGTCCCATGCCCAACATGCATGCCGTCATGCCAGAACTCGCCCGACTGGCAGAAACTGAAAGCGCGCAGAGAAGTAAAAACTTGGGCTTCCTCGACATGATGAGAGTGCCGATCCTGAGGCGGACAGCGTTGGTGCTGGGAGGATTGTGGTTCATGAACTCTCTGAGAACCTACTATCTTGCTGTAAACTCCCATCGGTTGCCCGGCAACCCCCACGTGAATTTTGCGATTTCTGCTTTTTCCGAATTCCCCGCATCTCTCGTCGGGATGGTTCTCATACGAAAATGTCGACGAAGAATATCACAAATCGGGTGTGCGGCTCTCGCAATTGTTCTGTTCACGATCGTGTTCTTTTTCAGCGAGCAGAGCCACTTCCTGACTGTGTGGGGAACCATGCTCGTACGCAGCTTCTTGAATGTGATCATTCTACTGCAGTGGGTTCAAGTTCATGAAGTTTATCCGACTCCGGCCAGGGGAGCGGGTTTCGCCCTCGCCATGATGAGCTCGCGAGTCGGGGCTGGGTTGGCTCCGTTCGTGAAAGACATCGGAGACAGGACTTTCAAGAGTCTGCCTTATTACTTGTTCTTGGTTTGTGCTGCGCTCGATGTTTTCTTGATGTGGCTGCTGCCCGAAACCTTGAACGCGAGGCTGCCTGACACAATCGAAGATGCGGAAAAACTCCTCAAACAAACTCGGGGATTGTTCCCTCGGAGAACCGCTTCATCCAAATACGAGATGGATGAAAAATGAAGTTTGCCGACACTCCGGCAGTTCGAGCTTATTCTACACTAGAACCCGGAACCCGACTCTCATGTTGATTGAATTGAATATTGTAATTTATTCCCGCAAATTTGTCCAAGTGCGACCCGACCCCATTCCGTGTTAGAAGCGAAGATTGTGGGAGCATCTCGGGGTGCCGATTTGAGAACCTGCTCGGGATCCTAGCAGTCGGATGCAGGGGATTCGAGAATCACGGAATCAAACACAGTCTTCAATAAATTCGACCCGATTCTAGGTTTGTACTCGACGGATACTCCATACTCTCATCTAACACATTACAATCTAAACATTGCATCATCAATCATCAGGGTTGGGGGATGGCGAGGGGAATGTCATGACTGAGAAAACCGACGATGTGGAGGTCAACCTCAGCGAACGTTGATCCCGTTCCCAAAAGCGATCTGTATTTACGGCTTGCGATTGTTCGATGCCGCTGACCAAGCATGATTTTAGCCACCGTGGAGATTGCCGAGAACCCCTTTGTATCCACTCTGTTATCTCATCGTTTTACGATCTCAATGGAAGCAGTGCAGCGACGAAGTTTAGGAGACCGGAGAGCGCTGCAAGAATTTCGTGTAAAGAACCACTCCTCACCTTCGGTCTCAGAAACGATCTTGTGAGGGATACCCCCCGCTAGAGATGATGACGAAATCGGTCCCCTCTCAGAAAAAATCCCGTATACGCGCCCGACGCCGGCTATCTCTTCGAGTATCCCGTCAAGCTCAAGAGGAATACAGGACTCGAGGACGAGCGAACTGGTTTGTATTTGAGGCAAAATTCATCCGAAAAGACCATTTACATAATATTTACATCGATCAACTCCGCTACATCATCGCTGGTTGCTTGAGAGGATGTTGATATTGTTCTCCTGCAATAGAATCAGAGAGACGGTTGAGGCGGGTCAATGTTTCCGCTCTGTACGAGCTCTGCAGTTTCCTTGGGAATTTCATCAATCATTCATTGAAAACCTCACCTCGTCAGAATCGAAATCCAATGTTTCTGGCGTTGCAGTGACATCGAGGAGTATGCTCTGACCTTCGTCCAGTGCCATACGCTCTTCAAGGGTAGCCTCTTCGAACTTCTTCTGCAGTCTCTCCCGCAGAAGGTTTTCCGGCTGCGTTCGAGCCAACGAACGAGGGATGTCGTATTCTCGTCGCGCCGGAGTCGAACCGGTTACTGGACATGACTGAAACGAGGACAGATTGCTTGAAAGATCCAACACCCAAAAGCCGCAAGGCTGGCTGTATGATCTGAGTCCGGGGAGTAGCACTTCGAGAACGTCTCCACCTAAGTACCTTGACATTTCCGCGAATCATCTCATTCACGTTCTCCCGCAAAGTTGTCAGCTTATCTTTCGCATCAACAATCGCTTTGTTTCCAGATAGAATGTTATCCGCCAGCGTGGTCAGATCCTTGATCGCGCCAGACGAATCTCTTTTGAAGGCTGACGCCGTTTCCTCTCCGGTTTGGAGCGAGCCTGTCAGATTCTGAAATTCCGATCAATCCGTTACACAAGCAACGGGCTTGCACAAGACGTGCGGACCACGTAGCCCAACAGGCCGCTTCGTCGTCAAATGATACGAGGAATTCCAAAAGTTCTACTCTGGCATCCGCACTTCGACGTGTTGCAGCCAAGGATCGATAGACTCGTGGAGAAATGGGAATACCTTATTCGTGATCTGATTGTTTTTCACGAGCAGCTCTTTCAGGTTCACAAAATCTGACTTGATATTCTCCACACAGACATGGGTTATGTTCTGTTGTTTCTCCTCGCATTCCTCGACCTGGAAGGCAAGAATCATGCTGAGAATTCGACTTTCAGGATGAGCAGGTTCCTCTAGAATCAAGTCGGAAAGGAAACTGACCCTCATTCTGATGTTTTCGGCATGAGAAACGATTTGACTTGAAGCTTGAGCTTGCTTCTGTAGAATACTATCGATAGTACCGCACGCTTGCTCAATCCGGCCGACTTCCGTCTTCGAATCTTCCTGCGTGTCGTGGAGGAATTTATTCTGCGGTGTGAAAACATTGTGGATGTCTTCGTTAACTTTTTTCAGTTCTCGGTCGATGTGTTGATTGAGCCGCTCGAGGGTCTCGCAGATGTTGGCTTGCTTGACTCTCATCGCCTGGGATTCTTGTTCCGCCCTGCAATGATTCACGAAACCTATAATTGATTGTAAGGCGTCGAATCTTGGCCAGATCACAAGCAACCTTTCCGATCTTCTTTGCTCCCGGGAACCTCTTCCTGACGAACGTACCTCGCCGCCCGCTCGAGAGCCGACCTCTTCGAGGTCTCCACAAAGCTGCTCAGGCGTTCGCATTCTTCGCTCAGAACGTGGCCCGTCGTTGAGGCGACTTCTGTGATCTGCGCGACCTCACCACGCAACGAATTCTTCAATTTGCTCAGTTCATCGGTCAGATCGAAACAAAGTTTGCTGGTGACGCCAGACAGGGTTTTCGTCAAGGAATCATCAAACTGGGTTTCCATGTGGTTCAGCCTTTGGATCGAATCCGATGCAAAATGGTTAATTCTGGATATTTTCTCCAGAATCCTCTCCCGGTTCGTCAGATGTTTCTGCAGTATGGTACCAAGGAGGCAATCGACGTCTTGGAGCAACCCAATTTCCTCTCGGAGTCCTTTCAGGGTCTCATCTTTCAACGAGCAGGATTTAGTGAAAGTTTGGATGGCATCTTCTGCTCGTCGCACGCTCGAATCGATGGACGAGGATAGAACCGCTGAAAATGTCGATAGGGACCGGCTTGAACAGGTTTCGGGGAACATAAAACCTTGTGATAGGGTTAAATGAGACACAAGGAATAATTCTGTTGGTTGAGATTAGGAACGACGACCCACCGCTGAGCTTTTCGATGACCGCAGCATTGTGAGACTCCACCTCGCGTTGTCTCTGGACCTTCTCATGCAACTTGTGGGTATCCGATTTGGCGAGGAGCGCCGTATCGATCAACTTCGAAGCATGTTCGTGGAGCTTCTCCTCAGTTTCTTGATGAGCTTTGGCAATAACTTTTGTCGCTGTGTATTTGTAGTTGACTTCTCTGAGTCTGCGAAGAAGATATTTATAGCAAAACCCTGCGACTATGATTATGAATGCCGAACGGCAGAGGAGCGATGCTGGAGAATCGATCGAGAGAAAACACGAACCTTGTCTGCGCCAATTCTCTCGTCCTAGTCTCTCTCTCAAGCTTTTCATTTGTTGCCCTGGATAGCTCTTGGAGGAGATCGATGTCGTTTTTGAGGGAATCAATCCTTGACGCCATCTCAATCATTTCCTCGGTATTCCTCTGGAGTTCTTCGGATTGGAGGTCGAGTCGGCTCTGCATAGATCTGGGGAACAGATGATATCACTTCTCTCGCGCTACACTGTCAAGACCGCTCACACCCAATTATGATTCGCTCGAAAAGCATCATCACTATTGTGAACCTACTTGTAGTTCGTTTCATCGATGTATATCCCGTTTTTCTCCCGGCACGCTCGCAGATCACGACGGAGCTGTTCCATCTCATCCGTCATATGTTTGATGACGACCCCTTCGCACAACTTCTGATTCACTTCGGGTCTATTCATGATGTTTTTGGCTCGGAATGCATACTCCAAGGTCGATAATGTTTCATCAAGATTCACTTGCGCCGGGGAGATCGTGGCGATTATCGAAGTCTTCGTTCTCCCACCGAGCGAGTCTTGTAAGAGACGAGTGAGCTTCGACTCGCTGAAAACGGGAGAAAGAACCACTTGTGTTAATTTGATCGATCCGGACAATATCCGTCCCAATGTTTTCCGACGCAAGCTCTTACCGATAAGGAATGTGCGGCGTTCTTTCCACGAGCGCAGTGATGACCCGGCCCAGGGTAAGGAGACTCTGGTTTATGTTTCCAGCCTCGCGAGCTCGCTTATCCTGCGCTCCCGAGCGCCCTATGTTCTCGCTCCCCGCCAAGTCGACCAGATTCAGTTTTCCTGTCCTCATGAGATTCTCGCCACTGTCCATCGTGTCCCGAGAGATTACCGTGATGGTGAAGATGGTGTGCGATCGCGAGCTTGACGCGTTCATCAAAGTTGCAGCGACTTGTCGTCGTGCAGCGCCTCGTTCCATCAGCGAATAGACCTCCTCACGATCTCGGACCACAACTTCTTCCAAGCCTCTCACCACAACCGAGCCCTTGGCAGTCGAGTCTTCGAAAATTTTCAGTTTGGATGTCGACGTCTCTCCCGAGCCGAGCAGATCGAACAGCTCCTCATTGTAGAGTTCGAGAAAGGAGACTTTGATGATAGTCAGTTCAGGGTCGCCGACCTCGGAAAAAATCTGATGTAGGGCCCTGAAAAGGAGCGGTTGCATCGATGATGTTATTCCAATGCCTGGGCCGCATTTGTCTTTGATGTGGAATACATGAGGAAGTTCACGCATGGGTACTCACCGAGGCACAACTCCGGCGTGCGGATCGTGTTGCCATGATAGCAGGGTCTGGGATCGAACTCCTTCCATAGTGTAGGTTTTGCCTGTCCCAGTCTGTCCATATGCGAAAACCGTGCAGTTGTAACCTTGGAGAACTTCACTGATGAGGGGCTGAACCACGCTTTTGTATACATCGATCTGAGTGGAGTCTTTCCCAAAGGTACCATCGAAGGTGAAAGTTTTCTCATGATGGCTTTTGACTGTGATGGTTCTCCTTGTTTCCGCCACCTCGACACACATTTGGCTTCTGGCTTTGCGTTCTTGTTCATTGATTGGTCTGGATAGAAAATGAAACCGTAAGCTCACCGGCCACTGAAGAGTCCCACTTCGTTGGGATCCCCACGAAATATGTATCTCAAACATGCAGCGGTACCACTTCTTCTCTGGAGGTCGCGCGTGACGGAAGGTTATCGCTAGGACCATCTTGCTGGTACCGTAGTATAGCATGCTTTGGTTTGATCTTGAGCTCAGCGCAGCGCGGAGGGTTTCCAGTCCGACTGAAATGCCGCGTTAAACGCAGAGCCCTCAACATATCTGACGTTGACCACTACTAGAGAAGAACACCGGAAACTGATCGACAGAAAAAAAGGGGATACCGAGACAAGACAATAGCTCCATGGGGTACTGAGGGGGGAAAAATTGGGAACCGCTGGTTCAGATCCTCTATTGTAGATTGCAGAGCCGCAGTGGACTCGATAAGACGATCCGAACAAAGCTTAATCTGTAGCCTCATCCATTTAATTTTGTGCTTCTGGTTCATTGATTCTGTTACAGGGTCCATGTTGTACACGACCACTGGATCGTCCACGAAAACCGTGAACCGAATAAGGGATCGGATCCCTAGTTATGAATCGGAATCAAGACTGGGGCGCCAACGGTTTTGCATGTACGAGTTTCCTGTCTGAACTACTTTTCGATTGAGTGCTCAAGAACAAAACCATTTTCCCCAATGCTAAACTCTATCAGCTCATCAGATGATTGAGGGGATCTCGTCCTATACGCAGCCCCTCCAAAGTTGAGTGGCGGTCTCAGCATCTGGCTTGTGTGTTTTGAAGATCCAATGCATGCTCGAATTCATCGAAGATGTGGAGAAACGGCCGTTACCGGACTTACCGGCATCGAACGTAGACCTTGATATTTTGATTCTTCTCGCCTTGCATGCTGCGTTTGTCATTCATCTCGAACACTTGTCACCAGATTGAAGAAACGTTTGGTTAACTTCGCGAGCCAAGGCGCAGGATGAATTTTCAAATATTTCCCTTTCTCATGCCGCCGTCCCACAAAGCACCACGAACGAACCACGGCCAGCGCAGAGACAACGGAAGCGCGCGCGATCCTCTGCGCGGCTTCTGATTGGCATGTAGCTGCTGCGATTGAGGGCCGGAACAAGATTCGATGTACAATACGATTCAAAGGATGATACATTTTCTTTCAGTATGCGCCCGGCGTGTTGGATTTTCCAGCGCAGACAGCTAGCGCACAGGGCTGGCGTCTCGGCGTTCTGTGGTTCAAGTAGGCGGGCGTGTGGTGAAAAAGTTCCGGAGGATGAACGTAGGGTACTATGAAAATTCGAGATCATCCTGGAACCTTGAACTTCCGTTGTGATTCTCAGAAATTCTCCTGAGACTTGCAACGTCCCTTATCAAAACTCAGAAGTTATCATTCGGGATATTTGCGAGGGGCGCCCCGGAAATTGATGCTGGAGACTTTGCCTTTCGACTACCAACGAGCGGAACGATTTCGATTGCTCCCTTATAAGTTCTACGGCCGGCATGCGATAACGATGTCTGATCAAAGTGAAGGAGAGGGCGATAACAGCGGTTCACCGACGGACTCAAGCGACAAGGAACCCTCGTTCCCGCCAGATCTCATAAAACGTTTGGTCCGCAAGAGAAAACATGCCAATAAGATCGATGAAGAAGCCGCTGCCTGCCTTGCCGCCGTTCTCGAATACCTGACGACCGAAGTTCTTGAGTTGGCTGGGAATGCCGCTTGTGACAACAGGAAGACAACAATTGTCCCCCGTCATATTCTGTTGGCCATTCACAGCGATGAAGGATTGAAGAGGCTCCTGGCAGGGGCAATCATTGCTGAGGGTGGTGTTATGCCGAACGTTCAGTGCATACTCCCGCCACAAAAAAGCAGCGAGGATTCTTCAGAATGACTGGGATTTGACGCTGTCCCCAATTCCCACGCGATCTCATGGACCTGATTGCCGGACGAGTTCAGTGGAGGAAGTACAATTTGTACAGGTCTGATATGTGATCAACAGCTCCCACATCTCAATTTGGTTTGGAGGTGAAATCTCCTCAGTTTGGTTCCGCCGCAAATTTCGAGGCACTTATGGCTCTATATCGAGATAAATAACGGCCATCTGAACGTGTTGGATGCAAGGGTTTTAGTAAATTTCGCGCACCGCACCCAGGTGGTCGATCCCCGCGCACGCTCAACTTCAGCCTCATTCGGTTGTGTCGAGCCTGGGCGCCATTGGATGCTGCCGTTCTATCCCGCAGGAGGGTCGCTCGCGCTGGAATCATCGGCGTGGAGGTCATTCATTCGTCTAACTATCCCGTTAGTCAGAGACCATTGCTCAGCAACGTTGTGGAGCGCACACCTCTGAGTGGGGATTCCCCCAAGAAAGGTGACGGCCTCAAAATTCTCAGCTAGGGGGAAGCCAGTAATAAGCTACGTTGAGTTGTGTTTATCGTTCAATGAGGGAGATCGCCCGTTCACCAAACAGGGTTTTTGTCACGGTGCGCTCAGCCAACAGATCGGACATACGGCTTCTCGGATTTTGATATTTCCATACGTGTCCGGTAACTTGAGCTCAGGTCTATCGGGCTTTCAGTTAAAGCTTCACGGACGCCCTCGTGCTGGTTTCCCTCCGGCCCGCATGGATACGTTTGCTCTTGAATCGCAACTCGGCGGTATCCCAGGTCCTCGCATCTGCCGTAGGTCATCGCCGAGCTCAACAACGCTCCCAGCCGGCTGGAAAACCGTGCTCTCTTCATGAGAGATCTAAGAATCTAAGCAGATTGTGGAAGATCGAAATAAGCAGCGTTACGTGAGGTTCAGACCCGGATAAGCTCTGTGCGTTAGTAGACAGGATGCGCATTTCAATCTCATGTGATATTCTGAGTATAGCTGCAGCAACAATGGAGTGTCAATGAAGCATCGGAGAACTCCAGGTCTACCAACAATGCTGGACGTCAATAAAGACCGATGATGGACCAATTTTCGGACGGTAATCTCGTCATCTCGGTCACGGTCACTCACAGTTGTCCTCTTTCCATCGTAAACATCATAGGAGAGGAAAGCCTTTTCTCATGATTTCGGCTGTTGATGTTTTATCAGGTGAATACTCACAGATAGCGCGGGAGCGAGAGCCATCTCTTGCTGTTTATGAGTGTGAAGCCGGAACGGGCGAGCTAGAGCAGCCACCAATTTCGAGGACGGTTGAATGCGTTTCATGTGCGCGGCTGTCCTCAAAAAGCCAACATGGATTCCGATGTCGTCGGAGTGATCGGGAAATTCGGAACCTACCATGGTGAATAATTTCCCCTCTTTGGTGTTTTTGTCTATACGTCTCTGCTTTGGCACGAACTCTGCCGGATGATATCCGAATCCACGATACAACTGCTGAAAATTCGTTCCCCTGGGCAGACTCAGTGTGAATGTTTCAAGATCATCGTCTTGTATGTTCACCTTCGCCTCGTTTCTAGGAATCCTCCTGCTGCTGGCATGCCTCAGAGCCTTTCCCGCAGCGTGGACAAACATGATGTCGCCACTGATGGCGGCTGATGTTGGTCACTGGTGTGCGGCTCCCGACAAAACACTAAACGAGTCCTGGTGGAGAGATAATGGGATTCCGCGAGGACCCAATGGTGAGCTCGACGAGTGCGCCATGTTCCAGTGGACTCCCGAAAATGGCATAAACAACGCTGTCACAACGAGGTGTACTAATGGCTGGGACTATGACAGGAGCAAGTTTGGAGAAACCGTAACTTCAGAATGGAATCTTGTCTGTGGAGACGCCTGGAAACGCTCTCTGATGCAGAGCATCATAATGGGCGGAGCGTTCGTCGGCGTCATTGTCTTCGGGAGGCTCGCGGATACATTCGGCAGGAAAACCGCTTTCTTGAGCGGCTTGGTATTACTCATGATTTCCGGAATATCGGCATCTTTTGCGGGCAGCTTCTTGATGTTCAACATCCTTCGTTTCATACAGTCCACGGCTGCGACTGGGATCACGGCATCGTTGGTAACTATGTTCATGGAGATCATGCCGGGCAAAGACCGTATCTACATGAATATTGGTTTCGGAATGGGCTATGCGGTGCCTGTATTATTCATTCCTCTCCTCTCGTACTACCTTCTGAATTTTCGACACATGCAACTGGCAATCGGCCTTTCCGGCTTGCTCCTGGTTCCCTTCATACCTATCGTGTGCGAATCACCGAAATGGCTCCTCGCAAAACAGCACGTAAACCAAGCAGAAAAGGTCATAACGAGAATATTAAGAATGAATAGGCGTGAAAAGCCGAACATGACCGCTGTGATGACCCGGCTGTCGCGACTAGCGGAGACTGAAAGTGCTCAAAGGAGCAAAGATTTGGGCTTCCTTGATTTTCTCAAGGTTCCAATCTTGAGACGAACCGCCGCGATACTCGCGGGGACGTGGTTCATGAATTCCCTGAGGGCTTATTACCTAGCTTTAAATGCTCATAGGTTGCCAGGAAACCCACACGTGAACTTTGCGATCTCGACGTTCTCTGAATTCCCAGCCGGGATAATCGGAATGGTACTTTTGCGGAAGTGTCCGCGGAAGATCGCTGAAGCAGCTAACACGGTTCTGGCAACAGCCTTGTTCACTTTGGTTTTTTTCGCAAGCGATAGCAGTGAATTCTTTAAAGTTTGGGGGGAGTATGCTCGAATGAAAGTAAGCTCACCCGTCTTGAGGAGCGTCTCCTGGAGTGTGAGGCTGCCCTCAGGGGGAATGACCCTGCTACTCTTGGCGAATCGTCCGAACGTTCGAACGTTGACCCACACACCAAAGACCTCATATGCCGTCTTGATACTGCACTCAACGGTGCTCTTGCCGAGGTGACGGTACTTCGCAACGAAAAGCTCCTGCTCCTCGAACGTCTTCGAGCCTACGAGGTAGATCAATCTACCGCTATCGATGCTCCACATCCTCAACCGATTGGTACTGGACGAGCCACGCGGCTCGGCCCCCTAGTTCTGGCACTGTGAATGGTCCGGAGTCTCTCATTGAAGATCCTGCCAACCAGCTAACTGGAAAAACCCCTGAGCCGCGAAATCCAAAGCCTGGACAGCTGGACCGACCGCGAACAAAACGACGGCCGGATGTTCAGCCCTCTTCTGCTGCCGAAACGGCACCGGATCGTGAGCAGAACAAACCTCGGAGGACAACGGCGCGAATCGGTACGGGATCAAGTCACTCTGTGATCTTGACTGTGCCGCGACCACCGAAGCCCAACCTCGTTTTCGTCAGCCGTGTGGCCACCGGTGTCTCAGCTGACTCTTTACTTGATCTTTGCCGAGCTATATCTCCTGAAGTTATCTCGGTCTCTAAACTCAAACCATCAGATGGTACATCCCCGAAGCACATCGCCTCCTTCGTCATCGAAGTCAGGCCTGAGAGCTTTCAGACCTTCTTGGATCCTTCGAAGTGGCCGGCTGGCTTACTCATCGATCGCTTTCGTGGCCGTTCGGTTTTGGCTGATCGTGTCGCCGACTCTGCCGTAAACACCTTGGCTCATTCTGGTAACCACCCCGTTAGTACTGACCGCGTCGCTGGCTCTTTGCTCAAAACTGTTTCCCATCCTACCGAAGCTTCTCCCACCATCCTGGAGGATGACCTCGCCGATCCTTCCACGGAGTCGGTTCCCCCGAGTGTCTCCCCGCATCCTCGGATACCACTGTGACCGAAACTCAAGCTTGACTAAACTCGAAGATAGTTAGGCTACTACACATCAACGCAAGATCTCTACGTGCCAACAATAAGTTCGACATCATCTCGGCTGAACTCAGTGCCTCATTCGACATTATATGCTGTTCTGAAACGTGGCTCCTCGCCGAGGAGGCGCCTTCGTATCAGTTAGATAATTTCTCACATTTTTTCCTGTGTAGGGCATCTGCTTATGGCGGGGTCTCTGTCTTCTACCGGAACACGTTGGAGGTGGTCGGCCGACGGGACCTTGTTCTTGAGCACGGTGCTATCCAGGCGATCTTGGTCAACTTCTTGGTGGGTGGCTCCAAGTTCAACCTCCTTGCAATTTACTCTCCGAACCTCTCCTACTCCTCCTCGCTTGCTGAATTCATAGTTTCTACTACCCAGGAAACTGCTACCCCTTTCATCATCGCTGGCGACCTTAATGTCGACCTCCTCTCAAATGCCAACTACGTTACAAGTTTCACACTCTCGCTCCACTCTGTCAACCTTACTGAGCTTCATCGCGCTGTTACTCGTCCTGCCTCTCGTACTTGTCTCGACCACTTCTGGGTCACTAATGATGGCTGGTGCTCCATTGGTGACTTCAGTGTGTTGGAGTGTCTAGATTTCTCGGATCACTATCCGATATCGTGCCGTCTTGATATCACGTGTCGTTCCTCTCAATGTCCTGATACCACTCGACGGCTCAGGGACTCTCCTCGGAGGATTTTCAGTGAGCACAACTACCAAAAATTCTTCATCTCTCTCCACCATACTGACTGGAGCCCGCTGTATGCTTCCACTGATGTGGATTCGGCACTATCTTTCTTCTCAGCAAATCTTTTCGCTATCTATGACGACTGCTTTCCTGTGGTTAAGGTGCGGGCGAGAAGCTTTGGGCGCTCCTCCTGGTACTCGTCCGATCTTGCCCGGCTAGCCGTGAGGTAGACGCTGCGCGAATGACTACTTCTCGGATAAATCTGACGTCCGTAAGCATGCCTACTACTCCCGACGTACGCTCTACCGACGACTGGTCAAACAGGCTAGACAGACCCATACTAGACGTCAACTGGCACGAGCTGGTTCTTCTCCGCGTAAACTTTGGAGACTCATCGGCGGCGCCATCGGCCGGAACAAGTCTGATTCTCACTCCCTTCTAGGCAATGGTCAGGCGTCTGACCTCTCTAGCGATCTACCTGACCGTATAGCTCGATTTTTCGCAACTATTGGCGCATCAACTTCTGCCCAGTGCCCCACGGTCAGCTCCAGTCATCCTCTTTTTCCTATTGCTCTTCATTGTTCCTCTTCGCCTCCTGGTTGTTTCTCTCTATGCTTCATTGACCCCTACCTCTCTCCACTCATTGCAAGGGTATAGCAGTTTCTTACAAGGGTGCCCTCACAGAGGTTCCCTCCAAAGTTATTTCCTCCTCTATAATGGCTCTGGCGGTCCTATCGCATTCATTTTCAACCTCTCTATAAGGCTCCAGGTATACCCGGCAGATTTCAAGAAAGCCTCAGTTATCCCCCTCTACAAGGGCAAGGGCAGCAGGTCTGACCCTTCAAACTTCCGGCCCATCAGCATCACTCCGTTCCTTTCAAAACTCTTGGAAAAGTGTATCCTGGCCCAAGTTCTCGTCTACATTCGTAGTATCGACTTCTTGTCAGCGCACCAGCACGGATTCCAAACTGCTCGTTCCACAACAACAGCCCTCTGTGACATCTCCCAGTTCATTTACGACGGCATAGACTCAAAGCATTTTGTTGTCGGAGTATTCCTGGACCTCGCAAAAGCCTTCGACAGCATAGATCACTCCGTTCTTCTCAAAATTCTTAGCAACATTGGCTTCGATACTCCAGCCCTCACTTGGTTCGCTTCTTATCTTGCTGGTCGATACCTTTCGGTTGCCTCTAATGGCCGCTCTTCGGCTCTTTTTCCGATGACCCATGGTGTCCCACAAGGCTCAGTGCTTGGGCCGCAAATCTTTTTAATTTACCTCAATTCTGTCCTTACCTTCGCAAACTCTCTTTCTCCAAGCCTGAGAGCAGTCTCATTTGCCGACGACACATCGATACTTTGCTGGGTTCGCCGTCGTGATGGACTCGACGAGGACTGTGCAGCTTTGAATAGCCACCTGTCCAGCATTCACTGCGTCCTCTCTATCCTTCGTCTTTCCGTAAATACTACTAAGACTAAGCTTCTCATCTTCCATAACCCTGGCAGTCCCCCGGTCGACTTCCCCCTATAACTCTTGACAACGCAGTGCTTTCGCGTGTCTACTCTGCAGCTTGTCTAGGAGTAACGCTCGACCCTACCCTCTCATGGTCAATTCATCTTGCTTCAGCCCGTAGCAAACAGAATTCCATCGTGTTCTGTCTGCATCGTCTGCGCAGGCTTGGCTTTCCTCGTTCGACTCTCATTCAAATTTTCAAGGTCCTCTTTCTCAGCAACCTCAACTATTGCATCGAGTTATGGGGCTCCGCCTCCTCTTCTCTTCTCAATGCAATGCAAGTATCTCAGAACAACGCGCTCCGAGCCGTTTTCGGCCTCCGACCGCGAGCGAGTGTGGCATGCATACGAGGAGAACTCAAAGTCTTGAGCGTCGTCCAATCCACTCGCTTCCACGTTTCTCTCTTGGCATTCAACTCCCGACTTGATTCTTTCCCTCACTATCTCACCAGCGCTCCGCGGCCCGTCAGGTTCCCCCGTCGCCAAAGCCCATGCGATCTCATTGTCCCGGTATATAACACAGCCTTCGCCATAAAGGCCCCAATGTTCCGTATGCCCTCAGTTTGGAACTCTTTGCCGAACGATATCAAAAATGTCGACTCTAGACCGCTATTTAAAAAGCTCCTACGAGCCTATCTACTCGGGCAAACAGCCCACTAGTCACACATACAGCCATAGCTTGTTCGTGATATTTTTTAATAAATATATTGATTGATTGAGTGTTCTTGACAATGTTCAATTTTATCCAATGGGTTCAAGTCCACGAGGTTTATCCAACTCCTGCGAGGGGGGCAGGTTTTGCGCTCGCGATGATGTTCTCGCGTTTCGGTGCGGGACTAGCCCCTTTCGTCAAAGACTTGACAGACCGGACATTTCGGAGTGTTCCCCTATTTATGTTCGTGATTTGCACGCTCGCGGACCTCCTCTTCATCCGACTGCTTCCAGAAACCCTGAATAAATCGTTGCCGGATACGATAGAAGATGCTGAACAGTTGGTGCAGCAAACTCGAGGCCCCAAGGGACAAAACCCCGAAAAATTTGGTATGGATGTCCATTGATAACAATAAATCTTTGAGGATAGTCCAGCAGAGGTGTCTTCAGACGATCGTTTATGGATTCTCATTGGAGTCTTTGTTCACGTATGCTTCACAAGTTCGATACTTCCGCCCGTAATACTTGAAGATTGACAAACAGGAGTTCTACTGACTCAGAGGAGGAAGGGCCTCGCACTCCAGCGGCAGAGACGATTCTTAATCAGGGCTAGCAATAGTTATGGCTTCAACGGGTGCGACGCTTCAACACTTGAAACCTGATTCTCGGCATTCGCCCGATTCCATCGAACGACGGAGGTGCCGAGTGATCGGAGTCATCGATCTTTTTGAAATCAACGATGAGGGTTTGATGTTGGTCCGGCTCAACGTTGGGCAAAATGCTGCTGTATCAAACGAGTGGTCGACTCCGCGAAGCATTCCAAGGAGGATTCATTCCAGCTCTGATGATCGTGCCTGCTACAGCGCGAGCTTATCCTGTAGTGAGGCTCAACATTCAACGCGCTGCGCTTCAACCATTCATCGGCACCAGGTGGAACCACGTTCGCAGTCCTGATCATGATTGATGGCCGTCAAAATTATGCCGCCCAAAGACTGGATTTTCATTGACGTTACGCATATGCTTTTCTATAGTTCCACCTGAATGTCCCTTCCTCACAAGCGAAGGCACAAGTCCAAATCTATCGGGGAATGGATGAGATCACTGCCACGAGAGCTTCCAAATCATGTAGTTGTGCGGGAGACTCTCGGTCGAATTTATTGGGTCTCCCCTGAATGATTCGAAATCACTGGTTCTTCATTTTGTTTTCCAGAATTTCTCTCGAAGAACCGTCTCCAACGTTTGTATCAGGAGACGTTGATCCTTCAAAGATTCCATCTCAGTCTTGTAAAGATGCCACAAGCATTCAACGCTCAGCATCTGCAATCGGGTGCGTGAAACGGAGTTGAACCATCCTCTATCGACGTTCGACGGGAGAGCAGTAGGAGGTCATATAGCCGCGAGAACGAAAGACAATCGTACTATGCTTAGAAGTGGGAGATGGAATACCTCTTCAGCAGCACTTGTATACAACAGACTGGGGAAGTTATGGGACAGCACTTGATAATCTATTTCTTGCCACTCATAGTTACTCGAGACGTGGGAGGGGACCGACGTTTCAATAGAGTCCGATGTATAGTTTTGGCCTGAAGAAGAATTGTGATGAAACACTCCGATGAGATTTTAGTCACTTGCGCCCTAGAATCATATAGTAGGGTTTCTTATCAGATTAGCGGACATTCACTTTCTGTCACAGTTTCAGTGGAAGTTGGCTTTGAAAACGAATAATGTTTCGCCGGCGGTTTGAACTTCCCCATCTCCCTGTATAATACTCGAATCCCGGCGTGCGAAACTTCGTTGTACTCGCGTCTCAAGAAAACACAGTGTAGTCCTGCTGCTAGACATACATACAGGAAAGAACTAATTCAATTCCAATTCACATAGCTTGGAGCGAAATCCCGAAAAACTGCGTGACTCTTGGACTGTTTCCCCAAGTCGGAATGCGCGCGTTCCCGTAAAGCGTTGAGAAGGGGACAATGAACGTCTCTCCTGGCTGACATGAACAGAATTTATTTCTCTCTTAAACATTCTCCTCAACCAGCTGAATCATCTGTGGAAGTTTCTTTGCATCCAAGATGAGTACCTGCAACAATATGGAGGAGAAAAGTTTTTAAAACGCAAACTCGGGCAACTCAAGATCATTGAATTTCGCCAAGGTATGAAAATGAGATTTCGCGCGAATCACAGACCTGACGAACTTGCTTCAACTCCTCGTCGCCCTCTTTCCACTTTCCGGCGATCGCTGTGTCAGCATCGCTCTGCGGCACCTGTGGAGCATTATGAAATTTTATGACCTCGCGTGAATAATGAAATCATCATAATTGACAGGGTCGGATCCGCTGACGAACGACAAACCTCGTAAGAGAACTTGAAATCCGCGAGATCTACGAAAAGTTCCTCCTCTCCGTTGGCGTACAGTATATTGTCCGCTCCCTTGTACTGCTTACAGATCAACACGAGATGAGTGAAATCGAAAGTCTTGTTCGATTTCGGCATCTGCGGAAGGAGAGCAAAGAATCGTAGCTCGAGTGACATGATCCGACCTCAAAGGCCGAATACCCTACGGAAGCTCATCACATGAGGGGTGTCCCCGATGTCGATTTCGAGGCGCTTCTCCCATCCGATTCTGACCTTTTTCCAATCGTCATTGATGCTTTTTAGTAGCGGAACGGCTATTCTCGGCGGGATGTTGACGAATCTCTCCGAGAGCAGGAATCCCACCTTCCCGGCGGTGAAGATGTCTTCCAGTTTGGATCGAACAGGTCCTTTCTAGATCGAAAAACAATTGGATGAATCAAGGCGGTGCTCGGAACATCGCCGGTTGCGGTATGTATACCAGAGGCTGGTCGCTAGAGAGAATACGTCACGACTGTTTTCATTCTCCGAGAGGGGTTGGTAACAGACTACTCACATCTCCGGCCTGTTCGAGGAGGAACTTCTTGACACCTTTCACTCCTTCCCGATCGGAATCTAACGGCAACAGACCTCCCACACCAAAAACATCGCCCTCGTCATTCAACTCATCGTCATCATCATCGTCCTCCATATCTTCATCGGATTGTCGCAGCACGACTGACAGTTTGTTGAGTTCAATGAGGTGATTCGCCAAATCGGAGACATTGATGTGAGCATTTCTGAACACCTGGTCAGAAACAATTTATCAGTACTCCAGCACTCAACTGGTGGCAGGGTTCAGGCTTCGAAAATATCTCCACTCAGAAACCGGGAATTTGAGATCATTTGAGGTCTTGCCCATAAGATCAAACTAACTTGGAGAAGCAATTTCTTAATCCCATGGAAGTCCGAATCGTCCGGCGGGAAAGCGTCGAAGTCTACTGTCACGACTGCATTCAACATATCGTCATCTTCTCCAGCCGACGATGACTCGTCTCCAGAATCTCCGTCTTCCTCCGAATTGTCCATATCCTCTTCTGAAATGTGTTCAAACCTTCAGAATCCATGCTCAATGAGTTAGATCATTGCCAGAAAATTTGAATAGCTTCAACAACCCGTTTGCGGAATCGCACTCGTTGACAGGGATCTTACCATCGACGGGTTCTGCTTCAACCACTTTATCTTCGCGCCTTGACTTCTTGGGATGAGCCATATCTGCATCAGTTGGAAACAGAGAATCTGACTCTTAATGACCTGGACGGAAGAGTTTCTAATAATGATGGAAAAGACCTCCCGCCTCTTGTGCTGTGTCCTAGGACAGCAAAACCTAGCACGAGGAGCGGTTGGTCTCCCAGGAATGCACTTTTGACAAATAGAACGCCGAAGGCCAATTGTTATTCGAACTCTGGAAATCAAGGAATGGTCTCTCACCTTATTTCACGGGTCTGGCGCAGATGAAGTTGTCTACTGTTTCACGCAGCGCTCCGTTACCGTTCTCCAGCAGTGGAAAACCGAAGAGCTTCCACTGAAAACACTACCTGAGCCGAGAGCTCTGAATTGACAAGTTTGGGCACAGTATTTGGCAAACAGCCTCGCTTTCAGCGCACGTTCTATCACCGCCGACAACACGTGAAACTTGGTGGAGAGGGCCAGACTTCAAACATGGGGAATCGCGGGCTTTGGACGCTGCGTTACACGAGATCGCCGACTTCGAATAACCCATGCGCCCTTCTGAGGGATTCATTGATGAGTTCACAGAGAGGAGTATGACGCATCGATCTCAACGGGCCGGGTACGTTGGTTCGAGTTGGAATTCATGCGAATACTGAAGAGATATTTCGTCCCTGCTTTCTCAGAACGACAGAAGCTCAGAGATGGGACGGAGAGCGGAAAGTCGCCGTCATCTGCGAGCCGATTTCTGTTGACTCGTTCGATGCAAACCCGAAGTCATGAAACGGGAAAACTCGTGAAAATCGGCAGCAAAAGTAATTCCGATCCTGATCGAATGATTCACAGCGCCATCTGGTGTATGCTCATGGAAACTAACAACACAACAAACGAGCATTGGCGGATGGGTAGCTGCTGCTGCTGCCAACAACAGCACCCACGAGAACAGCTGACAGACCCACACCGGATAAAGAGAGTCGTCGCTTTTCATTGCCGACACTTGCTCTTGGAACGGACTCCGTAGCCCTTCGTGTAGTGTCGTGTTCTGAGTGCTCATCGAATTCACCGGCTCAGTGGAGTGACTCTCTCAAGCCGTAACCCGGTGCACTTCAAGTGTTCTTCTGAGTTGTTACCCTGGAAATCTCTCGCTATCAACCATGTCAGACGGACCTGTCGAAGTGCGGCTCTACATCTACGACCTTTCGAGAGGGATGGCCAAAGCTCTCAGCCCCATGTTTCTGGGTAATGCCAGATCTTCAGAAATTAGTAATGAGTTAAGCTTGGATCGGGATAGTTTTACACCGGGGTTACCATGAGTACTGACTTAGGAGGCGAATGATGTTTGCGCCGAAACATCCCGTCGATTCCCCAACTGCTGTCGCCACAGTTGTCATCGGACAATTTTGTGGGACTGCCATCCGAAGATTTGAGGGAAGAATTTGCTGTATCATCGCTCCCGGCAGACGGCTTCCCGCTTCATGACGTCACATTGTCAGCAGAGCACTCGCTCGCGGTGAAACCGACTCATTATGGCGCGTGACAGCGCTCTTCCAGAAGCTTCTGTTAAATCCGGAAAAGATCGGTTTTCGGATCCTCGGCTAAGTTTCGAGTGATACCTTCATGGTGATTCCCTCATTCCCAGGGACTTCGTCATGAAACGAGCCGATCGAACCCAATGTTTTCAGGAGCAGGATCGCCTGGAGCTGATCAGCTCTGCATCAGATTTTCGGGAACTGATGCTCTCCGAACCGGGTTACGGAAAAGCTCGATGTTCTAGAACCGTAGGAATCCGAATACTGTGGGTGGCGAGAGTTATGTTTCGGCTTAAGGCAACGAGCAAACTGTCTTAGACTATTCTTAGACTTAACTCGGGTTGACGCTCTTCAAGCCTCCCACAAAACTGACACGGGTCCACATATCGAAGAGTTCCAGTTGTGATGGGTTACAGAATATATCCGAAGCACCTGCCGATTCCCATACTCCAGAAAACGATTGGAGCCTCAGACAGAGATACGCTGAATTTCATTCATAGAGAGTCGACGCTCACTGTCGCTCTTGGAGCGACCGGCTTGGGGCGCGGTGGGCCTTGATGGCTCGAGAACTTTCGCGAAGGCTTCGACTGGTTCATGGGGGGAGGTGGCATGAAGATCATATGAATCCTCGAATGTTCTCGAGGCACGGTTAATATTTCCGTTATCGTTTGTGTTTCAGAATTTTTCCCTGACGGTAAACAGGAGCTTCTAGCAGTGGTGCCGGTATCATGCGTGTATTGTTTTCTGATTCGTAGAGAACTAACCCAATCAATTGGTTCGATGAGCGGTTAATTAGTCGCGAATAATATCCATGGGAGGCTTCGCTTTTCAAACTTCTCCGAGAGGGCTGCAGTTTGATGTGCCAAGAGACTAGGAATTTTTCTTTCGGACTCCTTCCGGAACCTAGGAGCCGAGATTGGGATAATTCCCGACATATGGTCGGTGCTTCGTGTGACACTACCAAGAGAGCTTTTCGTGAGCAACATGAACCTTCGAATCTGGGATTCAGGGATTTCAGTTCCTGAATTTAGCTGCGCTCCCGGGGAAACGCGTGGTTATTGACGGGAGATTCATTGAGTAATGCTCATCAGCCGAATGATGTTTCAGGGAAAGAAATTCCGGCAATATGGCACACATCAATCGTTGCGTTCGGAAGGTCAGTACATCGCGTTCGGGCGTCAGCCAATATTCACAGCTGAGTCTCGCAACCCCTTCGATCCGTCGCAAAATAACCTCGGTTTACCTTTCGCAGAGAATACTTTTATGGAGGGCAGGGTATAGAGTCTTGCGCTCCAGGAGACACGATTCTGGGGGAACCCATGCAGATAATGCCTCTCGGCAAATCGGAAGTACCTTATGCGCTCTTCCTCGAATACGTTTTTGAGCTCGGCGAATCGACTTTCCACGTAAGTTCTCATAGGCCGCCCGTAGTCTCAGCTCCGTCTACTTCCCGATCCCCGGTGTCTTCAATTTGTCAACCTGATAGAGACCTTGAGGTCATCCGGAAAATTTCGAGCGGACATGACACTTTTCAGGGCATGAAATATGATTTGTTCAAACACAATTGCAACACGTTCAGCCACGAACTGTCGCAGTTTCTAACCGGACGAGGCATTCCCGATGAGATTCTGAAACTCCCTGACGAAGTCCTCAACACGTAAGTAAGCTCATGGAGAGATAATCGACCACATGGGTAGTTCGTTACATGCTGAAGGGTTAGGTTCTAAATTCGCGAGAATAGTTCGTTTTCGGAAACGACACGTACAACCTAGAGGACTATGTAACTCTCGGCCGTGGCGTCATAGCCGCAGGCCACGAACCTGAACGATGACTAGACCATTGGCTGCGGCACGGCTGAGAGAGAACACTTTCTCGACTGCCCGGCCGGTCTCAGACGCCGAATGAGGAAATTGGTTAAAAGCTTTTCTCTAAGGGGAAGCAACTCCAAATAGGTTCTTACTCTAGCAGTTTTGTATCTTCGTGCGGAGAACGCTATAGTCCTGAGACAGAATTCGGTGAAAGTTTTGGTGATCATTGTTTTCCCCGGATTACAGTCCTTTCGGTGCGAGAATAGCTGAGCTGCTTGGTGGCCAGGTTTCACTGCGAAGCGAAAACGCGAGAGGAATATCCTTCGGTGAGAACGCGCAACAGAATCTCCGGCGGAGAGAAGGTTCACCTGAAAGACAGGTAGGAAATCCCGATCCGGAGAGCGACTCTTCGAGTTCTTCGGACCGTGTCCTAGATACAAGTTCCAATCAGGTAAAAGTTGCTTTGGCTCGAATCTTCCGGCTCGTAATCTTGTCTCTTGGAGTCCATGTTCGCTCTGCGCCCCGACTTCCGCCTCCCTCGTCAAACTCTGAATCTGCGTAAAAAATCAGTCATCTTCATAAACATGCGAGGGAATCAAGCCGGGTTCTCTGCTCGGCCGGCCTAGTAGAGGCCCCTTAGCCGGTTTTGGGCATCGCTCGTGTTTTTCGTGGACAACGTCGCTGCCACATAGGTACTTATTTGGGTCTATGAGAACGCGATGAGGAACGGCCGATTTCATACTTTCTTGAAATCACGCCTTCCCGAACCGAGAGAGTTGGACAATCAGAGGAATCGCCATCGCGTGAATAATCATTCAGATATGATTCTATAAATTCTCAAAATTCTCTTGGCAGGCCATCGATCCGATCAGCAGACCACAGCTCCCGAATCGGAGGGTAAGTCAAAGCTTTGATCCATGATTCAACGAATTCGCTTTGATATTGTGGTCAGCGCGCACACACAGATTTCACCCCCGCACATGCCTCAAAACTTGCCCGAACCTCACAGATGAGTGACACGGTTGAAAACCCGGGCCGAGAAAGTGAGTCCCCGGAAAACCGAGTCCCGATAACTCCGAGGAAAACGAGACGATACGAAGACCCGGCCATTTGTTTCGAACCCATCGATGTAAGTTGATCCCTCGGAGCAGCTCGTCATCGCTGACTCGTCGGCATAGCTCCCGATTTGGAAGAGTGATTGCCCCTTTTCATGGAAAGTATAAATATGTTTTTGGGGAGCATATGACGGACCGATAATGCCATATTTTCATCTTAGGGAACCTCGGCGCTGCAAGTTGTTGAAGAGCGGTTGCAAGGGAAACTTTCGGAAGAAGACTCATCTTGTCTTCGGGAATTCGCCGAGTACATCAACACAGATTGCGGCTCCTGGTCGCTAGGTGGACCCCATCTCGATCTTCTCGGTGAGTGACTATGTCTCTTCATTGATGGGCTCACGTGCTCGTGATGTCGAGCTGTTTCACCTGATCTCGGAGGTCTTAACGGCATTACATCGTTTGTCTACTCGTGCAGGTGTTCTCTTGGCTGAGAACCAAGAACCTAAGATTCGACTCGCCACGATTCAATTCCTCTCAGCGTGTGCTCTGAAAGAGGACTTCATCCTGTTCTTACATCAGGATCGTAAGGTTCGTCCGGTTCCAACTATGAATCGACATAACGGAAGTTGCTTCCCGAAGAGGATGGGCACACTGATCATCATGGTTCTTCCTCTTCCAGAACCATGCCATCTTGAATTACGTTTATAAGATCGAAAAACTTCCCGCCGACGAGCAAGATGCCATAATGATTCTGGTAATTTTTCTCACTTCAACTTGTTTTCGTCCTTCCAATCTATCCCATTTACTCCTTCGCCGGGTCCGGCTCAAGCTGATGCGTAAGCGTCGTGTCTTCCAGATGTGTAATTTCTGTAAGCACAACTCGTCGTTTGACTGGCTGATGTACATTTCGGAATGGCCCTCAGACGATGGGACACCAGGTTGTTGCAACAACTGCAAGGTTCGCGTGCCTTTGTACAGATTTCATTTCTAGTGATATCTTTATCCCTGTGTGTATGTTCTTGAAACTACATTCTCCCGAAAAAAATGAGATGCTCAAATCTGTATCTCATACAGGTGACCACTCGTGCCGTTGTGCACACCCTACTGTGTGACCGAAAAGAGACTCAAGAGAAGGCAGCTGCACTTATGTACAACCTCGCTCTCAAAGAGGCAAGTTGAACTTGAAACTCGCCGATCTGCGTTTATTCCCGTTATAAGACAGCCGTAACATCGCTACAATTATTCTACAGCTCTTCGATGATCAAGCGACGGAATTCGCAACCGCACTTCTTCAATACCTACACTCTGATTTGAGTGAAGAAGCATCTTGGAGAGCTCTTGTGGCCCTCTTCCGGTTCTGTCAAATAAGTTACAATGATGTAAGTACGTTCTCCTGAGAACTCCGGCAGTCAGCTCCGTCTGCTATACCATCAAAATCCTGCAAAGATCTGTGCCGTGATGCAATCGAAATCAATGAATCATCTCTATTTCTCTCCTCAGGTTCCTGCGCTTTGCAGCATGTTAGGGCCGGATCTGCAGAAATTCACGAAGATGTCGAAGCGGGTTGATGCTGCACTCAAAGATCTTCGTGACAAAATCGCCAACCCGGGAGGAGCCGTTATTTGAATGCCAGCATTGCTAGTTCCCATTCGGAATGCTTCGCTAGCCATACTCGCGGAGAATGACAACATACGATGTCCTATTTTTTGTGATCCTGTTTTGAATTGGACTTTTTAAGAGCGGATCTCGAATGAAAACAACAGCGCAGCCGAGTGATCAATCCAACGGAGAACGCCGGAGGAGAAGAAATCACTACGATTTGACAAAAGTATATTCTACTAATAAAATTTACGGAGTTGACTGGAAACTAGTTCTGACATTGTTGAGCAGTGCACCACATATAAATTAAGATCAGTGCGTTCTAGTCTGAACCTCACGAACCAAAGAATAACTAAACTCAACTTTGAGATACCTATGAACAATTCATTCCACCTGGTATTCCTATAACTATATATATATATATATATATATGAATAATCACTCGGAGCACTTCTGAATTTTGATTTTCGAACTCTGTGTGTCCTTGAGAAGCTGTTCAACATCATCAATGGTGTCCGGTAGCTTTCTATCCAAGGTTTCGGGCAACTTTGTTACACAAAATACGCCGATTGCCGTGAGGGTTACGAAAGTTACACATATAACCGACTCGTGAGTCCAATCTCCGAAATCCTTCAGGAACGGTGCCATCATAGCCGCCGTCCGAGAGAACATCATGGTCACGGCGAAGCCGACACTGCGCGCAGGAGTTGGGTTGATTTCGTGAACGTTTGTCCACATTACGAACCCGTGCACGTAAACGAAGAATCGAACTATGAAGCTGCCGATGACCTTCGTCCATTTATATTCTTCATCCAAGAAGAACACCGCGGTGAATATCACCGCTGCGGTGCCGAAGTTGTAGAACTGTGACTCACGTCGGCGACATTTGCGTAGGAGATACATTCCCACGAAAGCGGATGGAAATTCTGCGAGAGTCGAGATGGCGAAATTAAGATACGGATTCCCGGGCAACCTGTGTGCGTTGAGCGCAATGTAGTAGGTGACAAAGGAATGACAGAACCAAAGAGTTCCCAAGTACAGAATGTTGCGCCTCAGTATCGGGACCCTTATTAGATCCAGGTAGCCGAGATTCGTACTTTTCATTGCGTTTTCGCTTTCGGCGCGAATCGCTAGTTTAGCCATCACGTCCTTCATGTTGGGGATGGTTCGTTTGTTCCGTTTCAAGATGCGTAGGATACTTTCTTCCGCTTCCTCGAGACGATGTTTCGCTAGCAGCCATTTCGGAGATTCTTCAATCACCGCCAGATAAGGTATCACAACAAAACCCGTCAGCCCGGTGGCTAACTGCATGTAACGGAAGTTTTTCAGATAGTAAGAGAGAAGTGGAATGAACAGCAGCGGGATAGAGTAGCCCATTCCGAAGCCTACGTTCATGTAGATTCGATCTTTCTCCGGCATGACTTCCATGAACAGAGCCGTCGTAGCGACCGTTATCCCTGATGCCGAGGACGACATGAAGAAGCGGAGAAGATTGAAGATGAGAAAGTTTTCGACGAATACAGCTGAAAGCCCCGTCAGGAGAAGTAGGCATATGCCAGTGATGAAAGCAACTCTTCGGCCATAGCGATCAGAGATCTTCGCGAAGATGATCACTCCCAGAAAAGAGCCCCCCATGACGACGGTTTGCATTGCAGATCGCTTCCACGAGTCTCCGCAAACCAGATTCCATTCGGATGTGGCGGTCTCTCCGTAGTCTGTCTTGTTGTATGACCAACCATGACTGCATGGAACCGTGGAGTTTGTGTCAAGGCCAGTTTCAGTGGACCATCGGTACATGAGGCATTCAACGGCTGTACCTTTCGGTGTTTTTGGAACTCCGTTATCTTTCCACCAAGAGGCATCTATCGTCTCATTAGGAGGAGCGCACCAATGAGGAACATCAGCTGCCATGAGAGGAGACATCATATTCGTCCACGCCATGGGGTACGCGCGAGTGCATGCGAGAAGTAAGATGATACCTTCAAATAAAAGTCGCTTTAGGTTGATAATAGTATCTTTATGGACATAACTGGGCATTGCTGAAACTACTGAGCTTGCGACACCTCTACATAATCCGTTCCGGCTTCTCGAAGACCGGCTGGATTTGGGTGCGACGCCTCGCGTTTTGAACTCCGAAATAGGATGTCTGATGGGCGTTTCCAGCCCTGGGCGTCGATCGAGTTCCGGAACTGTCGGGAATTCTCGAAATCCGACTTTCAGATCTCAAGGAAGAGTCAAGCAAGGGCACGGAAAGACTCCAAATGTTCCAAATGATAACGATAATAATGATGACAATATATAAGCCCATGTTGGTGGATGTGTTCTGTATGTGGTGATGGCGTTTCGGTTCGCGCGCATAAAGACGTCATCACAGTAGAAATATCTCAAATTCGACGGTTCGAAGACTGTCGCGTTTCATCGGAAACGGGATGAGCGACACTTGATACATACATATCTACTACCAGCTGACTGTAGAAATCAGAAGTTTTCGATCATGACGGTGCTGACAGACGAGGCTAACAGACTCAAACTTTTGAATGTGGTTTTGCCACTGCACAGCATAGCGTGAGGTTGGATTTCTCGGACCCTGATTCTTTCAACAGCTCATAACTTTCCCTGTCGTCAGCTTTGAGACTCAAGATGTTTTCGCCTCGGCTCATTTCACTCAACAGGCCCTCTCCGAGGAAGGGTGTCCATGCACTGTGACTTCTTCCTCGGTGTCGATTATCTGACTTTCTCCATTCTGAAGTGTTCTCTGTCACGCGAGATTTCCGAATAAACACTGCATGCATCCGCAAACTCTGATCATACTCACAATGGTAGGTGCCGAAGCCACCAATCACGTCGATGACATCCATGCCATCCTCCATCCTGGTGCGGCGTGAAGTACGAGTACACAATGAGTCCAACGGCGGTCACCACGATGAAACGTACTGTTAGGATCTCTCGTCTCGGTAGCTACGATTCGAAACGACCGCCCACGGCATGCCACCAGAGGGCGCTCAGAAAACACGGTTGACAGATATCGGCTTACACAGTGAGAACAGGAGAATCGGAGCGAGAGAGAGAGAACCGGGACCCGAAGGACTGAATCCGGAGTGAGAGATGGAGCAACTCCGCAGCGGCGCGCTTTTCTCTACCGTGATCCCCACTACAATCACACAACGCCTCATATATAGAACTCGAGAACGGTTTTTCGCGAAAACAAGCCGAAGTAAGTATAACCCTTCAAGTTGCGGCTTGTTTGAAGAGAAATGGCTGGTCTCAGCCTACATACTCGTCCATCTTTTTACGACTTTCAAAGATAGAAACCGGTAGAGTCATGTCTAAGCGCCTGTCGGTACACTTAAGAGTGAGAGCAAAAGCCGCGCTAAACGTTGTTGTATGGAACAGTCGTTTCACCGCGCAGTGCGATCGTTTCTAATGATCAAAGATCCGAGGAACTAGGAACGAGGCAATGACTTCTACCGGCGAAGACGGATGTAAACAGCGCTGAATCAAGTCCGCAGGTCACAATGGCGCGGGCTCGTTCTCATCTTTTGGGTCGAGCAGCAACCCGCTTTCGCCTCGAGATCAACGAGGAGTCGCTTCAAGAACCTGAGTCCGAGCGAGCCACTGCTCGATAGCAACGACTTCCCGATGTAAAGCGCTCAAGATCTCGGACCACAAGACTGATGGTTTTTTCTAGTTTCCGCAAGCAGAAGCAGAGCAATCAACAGAAACGTACGTTTTCGATTGAGGAAGACTCGCACGAACAAGCCGCATTCTATTTCAGTGACTTCACCCGGCTTCTCACAGCATTCTTGAACCGTCCGTCTCTCAACTGCCTGCGCTCAGTAGCACGTTCGGACAGGATATCGGGAAACTAACAAATATGTCAAAAGCGGTCGATGCAGCCCTCGAATACCTCGCAACTGAAACGTTAACCCTGAGGCAGCACTTATAAAAAAGGCAGTTCGGAGACGATGAGAGCCTAGAATCCCCTGGAGCTGAAGGATTCTTGCCGCCGAAAATTTTTCCCCGAGTATCAGTGACCGACGTTGATGCAGGAACCCTGAGTCAAAACATTGCGTATGTTGCCATAGTCTCGAGAGAGTGCTCTCTCGGCAAAGTAGCACCGTCGCTCGGCAGATAGCGGTCACATCAGCTCTAGGTGGAATCAGGTAGACAATCTGAATCGTGGAACATTGTTTCCAACTGTGGAATCTTTCGGGAAGCTTAATCGATGCATTCCATTCTCGGCAGACTTGAGACCCTCAGTGGAGCGACCGGAAGGCAGCGCCGCGGTCCCACGGATCACGAATGACGGATGAGAATTCGGTCCTGTCTATACGGCCGAGTGATTGCATATTCGCGTTGAGCCTTTAGAATCAATGTAGAGGCCGATGATCACTCAATCAGGAGACTTCGTTCGAACTGGCGATACGGAATGCGTGCCCTCTTACAGTCCGAATAATTTTCTCCTGAGCGAGCGTTCGTGGAGATCGCATCTTGAGCGCTCATGAAATGTCCCTGGATAAATCCCGACAAAAGGCGGTGCGGTGATCACCACGGAGCATTCGAATGGATCTCACAGTGAATACAATAAACTAAAATAGATCGTTCCGTGGACGTATTGAATGTCTTCTAGACTCATGGAGACACCGCATCCGCCGGCTCGTGTTTGAATGTTCTTCGCACTTAGCATATCGACCACGTGGGAGGATCGAAACTGACGTTGAACCAATGTGATCTGGGCTACAATAATAAGAAGCATGCTTCGCACGAAGGCCGACTGTTTATTTTATGGTCGAGATCTCGTTTTCCATTCGAAATGTGGTTTCTATTGGACGATCGAAACCCGCGCGTTGTACGCCGACCTCTTTGCTTTGTGATCGGACGAATACGTTAGCAAGAGTTCAACGAGAACCAGTCGAGCGTTCTGGCGAGCAGGCAACGTTTCAAGCTTTGCTCTAGAGCTATTTGAACCTAGAGTTCGTTTAGCTGCAACACCAAGGTATCGGCGGTCTCGGAATGATAGATTTCTGGCGGTCGGTAGCAGGCAGTTTTTCTTCCATGATTTTTCCCACGCCCATCCTAGCTCGCGGACCGGGCCAAGCGAATCGAATTGCAGAGTTGTTTGTCACACTCGTGCCGAGAGATTATTTTCCACAGAGAGATATTTGTAGATTCAGATTTTTTTTTATACAGAGACAATATGGAAGGCGAATTGAGCCACCTAGAGAAGTTTCGTTCAGCACTCTTTATGGGCTGAAAGCGAAGAGCGAAAATCCGACCACCGAAGAGGGCTCTTGTGCCAGTTCTAAATCTTTTTCCCTGATCCTGCGGCCTCCAGGCTGAGAATCTATCTCCTCGTCGCGCCTCAGTTCCATTTCTGCGTCAGATGAGCCTCGAAGTTGGAAGCGAGCAGGTCTACCGTCACCGAAGTCGCAATCGACAATGACTCTCTAGGACGATCTTGGATGCCTGGATCGAAAGCGATCGCCGTATCCTCAAGCTTGGCAGCGATATGCTTCGGGTTCGGACTGACCATGGTTTTGAAGCAGCCACGTACGGCGCTCCCAGTTGAACAGTTGCATCAACACGATGAGCAGTTGCATTGACACGACGATCTCGCGCTACGCGCTTGTGCGTGAAGTATCGAAGCTGAAAGGGGAGCAACCGTACGGGCATGAGCGGATACAACGTATTTCCCCTCTTTTGACTTTGACACCCCTGGTCTAAGGTGACCCGTCCCTCCGACGGGACCCTCTATTGCAGTGAAAACGGTGAGTCATGCCGTCCGTAGGCTAAAGTTGGGCGGATCCCATGACAACATAGTGACCCTGACTGCGCTTCCCCATGCGGAGGCTAGTCCGAGGGAGTTTGAGCTCTGTGTATTTCCGACGAGCACGGTGATACCAGCATGGATCGTTACTCAAATGCTGCCGGAAGTAGATGCCATTTGAAAGTTCCGTTGCTATCCCTATTTATGATTACATGAAAGACCAGGTTCAATCGTATACTGGTACGTGCGACATTCTGCGGGTGTATCCGAGGAACATTTGGGGCTTCTCAAGCTGGGCGTATCCATGGTCAGTCTTGAAGAAGTAAAGTTATGACAGACATCGGCGTGCATGAGTGACGACATTACCTTCGTCCGTGTCGGACACGCTGGCGTGCGCACGGGGAGAGCGACGATGGTCTCCAATGAAGCCGATCTGAAGTCAACATGAACGAGGTCTTGAAATGAGCTCATTCAGAAACGACAGGAAACTATCATGAGGAGAGCTGTAAATTTTGATGGCTGGATCATGAGTGAACTCATACAAACCATGGTAGATGCGATAACGGCCGATAATTCGAATAATATCGCTGGCACGGTCAGTCCCGAGTCAGCGCTGGAGTAATTCAGGGGCTGATCAAGTTCTAGGAACAGAATTCAGAACCTAAGTGAGAGAGGCACTGGGACAGTTGCGACGGAGTTCACTATCTCTTTTTTGCGGAACTTAATGAATAAGTCCCGGCGCTCGATGACAATCGTAAAACGGCCGAGCGACCCGAGCGGACATGTCTTTCTGGTCCCGTTTTGGACGGAACCTCACACAGAACACGATGGCCGATCGTAATCCAGTCGAAATATCGCTCGCTAGCCCGAGTTTGAGTAGATATGTGAAGTGTCGCCTTTCTTCTAGTCGGATCGGATCTTGGATGAAAATACTCGTGCAGCTTATCATGATCGATACGACGGAGAGCGATCTGAAGGAGAGAAAACAACCACAGTGTGACAAAAATATATTCTGCTGGTAAAAGAGGTGAATCGATACTGGCTCGAAAAGCTTCGGGAAGTGTGCCACTCACTGCCTCCTCTGAGGTGCTTCTAAGGTGCAGTCCGAACCCTTCGAACCGACAGATACTTGAACCTAATCGTGTGATCCCTTTGAACAATTCAGTCGACCTTGTAATCCTATCACTCAACAAGAATGACTACGCGGGACATTTTTGAATTTTAATCTTTGCGGTTCGCGTGTCCTTGAGGAGTTGCTCAACATCATCGATCGTGTCCGGTAGCTTCCTATCTAGGGTTTCGGGCAACTTCGTGATACAGAACACGCCGACAGCGGAAACAACTACGAAAGTTACACAAATAAGTGATTCGTGAGTCAAGTCCCCAAAATCCTTCAGGAACGGTGCTATCATCGCCGCCGTCCTGGAGAACATCATGCTCACGGCGAAACCGACACTGCGCGCGGGAGTCGGGTTGATCTCGTGCACATGCGTCCACATTACCACCGCGTGAACGTAGACGAAAAATCGAACAATGAAGCTGCCAATTACCTTTGTCCATCCATATTGTTCATCCAAGAAGAACACTGCAGCGAATATCACCGCTGCAATTCCGAAGTTATAGTACTGCGACTCACGACGGCGACACTTTCGAACGAGATACATTCCGACGAAAGCGGACGGGAATTCTGCGAGAGTCGAGATGGCAAAATTGACATGCGGATTGCCGGGCAGCCTGTGCGCGTTGAGTGCGACATAGTAGGAGACGAACGAGTGACAAAACCAGACGGTTCCCAGGTACAGAATGTTGCGCCTCAATATCGAAACCCTCAAGAGGTCAAGGTAACCGAGATTCGTACTCCTCACAGCGTCCTCGCTCTCCGCGCGAACGGCAAGTTTGGCCATCTCTTCCTTCATGTTGGGAATGGTTCGTTTGTTCCGTTTCAAGATGCGCAGGATGCTCTCTTCAGCTTCCTGAAGACGATGTTTCGCTAAAAGCCATTTCGGAGATTCTTCAATGACAGCAAGATAGGGAATCACAACGAAACCCGTCAGTCCAGTCGCCAATTGCATGTATCGGAAGTTTTTCAAATAGTAAGAGAGGAGCGGAATGAACATCAACGGAACCGAATAGCCTATCCCGAACCCCACAGTCATGAAGATTCTGTCTTTCTCAGGCATTATCTCCATGAGCAGTGCTGTCGTAGCAACCGTTATGCCCGATGCGGAGGACGACATGAAGAACCGCAGAAGATTGAAGACGAAGAAGTCTTCGACAAACACTGCTGAAAGCCCCGTCGTCAGAAGAAGACAGACGCCGGTGATGAATGCAACTCTCCGGCCAAAGCGATCGGATATCTTCGCAAAGATGACGACACCCAAGAAAGAACCCGCCATGACGTTGGTATGCATTGCGGATTGCCACCAGGAGTCTCCGCACACCAGATTCCACTCGGAGGTGGCTGTCTCTCCGTAGTCCTCCTTGTTGTATGACCATCCATTGCTGCATGGAACCGTAGAGTTTGAGTCAAGGCCAGTTTCGCTGGACCACCGGTACATGAGGCACTCTACGGCTGTGCCTTTAGACGTTTGTGGTACTCCGTTCTTTTTCCACCATTCGGCATCTATAGTCTCGTTTGGAGGAGCACACCAATGGGGGACATCTGCAGCCATAAGAGGAGACATCATATTCGACCACGCCATGGGATACGCGCGAGTGCATGCGAGAAGTAAGATGATACCTTCAAATAAAAGTCATTCCAGGTTGATAAAAATATATTTATAGACACGGCCAAGTGAACTAGTGAAGCAACCAAGCTCGCAATTCTTTCGCATACTCCGTTCAAGCTTTCGACCGGCACCGTTTGAGCTTTCAGTAAGAAGATTGCCGTCACGAACTTCGAAACTGAATATTAGCTGTAGGGCTTATGGCTTCCTCGGGTTCCTAGATCGTCGAAAACCCTAAGAACTCATCTTGTGAGATTCGGAAGAAGAGCCAGCATACAATTCGAAAGAATGATCCGGGAAAAGTTTCCATAGTCGGCAAGCTCGTATCGAAGTACGTTCTTTCGTTGGTAAAGATCGATCATTTTTAGATTCCCTCGAACCCGAGGTTTCGATGTCTGCGACATCACAGCACAAACAAGACGAGCCATACCTAATATTCGAATCAATTGCAACGGAAATCGGAAATTCACCGATCAGGCATGTAGCTCGATTCCGAACTCTAATCATACTCACAATGGTAGGTGCCGAAGCTACCTATAACGTGGATGACATCAGTGCCGTCCTCCATGCTGACACCACGCGAGGTACTAGTGAACGGCTAGTCCAACTGCATGAAGCACCATGTAATGTACTGTTAGGTTCTCTCGTTTCGAGTGTGACGATTCGAAACGACCGCCCACTGCATGCCACCAGAGGGCGCGCAGAAAACATGGTTGACAGATTAGCTTCCATCAGGGGCGCCCGAGCTATCGTAGGCTGCAGCCCACCGTTCATGGGATCGACAAGCCGTGCCCCACTGCGGGGTGATGATCCAGACCGTTTCATGTGTCTCACGGCAGATGGAAATTATCTGGAGATTCGGAAGAGCTGTTCTCACACCTTGCTCTGTGCAGCAGCTGTCCCGTGAAGCTGCCACAATGCTTGGTCTCAAATGAGAGAGTACTCGAAGGGCAGCCAGGATCACCGGCGCGGTCCACTGGTGGGGCGCTCCCTAGTTTGGGAGCCCCTGGCTTGGGAGGGAGATGAAGAGTTAGAGCTGGAAGACCCGACCTATGTACGAGTGGAAACAGGCGTTGTGTCACGGATGTGCTCGTCTCACTTCACTGCACCTACCCGCAACCTTGGACATTGTACTCGCGGTCTGTTCTTCCGCGACGGCACGCGGAAGTACGTGCACCACTCTAAAATGTGGCTCGCTAGAAGAGGAAGACCTTTGGCCCGAATTCTCGCTCATCTTTTATGGCTTTTGAAGATAGACACCGACAGAGTCATGTCGGAGCGGCAGGCGGCCGAGTTGAGAGAAAGTGAGAACAATCGATCAGTCTCATGCGCGAAAGGTTATAGGATGGGACGGACGGTCCACTGTGTGGAGCGATTCGGCTCGGTGACCGAAGCTCGAAGGAGCTGGAAACGGAGCAATGTCTCTGATCACTCTCTGACATAATTTCTTGGAGCGGCTTCAACAACCGTGACAGTGAAATCCTGAGCAGAGGCCTACACAGTAGCTCTGAGACGATGGAGGAAACACTCACAGAGCGCAGCTAAGATTTTCTCGATGGGCAAGGGGCAGATGTGATCTACATGATAATATCGGGACTACAGGCCTCAGAAAGAAGAGATTCGGATAGCAGTCAACCAAAATAACACGATCTGATATTCATCATCTTTTATTGGATATTAACACTTATCGACAGTCTCACTGTTCCCAACAAACTCGAATTCGAGAACTAAGCCGATGGTATTCTTTTTTTAGCTCTCGCTTTCTTTGTGTCTTTTAGAAGTTGCTCGACGTCGTCAATCGTATCCGGTAGTTTTTTGTTTAATGTCTCGGGTAAGTTCGTGATGCAGAATAAACTAATAGCAGTTAAAACCATGAACACTACATAAACCACCGAATAGTGGGTTCGATCTCCAATGTCCTTCAAGAAGGGTGCGATCATGCCAGCCGTTCTGGAGAACATCATACAAACCGCGAAGCCTACGCTGCGAGCTGGAGTGGGGTTGATCTCGTGAACATTAGTCCACTTGACGAAACCATGCGTGAATATGAAGAACCGAACTATTGTACTGCCATAAACTTTCGTCCACCTGTAACTGTCATCCAAGAAAAACACGCCGGTGAAGAGAATAGCAGCGACAATCAAATTGAACATTTGCGTTTGCCGGCGGCGGCACTTGCGTAGGAGGTACATTCCAACAAACGCAGACGGGAATTCCGCGAAAGTCGAGATAGCGAAATTCAGATGTGCGTTCCCCGGTAGCCGGTGCGCGTTTAGCGCCATGTAGTAGCCCATGAACGATCCTGAGAACCAAAGTCCACCCAAGTAGAGAATGTTGCGCCTCAAAATCGGAACTTTAAACAGGTCGAGATAGCCGAGATTTGAACTTTTTTTGGCATTCTCAGTTTCGGCATGCAGAGCCAGTCTAGCCATAACCCCTTTCATGTTTGGTATTGGTCTCCTGTTTCGTTTCAATATTCGGACGATATTACGTTCGGCCTCAGGAAGCCGTTGCTTCGCGAGCAACCACTTTGGAGATTCTTCCAGAACGAAGAGGTAAGGCACCAGGAGGAAACCAGATAATCCTATGGCTAGCTGCATGAAACGAAAATTCTTCAGATAATAAGAGAGAAGGGGTATGAACATGAGCGGAATTGCGTAACCGATACCGAAACCCACGTTCATGTAGATCCTGTCTTTCTCCGGCATGATTTCCATGAACAACGTCGTAACTGCGACCGTAATACCCGATGCAGAGGCTGACATAACAAATCTTAGAAGATTGAAAACCATGAAGTTTTGAACGAAAGTCGCCGAGATTCCCGCTGAGAGGAGGACACAAATGCCGGCGATGAATGCGTGTTTGCGGCCAAGCCGATCGGAGATTTTCGCGAAGACGATAACACCCAAAAAGGAGCCTGCCATCACGGCTGTTTGCATCGCCGACCGTTTCCACGAGTCACCGCAAACGAGATTCCATTCGGAAGTGGCGGTCTCGCCATAGTCTTCTTTGTTGTATGACCAGCCATGACTGCATGGAATCGTGATGTTGGTGTCGAGGCCGGCTTCAATGGTCCATCTGTACATGCTACATTCGACAGGCGATCCCTCCTTTTTCGGAACTCCATTGTCCCTCCACCAAGTCCCATTTATCGATCCGTCGGGAGGAGCGCACCAGTGGGGAACATCGGCTGCCATCAAAGGTGACATCATGTTTGTCCATGCCATGGGATAGGCGCGCGTGCACGCAAGGAGGACCACGATGCCTTAAAAGTATTTGGTGTTATTCCTGAGGGAAAACGGCTCGAAAGCGGGCCTTCGGATGTGGGAGACACACGTAGGCGACCTGATCAAAGGAGCCCCTCGCTATCAAGAGCTTCACCAATTCGAAAATTAGACACAATGGCGCACGTCTCATGTTGAATCAATCACGGATGAGTTGATACACACCATGGTAGATACCGAAGCGACCAATCACCTGAATTACATCGATCTCATCGTCCATCGTCGCACAAATCCGGGATCAGACGGCACCTTGTCGAACCCCAGTCTGTATCATAGACGGCGGACGAAATACACGCAAAACGTCAGTGATCGCACTCAGCGAAACGTCATAAACAAGCCTTGCCACTGGAGAACACCAATCACAACCATAAAATGATTCTGTTACCCTTGAGAACAGATAAAGAATCCCAGTTTTTCAGATGGCTCCTTAATAGATATTATTACCAAGAGACATCAACCAAAAATGTTGCTCATCGGCCGCAGCTAGGCAAGAGTTGGTCGATACGAGATCCTTCTTCGAATGCAGGAACTTGTATATTATGCCCCTGAACGAGAGATTGGGCAGAGAAAAGTAATGTAGCGGGACAGAGCGCGGGGAGTCTCACCGCGATTCCCCCATGATGACACTCCGTAGTTCTTTCCACTTCCTCTCTATCCGACCAGTAGCGGACAAAGGTGGGGCGGTCCGCCCCGGGCGCCGCTCTTCCGGGGGCGGCATTCTGAGAGATTCAGCGAGAAAAATAGAGACTGGACGCCCCAATCAATAATAATAATATCAATAATCATGCTCCGAAGATGATTCCAGATATCTGATTCAAGACTGTTTTTTTTTCCGAGAATTTTCTCCCCGCAAAGTGTCGAGGAGCCTGAGATTTGAGCTCGAAGGGCGGCAAAATATGGAAGCCGCCCCGGGCGGCACTTTGGCACGGACCGCCCCTGTATCCGACAACAGGTCTTGAGCGCCCTCGTCCACCACGATTACGAAGTTCGGTAGGAAGTTCGAGGGGGGAGGGGGACATTTCGACACGATCGACAGATTGGTGTATGATTACACCAACATTTGGGAGCCCGGAGGTATCCTGATGAACCGGATCGGACGAGTTTCCAACTCATAGAGAACCAACGGAAACGAGGAGCTCATCATCAATCATTATTATTGATACCATCCGATCGGTCGATATCTTTCCGGAGCCTTTTGACGATGCTAGTGACTCCAATAGGCAGCGTCAGTCGCGCTGACCGTGCAGCTTTGACCATCGCATGGAATCATGAGATTCGCGTTCTCGCGCGTCGGGTCAGCGTCCGGTCAAGTTCTGATGAAACCGATTTCGCCGATGTCAGCTACTGAAATCTTGGAAACATCACGTTTCAGAAGCACGTCATGGGGGAGGGGGGGGGGCTAATGAATACGGGAGCGATGGTCCCCGAATGCTTGAGTTCGCTGCTCCTTCGCGCTCGCGAAGGATGATCGCTCGTTCGAGGATGAGACTCCTTTCTCGCCGGAGTTTATATATCACGAAATTAACCAGACCTGCAACGGGAGGAAATTGTGACAAACTCCAGAGGGACACTCAAGCGCACTTATACAGGGTACATGTGGAGCCGTTTCGAACTCCACACAATTCATGATACCAGGCACACGAGGGTTGATTCTCCCCTGATCCTATGTGCTATCTAGGAATCCGAGTATGAGCTTATTTTCAGGTAAGGCTTCCATGGCCGGCCACGCTCATACGTAGTGCCCGAGTCTTTGCCGCCTCTTTTTGAATCTGATTTTCCCTCTCCCTGAGCGACATGTGTTCTCGGTGTTCGAAATCGAGCATCACCGGGGTTGTGAAACTGATGAAGAGAATTGAGGAGCTATAGAATTGCTTTCCGTGTTCCAGTAATTGTCGGGATTGTCGACAGAGGTTCACCGATGCTGAAGGGGGATCATTTGCTCTTCGGAGACCATCAAATTTACGGCAGGTGGCATTGAACGGACACGACCTCGGTGTAAGGTAAGCAATGTGAAGCGCGATGTTTTAGGTGGGTTGAGTGAATTCTCAATCGCAGGAAGTCTGCTTAGTTTCTCCATTCTAGGGATTCTGACTTGAGCCGGACCTCCCAACGAACTCCTTCATGTTGCTTGGCTCCGTGATTGCCGCGCACATTGCGCGGAGGACCGCTTTGGGAGCCATACTCCGGGGTACTACTCGTCGACATCTCGTTCCTATGTGTTCCGCAAATTTCGAAAAGGTATCCTCTCAGTGCTTGCCTTGGATACGGAATCTGAATCCGCATCCTAGGATGCCAACTCCATTCATGGGAATCGTTTTCGATCGATTTTACCCGACACATTTTTAGGAAGTTGAATATTGAGTTGAAATATGTTTCAACTTGCCAGGTTCAGCGAAACGTTACCAGGAGGACAATGTCCACTGCCGCCGATCCGAAAGAGGGCGATTGGTCGAAAGAGGATCTCAAGGTAGATCCAAAGGAGCAGGAACAAGAAACCCACCCACTGGATGCCGAAAAATGGACGATGGTCTACAAGTTCAAACACATCAATATATTGCGGCTCTTTGTCCGCCTCAAGATGTATCAGTCAGCTATGTGTTTATTTTCGACAGCCGCCCTGCCCTTACTTCGTTTCGTCGGTGTGGAATTCGCCGAAGGCACGTATCTCTCGGACGTTCTCGTAGCCATCGGTTGGCTCTAGAAACGACATCGTCTGGGAAAGTATCACTCGCAAACAACACTGCATGTTGTGCGCGACTCCAATCGAGGTTGACAACACGAGTACTTGTGCATCGTTCCCAATGAGGCAGTCGCTAGCATCCAAAAGATCCTCAGTCAGCGAGTCCGATTGTACGGGCCGCGGGAAGATGTTGAACGGAACAAAAGATCAAACCTCGACACGCGGTATGAGTTGCCAATTCTGCAGCAGCGCGCGGCGAGAACTCCGGCAACAATACATACAGCTGGAAACCAGTGAAGAATACATGCTCGTCCGTGGTACTCCGGGGAATCGATCGACAAATGATCAAGAGCAGATTTCATGGGACGAGCTGGTGGGATCCCGCAAGCCATGATTCGAAGAGTCAATCATCATTCGAGAGCGCCTCAGTGAGCCGCTAAGTTATCGCCGGGCGATTAAATTCTCGGAAGCTGGAGACTACTCTCAGAAAGACTCCTCTGGATTCCCATCAGAGGATCAGAGAACCCGTGTTTCGAAAGGAGAGCTTGAGAGATGTGATCGTCTTGCTGCGCGCTTCCGAGATAGCGGAATGGCAGATTCTGCTCTATTGCTAACGCTCTCAAATTCATCTTCCAGAAACGGGGATGTTCGTGGTGGCAACGAACCTTTACCTCTTACTCGCAACGCTTGCAATCGGGCATTACGCGCAGCAGGTTGCTGGTATCTTGTACATCAATGAAGCAAAAGATAAAGTTCGTCTCGCCACCCTATCTTTCTTCGGACACCGGGTCGACACCATGTTCGATTTGAACGATATAATGCACTTCTCTGATCTCCGTAGGTTACCTGTTTCAGTTGTGAAATACTCGAATCAAATCACATGAAAATCTTCAAGAGGAAATGACGGTCGAGGTGCGTTCAAAAGACGTCTCTTATTGCAGATGGATCTGGCAATTCACTTTTCATCAAAATGCAGCGGTACTCTAAACCAAAAGAGGAGGTATACGTGTACGTGACAGGTGGAGTTTTAGACCGCGAACGATTCGAAGATATTTTCGGAACGGTACCGCAGCTCACCCCACCACGCGTGACGAAATACGGCAAAAAAAAAGATACGTAGTGCTGCTCTGTTAGCGGTTGTTCGAAAATTGTTGTTGATCTAGTTATTCATTCGCAATAAATCCTCTGAAAACTAGATGGGCAAATTTTATTGCCGATGTGCGAATCTTCTCCGACAGGTAGATCAGGCCCACTTCACTCCTGACGCTCGCGCATATGTTTTGAGATTCGAACGCGTTAGGGAGCGAATTTGGAAAAAAATATCCGCTCAAGCTCACCAGCCCGATCACATTATCCGCAGAAATTTTTCAGAAAGGTTGCAATCTGATTCAAAGAGTTCTTTCCGATGTGTCATATTTGGGAACCAATGCGGCACTATTCCTGAAACGTGCTCCTCGGGCGAGAGGGGAAGCCTCAGACGACCAATTCTTCAAGCTCAACGGTCCTGTCGAGTGCGTTCCCGTACTAGGCAAAAGATCGCGAAGCTTTGGCGGTCAACAGCCTTTCTTGCGCGGTCCAGTTTCCCTAAATGGCTGTTCTGAAGCAGGCAGTGGAGATGGGAAATCTCATTCTTTCTCTCGTCGGAGGTCGGACCCGATGCCCACAAGGCCGCTGAGAGTGCTTTGGTGCCGCTCTACAGGTCCGCTCTGTGAATTCGATGACTGGCTCGAAGTGGCTTCATTGCGCAACTCTGGTGGTCATACTCAGTGACTGTTGCTGAATCACGAGGGTTCCGCAATAACTTGTTCCGCAAGTTTTACGCCTGTACTCATTCTCTTCCCTGCTCATAACATCTGTGCCGTGCGACGATTGTTGGAAGGTTTTTTCTCCAGTTATCATGAGCGATTCCGGCAAACGAAGCCGTCGGAGGCATCGCCGATAGGCAAAGGTGGGTTCTGCAATTTGAGCTCCAATACTTGCAGCGAGTGGAACAGACGCTGTGGCATTCCAAGGAATAATTCGGTGAACTGTCAAGGTCTCGAACAAGTTCAGTCTGATGAGAGATGTTGTTGCAAACCACATACAGGAATGCCCGCAGCTCAAAGAAAGTGATCATCCCCCTTCTCGAATGCATACCCAAAAGTAGACAGTTGGACCACACGGCAGATTCGAAAGTTGACACCACCATTAGGAATCGGGTGTGGGCCACTACTCTAGGAGAGCAATGTCATCCGAATGTTCGGCTCTTACAATCTCGAGACAAACCAAACTCCGAGTACCAGAACGCGCTTTGTCAACCATCAGTCTCGTTCCAAACTTGGTCGGACCACAACTGAGCTGTTGCTCCGTAAGGTCGGTGTTATACGATGAAACCTTCGACGATGTTATCGCATCACACCACCAAGAACGGCTTCCAAGCTGACTCAAAGATTCCTCGAAGGGGTCCTGAGTGGATATGGAGCGGAACCTTGACGTTCTTCTAGGCGCCACGTCAACGCTGCGGAGCATCTTGCGGCCGGCGGAATATGCTTCGCTCAATATGCACACCGCTTATAGGCTCTGATAATGTGGAGTCTCTCAGTACTCAAGCCAGAAGGAGGCTCACACGGTTGTCCGTTCGTCGACATTTATAGACGGAATAGGCCATTGGAGCTCCGGGAGTGACATGGCGCGGTACACTCGAACGTGGAACAGGACTGATTGTCCTGGAGTTCGGTCAAAGTCTTGTTCACAAGTAGAAAATAGAGATTCGATAATTCCGAACCATATATCTTCTGACGATCAGCGCATCCAGAGACCGCGAGGAGACCCATTGAATTGTTGATGAAATCAAAACTTGGCCCATGAAGACCGCAGCGATGGGTGCTTCCATAATGGAGGTGAAATATGGCAGCTGCTGTTATAACGGTGGTTACAGGCTCAGCGGAGGAGGCCGGGGAATGGAAGTCAGCACTGACGGCTGCGGGTTGAAGCTTCCCAAAAGAGGAATAGCTCGCTGCTGCGCCGTTTAGGTGACTGACTAAAGAAGAGAAAGCCACGAAAGAAGCTACGAGCGGCAGCAAGCCAACCGGCTGGCCGGCCAACGAGCCGGCCGCTTGCCCGGAACAACTGCCGATCGAGAACTAGTCGAGGGCGCAGGCCACTGGCAGGGGAGGCCTTCTACGAGACTTTCGCAGCTCTGCTCGCAGCACCTTACACGGAGAGTCTCACATTTGAGCAGGTTGCGTGCCTTGCGGAGATTACGATGCGATACGCCTTTTTTGGGGCGCTATGAAACATTCGACCCGTTAACCTCTTAAAATGAAGAGAGCCAGAATCGGACGCGAGTCGGCGGAACCGTTTCTACTCATGGTCCACCGGTTGACATGGCTTCGAGGTTTTTCAATAAACGTCATCTCCCTTCATGTTGCAGGATTGCCGATCAACGGCGAGTGTCATGCGCGGAGGTGGGAAGCCTTCGTCTATTCGAAGCAGATGTCTCAAGTTCCATAACTTCGTACCATCCGACGCGGCCAGTGAAAGTACCCGGCTCCAAGAGCAGCATGGCACCAAGAAGATCACGGTCACCTCAACTCCGTGGCTGCCAAACCACAGTCCGACACAGGGCTCTGACATCCCCGTCCCTGTTGGCAGTATAGTGCCTTCGCAGTCTCCATTGCCCCAGCATCTTCTGGCACTCCTTCGACCCCCACCCCCAATAACCCATCTGACACCTGAAGTAACAATCACACCGATACCAGCATCTACAACATCGATTCAACATTCCAACTCGAGGAAGCGGAAGTCAGACGACGTACGACGCTTACTGAACATAAAAATTTCTCTGAAGGAGCAGCGGAGGGGAGACGAACAGCCGCTCGACTTGTCATTGAGAAGGGACGATGAGGCCACAGAAGAGCATTTGAGATTATCGTGTCTTGAGGTGAGTTCTGATTATTGGATTCGCTGTCTCTCATTCATCCTTAAATGTGGACAACATTCATAGGAATCTGAACAAAATCAATGGACTGCCACTGCTTCTGTTTTCCAGTCGGGTTTCTCTTCGGCTCTCGCCAGACCAGTTCCGATGTATTCCCTGCTCATGCCTCCTCAACAGCCGAACTTGAGCCCAGTTTTGTATCATCCCTCGGCTTTATCGGAGAAATCAGGCATACCCGCTATGGCGCCACAGTTCACCCAATATCAAGACTTCAACAACCAGACCGCGGCGAGCGGGATACTAGTTAAAACGAAGCAGGTGAAACTTTGATTCCCGTTTCAGAAAACTTCATTGCGAGTTTGGAATCCTTGTACTGTCGATTGAGATTTCAAAACCGCTCTGTTTCAACAGGTTTCCGAAGGGGATGCGACATTCTGCAAGTTCCGGCAAGTGAAGCAACCGGCTCGCCCGTCCTGTCGTCAGAAAAAACTCAACTTCATGCCATCCAAATGGCCGCAATGACACGGGCTTTCGCTCTGAACTGTTTTCTTCTTTAATTTGTTGTTGCTCTTGATAATGCTCGAAATTGATTCTCGTCTTCAGAGAAGAGTGTTCTTTTCGGAATCGAAGGGAGCCACGGCCATCGGGCGGACCGCAGCGAAATTAGCTTGAAGCGCTATCCAGGTGGTTGCCAATGGGACCAGAACCCCTCATCGCTGTACAATCTGCGCTTCCCATCGTCATACGTCGAATCTTCATGTTGAGTTGCAATGTTATTCAGTAGGTATTGATCGAAGCCATCATTGACCGTAATAATGGTCACAACCTCCGAGCTTCCGACCGGAGGTTGTCATACGGAGCGAGAGCGATGAGTACTTTCTAGTCAAAAGAATCCTTGTAAAGCAGCGAAACAAGGCGCCAAGTGACGCCGACTATGTAGATGCTGACAAGAGAACGAGTGAACTACGCATATGTACCCCATACCAAAGTGTAAATTCCACACATTTCCGGGAGCGATCTCGGGATGACTGTCACTGTTTAATAAACTATGGCATCTTGTTGTTGAGGTTGTTCGTTCTAGATTCTTCAGGCGGCGAGTTCCCATCGACGATACCGTGATGAGGCTCAGGGTGGGCAAATTCATTGATGACTGATTCTGCGTGATGTACCCGAAAATAGTCGGAAATCGTCGTAAAAACTCACTCCAAGATAAGAATGTCCCAAATTTGAATCGTTACGACATCCATCGAGAAATGCATCAGCCATAAAGCTCCGCCGCATTGTTTGTACGATATTTATTCCGTGAATGACAAAGTATGCTCCAGACGTCGAGTCTGGACGAAACGACAGTGGGTTTGGTGTAATGAGCTTTCGGGAGCGTTTCGTGTTGGATCGCGTTCAGAATGTTGATCAATTTCTTCTATCTCATACCTAGCATCCTCTATGTTATCAACGGAGCAAAAAGCATGCAAATCGATCGCGAATAGATGAAGACGACCTTCCGATTCGGTCCCTCACGCGTGCACTCCAGCTCTAGCACCACTCATGTAATTACGATATGTCATTCTTGCATCATGGAACAATTTACGTATACGTTCACCTTGGGCAGGGAGAAATTCGTCTGTTTCAGAATACTCGGAAGAAGCTGGCGGAAAAGTTTGTGGCAGATCTTGCGTGGGAATCCAATCGTGGTCGGCATGATTCGGATACGTCCGATCCGAAGACGAGCAAGCCTTCAATGAAATCACGTCTCTAGAGCAGCGTCAATTATTCTCGAAAGCCATTAACACCGGCGGCGGCAGCAGAGCTAGCGAGCACCACGACTTCGTAATTTCTATATGAACCCAATGGCCCACTTCGTCTATTGATGCATCTGCTCCGAGCCATGCGCCTGGTGTCTGAATTTCAGCATACGAGTCTTTTGCTCACCATGGCTCAGTTACACGATAAATTGGATTTTAGAAACACGTGCATATCTCCCCCAATCCAGTGAGCAACGCTGATATGTATCTCAATTGAGTCATCACTTCTCCCGGCTTGGACCGTGATATTCACAGGGGGTCTCGCATGCTGATATGACAGGTCGATTGGTTTCTCTCTGCAAAATTCATTCGGCTCATCGCTCCAGAGCTTCGGTGAACGGTGATGAGCTTTTGAGTTTCATATCAATTGAGCCCACGTATGACACGAGTTTCTGTTACCCATAGGCGGATGGGTCGAGTACACACTATCACTTCACCAGTCTCCTGGTGCTCGATATTCAGTGGCTTCCGCGGCGAGGATAGTTGCATTGTTGTTGCAACTCAATAGTGGTCGTGTTCCCAATCCTCACATTCAACTGGCATCCCACCCGAGCTGACTACCCTGAGCTTCGCGCCAAGACGACTGCACAAATCTGATGACAAGCTCACTGTTTGTGCTCACGTTCCCCACCCAGAAAATGGTTTGTGAGAAGTCGCGATGCTTTCCCTGGAAGAAGTTCACTCGCTAATCCTGATTTCCGACGAAATTATGGGAACTGGCTCCCATGGAACGGTGTGAGACCAACTCTGGGTTCCAACGCTCTGGAGTTGAAAAACTGGGATCAGGCGGCTTCAAGTGAAACTTCTTGGTCCATGGCAGGAAACGCGCAGAGTTCTCGAAACGTGGTCGGGATATGGGCACTAATCTTCCAACGTCATTCAATATTGTCAATGCTTCGTTCCAGCGTCTCTAGCATGGCTCCGTTTCTGGAAAGCGTTGAGTAGCGTTATACTTTCATCAGCGACTCATTCTTCATTTGAATGAGTCGGAAAAAGAGGAAACGAGAATGGACACAAACGAAAGACTCAAAGCGTGTTGCCACATGGGCCAATTGTTGTCCTCCGTTCCAGTTGGGCATGCCCTTTTCCGTCTTCTCCCCCGCCGTCCGGAACCGGGTCAAAAAGATGTTCGTGGCAAAGAGACGACCTTAACCAATTTTTGAGAAAACCTTCATGGGCGATAGGGCTGCCCAATCTTTGACATCTGATATTCGCTTTTCATTAAACTTCGCGCCAAGATCATCCCAGGCAGCAGCCACCCGCACAGAACTGGCTGCCCGCGCGACCCAGAAACGCAAGCAGAAGAAGCTGACCGAAGCCGGGGCCCGCGCATGAGCCTCCCAAGGAAGGCAAGAGCTCTGCGTCAAAAACTTCGCTTGAGCCACTTTCATTTTCTGCTCAATGAACGATCCTTGACGCGTTTTTGGGGATGTCGCGATCCTCTTTTTTCCGAGGAAATTTTAGTGTCACAAGGCAAAACCTCCATTCTGGTGTCAGATCCACTTGTAGTGATGGGAAAATGTCAAAAAGAGATTCATTCGACTTGCCACGGAGTCTGAATTGCGCTGGATCCTGTTATTGATCGGGTACTTATAGCATGACCCGGAGATCGACGGATCGGTGTCCCACCACCCCCTTTCAGTCACTTTCAAGTAACTGAGGCGCGTTCGAGCAGAAGTAATCCTAGCCGACGAATTTCGGAAACTGTCGCGGCATGCCAACGGTCCGCTATCACCAAACGGATCGCGTCGATTGGAAGCGGGCTAACGGAGCCCAATGAGGACTACTTTCGGAGGATGATGAGCAGCCTATATGAAATAGAGCGAGATACCTTCTGTGAACACCCCAACTATCAAGCGGGAGCTTGCTCATTCAAACAGCGTGAATCGGGAAGCTTTCTGGAAACTACTCATCCGTTTTGCAGCTTTCAAGCCAGACACAATGGTCATGGAGCCTCTTTACAAACAATATAGCAGTCGTCTGATCCCGATTCCGCTCTGACAGAAAACAGGATCTTCGGCAGAAGAACTCGTTCGCTGTTTCTGCCTCTTGAAATCTCAATACCTTGAAGGCGATAACCATCCTCATGCCACTTTCGCTGAGCCAGAACTGCGGTTCCCGGGACGATTCCGAGACTTTCGAAATTAACCGTGCAACGGGAGGTCCCGTGATCCGGGAAAACCGACATCGCAGAAAAACGTCTGACCATAGTATCGGCCTGGCAAACGAGCACTGAGTGTTCCCTCGAAAACTCGGCTGATTGGCTATTCGCTGTCGCGATCGATATTTCTTCGGCGGACAGTTCCGCAGTAGACCACGCTCTCAAATCGGGAATCCTGTAAAACAAGACTGTACGCTCATCGCTCAGTCCGTGTACGCCGAAGTTCGCGACGTGGAGCCGCTTTCTGAGCCGTTGCTTTCTGGGTTAACGAAGTCCGCGCTTTATTACCACCGGGCTCGATGAGCAGTCAGAAGTTTGTCGGAACGTGTCTATGTGTCGCCGCTTTCGATTCGGATCTCACGCTTCCACGACGAGTTTCGAAGTAGAACCAAATGGAAACTGACAAGCTGTGCAAAAATCCCCTAGGTTACGGAAGAGCCCATATCCCATCACGGTACGAACACTCGAGGAGTTCATGGAGCGTCAACCGATGAGGATCATAGGAATGGGAGATGGACGGAAGTTCCAGACAGAACTCGAAATCGGAGAAATCAGCTATGATGTGATAAACTCGAACCCTGAGCGATGATCAGAAGCTCCACTGGGGATTTATTCAGACCCAGAAAGGGTAGTTACACGAAACCTACTTTGGCTTGTGGGCAGACAAAACCCAGGAAATAACCGCGGTTTGAGGCCCGCCGTCTTCCTTGCTGAAGCCCCCGTCCCTGCGAAGCGACTTGGAGCCAGACAATCGGTGCGATCCAGAAACATGGTGATCCGCGCGGCTTCCTGCCATCCATTCTCTATCTATCTTTCTTTCGATCCGTTGTTCTTTCTTCCTTTCCGTGCTGCCCCAGTGACTGACTGACTGACTGGCGGGTCGCTTGGCTATTCGGTCGGGATCCACTCCGGACTTCACTTTCACTTCCGGAAGCATCGTGAAGATACGTTCGGCATCTTCGGCATGACCTCGTTTGAGTCCCTCTTCGCAGGGAAAGGGTCTCGAAGTGTCCGCCATTCTTAAGCTACGATTTTGACGGAGCCGAGTCAGAAGCAGGAGACGAAGACACCATGGTAAGCGGTGTTGGTCCTCGTCAATGAGTGTTCTCATCGCTAGACGGTGCTACGAAGACTCCGTATCGTGAATGCAGTTTTTGCTTTCTCCCTGGAGTCCATACTATGCGCTCTATGTTCGTGGTGTAAATGTGCTGTATACGATTCGACCAATGTACGGATACATGCATTTCGAAATGTGCTGGTTCCACGCGATGTTCGCGGGTGCTTGAATCCAACGGGTGGCATGGGCTGAAAATTTCCCGAGTCCTCAGTTTGGAAACGATCCGTGTGGACGAGTCGAGTCCGGTCTTCACGATTGGGCTTCCTCGGGAGAATACAGCAGCGGAACTGAGTCGTTACCCGTGTTTTGTTCGAACGTAACGGACGCGGAGCGGACATCAAGAACCTTCGAATATGACGTTGTCCACGAATGTTGGCGCCGGTGGAAGCCGAGACCCGGATGTCATTTGCTCATCAATCCGATCAGAAAGTAACCAAGATCGTGAATCGAGTGGATTTTCCAACAGAAAATCTTGGGAGAGAACGGCGCTATGGCGTCAACAGTGAATCGTAGTTGGCCAGTGTACATTGGTTGAGCCAAGGAGGAAAATGATGTTTTCCTGTTTTGTTGTTTCCTCTTGTCCGCACGAGCGCTCGACTCTCGCTTGCCCCTTTGGCCAGTCGTGTTCTGCTAGTGTCTGATAGTCATCTCTTCTTCCAGGTGAGCTGACCAAGCTCGATGAACTCCCCGTGAATGGGGTTCATTTCAGATGGAGGCCTCGAACGTGTACTCGTGTCACTCGATCGACCGAATCGGTGAGTTGAAATGAAATCAAGTTCCCCGAAGCCGAGAAACAAAGAATTATTCACGAAAACACACACTGGCCTACTTCCCATAATTCAACGGAAAATTGAAGATCACACAATTAAGTGAAGCCTTGTACTGTCGGAGCCCCTCCCGCGGCTTGCCTCGAGCAAAAGTTCCCCGTCTTCCTCTGGATATAGGGTCCACACGAATGATTGAAGTACCTAATTGAAGATGGCCACGTCCAGGATTCTAAGGCAGTATTTTCCAAATGGATGTCTTGCGCCGTCTAGATAAAATTAGCCGATGTTTCTAGGCGATGTCTCTAGCCGTTGAGCTTTCCGCGAGTTCAGTTGGTTTGTGAGCCGGAACTAACTCCAGTGCCCAGCGCGCATCCTAAAATGGTTATTTTTCTCGCTTCCAGGGTCTACTATACTCATTTCATCCTATTGTACGCCGTGACATTGCTGGCTCTCGTCCAGTACAGCGTCGTACGGTACCGTAGACTCGAGCGTATGCGGAGAATACATATGGCATCACGCCGAGCCCAGTGGCCGCCTCGGCGAACTGCGGCTTGACCAGCGTACGCAAGTCGAATCGAGGATCGCGGACGTCTTCTTCCTCCCTCCTCCCTCCCTCTCTCCCTCTCTCTGATCTGAACTTCTCAAGCTCCTTCAACAATCGCTACCAGCACAACCTGCCGCCAACTGCTCCTCCAACTCGACTTCATCGCATCGTTTCACTCTGTCGAATGCCCCATCGCCAACTAGATCTACCAAAGCCATCGAGGGAACGAATTCGGACCCCGGCTTCGACGAGGAGGCCAGCCTGAAATTTCTGACCGCCAAATCCGCCGCCAACCGTCGACTGAGGGTACAAGCCAACTCTCTTCTCTACAACCTATCTTTGGCTCCTGTTCTGCGTTTCTTGCTACTGGAGATGACACAAGAGAACAGAAATAAGGTTCAAACACCCCGTTATCTTGACACCGGACTCATACCAGATGCAGGCGTCTGATTGATCCGATCATCGAGCCTCAGACTCGTCTATCATCATTCCGCAATCATCATCAATCAACTCTAAGCCTTCCCTTCTTCCTATCCTCTTTTCTTCCTTCGTCATCGATGGAATCCCATCAACGCCTCACCATCAACACCAACTCAATCATCCATCCAGCTATGACTTCGAACTCGAATTCTCCTCTTCAACCTTCTAGTCTTTTCACGATTCTCCCGAGATTACGGTTCTTCCATCCATATTCTCATCCTCACTATACGCTCTCTACGACTATCTTTCCTTGCTGTCATTCTCAGCTTCATTTTCAACTTCATTCTATCTTCTCCTTCACAGAAAGCTGTCTCATTCCCTTTCCTTCTCCTGCGGTTGTTCCACCGCAAGATCAACTTCAGCTCAGTTTCAACCCTTCAAGCGGGTCCCTGATTTCCGACTTGAGGGCTCTTTGCTTTCTTAGATCTTCCTCACCTCATGTCTCGAAACTTTTGATCTGAATCTCTGTTCCGATCCTTTGCTTTGAGCTTCCTCCTTTCCCAAAGCCTTTTTCACTTTTCTCCATCTAGCTCCATCATTCATCGGACGAGTCTGAGTCGCTCGCTGTTGAGACTATTGTTACCGAAAAAATCCCGAAAAATCCCGTTCAAAAAGCGCCGTAGCAAGCGAGCGTTTGCTTCCGCTAGAGTTATACAATAATATTTATACACAGCCGGGCTGGTTCCCGATATTTTTACTTCGAGGTTGTAAACTTGTACGATAGGCAAAACAATCAAAGCAATAAATATTTGAATTTTTTCCCCGATTGACGGCAACGCCAGCACTCGCACTACCTCCCATAAACCCCGTTGAACAAAATTCAACGAATCATTGTAGGCTATTCTCTCTGCGCTCGCTTTCCCTCCCTAGTCGCAATACGTGCTCACCTCGGAGTTTCTGCGTACTCATTTTGCGGGAATATCTACGATCGCCAAGATAATATGATGAGTGACAACAGGGTTTCACGGTTGTGCACAACGACCACTTGTCGTTTAATTTCGATATTATAGACAACTTTACAGAGTGAAGAGCTTACGTCTTCTTCTCGTACACACCTTGATGAGAATCTGGACGGCTCGGATCACGGCCCGAACACGATCAAGCCCAGGTGCCGGCAGCCAGCATCCCCCCTCCATTGAGATCTAGCTTCGAGCTACCTTTCTGGACGTAGGGCGTATTTTCACTCTTCTGATTGACGTAGAAGAAACTGGGCAACGAGATGGAATTATAGATCAACGCGTTAACAGAGTCGAATATGTCCGATGACTCCGGAGTGGATACATATATCCACTTGTTGACAGGATCCACGCAGCGAACGATGCCGAAACCAAGGCATTCGAATGGTTCATCCTGTCCTTTGCGATCGCAGCGGAAAAACTTTGGGAAGAGAGCTTTGGTCTTGCTCTTCAGCAACAGGTGTTCAGGAACTCGACAGAGGGCGACCATGTTGCCATTCATGAGGTATAGAATCTCCTGGCTGGGTGCAACACAACTCATTTCATGCAAGGCGACATCGGACCAGGGAATCGCGTGCGGATGCTTCTCCATGATGGCTGAGCCTTTGAAGTACCCAATGATGGACGCCTCCCTGTGCAAAGAGGCACTGACGGCTTTTGTGTACGGATCTCTGGCGAACATCGATTGCAACGGCGGAATTTGAGTCACAGACGGCGAGCACGTTATCGTTTTGCACGGCCAGGCGGTTGACGGAATTTGAAATTCGGGATCCAGACAAAGAAGTCTTGTAGGCTCGACGACGTTCAATATGCTTCCGAAAAGAAGTTCTCCGATACCGCTCACCCAGCCCATCGTATTCACAAGGAGGATGTAGTTCGTAGAGCTCTTCTCGTGTAAGTGCTGCATGAGCAACTCGACACTACGTACATACATGTCTGGATGAGCTCCGGGACTTGAACCTCCTCCGACGAGGAAAGACTTCTCGGGTTTCAGCTGATGGCTGCTTGGCGGCCCCATGAGAGTTTCGGTGACCTCCACCAACGATACGCAGCCCGGCGGGGTGAATTCAGTTTGGCCGGGGTCGAGGTCCAACACCAGGATCGGGCTTGCGGTTTGCTGCTCGCCGTCCTGGTTCTCGCTCCGGATTCGTTCCAATAAGAATCTATTGCAAAGTGCGCGGATCAGAGATGATTTCCCCGAGCTCTTCGGTCCTCCCAGGACTACTCTCACAGGCTCCCTAAGGGCTGCTTTCGAGATGCTGTGAACAATGTCGTCAAAACGACGATTGTTTGGAACTCCGATGGACTGCAAGGGGAAGATATAGAAGCCCGATGATTCCCAGGAGTTTTCAGGAGTCGAATCGTCGGCAGAACTGAAGTTCGGCTTCAAGATGGTGAAATTCTCAGGTCTGCCCTGAATAGCGATGATCGTCTTCGTCGGGTATCGAGAGAGAAGCTCCGAAGCTTTGTTCAGAGATCTACAGCCTCCAATGCGGTCTAGACTTTCATTGAGATTTCTTATCTGGCTTCTGGAAGGAAAAAAACGCCATTGCTCCTCTGAACCGACTGAATCGCTCTGCTAGACCTCTCTCAGGCATCGAAGGTTGAGGTGGTCTCCAACTCAACTTACTTGTGGCCTCTGTTCGTAATCACAACACAGCTTCCGGGCACGGATTCCACTGGCAAAACAAGGTTTTCAGACGCGGACACCTTCACACCGAAGAGTCCGACACTACCCTGCAGAATTAGAACGTAGGCGGATCCCCCGAATGCCGCGCAAGCAAAGTCACTCAGGACGATGTAGATGATTCCGTGATGATTGAAAACCTTCAAACCTGATTGCTTCGGCTGAGAGGCTGGAACAGTCAAACACCTGAAACATCGAGAGATACCCCTCTCAGCTCATTTATTGCTTGTCCGATTGACCGTGAGAGCGTCACCCGCAAAGCAAGGAGCAGGCTTCACCTCGGAGGTGTTGTATCGGACAAGGTGCCTGAAGTATTCAGGCTGTCGCAGCTCCTGAAAGTTTCGTCGCTCGATTGCTCATCGTCGACATCTTCTTCGCTTGTTCCGTGGCCGTTCGAGGGTGAGGAATCGCCTTCTTGAGAGTCGATGTTGTTCTTGAGCCTCTGAGCGAGAAGATCTGCGAGAAACGAGTGATTGTCATGATGGGTAACGATGTGCCGGACAAAAATAACACCTCGGGAAGTTGATGAGCTCAGCTGGTTTTAGGGAATGATTTGCAAAGCATAGAAGAACACGGGCAGACTCCCTCACAGAATAATTTCGACCTCACGCGACTCACCCATCGGCTCATTGCTGACGGAGCTCTCTTCATCTTCCTTGAATCGATTGCGCTTCAGGCGCTCTGCAAGGCGCAAGAACCGCTGTCATTCCCTCTGGAGACTACTCGCGAGCAATGTCGACAACTGCCGCGACTGGACAATATCAGTTACTGACCAGGTTGTCATGAAAAGGAAACATTGCACGAACTCACTTGGAGGATGGCTTGAAAGACAGACGGAGAATGCTCGTTTCGATCCAACTTTGCGCTTCATATTTGATTTCACAGGAGCAAGCTTTTCAAGTCCCATCTGCGATCCATTCCTTCTAGGTTTCCGTATTTTTCCCATGACAATGAGCAGGTTCTTCAGGAAGACAAACGCATTTATCGAGTTTCACCGTTCAAGTTGGGCCGGCGGGCACATTCACATGCTGGAATTGAACCGGGCGAGCTGTGGGTTTCTTCCGACGTTTATTATACAGCGGAATCACGAAATTGGGTTCATTCGCTAGCTCTCATGATATTCTAGCTACATGTCGCCTCGATGGAGAGTCATGGTGGACAATAATGTCAGTAGGATCTTCGATCGGATATGATTGATCTCCCGAGGAATAGAGTCTCCGTTTGACTCTCATTCTCTTTGAGTCATGAAGGTAATCGGAACTGAATGCTGCTGTTACTCGACCCTTTCCCAGGGAGCCCTCTCAGCTGAGGCCACGAACGTAATTGGGGATTGCGGACAGAAGAAAACGATTCATGAGATTTTCGAACCACTCCGACATCGGCATAAAACTTCTTTTAGTGTCACGCGCTCAGCTTGCAAAACTGAGCTCAAAGTCTTCCCGGTGTTTGACATTTCCGCTGGAGGGCGCCACTTGCACGTTCTAAGTGCTCGTTTTACCGAAATGTACACACGATTTGCGAGCAGGGCCTGAGAGATCGACACCAGTCGAGCAGTTGACTTCGACCAACGACGGTGTGCGTAGCTTGATAGATTCCAGAAGAACAGCCAACACAGGTAAGCTGCTCTCTAAGATCCGGAAAGTATTGTGTCGATGTATTTGCTTTCTATTTCTCAATTGTGGAATAGATGAATCCGTACGGAATACGCAGGCTCCGAAGAAATGGCTCCCTTATCACAGGCCAGGTTTTGAGCGCCATCGCCTGTCTCTCTGATTCGGGTGCAATGAACTGAACGCCTCCGGCAAGTCGTACAATCTCGATCCGATTCTTCTCCACCCTCGAATGATGCTGCCCGTCGATTCCATGGGAGAGCAACGTTTCAACTGGTATTTTGTCGTAACTCGATAAAGACTGAAAGCTGTTATCCGTTTTCGCATCGTCATTTGTTTCCATGATGCACTCCTGCGGAACGTCTTCAGTTAAAATAACGTCGAGTTAAAACCCATCGATCCTCCCGAGTTTCGGTACCCGTAGTTTTGTGAAATACCCCGTCGAATCGTCTCGAACCATTGCCATCGAATTCTCGCATAGTGGATTGATTCCGCGATCGTGAAGAGAGAAGAAGAGAGTGATAAGGATAACCACTACACTTCGTATTCGTTTGAGGCCCTGCCTCCGTTTCAAATCAACGATCATATGTGATCAGCTCAGAATCCTCGTACTTGTGACAGCGCTATAATGGGGCGATACTCCTTTCTCGCCTTTCCGGAGACGAGGAACCGTGGGAATCGAAAGTATCCGTCCGATTCTGAATCTTAAATCTTCCTTCCCTGAACAGAAAAATGGAACCTGAGAAGGAGCCGGAGAAGTCCAGTCCATCGCCTCTTCAGATGTCCATGCAGGATCTGCTCACACAGTTGGATGAGTACCAGCCCACAATACCGGACGCGGTCGCCCTATCTTTCATGACCTGCGCTGGGTTGGAAACGACGGATCCAAAAGTTGTTCGGTGAGTTTGAACGCCCTCAATCGGGGACCACACTCGACTCGGGGAGGCAGCCCAATCAGAGGGCGCGAATGCTCATCGGAAACACACCGTAAAGGATCCCTCCTCTTTTGCAGATTGCTCTCGCTCGCGGCCCAAAAGTTCATAGCGGACATCTCGAATGACGCGCTGCAGCATTGCAAGATGAAGGGCACCGGACAGACAACTAAGAAGAGTCCGAAAGACAAGAAGTACGCCCTGTCTCTCGACGATCTCATGCAGTCGTTGGCGGAGTACGGCATTCAAGTCAAAAAGCCGATGTATTATAACTAGACTGCTTTGCCGAGAATCTCCGCATGAAGAAACCAATGATGACAAGATGGACGCGTTTGTACAAATTCGCCAATTTCTGATTCTATCCTGATGGTATATTCAGGGTACCTCGTAAGACCAATAAAACGCTCGGTTCGAGACCTATATGATCATATTCTTCGGGTCGTGTTTTCATTCTGCACCCGCTAACAGCAAACCCAGGGCGATGGATATTTTCCGGGAGGTCGTCGGCCCAAATCAAATATGACAGGCAAGTCGATCCAGACACCGCATCCGGCTGCTCAGACCTGAACCCTCTACACGAATCCATACCCGTGTCCGTCGTTTCCCCAGAACTTCGACGCAATTATCTCTGTATCATTTCTTTTCCCAGCCCCAGTCCCCACGAGACCACAATAACAAAATCGAGTTTCGAAAAGCTTCACCATCTTTATTGACAATGTTGACTTCCCGGGATTTTTCTGTTGCCGAATGCTTTGAAGGCGGCCACGAATCCCGCCGAATTCGCAGCGCCATTGAATTCTCAGAGTGCGGCTCGAGAAGCTTAGTCGAAGAGACCGAAGCCCATGTCGTCGTCCTCTTCCTCGGATTCCTCCTTCTTCTCTTCCTTGGCTGCTGCCTTTGAAGGAGAAGCACCGCCTCCGGCCGCGGGAGCGGCAGCGACGGCAGCAAACTTGGACGGATCCTTCAAGTACTCCTTGGCCATCTTCGCGGCCTCGAATTCGATGTCGGTGCTCAGAGCGATCGAGATGAGGTTCTTGAGACCGTTGACGATCGAGTGAGGAGCAGACGCCAGTGTCGGGTAACCGATCTTGAGGGAAACGGCAGCGACGTTGCGGACTCCGTTCATGAAGCGTGCCTTCAGATCTTCAGGAGTGATGTCGAGGACTTCAGGAGCGAAGATGGTTCCGTTGTCGTAAACCTGTAAGAAATGATCCGCGACCGTCAGTGTCGATCCAGTCACTCGGATAGAACCTTTATATCCATGAATTACTTCTCTCAGACTGTTCAAGCAAGTTGATCACATGGTGATTCAAAAGAGGTGTCAGAATTATTGGCTTGAATCATCATGAAACACGACTCGAATGGAATACCTACGTCTCCGGAATACTCACAGCCTGGATGACTAGACCGTACGAGAAAGGCGAGATGTTCAACATGTTGAGTAGGGTGGCCTCGGACGCACCGACCTTCTCTCCGACCTTGATGAGATGGATGTCGTTGATGATTTCAATCGTTCCCTTCGAAATCTTGGTCGCGATGTGGAGAGCCTGGAAGAAGGAGGTCTTCTCGGGTCCGAGACCGGTGTTCTGGGCTGGAACGTGGACATCGACGGGGGCAACAGCTCCGGCACGGGCGGGGGCCTGAACCTTGTTGTTCATGATCTTCTCACGAACTTCACACAGATCTTCCTTAGTGAAGACAAAGCCGACGTTGCCCTTGATGCTGGGAAGCAACTTTTCGAGAGCTGGGTTGTTCTCCAGATGGCCCTTGATGGCCTTTCGCATCATCGTGTTCTTGCCCATGAGCAGCACGGCGGAGCTACGCAGGGAAACACGAATCTGCTGCATTTGCTTGGAACCTGGAAGTAAAGTTACTCATCAGTTTCGTTCGAAGTATCCCGAAGCGCCCCGGGAATGCTTCCAGTGGTGAATGGTGCCGGGAGAATCATCAGTTCCGAACGAAGTGAACACACGAATATTCGTAAGAGGTGTCAGAAATGTATACGTTCAATCATCAAGGACTCTCTGACAAGCTAGCAGCAATAAGAGAAGATGGATTTCCAATCGGCCTCAGGCAGTTCTTACTCACCGACATTGTCAACTCCGACGATGAAGCATTTCGGATACTCATCCATAAGCTGCACTAGCTTAAGGAAGTAGTTGGACTTCCACGTCGGTCTGTCCCCCTTAACCATCTTGTACAGCAGTTAGGGGTTATCCGAAGATATATTAAGGACTGGAAAGATGATTCGGCTGACATTAGTTTCGTCTTCAATCTTCCCAGCCCTAGTCAAAGGCGATGAATGCGACTCAACGAAAGAATCGTCGCAGCCGCTGTTATGATTGTTTTTTTCTCAGACTGAAGCAAATTAACCCACGAAGAAGTCGTACAAGAGGTGTCAGATTGTATTTGCTTGCTCATCACTTATATACATTCGATACATTATTCCAAGGATGAAATCACCGAACAACCCTAGTCCGGTACCGTCGACGAATAGGTCGCACGAAACGTGCTAGCTACAGCCACGTGTTTGACAATAAGATACAGTTTCGGCGCAGATCCGGAACTCGTGAATCCGTTCGATATCATTGAGTTCTAGTCAAGCTCCACAAAGGGTACGGCAGCAACAGACAAGGGTTGTTGGTAGATATTCCCTGGGAAATTGGCATTCTTCGGAACAACATCCTACCTGGTAGACCGAACGATCGGAAAAGGCTTCGAAACCGGATTTCAAGGCAGACGATAGCGTTGGGGCGGCGGTGGCGCTGCCGGCGCGACGCGGTCTTTTTCGAAAGCTGGGTGTCTTTAGGCGCGAAAGTGTCTTGCCCGAGTTTACGATTGCTCAAACGTTCGATCTGTATACTACGTTTCCTTGAATCGTCATCGAATCGGAGTGTCTCGAGCCGGAGAATGCAGTTGCTGATAAAATGGTAGGAGTCTCGGTACCCGAGGAGCCACGGAATAGGATTTTGATCTTAGAATTAGGTATGCGTCGAATCAGCTGACGACTAGAGAATTCGAACGAAGGAGTTCCCCAAGAGTTTCCAGGCGGACCACTCCGATTCAGGCATGTGGTTATTGCCAGAACTGTTTCCGGCAGAAGTGCTCCCATGATTCGTGAATTGTCAACGGAATTCCTCAACACTACCAGGAGAAGTACACCACACCAAGAACACTACCACCACCAGAACACTACCAACGAGAACACTACCAGGAGAAGTTGTCTGATTGAAATGAAGCCGGCTCTTCGATCGCGTTGTGTGGACTCGAGAAGCTAAATAACATCTACCTCATTCGCAGCAATACCGAACCGTCATCAGTGCCTGAATGGGGCATCATCGAGCTCCAAGGCGATGTCAAGCACCGACAGGGAGAGGAAAACCCGGTCAACGGCCTCCATGTGGGAGACCTGCACTTCACCAAAGAGGTTTTGGGCTAGGTTACAATCATGTATCAGCTGGGAGAATCCTATCCCGGAGAGCCCTGCACCCCCTCACAGACTAAAACATTTGCAAATTTCGCAGGGCGTTCCCGTGATCCTCATAGGACATCACGTTCTCTACGGAAAAACGATGAATCTCACCAATCCTTTCATGGTGACGAAACGAGTTCGATCTGAAACTGGAACGTCTTTTGAAGTTCAAGCCGTAATCAAGTCGAAGATCGTATTCAAAACTCGTCCTAAGCCAATAGTTACGCACGTAGCGAAGAAATAGCTCCCAAGCATCGATCTTCCCATGCAGTTACACTTTCAAGTGTTCTTTTCCGAAACATGACGAGAGGGTGCCTTTATCGGCTCAAAATCCTCGTTTATTATGACGTTGCGTCGTAGATTTTCGTTACGATCACGAAGATATAGACAGTCGCAGATATGCTCCCAAATAAAGGATGGCATCTCGGCCAAGTTCGCCACCCATTACATTATTATCATTTCCAGGTTAGAAGTCACACAGTGAATACAAAGGGTCATTTACCGTACGGCACAGTTGCGGGCCCGACGTAACTATCATATTCATTACAAAGTCAACACGTTTCTTGTACACCCACTCGCATCGAATTAAGAACTCTTGTCAAGGATCTGAGTTCTGAAGGAATGAATATCGTCGATGTCACCGTTCCGAGTTTCAATTCGACGACGGTCGGTTCTGGTCGGCTCCCGCCCTCTCGAGGTCCTTGATTTCGAGGATGTCGCTCTTTAACTTGAGTTTCAGGATTTCTCGGAATAGTTCGCTCCTGGAATGTAAGAGTCCCAATGAGTCCTAGTCAGATTTGAGAACACCGGTACGCGAGTACACCGCGGGAATATCCTATAGAATATTCTTTGAACATACTTGTGTTCCGGGTTTGTGATCCCCATTTTTTCGAGGGAGCACTCGTTCATTCGGACCAAACTCCTCCCGGTGATATCGTGTTCGAGGAATAAATGCGCGTACATCGTGTGCTGATCAGCGCAGCATCGTTTGAGCCACCTCATAACGTCGGCATTTTTCCAAAGTACAACAGGGACCGGTGTTTTCTTCCGAAGTTCATCGTCGTTAGTACTCGTCTGAGTGGGCGGATTTGAGTTCAGGAGATGCCCAGCTGACTGGGAGCTTTTTGCTGAAAGATATTTCCCGATTCGTTAAGGAACACCCGGAGAGGAAAAATTCAGTGAAGTCTTCGGAGGAGTTTCTCAAGAACATTTTCTTTAGCAGAGCGTTCTGCCCAAATCGATCTGCTCCAAGCGAATGTCGACCCGACTCTCTGGATCGGCTTATCTCCCAAGGAACGAGAAGCTAATGATACCGTGCGTCAAATAACAGGGAAGAAGCGAGCGTTTATTATCATCATAGAAGTATAAAACTAGAGTTGTGAACATAACTACGGATCGGATCGAGCTTGACTATGTGCTGGGAGCCATTCTCGAAGTCTACTATCGAGTCCGAGTCTACCATGACACCTGGTGCGTCTTTCTTCACTCTACAGAACACATAGTGGTCTTTCTCTTCGGCTCGTTCAGGTAGACTCAATTGTTGCATTCCGGCGGGCATCTGGCTGAGAGCAGATGCTTGAAAGTGTTTGTGAGTTGCACTGGCCACATCGTCGATGAAGATTCGCTCTTGATCCGAAAGGAGATCGTTGATCTCTGGTGACGGACGCTGTGGCAGGAACTTCTGGATTTTTTTTAGACGGCATCGCAGGTAGTCGTTGATTAGGTACTGAATCCTCTCCACTTCGAGTCTATGCAGTCCTGCTCGAAGATCGTTGGCTTTCAATTGGGCGAGTCCTTGCCGCATGTGGTCAAGTTGATCCAACAAACAGTCCACCAGTTCTCCTTGGTACGGGAGGAGTACTGGGCAGTTCCGTTCGGAAATCCACCATTCTTGGAAACGTTGTGCCACTTGAGCCGCCGAGGAGAGTTCCTCCATCTCGTTGTCGGAATGATCAGACATCCTGCCGTACACCAATTGAGCTTTTCACGCGGCTGGAACTTGTTTTCGAATGTATCTAAGAGTCGAAAGGAGCACCGGAACGTCCCGCACAAATAGTGCGCCAAGCATTTCGAAACCAGTGACTGACTTCCGGCGAGTGGCAGTCCGAGACTCTCGGAGAATCATACCTACGAGCGTATTGTCAGTGCGATTGTTTGCCTACCATGAATTGCTGGAGGGTCTCGAACTCTGAGAGTCACCCCGGATTCCTCGACTTTCTTGCCAAATCCAAGGGAATCGGTTCCGGGGGAAACATGCATTCGAGCACCGTAATGGACACTCACCTAACCCACTTGTTTCGGTCAACCGCACCATGCTTGCTGCCTAGGTGCTCTTGCGTCGCAAAAGAACCGATCCACGTTCCGTGAGTCTCCTGCAATTATAACAACTGACTTCACAGCGCACTGTTCTTGAGCTCGAGGAAAATTCAACAGCTGACGCTGAATCCCCCTCTTCGTTGGTGTTGTGACAATGATGAGGATGCTTCTGCGCTAGCAGAGAGGGAAGGTCTTTCTCCCTCCGATCAGTCCGTGTCGGAGGCGGACCCTCAGAGCTTTCGCGCGAGTGAACCTTTCGCTTTAGCATGGTTCTCGGGAACTATCAAGAATTTCGGATATTCTCAGATTACTGAATGTTTCTACCGCATCCTCGAGTCGGGAAGTGTTCTCTCTCGAGAGGATATGGAAGCCTATGAGCCAATGGAGCGGAGCAATGGCTTCGAGGCGCTCCGATAGCATTGAGAATGTTTCTGGAGAGCTTTATCGTTTGTGAGTCATCCGCGTCAATGTGATTTTCAGGCAGCCCGGGTTCCGGCAACACTCGCATAGTATTTTGTTGATTTCCTTGGACAGAACGATTGTGAATCCAAACTCTGGTGTCATTCCAGGCAATGAATTTCACACCCCTTGACTCGGTCGCCGAACAATCACAATCACCTGAAAACTATGCGTGACGATCGTCTCCAAGAAGCGCGAACTCCATAAGATGTCAGCTGTAGCCTGTGTTGTTCCCGCGGGCGGAGTTGGAATTCGCATGGGCTTGTCTACACCGAAACAGTTGTTGACGTTACACGGCAGGAGTATCCTCGCTCACACATTGAGCAACCTCCGAAAAGTAACCGCTGTCGACCTTATCATCGTTGTCACTTCACTACCGTTGCTGGAGAAGATCCAGATCGAAGTCGATCGAGTCCTGGAGGATTGGTAAGTCTCGAAATGATTCCTGTTGGCGGATGCGGAATGAGATCTCTGCGAATTGAATGCAGAGCTTTCATGGTATGAATTTTTTCTAAAAGCGAGGGGTGTCCCATCGAAGTCATTGTGAGAAAAGGCTTGAACTCAAGACACGCTTCGATCAAGACCGGAGTGGATCATCTGAAAGGTCGCGGCATCCAAACCGTGATCGTGCACGACGCTGTACGGCCCCTTGTTCCTCGTAAGGTACAGTCTCGGCGAAGTCTTCGTGATGATCGAATGGAGCATGAACGGAAGACAGTCATGAAATCGTTTTTCTCTTGTCCCCAAAGCTCCTCGAGGACCTCTTGAAAGCATGCGATGAAACCGGGGCCGCAGGACCCTGGGTCAGCTTGGTCTCAACAGTGTTGAAGATCGATGCGCAAGGGTTCATGCAGGCAACCATACCGAGGTACCCAAGTGAAACCGGAGACCGTTTCGTTGCCAGCGAGATGCCACAAGTGTTCAGGTTTGATCTCGTCAGTGCATGGAGATTCATCGAGAATCGCATCTACCTCGGGTTGCGTACTTGACCACACTCACGCCTTCCAGATACGACATCATCAAGAGTGCCTACGACAGCTGTGATCAGCATGAGCTCCTCCATGGAACAGAATGTCTGGAGTTAGTTCGACGGTACTGCGGTATCCAGCCAAGAATGATCGAAGGCGATCGCGATACTCTCTGGAAAGTCACGAAGCAGGCAGACCTGAAAATTGCGTCAAAAGCTCTCAAACCTGCATCATCCCATCCAGTTCCTACCTGAGCACGTGGTATGCCCACCAAGCATGCCGAAGATCCGAGATTGCTGTGAACTTCGTTTACTTCATTTATTTCCCTATATATCCATAACTCTACGCCCTATAAATAAACAGACGCTCAAAATCGGGGTTCTTCAACACTAACCATGAAGAGTGATAGGTCAGAATGCATGGAAATATCAACAGTCCTGGCAGACCTACACCAAACAGTGTAACGCGTGTACAATCGAACGCACTAGCAAACAAATGGGGGAACAAATATCGACATTTACATCACGTGAGAAGCAAGATAAAATGGTAAGAACTAGTTATTTTTGCGTATATTCCACAACGGTCATCGAGTTTCGGAGGTTCAAATGCCGGGGAATTATTGTCAACTGGCTGAATGAAAACAGTCATTTCGAATGCGCCGTCAATTCTCCGTCGCGGCTAGATGATTCCGTATTCGAAATGTTTACTTTTCCAGGATAGCTAGAACTTTCTTCAGAACCTTTTCATCTCTGTATGCGATCACGCCGCCGCAGTTCTTGGCAGAAGTAATATCTGCGACATTATAAAGAATTGGTTTGTCCGTGGCGAATTCCCGCATGCCTCCTCCCTGAGCGTCAAGCAGAGCGTGGGGTGCACAAGTGTCCCATCGATAAGTGCTCTTCTTGGAGCATAAATATACGCTGCACAAACCCAGAGCTACAGCCAAAACCTTGTATCCTGCGCCAGCACAATGTACAGTGGTGAATTCCTTGTTAAGTTTTTCGATCGTTTCAGCAGATTCGGTCGCGGAAAGTATGATGTCCTTGACCAGTGGCACCGGCTTTATACCAGTGACTCCACCATAACTGAAATATGACCGGGTAGGGCCTCCAATGGGAGTCGAGAAAGGCTGGGAGACAACGCCGAAGCAAGGGACGCCTGAGGATCGACGGTATCCTCCAATCAGCACGGTGCAACAGTTTAAGCCATATTTCGACGGCCCTCCTTCAGCTTCCACATCCCAGCGACCCTGCACGTATTCATTTGTTCCATCTGTAAGGATGATTACTTCGGTTCAATGACACGCGACTCGCTGCCTCATTTCGAGAATTTCGATCGCCGCCATGAAGGACCGCAATGCCATGATTGTCACAGCAGTTAAGCCCACCTATGGGGTCTATCCAGATCCCTATGTCGTCCAGAGGAATATTCTCATTTTGTAGCTGAGCCTCGATTCTTTCGAAGTCTTTACGGGTCGTCTCCTCCACTTTCGGCTCCGCATGAGCTGCGTTCGCCAAAAGAGCCGCAGCCTTTGAGTTGCCGTCAAGAACCTATGTAGACGTAAGCAGTTTTAAGAAACCTTCCATGGCTGATAGTTTGGTCGGAATCTCACAAAAATTCAAGACTAACCCAACCAAATGGAAGATATTTGGTCCAGCCCACCTGCTCTAACAAGTCTGCAGTTTCGGCTTCCGTAGATTTCACCTCCACCAGTATCTGTTGGCCCTTCGCATTGGTAAACTCATTCGTTTCCTCTCCACGGATATGTTCCTTCAAAGCCGGAAACTGTAAGAAAAGAAACTGTATCAAACAGGAGACCCCAAAATCTCCGAGTGATATTCGTGCACTTGAAAAGCTCTCACCTTCTCTGACAGATAATGCTTGACGGTTTCCTGAATAAGTACGTCGGCCAGAGTTTTGAAGTCATGTTGAAAACGAGCGTTCCGCTCTTTGTCGCCCTTTTCCTGGACCAAGAGGGTAAACAGCTCTTGTTCCGATCGACATTGTCGGGCGATTTGCGCGGCTTTCTCACTGATTTCCAAGAGGGTCCATAAGAACAGGGACGCCCCACTTTTTGATTTGTCCGCCATCCTGCAACGACGCTTCGTTTTCAATCTTAATGAAGTACAGTCGAACCCACTTATAAGAGACCCGCTTATATGTAAGAGAAACCCACACATGAGAGACAGTTTTGGATTTCCCGATTCCATTCCCATAGAGGAAAAATTCTCCGCTTGTAAGAGAAACCGCCTATAAGAGATGATTTTCATTTTCCCGAGCGGTCTCTTATAAGCGGGTTCGACTGTATGAGCCTTGTGGTCCCTGGGCTCGAATTCCCACGACAGATCCAAAAACTTGCACGGACAACACAATTCTTCTGAGCTCCTTCAGCTGGAGATAGTTCAGCTGAAGCTTCTCAAGACGAACGCACTAGGAACACGAAGCCCGGAATCGCGGAGACCGCGATGCGAAACTATGTTTTTCCTGTCCACGTTCCGCGAGACAAGGGAGAACAACACCACGAAGTCTGGAGACTGACACTCAAAGTTTTCGGAAAGTAGCACTGACGTTCAATCGCAAGGTGGTCCAGGAGCGCGGGCTGTCAGGCACACCTACTCCAAATGTGGTCGGCACCGCGCGGAGTGGATGCGCCAGCATGATATCTCTTAGCTCTAGTCCGACACATCTATCTTATCCATCAGTAATAACCTCCAAATGAGCCCGGGATGTTTTTGCATTGCTCATTCTGTATGCCGTATAACCGAGCAAGGAAAGCGGGGACTTCCGAGCCAAAAATCAACGAAAGGTCGCTGAGGAGCCCGTCGCAGCTGGATCAACTTCGAACAGCTCTCTCCGACGGCTGGTCTCAGAGTGTGGGATGTGCTCCGCAGTGGAGTCAGCTGATCGCGTAGTCCGCTCATGAGCTCTGATCGACGAACCTTCTAGCGGCAGTGTTGCACTCCAGCATAGAGAGAGTTGATAACTAACTCGAGCCACCCAGGACAACGGCCGGACTTGACGACGACGACATCACTCAGTATCCTCGCATCTTCACTCAGGGATTAGAGGAGCCTTCACGCTCAGCTGGAACCCAGGGAGCAGCTCCACCTTCCTTCGGTTAAGCCGCTGTCGTCCTAATCGACGGAAATGCGCGAACTGGAAGAAGACTCCGAGCAGTGGAGCAGCGTCCGTCTTCTCTGATTTGGCATGTGTCCTATGGCTTCCTTCACGACTGACGGAATGAGCTGCTAAGGAGCTCCGGAAGGTTATCGCTTTCCGCCGAGGGAGTACGATTGAGATAAACGGTGATTTCGTGAGCCTACCGTATCTTTGGCAACCACAGGTGAGGAGCCCTGCTACAAAGCTCGGTTTGCGTAGGCGTTGACATTTTCGAGCGGGACGCTATCGTCCGACACCGCCTCAGTCAGAGAAACGGGCAGTTCAAGTCTAATGATCGAAATGAGCACCTTGAGTGGATCTTGGCTTGCAACATCGGTACGGGTCTCATTGACCATATGGTCCAGCCGGAACTAATTTTCTGCCTTCCCTATCCGAATTCCTTTCTCTGAGGAATGTCAGGAACTCCTTTTGATTTGTTCGTTCATTGTTTGACCGTGTAGCTCTTGGTGCTGACGCCGTAGCTCCAACTAGGAAGCTACCTGTAAGCAGAGCTTCGGAAACGATAGTGTGCCTTGCGACATATGGGTGAAGACAAGCACCATATGGTTATGTATCTAGAGAACTGTTCACGATCTCCAGACCGGAATGGACGCGCTGAACATGACGCGGGCGGCATTGGCGAACCACCCCGCAACGGAGCTGACGTTTTTACAAACGGAAAAAACGCAAGTTCTCTCCGGAATTTTCGTTTGGAGTGCTATCATCATATCTTGCCGGCAGGTGAGGTGACGGGAGAGTCAGAGGATGATACTGAACTTTTCGGAACCCAATTTGTCAGGATTGGAGAGAACGCGGTTAGAAGAGCTCTATTGACTTGACCTGTTTTTTCCCCAAAACAGATATATCATCATCTGCGGAGCTACACGTTGCCGTCAGAGCAACGTTGGATCGTTCGAATCCTCTTCTTCGTTCCGATATACGGCTTGCACTCTTGGCTTTCATTGCTGTTCTTCAAGAAAGAGTGTCATATCTATTTCAATGCCGTGCGGGATTGGTATGAAGGTGAGTTTGTGCTCGGAGTGGACCCTGCTTGGCATTAGGGTGCTTAACTCATTGTTACAGATGGCTGAGCGGAACCTGACGTCGGATTCTGTTTTCAGCCTTCGTGATCTACAGTTTCCTATCTCTGTGCTACGAATACCTAGGAGGCGAAGGAAACATTATGGCTGAGATCAGAGGCAAGCCGATACCCACATCATACTGGCATGGAACCTGCTGTCTCAGGGGACAAACTTACACTATCGGATATCTGCGGTTCTGCAAGCAGGCGACTTTACAGTTCTGCGCCATAAAGCCATTGATGAGCATCGTTATCCTGGTGCTGCAGCCCCTGGGTCTGTACCGCGCCGGTGATTGGCGCACCAACACCGGGTTCGTCTACATAACCATGATCGACAACTTTTCCGTTACGCTTGCTCTGTACGGACTCTTCCTCTTCTATTCCGCGACGAAAGAGCTCCTGAGACCTTTCGATCCGGTCTGGAAATTTTTCACGGTCAAATCAATCATCTTCCTGTCCTATTGGCAAGGGGTGTTCCTGGCCATAATGGAAATGAGCGGTATCATCAAGGACCTCCATCTCGACATTCAAGACACATTCAAGGGAACCTCCGCTGGCACCATTGCCGCAGCATACCAGAACTTCTTCATCTGCATAGAGATGTTCTTCGCGGCTCTGGCTCTCCGGTACGCCTTTCCCGTGGGCGTTTATGACAACAGGAACCAAATACCCGCAGCGAGGAGTGTCACCACGATGCAGTCGATCTCTTCGAGTCTCAAGGTAGGGTGAACAAAAATAACGTCCATTGACTTCTAGTTGTTCAGCGATTGATTCCCGCAGACTAACCGTAGTCATCTCCCGGAATTCCTCTAGGAAACCATGAATCCGAAAGATATCATGGATGACGCGATCCACAACTTCCACCCTCAGTACCAGCAGTACACGCAGTACACTAATCCACAGAGTCGCGGTGCTGGCTCTCCGCATTCACCAGGTGAGTAAGCCATGCCGAACTGCGGAGTCTCGTGGTTGCTCCGGCACCTCAGAGGACTGATTCGCTGGATTTGGGTATAACGAGATCCTGCCGGTGTTTTGCAGGTGCCACTGGGGAGGTGCAGGAGGAAACGGCGGCTGCGCCGATCACTGGATCTGAGAGCACCAGCGGAGTAGCGTCGATCATCCGGTCCGGAATCACCAGAATTGTGGGCCAGCAACCGACGTCGACCTGCAACGAGAGAACGAATCTATTGGGCTGCGATGAAGATACGCCCTAGATCCCGGGTTTATTGCGAACATGGAAGCAGAACTTTGAACCTCGGGGATCCAGTTAAAGTTATGGAGTATCGTGCTCCGGGGTTACGCGTGGTGTCAAGAAATCGGGTGGCCATGGGGCATCTATTTTCGCGAGGCACCGTGGAACGTGATGTTGCGACGGAGAGAACACGGCTCGTCAAATCGAAACTCGAAGCGATGAAGATCTCAAAGATGTCATTGTTTGAACGAATGTTTGTGATGCAATTCATCGTCCAAAACACGGGTCTATCGTTGTCTGATCTCATGGAAAGCCTTGCCATTAGTTAGAAATGCTGTTTGGTCTCTAACGTGTTGAGGGCTTTCAAGTTGACTAGATCTCATCGTTTTGTCTGAAATCGAATGCTGAAGCTTGGAGGAAGATGTACGCTGAGAGAAAATGGAATGCATTCGACCCTGTGAATCTCAGGTCCATCATGTTCGAGGACTCTCGATTCTTGTGTGCACGCGTACGTTGATCAACACAGCTCCGTTTCATGGTGTAGAAACCGAGCAAGAGTTAGAATCGTAAATTCAATCCTGAATCAAACTTCGAAAGAATAAACACACTTCCATCCCAAAGAGAAAGTTTGACTTTTCTTCAAACATCAATTTTCATTTGGCTGTAGAGTAGCTGTTGCATGATTGCTGTGCGTGACCAACAAACGAATCAATTTAAGCTGCTGTGCTGTCCAAATCCGACACAGCGGTATACAATCCATGCTAGTCATTATTTAATTCCTTAGATCTCCGCAATTCATATGCAGAGAATTCGCGTTCCCATGGAACGAATAAGTCACATCTATTTTTTTAAGATCAGTTTGAATATGCATTTGTCCAGGATTTCCATTTACCAATCACATTACTAACAGTATTACTCATTTAAATAAGAAGATCCCGTTTATAAATCTCGGAGAAAACTCCTCCGATCACGCAGTATGCGTTGATGGTCGAAAGCTACACCGGCGAAGCTTTACACCTCCTGCACGGCGCTGCTCCTTCGCTTGTTTTCGGGCGTCATCATGAATGAAACAGCCGTTGCCGTTGCTTCACGCGTAGAATCTAAGAGATTGGTGACATCACCCTCCTTCATCTGTTCTCGCATGTTCTGGATGTCTTTGGTCAACTTTCGGATTGAAGCTTCAATATGAGGAAAGTGGATGAGAACCTGCAGAAGAATAGAACGAGGAATCAACGATGTTTTCGGGTCTTGTAATAATGAAGAGGATCATGTGCTCAAAGATCCCAAAACTCTTTCCATGAACTCATTCACTCACATGATGGAAGTCAGCGGTGTCGAGCGTAAGGCACCGGCAGTGAGTAGCAGCTTTGACGGTGGCGTTACGTTCACATCGCGTCAGGATGCTGAGCTCGCCAAAATGTTGACCTTCGTGAAGCGTCGCGAGAACGACGTCATCGTTGTTAAGCACGTTAACTTCTCCTGTTTGTATGAAGAACATCTTTTCTCCTGTGGACGGAATGAGCCCGATTTTCCTCTTACTAAAATATTTGGAGGCTAAAATTTCGGATCTTTCCGAAGTCATGATTTCCCATCTTACCGACGGTGCCACAGGCGACGATTATGTCATCTGGTTGATAAAGTTCAGTTTTAAGTTGTAGGACTAATTCGTTCAGGAATGGTGGTTCCGCCGAAGAAAGAAATGGTAGAGAAGAGATCATCGTTTCGCAAGTGTGCCTCATTACCATCTGTGGATGACAAGTGATAAGTGACACATGTCGAGTTCTCAGGCTGCCAGAATCCCTGCAAATGCATTTGTCAAGAGGTATACCTCTCTGAGCGGCTCGGACATCGATGCTATAATGCTGTCCTCGTCGAAAACCCGGCCGTTGTATCGCTGCTCGAAGTAATCCCTTATCTTCGAACGCAATTTCGAGTCGAAACCTTTGTACGACATGAAATCTTCGAGTTCGGCCATCTGTATCGAACGGGGATCTCAGCTCATGAGTTTTTTGTTCAGACGACAGGAAGTGTCCATGGCTGATTCGTAGTAAGAACTCAATCATCGAGGGTTTTCAAGATAAATCACCTTCTGACGGTGGAGTTTCCGGGGAGCATCCATTTGTTGCCAGACGGCGGCAATGTGTGCGATTATCAAGCAGAAACCTACAGACCCACTGAGCATCCCCCATAATGTGAACCACATATCAACTAGGGTTTCAGGTGCCATGCGTCCGTATCCGATGCAGAGCATTTGAGAGATCGAATTGAACAGGCACCACGAATATTGTACTGTCCAGTGAGCATCCTGGAAATATTAGTTTCGGCTCTGGATGATTTGCTTAAACCCGCGAAGGAGTTCCGAATTCCGATCATCGTCCGGATTTTGCCTGTGGATTGATTTCCTGGATTCCATACTCTACCTTGATCCCGGTGAGTGATATCCAACCCCTATCCGGGAAGTCCAGACAGAAATTGACCAGGAAGTGCAAACAACCATTCCAGTGCGCCGTCAGTAGCATCAGAAGGACCATGTTAAGGGTTCTTAGGGATGCCCACTGCGTCGACGATGAAAATGACGTTTGGAGCTTCGTCATGTACCTCACCATTCGGCAAACCCGGAGAAGCCGAAGCAATCCGAGAAATTTCCCGAGCGTCAAGAGCCTAGCCCCTAACAGGAAATCGGTGTCGCCTGCAAGTGAGAATGTTGGGAGCCATTTCCAATAGTCAGAGCCACTCTTATTTTCGTTCCATCGCATCATACACCGTTTCACTCCCGAAACATCAGAGGCCCGATTCAACTCACTGAACATCTCGATCACATGGGGGAGCGTGTAATCTAGAGGTAGGGTTGAGACTAGATCCACGGCAAACCAACCATGGAAGTAATGGCTTTGGATGTCTGCGGGCGACAGGTTGAGTTTGTGATGCATGCCTTGGTGTTGCACAAAACCTGTAAGAAGCGACGGTCGACCTTGAAAGCATGGAGCCGTCCTAATTTGAATTGCAGTACTGATTTCAGGTTCAAATGTCGATCGATTGACCCCGACCGTCAGAATTTCGAAAGATTCAACATCGGAGGGGCTGTACGCTCGGAATGAATGGAGGTCACCCGATCCTCGTAAATCTTCTACACTCCACTGGGGAATTATCGAGTCAGCGACTGCTCCTATAGTATGGCGGAGTTTCAAGTGCAGGGGCAAGCCTCCAACGTATCTTGAAATGCTCTTTGCGAAGGAAGATACGCAATGTCGCTGGATTCTCAGACATATTTTCGCCAGCTTGAGACACTTAGGAATCGGGCCTTTCGACGGAAGAAAGTGAGTCACAGGATTAGCAAGCTATCCCCGAGTGATGTGAGCTCGAGCAAGTTCTCGTATGATTTCTCGTTCCAGGGGTCATGGCAGAGGTCTGTACCAGATGTTCGTACGAAGCAATTTGATGACATGGTTTCTGCGGGCCACCCTTGTGTTCATCTTCAATCAAGGCAAGGGAGACACCATTAAACGCATGTTCGAGCTTTTGAAGGCGTTCGGTTGCATCGTCTTTCACTGGAAATTCGCTCAGCATCATGAGGATATCGTCAATCTGCTGGGGCGATTAGACGGGCTTCGACATCATCGTGAGTCCACTCGTTTCGAGTCTTTCGCCGTCGATATCGTGGAAAATTCTTTCTAGCCGAAAATCCCTCATACTTCAGATGCGACCGGTGCGTCCATCAGCAAGATAGCGAAATACTGTGTTCTGACAGTGTGGGTGTTCGAGGCCTCGCGGATTCCAACTGACTACGCGGCATTCATCGTGGAAGATAAGTTCGATAGATTCGTCGAACGCGATCTCTTGCTGAAGCCGAGTGACCTATCGGGCTCATTCGCTCCCGTGGTTCATGTTATGGCGATCGTGACCTTCTCCATAGAGCGAATCCTCATCTCAAGCACGATATCAACCGTGCTCTTGATCTTCAGTTTCATGAACATCGTAAGGGACCGAATTCATGCACTCTCCATAGCCATGATGACACTCGAGAAGCGGGAGAGGTGTATTCTCTACTTCCAATTCCAGCTCCTGATTTCGAAATTCCGACGCTACGACGGCTTGATGCGAGACATGCTGACGGCAGATACCATGAACAATCCCGGTGACATGCTCAAACTGCGGCTCATTCATGCAGGTTTGTTGTCAAGATGCGATTGCGGCCAATTCCACAAACTAGACCGAGTTACGGATCGCCACGTCCTCGCTCCGTACTCTAGCTGCTTACAATTAGATGGAAGTATGACCACTGCTTCTTGCCAATCGACAGATTTGTGCCTCCTCATCCAGAAGATCGACGACATTTTCAGCACCATGGTGTTCGTGCTGCATTCGATCGGTGTACTTCAGCTCTGCCTCGAAGTTAACCGCTTCTTCGTGGTGAGTAGCTCCGTGGAGAGTCTGACGTGAGCCCGAAGGCTCCCCATGGGCGTCAGCTCTAACCATAGCGCGTTTCGAGTTTTGCCTTGAGACTCTAGCCGCGAACTCACTCTTTCTCAGATGTCGACGAAAGGACTGACCACGTTCGGACTGTACAACTGGGCTCTAGATGCACTTTACGGAACCATGAGTTTGCTGCTCCTCCTGTTCAGCGCAGCCTTCCTCTGTCAGAGCCCGACAGTGTCTATAACGACCATCAATCAATTCGGGCTGAGGACCCACTCGGAGCTCTACGAACATCAGCTCGAACTCACACAGAGTCAAATGGGCGTTGACGGGGGTCTCCAATTGACCGCCGGAAAATTCTATAGCATGGATCGCAGCACGTTCATAACGTCATTGGGTCTCATCGCATCGTTTGTAGTGTTTTCCATGCAAATGCCGGAACTGGCAGCCTGAAACTGCGGCTCATCAGCAAACCTCAGCAGGATGGCGGGAGGTGGGCTCTTCCGGCACCTCCTTCCGGAATCGTTGAGAAAAAAATAAACAATTTTCGCTGTGTATGGCATCATCTCTCGGGGCATCGCAGTCGCATAACCCAATATGATGAATGAATTTAGAATCGAACGGGAAGCCCGAGTTTCAAAGAACTCACCTGTCCGGAAATTGTAGATCATATCAGCCGCAAATATCGTATCAAAAATTATGTTGAAGATCAGGCACTGGGTCCACCATTCATAGAAATCGAGGAAAGCGATCATGACCGGAAGGAGAATCATGTTCACGATGCAAGCGATCACCATCACGAACTCCCATCGAAGTCTAGGGATTCGGAGCAAAGATTATTGCTAGCGGAAACAGCTGAGGAGCGAACGAAGTCATCGTTTTCTGATTGAGAACCGTAGAGTACTTGGACGTACCTCGCATCGCTCCACGGATGGGAAACCCAGTGCGGTGTTCCGTCTTCAGGATGGAGACGGTCGTACTTTTTCAGAGCGTGTTTTCGCTTGTCCACAAAGAACCCTCGGAGGTGTTTTTCGAAGATTTTCCTCTTTTGTCTCGTTTCGGGATCGACGGACTCCTCGAAGACGCGCTGCGGACTGAAAAGCCGCTCGAGATTGTGTCTGCTTGACGTGGACGACCCTGTTGTGGATTGCTCGCATGAGGATTTAGGTCTTAGGCATGGTCACGATTTCCGTCCTGATTGAGGAACGATATGAACAACTGCTCAGAGGACTCAACGCCGACTCAGGGCTTCACAACTCGAAAAGACACAGCGGACGCCACTAACCGCCAGCTCTATGTTTATCTTCCGTGCGCTCTTCCTTGATTGGCTTGTCAATTCCGAAGTAACGGAAGTGACTCAGAGGCTCTTTCCTGCGGCGTCGATAATTCCGATGATAATCAGCCGCAGATTCACTGGTTGTTGGGGTCCGAGTCTGCCGCGCTTGGAACACGGCGCGGAAAGATCGAAATCGTTCGCGAGCATCGTCAGGGGGCCTTCAAATGATCACATTCTCTCAATGAGTCAGGGAAGACTCGCTGGCAGCCGTCGACAATCGCGTTCAGACGTCCCCGAACCAACTCACCCCACAGTGTAGTAGCACTCCTCCAAGTTGCCGTTATGCGGATGGGCACTGGCTTTGTAATCATCGTTCGTCATTATGAGCACAATTATTAAAAAATTACTTCTCTCAGCCGAGCCAGGAGAACCCGAACCGCACGAAAGCGCTTCAAACAATACCAGTGTTCTGTTTTTCTATCTAGCTGTCGGATGGTTGATGCTCATAAACAGCGCATAGTGCACGTTTGCATGAAGTGCCGCGGTGGTTCGATTGGAGAGCGGGAGGAGTAGCGCTGGTAGCCCACGTCGAACTTTTCCACAGGACAACTCCTCATGACAGCTAATGCTATGTACTCCTTCGAGTTTTTCGAAGACAACCTTGCGAATGAGAATCCAACTCATGTCAAACTCTGGATAGAATGAGAGCGCAGAAACAGCTACAATTGTGAAAGGTTCCGATATCATTTTAAACGTTCCGATAGCTGCTGCGCCGGAGAACGTAATCGGGTGAGAAGATGTGCTGTCGTTTGGAAAGGTTCGGAGCCTTGATCTTCCTTCTTCGGGAGTTCGGTGAGTCGACGAGGCTCGCCAGTCAACCGCCGCATGGTCGACGATTCAAAGTTTGCCGCCCTTTGTGTCTTTCTCTTGATTCGATGCCTCACGGCCGCGCAACATGGGTGTCTTGTTAGGGCCCGAGTTGTCGGATTTTTTGAACACCCACAAGCCGCAATTGGAGACAAGTTGTGTACCTGAGCACCTGTGGCAGGCACTTTATCGAAAACTCCGCACAGATACTTTCGATGCTGGGGAGGCATTCACTTTCGTCCGCGTGCAGGTTTGTGCAGAACACAGCTGATCGAAGTGGAGCCGGGACATGCGATCCCAGCGAAGTTCGAAAGTCGAAAAGCGAACTCGGAACTGATTGTCACGGATTTTGCGATGTTCCATGCTCCTCAGTATGACAACTTCAATGGCCTTCTCGAGTTGCCATCGTATTTCGTGTCTCGTTCGCGCGTTTCAGAAGAGTTTGTATTGGAGAGCGCGATCAGCCGTTCAGTGGATGAGTCCTGCGGAGTTTGCTCCGCTGGAGAGCAGAGATAACCCTAGCTTCAAGGAGCTCGGATAGATTTTCACATTTTGGAGCACTCCATCCGTGACTGATGAGTCCGGCTAGAGACAATGATCCGACGTGGCTATTTGTGGGTGCCTCATTGCATCTCGGATCCTGCATCATATATGTATGTCATCCACTCCGATTCACTCCTTTGCATTTTGAAGGACGATGATGGCGACGAAGGAGAGATCGAGGTGGTTTTATCGAAACCGAATGGGCTTAAGGCCAACGACTCCCAGGCGATTTATCTCTGTGATCACGCCTGGACTTTCAGGTCGGTACTTCATTCTCATTCTTTTCCGAATCCGATGAATCATGGATGATAAAAAAAATCGAATACCTACGTAAGTGTTATCCACCCAACAGACCGAACGCAGCAAGGACGATTCTAGAATGTCACGAGCCGCTGAGGAAAAGACTGGCGGCACTGACGAACTCACGGACTTCAAACATCGAGGATGTTCTGCCGAGAATCTGGCGCTACGCTCAGACATACTCGGTGGCAACGTCCAAAGTCGAAGACGCGTTGCCAGTTTGGTAAGAAAACAAGTAATCGCAAAACCAAATAGCAATCTCCCGCAACATCAGAAACAATATTGAGACCATGATGTGCTCTTGTCACCAAAATGTTCAATCCGCAGGTACATCGTGGATGAATTGGGCTCGAGAATTTCACATTCGCGCAGTCCCAACTTCCGTTTGGTTCCATTCTATTATCACGCTAATGAGCAAGCGTACTCGCTGCTGTTCCCGATCGAAGACGTCGAGGAGAACAGCATCGTTACGCGGAACTACATTGAAGGCCCTCCCACCGATGAAGACACGGCGAAGGCTCTTCTGTTGCCTTGGTATGATTTCGACTTCCGTCACTTAGATTTCAACCAGGATGAGCCCGATGAGGAGTTTTTCCAAGGAGGGAGACATCTTGAATCGATGCCTGAAGATCACGACCACGGAGATAGTAAAGGTTGGCGACTCAGTGTTGACGAGCGAACGACTTGCAAGTTCGGAGTCATTGCGCGCAAAGATCACCAGACCACCGAATTCTCCTCTATCATGTTATCCCTTCATTCCAGATCCTCCATTCGGTTCTGAGAAAGATCGCCGACTGAAAGTGTACACAGAATATAGGATTCTCCAGGACAACTTGAAGCAGGATGGTCGTTACGACATCACAACCGCCTTTGACGAGGCAGATATCGTATGGCTCAACACCCATTTCAAGGATTTCGCCAATTTCAAACACGAGTGCCCCAAGAAAATGATCAACCAGTTTCCTTTCGAGCACATTCTCACTGTGAAAGATCTGTTCGCAGTCGTGGCCCGTCGTGGAGCACGCTCTCCTAACGGTCTCGAGACTCAACCGAAATGGATAGCCACTACTTTCAATTTGAAAACAGAACTGCCGAAATTCGTCTCTTACTATCAACGCAGAGCGTCTGAAACTTTGGACAACCATTGGATTGTGAAACCCTTCAACCTGGCGAGGTCTCTCGATACCTATATCTCAGACAACATCGAATTCATCGCGCGAATCGCAACCACAGGCCCGAAAATCGTGTGCAAATACATCGTCGATCCCGTGCTCTTCGATCGAAGCGGGGTGGGGAAAGTTAAATTCGATATCCGATACTGTATTCTGCTCCGAAGCGTCAATCCTTTAAAGCTGTGGGTCCACAAAAAGTTCTACTTGCGATTCGCTAACCAGCCTTTTGCACTGGACGACTTTCACGTTTACGAGAAACACTTCACGGTCATGAACTATGCGGAAGACATCGAAATGAAGAACATGCTGTGCAATGAGTTCATCGGCGAGTTTGAAAAGCAGCATAGTGTAGACTGGCAAAGTGTGGAAAACAAGATATTTGACGCCTTCCGGGAACTTTTCCGGAATGCTGTTTCGCTGCCGCCGCCGCGAGGAATCGGACACAACCCCCAGTCACGATCCATGTACGCAGTTGATCTCATGTTAGAATGGGACGAGAAAGAGATCCAACCGAAACTGCTCGAGTTGAACTGGGCCCCGGATTGTAAACGAGCCTGTGAGTTTTATCCGACATTTTTCGCGGATGTTTTCGATGCGCTCTTCAAAGACGATTTGTCCTCTGGCAACATCATCGAACTCCTTTGATTCCTCGCCCAAAGTGTTTATCTTGAGACTTGATACGCGCCGCTGCAATTTGACAGCGCTCCGAAGCCATGACAGACCCTCTTTACAGTTATGGTCAGTTTGGTGATTCAGCCACATGAATCAGATGCGGAATCGATGTTGAGCCAGAACAACTTCGAGAACGAGTTGCGCGTTCCATGACCCAATATAATAAGGTTCCACGCTGCCAAATTCGTAGTTTTCGCTCATTATTCATCCTGATGACTGTGACGATGACTAGCTTTTTCTGCCGTTGATGAATGTAGAATTTACTCTCAATCCGGAATATCGGTTCTTGAATGAAATTACATCTCCCAAGTCGGATAATCGGCCCATTCAAAGCGACCAGGAAGTTTCCTGAACCTGGCCCAGTTCCCAACGAGTGAAAAAACGGAAGAATTTCCGTCCGCCGTTCTGTCAGGGATGAGCAGTCCTTTCGGAGGTCGTTTTTCTGCTCTCATGGTGGTGCCGCATCGTTTTCCCCAGCTCCCTGATTAAAATTCTTCCTAGAAAAAACTGTCACGTACGGCGGCAGAGCCATTCTGTCGCCAGCGCTCGTCGTCGGGACGTCCACGGGCGCCAGTAAGTCTGCGCACTCAGGAGTCAAGGAGTAAGTCAGGAGCCTCACTGCAAGAAACCAGAGGGCGCTGTGGGTAGTGAAGCCAATCGAGGATGGAAGGAGTGGGACACTCCTTGACAAGAACTCTGGCGATGGCAAACTAGGGGGAGCCTCGGCACCCGGAAGAACGCCTCGCTCGGCCGTTTCATCAGGAGCGGAGAGTTCATCAGAACAACCGAGTTCGGGAACAGGGGACTGGGATGAGTACGTCCGTTCTCCGGGTCGCAGCGACTCCGCAGCGCCAGATTCAAAAATCGCGCGTCAAGAAGCCAGCTGACGTGTGCTCTGTCCGGCACCCGACTGCCATAGAGAGTACGGAACGTCACCGGAGCTTCCGGGTGCAGGACTCCGCTCGCGGCCACTAGGTGCTCCATTGGACTGACAGACTGTCATCTGTTTTTGGTAAATATGGTGGAGGTGTAGAAGAGAGTGTCTGCTGTTGTCGTCCCTCCCTGTGAGTGGTGCTGTGCTGAGCCTAGCTGGCTCCTGCTGTTGCTCACGCTGGTCCGGATCGGTAGCCTTCGGCCTCATCGTCAGGCCACCCCCGTCCTGATGAGCTGAGCCCTGCTGCTGAACCAGCCATGGACCCCGGCGCCGCAGCCCCCATCGCGAGCACCCCGACCGCTACTACTCCGACTTCAACGGGGCCGCTGCCCGCAGCCGTACAACAAAGCCCACAGCAGTCAACGATGCCGGCACTACGGCGGCCTGAAGACGTGCTACGCGTGACGGGACAGAGCGACAAGCTCAAGTTCACTATGCTCATCGGGCTCCTTCAGGCCACCCCCGAACAGGCGGGCAAGGACATTGTGCACACCGTGCTCCACCTGGTAAGTTGTTTCTTGAGACGCCACCGGAGCGTGTTCACTGTGCTCTCTCATTGTTCCACGAGCACCGCATTCCTGTACTGGATGAATAGAACAAAGCCCGAATCGATCAAAGTGTTCATAGGGAAGTTGTTAGATCGCGCTAAGATTCAGTCGAGATGCACTAGCGTTGCCTTGCCCCTGAAGTAGCGAACGATTGATCGCCGGGAGATCCTGCGCGCGGAATCGCGACCGAGGGTCATTCGCGCTAGGCCGCGGCGGCTTTACATTTACAATGTCTAACTAGAAGCGATTTATAACGTAGAGTTCATCGAACGCTTTCGATAGACGTCTATACGAGCCGTAGTCGTCACGTGAGAGGAGAACGAACGTGTGCGGAAATTTCTGATCCGTTGGGCCCCTTAACTTCTGTATATAAACTATCACCACCGACGCCGAACGGAGTGAACGTCAACTATAGACGTTATTTCAAGTCCGACTTAGCCGTCAGCGTCACTCAAGGACTCTTGTCGATGGCTCTCTCGCTGTTAAGAATGAGTTTGAAATGGTCGGCGGAGTCGAATGAATTCCAAATGGTAGTGTGAAAACTCAGAGGAATAATTTTGTGTCGTTCCCACGCGAGATAGATAAACGCATAGATTCACTCCGGTGTCGATGAGTCGACAGCCGTTTCAGAAGTTCCTACTGCGATAGGCTGCAAGGTCTCCTCAACAGGCACAGGTCTCGAAACGAGCGTTCAACTTGTCGCTACGCTCTAGCCTACCGGCGTCAGGAAGCCGTAATAAAACTGCGGGATAGATAAATGGACGCTCGGAATCGGGATTCACCTCCCTTCACAGTTTTTCTTCGAATATGAAAACAGAAATCTCCCTCATTCTCGTGGCGAATATCTGAATCTCGCGATCGCATCCGTACGCCTAGGAGCTGTAAGTGATTCGATTGCGACTAGCCTCGATCTGAATCAATTCGGACATTCCGACGCTGGGTTCCTGATTGAGTTAATGCAAACTTCGAATTACGATTCACGATTCCTCCTGGTACGGAATTGACTTACGTCGCGGATGATCTTCTCCTCGCAACGCTCGAGCATTACTTTCTTAGGTCCGATTGACTCTCCGAGCTTGAACCCCGCTCGTAGAAGCGAAACAAGGTTACTGTGATTAAGTCAAGCTCGACTTCTGGTTGCTTCTTGTTACTGATCTCCGATCTGTCGGCAATTTACTGGAATTCAATCACGAGTCAGGACTGGGTAGATCGATGGGCCGAGTCATCGATTATATGGAGAGACCTAACTATCAGGTTGTTGAACGAATGTAATAGCGCTGATTATTGGCTCGAGTGTCGTTTGCCGGAAGTGTTTCGACAACAGCTCCATAAGTTTTACTATCCTGAGAAGTCGGCGTCATGTTCTTGACATGGGTCAACCAGAGAAGTTTGAGTAGCCAAATCCTCTCGAGGAGTGCCGTCTGAGAGAAGGAGCAATCTTCGAGTGCTTTCTTCCCCTGTTGTGAGCTCTGTGGCTGACATGCTGTTGTTGTTGGCTGTGAATAAGATCATCGCGCTCCGATTCACATTGTTTCACCAAGCACAGCTCTCTACCGGGAGCTCCGAACGGAAATTCTATCTGTAACATTGTGGAGGAATGGTTGTCGTATTCGGATCCTTGGGACCGTCGGGTTCCGCAAACCGCAAAACCATGTTCGAATTAACGTCTACATCCCACACACAATTTTAAATACCCATTTTACTTTTCGAAAACCACATCCCTTTTTCAAACCCCCCCCCCCCCCCCCCCCCCAAAAAATTTTTTCCCTTCCCCCCCCCCCCACAAAAAAAAAAAACCAAAAAATTTTTTAAAAACCCCCCCCCCCAAAAACCCCCCCCCCCCCCCCCCCCCCCCCCCCCCCCAAAAAAAAAAAAAAAAAATTTTTTTTTTTTATGACCAGCCCCGAGGATCTCTGGTGAAGACGCAGCTGCGTTTCTCGACCGAAAAAAGCCTTGACACCGCTGTCGCAGAGCATGCTCGGTACACCTGTACCGAAGAACGTTTTCCTCTCCAAAAGTCGGTGCGGGAGGTCGGCTCTCCCGATTTGAGAAGGTTTCGGACCATAGGATGTTGCTTGCCGCCCTTGTCGTAGCTTTCGTACGGATCACATCTAAAGAGGAGTTTGTTTGGGAGAAAAGAATGCATTATTCAAGCGCGTGCGCGAGCGGAAGCGTAGCATTAATGTTATTGTGCAGCGAGCACTAAGAGCTTGCCGAACCTGTTACATTATGCATCGGAAGGTGGTGGAGAATTGAAGAACAGCAGAGGCACCTGCGTGAACACCCTGTTTCGCTTTAGAGATGAAGTTTTGGATTAGGAAATGACGCTCTCTGGCCATTTCCCTGGCGCTGCGGTCCAGACAGTTCGATGCTCCAACAATTCGACTGTTGGGGGAATTTTGGTTTTCAGTATATTTATAGGCCGTTTGGATCGATCACATACGAAAGAATGGGAGGATGATCCGTCAGGGCAGGGGATATGAGGCTGTTGAAGTAATTGGATCGGCTGTCTTGTCATGTACGGCCGTAGAAATACCTCTGAAAAGGAGCTCAAAAGAAAAACTCATTACGAAGCCCATTCCACAAATTGACCATACGATGCGTCCTCTCTCGAAAACGGTCGCGTTCTGCGCCGCGATGGCTGGTCCTCCTAGAAAAGTTGAAGTTACCCGCCAAGACTCGGGCTTTTGAGAACGATTTTCTCAAACGAGCCTTACTTGGCTACTCCATTGTGCGAGTTTTCAATTGCTCGGTCAAATTCTGTTTGGGAACTGCATTCCATGTGAGAATAGAGCGACTCGCGAGTTCGTGGCTGGGATGGAAACGCGAAATCGGCATGGATTCTATTCAAGATTATGTCACAAGTATGGTGAGCCGGGGTGCGTATTCTGACCAGTACGTGTAGGGCATCTCAACCTTCATGCCGACTCGACCTTGATGGAGAATAAATGGTCCGCGTTTGGGTACGAGCGAACACGGAACGGGGACAAAAGTTCTGAATTTCGACAGAGCACGAAACTTGAATTCAGGGAACTAAGCACGTGTATCCATCCCTTTCAGCTCGTGGGTGGGGAGTTTGACATGGAGCTGAACTTTGTAATTAATCATCCGAAGAATATAATATATATGTTAGATCTACTGGACCATAGCTCCACTCAACTACAGGTGAGGCGAAACTCCGAAAGATGATAATGCGCTTATAGCAAACGACATTGAGTGATAGCCTTTGACCATGTTCTCATTCTCTTACCATAAGGCTGAACTGTGGAGTGTTCTTTGCGCAATTTTGAAGAAAAGCGTTCGAAACCTCCAAGCTTGCACCGAGGTCAGCCTCATCGAGCAGATCCTTGCACGAATGAGTAACGTCGATCAGGTTGTCGCAGGTAAGCGTAGTTTTTCGTATATTGATTCTCGCAAAGGTCAACTGGAGGCTGCTGTCAGCGTCGAACTGAAACAGAAGCCGGATGATACGAAAGATGATTCCACATTTTCAGACCTAGTAATTGAAGTACTAGGCGTGCTTGCAAGCTATTCGATCACAGTGCGCGAGCTCAAATTGCTCGTGGGCTACTTGAAGGCCAAGGACAGCTCGTGGGGACCTCACTCGGTGCGGCTGCTCTCTGTGCTCCGGGCTCTGCCACATCGCTCCGGGCCGGATACGTTCTTTAGCTTCTCCGGAAAAAAGGTAAGCCAATGAACTCGATGAATAAGTGAAGAAATTAGAGGTTAGATATTTAAGGTCAGGAATACACGCGCTTGCTCCGGGACCAATCTCTTCCTTGTTTGAGCTTGTCTTCTCGCTAATCCCTCTGATCCTGCTCTTTTGGTGTACAGGGCTCGGCGATAGCGTTGCCGCCGCTGTCGCGTTGGCCCTACCAGAATGGCTGGACCCTCTGTACTTGGTTTCGACTTGACCCTGTGAACTCGGTCTCCATCGAGCGGGAGAAACCCTATCTCTACTGTTTCCGCACCGCCAAGGGGGTCGGCTACTCGGCTCATTTTGTTGGCAACTGTCTCATCTTCACCTCAATGAAAGTCAAGGTGAGCCCGCCAGAGCTCTCGTCGAGAATCATCGATTCCCATCTAAATCCTCCCTTTGCTCCATGGAAAGCATTTTCTTGAAACCCTGACCTCTTCTGCATTTACAGGGCAAGGGGTACCAGCACTGCGTCAAATACGAGTTCCAGCCACGGCGGTGGTACATGCTCGCCGTGGTGTATATTTATAATCGGTGGAGTAAGAGTGAGATCAAATGCTTTGTCAATGGCCAGTTGGCCTCTGCCACAGAGATGAGCTGGTTAGTCAGCACAAATGACCCGTTCGACAAGTGCTGCATCGGCGCATCGCCCGAGCTCGACGAAGAACATCTTTTCTCTGGACAAATGTCCGCCGTGTACGTCTTTTCCGAAGCTTTGACAACGCACCAGGTCTGCGGAATTCACCGACTCGGACCTGGCTATCAGTCCCAATTCCGCTTCGAAGGAGAATCGCTCACCCTCTCAGAATCCCTCAAACGTGTACTCTACGACGGAAAGTTGGCCTCGGCCATACTCTTCTGCTACAACCCGGTGGCCACCGACAGCCAACTCTGCCTACAGGCGGCTCCCAAGAATCACAACACCTCGTTTTTCGTACACAATCCTCACGCGCTCATGCTTCACGAGGTTCGAGCAGTGTCGACCCATGGAATTCACTCCACTCTCAATTCCATCGGAGGGCTACAAATGCTTTTCCCTCTACTTGGCCAGCTAGACTATCCCGTCGTAGGTCTCGAGTCCGATCCCAACAAGAGCAACGGGATTTGGTGAGTGCCAGCTCGTTTGGTCTTCGTCAGAACATCTTATAGTAGGAGCCGTCGGTCTCTTTCCTTTTTCCTTCTCCCTTTTGAACGAAGATTTCGTCTCAGAGTTGTTTGATTTGCTTTTCCAGCGCTACCCTGATCGGTTTCATCTGCGAAATGTGTGAGGGGAGCACCGCTGTTCAACAACACATGATTCAAAACAAGGGATTTCTAGTGATTTCTCAACAATTGCAAAAAGCGTCACGGCATCACCTAAACGAGAATGTCCTGAACTCGTTCCTCGCGCTGGCTCGACATCTGCTGACGCTGTCTACCCCAAATGGAGAATTACTGCTCAAACACCTGCTGGATCATATACTTTTCAACCCCGCCCTGTGGATCTACACGCCAACGCCGATCCAGATCCGACTTTACTCCTACCTAGCGACAGAGTTCTTGGCCGATACGCAAATATACGGAAATGTTCGCAGAGTGTCAACAGTCCTGCAGACGATGCACATTCTCAAGTATTACTACTGGGTTGCAAACCCCACCGAAAAGAGCGGAATCGTTCCCAAGGGCACCGATGGCCCTAGACCGGCGCCGCCGGAAATTCTTTCCATTCGAGCGTATCTTCTGCTGTTTCTGCGACAGCTCATCGTCAAAGGATCTGGCCCCAAAGAAGATGAACTGCAGAGCTGTCTCAACTATCTCACCACAGTCCACGAGGATGACAATCTTCACGATGTTCTACAAATGATGATCGGTCTGATGGCGGAACAGCCGGCGACCATGGTTCCCGCATTCGATTGCAGAGCCGGTGTTCGCGCCGTATTCAAACTGCTTGGATCGCCCTCTGAGACGGTTCGACTGCAGGCACTCAAACTATTGGCGTTTTTCCTCAGCCGCAGCACGCACAAGCGTAAACACGACGTCATGAGTCCCCACAATCTCTACATGTTGCTCGTTGACAAACTGCTCATGCATGCGGATCATCTGACGCTCGCTACATACAACGTACTCTATGAAATGTTGACCGAACACATCGGCGCCCACATACTTTACACCCCACACGCTGAGCCTGAACATCATTTCCGTTTGGAGAACCCAAGTGAGTGTCAATCCATCATCCCTTTTCCTTCCTCTATTGATATTTATTTCATGTCCGGTTTCGGTGCTTGATTTCATCAGCGATCGATAGATAGATAGATAATGATGATCCTTTGCTCCTTTCATTCACAGTGGTCCTTAAAGTAGTTGCCAGTCTTCTTCGTCAATCGAAACCCTGCGATGAGTTGATGGAAGTGAAAAGATTGTTTCTCTCTGACCTAAGCCTGTTGTGCAACGCCACGCGCGAGAACCGCAGGACAGTCCTGCAGATGTCGGTATGGCAGGAATGGCTGATCGCCCTGGCATACGTGCATCCTCAGGATCAGGAACAGAGGAGGATATCAGAAACGGTGTTCGCCCTATTCCGCACACTACTCCACCACGCAATCAAGTTCGAGTACGGCGGGTGGAGAGTCTGGGTGGACACCCTCGCGATCGTGCACTCGCGCGTAGCCTTCGAGGAATATCAACTGCACTATGCGCAGATGCTGCACGAGACACAACCTCCAGCCGAAGACAGTGTTCCTGTCTTGGGTCAGAACGCACCGAACGAGTCCAACCGTTCGCTTGGAGCCGTATTGTCAGCAACTACGCCATCGCAACACCCGGCAGCTCCTGGCTTGGCGGAGGACGTTGTCGAAACTGGCGTGACCGCGACTGAATCGGCCATGTCAGCCTCAACAAAGCTCGCGACCGCTGAACCCGCTGCCGCCAGTATTCAAGCCACCGTCCAAACTAGTACGGAACCTCCCTCATCTCCGCTGCCTACCGTTCCCGACACTACCTGTTCCTCTCCCACCTCGCTTTCGCAACAACATTACCAAGAGCTTTCTGCTGTTTCAACGCCGGAGAAAAGAGAAAACTCCGGGCCGTTGCGAGTTGAACAGGTGGTTATCACCGAAGACGGCCAAGTCGTTTGCACGTCCAGCTCTCAGGAGACGATCGAGGAAAAATCGGATGACGGGACTGAAAAAGAGCTGCAATCCAACGACAGAAGCCAAGGAGCGGGTGATGCAATGCCTGATCCGAAGGACGACAGCCATAATGAAGAAGACCTCAACTGCCCACCCGAGTGTTTGACAACCCCGGATTCTCCCGACGCGGTGACTGCCGTTTGCGGGCTTAGGTCAGAGGAAACGTCTTCAGCGACTGCAACGACATCCCTACAGGGACAACCTGGAACAACGGAAAAGGTTTGTGCTCCGCGTGAAATACTTGCAAGAGGCTGAACGGTCCTTCAAGTATTTACCTCATTGCTGGGATGATTATTTGACAAAATTGAATCTTTCATCGATTGATTGCTTGACAAATGGACCGGTTGCAGCCCTCAGCAGTACTCGAACAGTCAACAGATCAACGCAACACAGAGACCCTGCCGCCCAGAAGCAATCAGGAAGAGGACGTTGAAGATGTCGATACAACTTGTACGCGAGTCGCATACGAAACATCTAGCGTCAGTGTCGGCGAGCACAATGAAGACTTGGAAGTCGAGAAAAAAATTGAAGATATCAGTTTGGAGGACGACGAAGAATGTGCTTCACCTCAGATCATCGATTGCCCGGCGATTGAGTCGCCGGCACCATCCCAAACCTCGCAAGTCTCCGGATCCGACGTTCAGGAACAACAACAGCACGATGATGATGAACGAGAGAAGCACGAGACCGAAGGGGAGAAAGAAATTCCTATCGATGCCACGCTCGTAACCGAGTTGCCTTGCGATACCATCGAGTCTTCAAGTATGCCGCTGTCACCTTTGCTAGAGAAAAAGGTAAGAACGTCTCTCGGGGCTGCAAACTTGACTAGAGAGTTCGTGCAGTACGATAGGTTTTTCTGGAAATCAGGTGACATGAGCTTTTCTCACTATTCCCTAGGCGGCCGAGTTGAACGCCAAAAATCAGCCTCAGTCGCAGTCCACCGATGTCGTAGAAATCAAGGAAGGAGATTCGTCACAGAGCTCACCGGACAAAGTCGGTGTCTGCAACAAGGAAGCCACCGGAACCCAGAAAGACGCGCAGTCAATCGAAAACGCCACCAAAACAGAGATAGACACTTCGGAACAAACCGAACGATCCGAGTGTAGTAACCAGGAGCAAGTGGTGTCCACCATCGAGGCCCAGATTCAACAAACTTCGTACAGCATTCGAGTGCGAGACATGGATCAGAATAACGTCGATGCCAAGGGAGCAGAACAGGAAGAACTCAATGAGGGCTCGACGAACAAGTCGAGACCGAAGACCGTGTCATTCGCGAATGCGGACACGTTCGAGAACATTTATCCAACTCAGCCCATAGTGGGAACTCGCGACAACACCTCGCACGCGTCATCAAGGTTTGTGTTCTGAGAAAACGCACGGTCTTCAGGGTCCCACAAATTGTGGGGCTCAGACGAATGTTTGTGAGAAATGATGTTCGCTTCAGTTCCTCGAGACTCGATTCCCGCGAGGATTTTCAGTTCATTTCTTGACTGGGACTTTCCGTTCTTGCAGACAACTATTCAGCAGCGGACCTTCGAGACCTCCGTTCCGTATACCTGAATTTCGTTGGTCAGCTATCCACCAGCGTTTGCTTTCGGACCTGCTCTACTCCCTCGAGACTGACATTCAACTGTGGAGATCGCATTCCACGAAGACCATCATGGACTTCGTTAATTCTTCAGAAAATGCAATATTTGTCGTAAATACGGTCCATTTGATATCGCAACTCTCCGATAACATTGTTATAGCCTGCGGAGGTCTACTGCCACTCCTGGCTGCTGCCACATCTCCAACGGTAAGTGGAACCCTCCCAACACTCTCGACGATCTGATCCTATGTACTTTGACTTGGTCGACGTTTCGTCCGAACTCTCCTGTTGACTCCTTGTCGTCACACTCATTTTCCGATTATGATTTTCAGCACGAACTCGAAGTGGTGGAACCTACGCAAGGGCTATCGTCGGAGATGAGCTTTGCCTTCTTACAGCGTCTGGTGCACCTGGCAGACGTGCTGGTGTTCGCCTCGTCGCTATCGTTCTCTGAACTCGAGTCGGAGAAGAATATGGCGTCGGGTGGAATACTTCGGCAGTGTCTGCGACTGGTGTGCACCAACGCCGTGCGGACCTGTCTCGACGGGCGGGTGAAAATCCCTTCGTCTCAAAGCGGGCACGGGCACGGCCACCATCAGCAGACAGCCCATCATCAACATCCAACCATGGCCAGCGCTTTGCAACGAATGCGTAATGATCTCAGCGGGACATTGATGCAGATCAAGGACCCCGAGAAACTTTTGCAAGACATGGACGTTAACAGACTGCGAGCTGTCATTTACAGAGATGACGAGACGAAACAAGCTCAGTTCTTGGCTTTAGCTGTGGTCTACTTCATCTCCGTTCTGATGGTGTCCAAATACCGCGATATTATAGAACCCGCTAGTCCGCAAACCGAGCGAAGAGAACGTTGCGAGAACGGCCGTTACGGGTCTTCCGGACAAGCCACATCGACGTCGAACAACAGTTGTCAGTTGCCGCAACCAGGCCAGCAAAATTCGCCTGAAGAAGATTCGGATATTTTGGCCAACCTGCATTCGTCAAGCATTCCCATCATTCCCGCTCAGCATTTGAACCAGGGCAATACCTCCGCGCACTCTCATTGTCACCAGCAGAGTTCTCACGTCTCCGCCGGTGGTGAGCCATTTTTTTGCCAGCCGGTTAATCGAATCGGGATTCTCCTTCGAGTTTTGAAATCAAATATGATGATCTATCATTCTTTTCTTTGCAGACGATGCCTACAACGGATCCAATAAGAACACCACGGATTCTCGGAACGGAGAGTCTCGAGAGGCAACCCTCACGCAGAAGCTGGAAACCGCCCTCTGTGGCGTGTGCCCTCTCCTGCGAGAGATCATGGTTGACTTTGCCCAGTTCCTCTCAAAAACGCTGGTGGGATCTCACGGTCAAGACCTGCTTGTCGAAGGCAAAGGCTTGAACACGTTCAAAAACTCGACGTCAGTCGTGGAGCTAGTGATGCTTCTGTGCTCGCAAGAATGGCAAAATTCTCTGCAAAAACATGCTGGGTTGGCATTTATTGAATTAATCAACGAAGGACGGCTTCTCTCGCATGCGATGAAAGATCACATCGTACGCGTCGCCAACGAAGCCGATTTCATACTGAACAGAATGCGCGCAGATGATGTCATAAAGCACGCCGACTTCGAGCAGCTGTGCGGTCAAACCGCGGCTGAGCGCAGGGACGAAGAAAGCATGTGCGACCACTTGATCACGGCGGCCAGAAGACGAGATGCCGTCGTGGCGCAACGAATGATTGACAAAGTTTTCAACATGCTCACAAACCGACATGGTGCCTGGAGGAAGCGAAACTGTCCCCACAAACCCGCCGAGAAGAAGATCGATTACCTGAAGCTCGACAGTTGGGAAGATGACGCTAGAAGACGCAGACGATTCGTGAGGAACCCTCTGGGTTCTTCACATCGTGAAGCAACTCTCAAAGCGGCTGAAGAGCACGGCGCCCCCGAAGATGCCATTGCTGCGGCTCGCGAGGAGATCCACAAACAGCTTGCTCAACAAAGAAGACAGACCGGATCTCCAGGCAGCGAACTCGCAGCTGGTGAATCTGAATACTGGGAAGATAAGGAGTTGGACTCCGAGTACGCCGGCAGTGTAAGTCTGAGCACTCGATGTCGTCTCATTGCTCCAGGCATAACTGCTCCGGGCACCTTGTCTGTAACGCAGTCCGAACTTTTCTTCGAAGTCGACGAGGACGACGCAGAATTCAAGAAAAACTGTTCCAACGTAAGTGTTCCGCAAATCAGTTTCGACGACTGGTTCGATGGTATCATCCCTCCTGGCCAGGATAACTCGAGCCCAGAACGAAACAGAGGGTAGGAGTAATTCAACTCTTTTTCCGCAGGTGTTGAAGTATTGTGAGCATATTCATGGCAAGTGGCATTTTAGCGAAATCAGGGCCGTATTTTCGCGCCGCTACCTGCTTCAGAATGTTGCTCTGGAAATATTCCTCGCATCAAGAAGTGAGTGCCAATTTTTCCGATTTTTTTTCCGGTCCTTCATATGAAATCAATTTGGTTTCCGTCTCAAAGGAACTAGAGTCGCGAAACATGCGCGATATGTTGGGAGTTAACCCTTGTTCTCCGGAATCGAGCGATCGGTTAAGTCTCTTCTCTCTTTTCAGCATCGATAATGTTTGCGTTCGACAGTCAGAAAACAGTGAAGAAAGTTGTCAAGGCTCTTCCACAAGTGGGAGTTGGAATCAAGTACGGCATCGGACAAACACGGAGGGCTTCCTTGATGACGCCGCGTCAGATTTTCCAGCAGAGCAATATGACGCAGAAATGGCAACGTCGAGAGATCTCCAACTTCGAATATCTTATGTTTTTAAACACAATCGCCGGTCGAACCTACAGTGATTTGAATCAGTATCCGGTTTTCCCTTGGGTATTGACGAACTACGAAAGCGCAGAACTTGATCTCAGCCTTCCGTCGAACTACAGAGATCTGTCCAAGCCTATTGGCGCTCTGAATCCGTCCCGTAAACAGTTCTTCGAGGAGCGCTACGAGTCTTGGGAGCATGAAGTTATACCTCCATTCCATTATGGCACACATTATTCAACTGCTGCATTTACTTTGAACTGGCTCCTCCGTCTGGAGCCGTTCACGACGATGCTGATCGCGTTACAAGACGGCAAGTTCGATCATCCAGATCGACTGTTTTCGTCCGTAGGCCAGTCATGGAAGAACTGTCAGAGAGATACGTCCGACGTCAAGGAGTTGGTCCCGGAATTCTTCTATTTACCGGAAATGTTCCTCAATCAGAACTTGTTCAATTTGGGCAAACGAGACGACGGCCACGTAGTTGGTGATGTAGAGTTGCCCCCATGGGCAAACGACTCGGCAGAGGAATTTGTCCGCATCCATCGTATGGCTTTGGAGTCAGAGATTGTCTCGTGCCAACTCCATCAGTGGATCGATTTAATTTTCGGCTATAAGCAACGGGGGCCTGAGGCAGTGCGAAATACGAATGTGTTCTATTATTTGACCTACGAGGGCACGGTCGATCTCGAGAACATCAAGGATCCCGTCATGAGGGAGGCCGTTGAGAATCAAATCAAAAATTTCGGCATGACACCGTCGCAGCTTCTGCTCGAACCCCATCCGCCGAGGAGTTCTGCGATGCACATCAGCCCCCTGATGTTCTCGCCGGTGGCTGACGAAGTGTGCATGGTCATCAAATTCTTGTCGAATTCTCCGATTGTCCACATTTCGGCCAATACCTATCCGCAACTGCCAACACCGTCCGTGGTGACGGTCGCGGCCAATCACAACTTCGCAGTCAATCGGTGGAACCCGAACTTCAACACACCTCTGCATGCCGGCGGCGCTGCAGCTGCAGGGTATCATCACGATGTGTCGTCCCAGAGCGGAGGACCTTCCCAACAGAACCAGGTCCTGCCACTGTCCATGGATCCGCTACTAAGTACGTATTAACGCCGGCGCCGTCTTCGTGGTATGAACAGCTAACTCAAGTTCTTCGCTGGAGAGATCTAAATTTCAGGGAAAAACATCCGATAGTCTCGAGTTGAAGATGGATCGTTTTCATTTCCAGTGATGAACGTTTCGCCGCACAAGCGTCACCTCGGAGACGCGGACTTCTCGCAACAACTGAGAATGCGGCCATCGTGCTTCGTAACCACCGTGGATTCACGCTTCATCATTGCGGCCGGCTTCTGGGATAAATCGTTCCGAGTATTCTCGACAGAGTCTGCGAAGACGGTCCAGATTATCTACGCGCATTTCGGCGTCGTTACGTGTTTGGCGCGGTCTGAATGCAACATCACATCAGACTGCTACGTCGCCTCTGGATCCGAGGACTGCACTGTTCTGTTATGGCACTGGAATGCCCGCACTCAATCGATCGCAGGCGACAACGCGAATCCCGGTAAGGCATCATCCGATACTGGTCTTCATACCTTCCGGAGCTGAGTGAGCTTTGCGTGTTCATCACCGACCGTCATTTCAAGGTTCTAACTCCCTCCCCCTCCCATATGCTTCCAGACGTGCCGACCCCTAGAGCGTCGCTCACGGGCCACGAGAGTGAAATCACGTGCATCGTGGTATCAGCAGAACTGGGTCTCGTGGTGAGTGGTTCGAGGGCCGGTGCCGTGCTCGTTCACACGACCGCGGGAGACCTGCTACGCTCAGTTCAGGGTCCGGAACACTTCAAGAGTCCTCATCTGTGCTGCTTGTCACGAGAAGGAACGATGGTGGTCTGTTACGATCTCAGCAATGTTTGCACCTTCAATATGAACGGCAAGCAACTCAGGGACGTTACGCATCATGATGATATCGGGGTGAGTTTCGAAAAGCGGAAACATCTTTGCTTTTCCTCGGAGCGAGATATGATGAAGAAGCACTTGCTTGTTCCAATATGGTAAAATGATCAGAACGTTCATCGTCTCTATGTTTTCCTTACAGTGCTGCGCATTGAGCCGTGACGGGGAATATCTGATAACCGGAGGAGAAAGTGGAGTGGTTGAAGTTTGGCGCACGTACAACCTGGCGCTGCTGTACGCGTTCCCAGCATGTGAGGGCGCCGTGCGCTCGGTGGCACTTTCTCACGACCAGAGATTCCTGATCACTGGCTTATCAAACGGTTCGATCACCGTTTTCTACATTGACTTCAACCGGTGGCATCACGAGTACCAACAACGCTACTAAACGTTGAACGCAACAGTCTCACGGTCTGGTGAACCGGGAAGCATGCCCGACCGATCGAACCGCAGGCAATCAACAACGCCCCTGCCTCCTGGAAGCGGTTCTCAACCATGAGTTCATAGCGAGGAACACTGTGGCCCGGTTCCTGTCAATGCTTTTCAACATCCGCGTCTCAAGCCACCATGGCGGTCAGAAAAATCAGCAGTCTGTCCAGTTACCATGGCGAGATCAAGTCCGGGTCAGAGCGTGTGTGCCCAAAAATCAAAAGCCATCCATCAATCCATCCATTCATTCATCCATCCATCAAATCAACCAGCCATCCAGCAGGATCTATCCGAGTAGTCCAAAAATGTGCCCACCTATCTACCCACTTATTTATCTACCCAACCATTCATCAGTCTATCCATCCATTCATCCATCCATTTCGCGGTTCGATGCTGAGAACCATTCCTCATTCTCCTGCTGCGAATTTTTGTCCAACGATGTAGGAGAAGCTCTTTGAAAGTGGTGCGTGAAGCAAGATTTCGTGAGACGAACAACGCTCTTCTGAAAAAGTTCCTCTTTGAGATTTGCAAAACGAGGATCCCTCGACCGGAGCCATAGAGAGAGACCATGCGAACAATGAATTATTATCGATAAGTAAGTTATCAAGGGATTACGTTGAAAGCACTTCGGTGCGTCTGTGTTTCACTATTTTTTACCGAATTTTCTACACAATTGAGAGTAGCTAGTCATGAATCAGGAGGCATGAGAACAACTCTAAACAGACAAAAGCATTTGATCTTGAATACTGGAAATTTTCACGCCACTCTTGACGATGTCATCGTTGTCGAGTCATTTGCTGCCTGCGACGATGCCCGATCCGGGGTTAGCCTGCGGCCGAGAACAAAAAACAACGGTCCCGTGGTATAATGAAGAGACTGCGCGCTTTCTCGCCGTATAATTGAGCCATCACTAAACTCTGTTCCTCCAATGATTGATTGATTGAATGACTGAGCGTGCAAGAAAGCGGTGATCATTTCTTTCTGATGATCGTTTCCAGTACTGATCGCTTTCGACATTATTATTATTATATAATCAGACGTGAAAAGTATTCGAGATTGTCTTTGCCAGGCTAGTTTTCCGATGCCTGGGCTACAAAAGCCGGCGCAGGAATGGAAGCCTTCAGAAGCGCGAAAAAAAAACCCGACAACAATGGTCAAGTGAGCCAATGAGTCAACACGAAGTGAGAAAGAACCTTGTCAACGTCTGATTGTCTACTGAAGCTTGAAGATACGAAAGAGAAGAAGATGATGATGATTCAGCAATACATCCGTCCCTTCGGCCAGGGTTTTTTCTTTGAGAACGAGCTCGGAGTTTGCTTGCTCCAGGCTCGGAGTTCGGTCGAACGTCCACAGCCGACTCCCAGGTTTTGTGGATTTGTAGATCGCAACTCTCCCTGCCGTTTTTCCGCTGCAGAGCGGCCTCGCTCCGTCCGTAGAGATCAACGATTCAATCATGATGAGATATAATTATTAGCGAGTCTTCTACCCAACCACCTACAGAACTAACTACATACTTTAACAGCTAGTTGCGAGCCACAGATGGAACGTAAAGATATAGTTGGCCAGTTTGTCGGTCTCGGCCTATTCGTCGTCGACGTACATTGTTGGAGCGGCTTCCACTGAACGAAGTTGTAGGCCGTTAGGATCGTTGTGAAGTAGGCCTTGCTAGCAGTTATGCTGTTCATTATGCAGCGAAGCATCTCGTGGAAGTCGCTCTTCTAGTCAAAACCGGTCCCTGTTCCACGACATGGGGAACGGCGATGGGGATGGCCGCTGCTGCGGCTACCGTGGCCGTTGCAGCTGTTGTCTGCACTAGCGACAACCAGCCTCGGAAACTAGGGCCAGTGCTTTCCGTGTGCGCTCTGGGTTCCACCGGTCTATCTCCCGGAAGTGACTTCCATGTCCCGTCCGCCAGCTCTCTCTGAAGCCTGAAATTCATTAGATTCTTTCAGATCAGAGCAGAAAGGGCATGAGCTTGGCATGTTACTTATACTTAATTACGATTATGATGACGATGATGACCATGACATGATGATTAAGATAATAATGAGAATGCTGCAGGCAGTCGAACAAGTTAGTCTAGGAAAAGTGAGCCAGCTAGAAATGAAAAACCAAGAGAAAGGCGCAGACCGATAATTTGTAATTCCAGCTGTGAATGACAAACGGATAAACATACAGACAAACAGAACCATCGTATCGCAACCGCGTTGGTACAATAATAAACATTGAGTACACGCTAAATTGAAGAAAACTCAGCGATTGAGTTCTCTCTCATTCGTCAATCCGATTCCCGCGGCTTTCTTCCAAGTGATGGTGCGATCCCATAGAACGGAAAGCGAATCCAGGCGTCGTGAACACGTTCGTCCGACTTTCGAGACTTCAAGGAGAACATTATCACTGCAGCTCTCCTCAGCTATCCGCTCCATATATTCCTTTAGGCAGGCATGTCGTATGATTCCATGGTGTCGATGTAGCTTTGGATTCAAAATGCCCATGATGCCCGAGTTCATGGACGTTCCTGAAAGACGGTGCCAGCGAGTCGACAACGGAGCTCTCTCAAATTCCTAGAGGGGAGCGCAGGACAGAAGTTCGGCTTCCCGTGACCCCGCTCACGTTTTCCTCCCCATGCGCTGAGAGGCTTCCGAAGTCCCACGGATTGAGTGAATACGGGACTTCGGCATTGATGAGGCATGAGTCGAACCAGACTGAGAGCGCGCGCTTATTGCACTCAAATAATAGAATCCCGAACTTTCGGGAGACTCGATGAAACGAAGAGTTTCCATCAACCATGTGCAACAGAACTCTACAGCTCCGATTCCAATCGGAGCTGATTTTCATGACGGAGCGATGAGGAAAAATTTCGCGCCGGCTGCCTGGAGCCTGTTCTAGTGCGCGAGCGCGCAGCTGAGACAGGGGCTAGACTTGCAACCGTAGATGGGGATGAATTTCGGCGGTAGTAATCTCGAGGGATTCAGCAAATCTTTTGCTACCAATTTCAATCTCGTGCACAGCAGTGCTCGCTAAATGGAAATGTATTTTTGGCTCGTTCGAAACATTCATTTGGGAAAATGTTGTAGTTCTTCGAACATCGGAAATTGCATCCGCACCCAACATACACGTGCGGTCATACAGAGAGCATGACTCTAGACTCTAGACGCTTACGAGCTATGTCCCGCAATCGTCCGACGCCTCAAAACTCCACTTCGCAAAAATGTCGCGTGTCCATACCATCGGCGGCGAATAATCTCAGGAGTTTTGCGGAATCTGAGGCTCCGAAGTAGGCGTTTGCTTTCCCTCAATCGAGATCTCTTCCCGACGACACGGAACCGAACTCTTTGATGGAATACGATAAATTTCAGGAAAGGGCCGAGATTCAAGCAAGCAGGTCTACAAAATTCGGGCCCGTCATTGTCTAGGGAATCTAGAGCGATACCAGGAGGCTTTGAAGAGACCAAAAACGAATCGTAATGAAGCGCGGTGCGAAATGACGTTCTGTCATGCCGCTTCAAAGAATGGACGGCTATGGCTGATGGCGACAAAAAGACACAGCCGGACCAATGAACCGACTTTGTCTAGTCAGAGCAAGCCTCTCAGCCGACGGCTTGGCCGGCCCGGCGGACAGACAACCAAATTGGTCGTTGAGTTGTCGAGCAGTGTTCGTCATTCATTGCACTTTCTTTACTTCAATGAAAAGCCCGTGGGCGCTCGCCATCAGAACGTCGACCGAATTCGCTCGGCGGCGTGCAATGCTTCGACGTTGCCGTTACGATGGAAATCTCCGTCGTCGGTAGGCGATCGACTCGGAATGATTCCGCGCGACACGGCTCCATCCCATCGGAAGATTCCTCATCAAGACTTCAACTCATGCAAAAGTCCTAGATCACGACGACCAAGCATACTCGAAGGGAACAGCGCTCTCTCAACGACGGCAGAAAGAGGACTCTTTCGAAGCCGACATTCCCAAAAACTTCGGCAGCGTCCTGAGATCTCTCAGTTTTTGGAATAACACTCGAAATCACGGAAAGCACGACGCTCAGCCGGATCCGCGTCTCGTATCCGTTGCAACGGTCGAAAAACAGCCGGCGAAGAGCTCGGTGCTTGGCCGAGCGAAGCTTCTCTCTGTGTCGCCGATCTGTGCCTCTGCGAGAGTTTGTGGACGGATCGACTGTGTGTGTGCTCTGCTGGTGTCGGCCATATTGTTTTTCTGTATTGTGCTCCGACGTCTTTGCTCTCTGTGAGTCTCAGTGCAGCGGTCGTGAAGCCGCAGATCGACGTCGGAAGCCGGGGGCTATGCTCTAGTGATTGTCGCCGAAAATTCGCGTCGCCATGGAGGACGAAGCGAAGCAACTGCCTCCTGGACTGACCCAGGAGGAGTGCCCCCAGAGCCGGCCGCAGTACTCGATACCAGGCATTCTACACTTTATTCAGCATGAGTGGGGAAGGTTTGAACTCGAAAGAGCCCAATGGGAGGTTGAACGAACAGAGCTTCAGGTGAGTCAACGTTGCTCGCGGACAAATAGACAAAGCGTTTCCAGCCGAAACGTTCGTTTTGAAACAACACATCACCGCACATACACACTCACTCGCACTCTCGTTCTCTGCGCCCGAGAACTCGAAACTTGGACTTCATCTGCTGGTCAAATCCATTTGGGGATGAGGAGTGGATGTTCCAGATACACAGTGAAGTTTCCCGAGAGGGATGGACCGTGTCAACTTGCAATACACTCATTAAAATGTCTGGATTCAATGAAACCCGGTTGTCATCACCGTAGCAAAGTCCAGCGATCGCCAGAATACTGTGTTGCAATAACTGTTTTTACGCCGTAGTCGACACGGGCTGTAAATTGAGATTGCCAGGTCAGCTCGAAAGCCCTGATGATGGGGGCCCGGCGTGTTTCAAAATTGATTATGTTCTCCATGAGGAACGATCGAGCTTGTCATGCCTCAAATGCCGATAGGTAGCCTCTCTGCGGGCAAGCGTGTCAACAGGCATGAGTGCGTGCTTCGCTCCGTGCCTGCGTGCGGTTATGTTCGTGTATTCGGGTCTGCGTAATTTCGGTGGGAGACCTCTCTCGTGTTCAGAGCCCGGTCTGCGTCCGATCTTTCATCATCGAAACGAGGATGTGTTCACTTTCGAACCTCGTCACACCAACCAGCTCGCCTGCTGGCTGGCTGGCTGGCTAACTCGTTAGAGCGCAGACACTCCCTTCCTTCACTTCGTTGCCAATACCACTTGCCCGCGAAAGTGCAGAGCGCGTCCAGTACCGAAACAAATACGATTCAACTCATCTAATCCGTAAAACTATTCCGACTACGTTTCAGACGAGAATATCTTTCTTGCAAGGGGAACGCAAAGGCCAGGAATGCTTGAAAAATGACTTGGTCCGCAGAATCAAAATGTTGGAGTACGCTCTTCGACAAGAAAGGTTTGTCTCGACTGTATAGTGCTTGATGAGGTCTCCGCTGTTCGATTCTCAACTGGTACTCCTCGGTACTTCGAGGAGCGAATGATTGTCCCGGCTCTACCATCAAGGATTATTGCTCTTGATTGATGATAGAATTCGACGATCCTCTGAGCCGTAGCAGTATATGTGTGTATATCGATGATGTCAAAAGCTTCCGTTCCTACTTCGAAGTTGGTCAGCGCCGTGCTTGTTCTGTCCGGTGTCTGATTCGAAAAATAATTCTGTCTCTTCTCGATTGTCATGATCCGTTTTCCAGGAGCCATCCTCAGTTTTGTTGTTTTACTGCTCCCTCATGATCTCCCTCGAGTACACCACCCCTAGAGTCTCTCGTAACGCCTCAGGATAGGTTCCTTGTTGATGCGTGTTTTTTCTCGTCCAAGTGTCCGTGTTTCTCCAGTTCGAGTTTCCGTTTTGTGTCATCTAGCCATCACACTAGTATGAGAAGAAACAGAAGTTGAGTGTCAGTTACACTCTCCTAGATGAGCGAGTGATAACAGCGTCGCTTCCAGTGTCGGTTCGGTGACCAAGTGCCGTGGCCATGTATTTCGGGATCTTGTCAAACAAAAAGAGATACCCTTTATGGCAGATGAACCACAACATTCCTATCGAGTGAACGGTTCTGATCCTCACATTTGCGGCGGTATCGTCCCTTTTTGAGGGAATGCTTCATTTTGAAAGCTGAACTGATCTAATCATTTCTAAATTGATTCAATGCTCAAAGCTGCTCCTGCATTCCCTCAATTAGCTTTGATCGGGATCGCGAATCGTCATTGACGTGTCCGTTGGAGATGTCGAAGCGAGATTCGAAGGATATCGAATTAACTAGCTTTTCATCGGTGCCTTTCCAGGGCGAAATACGAGAAACTTCGTAAAGGTGGCACGGAAACGACTGAAGAAGAGGAGAAACCACCACAGTTCGAAGCCGAAGAGATGAACTTCGGTGTCTTCCAGGGCCCGGGAAGTGCACCAGGGCCGGTTCTGACCTGGAAACAGGGCAGAGAACTTTTGCGACAGTATCTTCAGGAGATTGGCTTCACAGACACCATGATTGATGTGCGGAGCACGAGGATACAAACGCTGCTCGGTCTACAGGTGCGTGCGACGGGATTCCTCCTCTGGGACGGGTTGATTGGAAGGAATGTATTCTGGTCGGTCTTCAATGCGCTGCGCGATGCTTGCTTGACTTGAGGAAATTTTCAGACATCGCATTCGAGCACCGATGGACACGTAGCGGCGCCGCCGGCCGCGGCGATAGGAGCTGTCAACGGCAAGGCTAATCTCGATACTCAAAAACGAGTGGCCAAAAAGGAAAGGGTGGACGTGCTCAGAGACGCTGAAGCCTCTGTTCTTGCCACGTTCGACTTTTTGGCTGCGGAAGGGGCACCCGGATCCGACGGCGCCGACGAAGAGGACGAAGACGATGTTGTAATGGGGACGCCTGGAGTCGACGAAATGCAACCTCCTTGCACTCAAGACCCCGAAGGTCAGTTGAGCTGTCTCAGCGAGAGCTGGCGACTGTCTTCGAAAGGACGTCGTAATTCAATCTGTGACAAGCGAATGAAGAACCCCTCGGAACCTATTCCTGCCACGGGAACTCGGGGTCGATCTCTCCTGACTTTCGTTTCGTTTTTTTCCACAGGTACCTTGGGCCTCGGGGAACTCGCAGGGCTGACAGTCAACAACGAATTCGAACCTCAATCAAAAGACCTGCCGAAAAAGTGGAACGCCAAATACACTCTACGTAGCCATTTCGACGGTGTGCGAGCCCTCGTTTTTCATCCCGTGGAAGCGGTTCTGCTCACCGGCTCTGAAGACAACACGCTCAAATTGTGGAACTTGAAGAAGACTGTCCCAGCGAAGAAGACAGCCGCTCTAGACGTCGAGCCACTGTATACGTTCCGGGGACACACAGGGCCAGTGCTGTCATTAGTAATGAATCCATCCGGTGAGAAATGCTACTCGGGCTCGTTGGACAGCACCATCTGCGTTTGGAACTTGCCCAATTGCAATGTTGATCCCTACGACTCGTATGACCCCAGTGTCCTTGCTCATACATTGACGGGCCATACGGACGCTGTTTGGGGCTTGGCGATGCATGCCTCGAAGCCACAATTGCTTTCTTGTTCGGCGGACGGCTCAGTTCGGTTGTGGAGTGTTGGCGATCAACCGGCGTTGTCCGAAACTTTCAAATTCGACGCGATTCCAACGACAGTTGATTTCATCCGGTCGACGAATTCGCACCAAGCCGTCGTCGGGTACAACAATTCGGATCTGGTCGCCATAGATCTAGAAACCGGTAAGCCCGTAACTCGCTACGAAACAACGGGTTGCGGTCAAATTAACCGGTTGGTGTCTCATCCAACGTTAGGCATCACTGTCACCGGGCACGAGGATCGCTGCATTCGATTCTTCGACGATGCTACCGGAAAGCAGATCCACTCAATGGTAGCCCATCTAGACGCCGTTACGTCAATATCGATCGATCCGCACGGATTGTATCTGCTGTCAGCCAGCCACGACTGTTCGATTCGATTGTGGCACCTTGATAACAAAACCTGCGTCCAAGAAGTAACCAGCCATCGAAAGAAGTTCGACGAGGCTGTCAACGACGTCGCTTTCCATCCGTGCAAGCCATACATAGCTTCTGCGGGAGCCGATTCGATCGTCAAGGTATTCGTCTAGGAGTCCGTTCCTTAGTTTGCTGACGAGAACAGGAGACGCGATACACTCTTTCTCGTCGCAATCTTCCGCCAACATCGCTGTCGTCGTCATTGCTCGCTGTCGTAGTCAACGTGATTGACCATTGTGATCATCTTGGATTGCGTCGTTTTGCTCCACGTCCGTTCTCTATTCGAGCCGAATCGAGGAGCTGAACGAGGAGTGTCTGTGAACAGGCGGGCCTGGGGTTTCGGACGCGGGATTTCGGAGGGATGTCGGGCGAGACAGCTCATCAACCACCCAGCCGCACTCCAGAATCGAATGGGGCTCCCCCTCCCCACCCCCCTCCCCGTGCTCAGCTGAGGCAAAGACAGCAATGATCGCGCGAAGAACGGCGCTGACTCCCACCTAGCAAATGAGAGAACGAGCGGATCCCCGTTATTTAATCTTCTCCGATGTTTTCCCCGGATAACGGCTAAGAAGGAGACTTATCCGTTCCAACCACAAGAGACGATCGGGAGTTGCCTATTGTAACATAGCGTATGGCTCGCCCCAACATCGGGGCAGTTAGGTAAAGTGTCTGTCGGTCGGTGCGCACCACACGCAGACAGACATACAAACAAACGAACAGACAGACATACAGAAGAACAGACAAACAGCCCGACTGACAGAATGGACGACGGATAGTAAGCCAGCCAGGCCAGGTTCCAACGTGGAGAGAGAAAATCTCCCGAGTAATGTCCCGGACGACCATAACTAACTGAGTACTCAGTTGCATGCGCGCGACGGAAAACAAACGCGGCGGTGAACGGATGGTTCTCTCGAAGTCGGAGACCAACCAACAGAAACCAACTGTAGATACTTCAACCTAACAGTACCTGTTCGAAGCGGCGCTTGCTTTAGCAACTGATAATGCAGACAGAATCAATGATTGGCCAACGAGGAGCGAAAGCAGGGCGCGCTGAACCGACCCCAAGTGAATTGTTTCCCGCAAATGCACACCTCCGACCCCATACGGTCCGCTTGATCTGGCCTGACGCGATCCGTGCACGCCGTCACACCTTCGAACTCTTGTTTTCGTGTAGATTGCAAAAACTCCGCGGATTCGATCCATGACGAGAATATGCAGGTTATTGGTTCGTCATACTGAACATAGGGAGCCTTTACGGACCATGAGGCGGAAGGAACAACGGAAGCATTTCAGCGAATTCAACGACCTTTTTACTCCCTGATAGAATATACACACTCAAAAAACCGAACGAGCAACCAGACCAGCGATCGATCCGACAAGCAGAAAAACCGATGTTGTAATTTTTGTGCTCCGTGCCCGTAGTCCAGTCGGAAACCCTGAAGAAGATCCTTCGTGGCAAGGATCGAATCAGGTCACGCGAGTTGTCTCCCGCGGAGACGAGAGTTACTGTGAGATCAATCATCCGAAGCTTGAGCTTTCTTTGGAATTTAGACGCAATTTCTGTAGCCCCTGCTTTGCTTCACAAGCTACTGCGAGCCTGCAAACTGAACCCGCGAGGATCGAATGATTGTCAGGAAACAGCGGATTTCCCGTGAATTAAAAAGCTTTCCCGTATAAACAGACAAATGGGCTGGCGGGTATACAGGAAGACAGAGAGACAGACAGGCAGACAAACGGCAACTACCACAGCAACTGAGAAGTTTCTGCGATTCAACTGCTCACATCGATGAATGGTATCAGCAATCTCTGGACCGATTAACTGAATGTACCTTGTTCGCGAAAGCCGAAAACGAGATCTTCTCGCGATACCATCGGCTGGCTTGAACGAGAGATCTGAGACGATCGTGATGCTGAGGATGAGATTCGACTGAAGGTTTCGATGTCGGTAGAGTTCGTCCTCTCGGCAGAAGGCTCGAGAGCGAAGGAGAAAGAAACTTTATGCTAAGATGGAATTCTGTAATATAAATGCATACGACAACAAGACAACCCACACGGATCACACAGCCAGAATGCGGAAGTCGACGACAAAGCGAAAAGATACTACCATTGTGTAAGTTTACAACTTTTGATCGAGGTTTTAATGATGACGGCGATGATGACTGGTCAAAATTTTCTCTGGAACGGTCATAATAGTCCGACGATTGCGTTGAGTCAGTCGACTTGAACGCTTTTCGGTGTTCGTCCTCTCGCGGGCGGAGGAGCTGGTTTGGTTAAACACATCTCTCAGCGGAATCATGATAATGTTACGATGAGTTCACGGATTTCTGTCGATGGACGTGAACCCGAGAACGAGGAACAATTGCTCGTCCAGGCATTCAATTCACCATAGGGTTTGCGCGCGGAATCTACGTAAAATCTATTCAACGAAGTTCGGATAATTATGATGATGATAATAATTGTAAATAGTCCAACGAGAGGAGAAACTGAAGATGGATTCAATGAAGATACTAGGGTAACGCTTCGTTGACGTCAATGTCAGGGAGAACGTGAAGTCAATCTCCTCAGCAAAACCTCCTGAAGGACCATCTCCGATCACGGTTCTTGAGTAGAAAACGCCATGGAAAGGACCGAGACTGATAAACCGGCTTATAAGGAGAAGGAAGAATCCAAGACCGAACGATTACGAATGCGTGAATGATTTGCGTCGACGGTGGTAACGAAAGTACACAGATTAGGGGATATCAATTATTATGACGATGATTATTATGATTATTGCCGTCGACAGTCGGATAACAAGATATTATCATGAAAAATCAGGTCTTCTGAGGTAAATACAACATGATAATAATAAACTCAATTCTGGAAGTACATAAAGGACACACGAGTTGCCCTCAAGCAACAAAGTCGACCGGAAATCAGAGAATTCTAGACAAGAGATCCGAAGTCTAACAAAAAATGGAAGGGACAATAGTAGACGAACTAGATGGATGACGAGTGAAGACGAAATATAATAAACACATTAAGTAATGAAGTCGACCGATATCTGTTCATTCTCCAACCTCCGACTAGATGTACGTATACAATATCTTTCACAAGATATGTCCTGGCAGCTCGACACGAGGAGGTGTAAGACGCTTGACAGCCTCCCATGGCGGCTCGAGCGCCAGCCGCCCTACTGAAGTCTACCCCGGAACAATGGAAGCTGAACTTGCCCATCGATGAGCCGTGCGAGGGTATGGAATATGCTTTGAAGTAGACACCTATCTTGCTGTCGTTGACATGAAGCTCGCGTAATCAATCTCCATGCGAGCTCGCTGCTGCGAAAGCGTTGAAATAAGAGAATGCAGACTGGAAGCATGTTCCACGGGAGAATGCGTTGGTCTCGTCGCCAGGAGTTGGACCTCGATCAATCCCCGTTGGGATATTGGAAAATCATTTGTTCGAGTTGTCGCGGTAGAGCACTCTCTAGAGATTTTTCACTGCAATGTTTCCGATCGGACGTCTATGGACTTATCTCGTGATCCTATTCTAGAGCCTCGTAGCTCCCGTAGCCTGGTAGCTCTTCGATCAGAACAAATATCGTCTGCAGGAACCGAAAGACGAAGTTTTGCTTCACATATCCGAAAACGCGTTCAAACGTTATCCTTTTTGTCGTGCGCCGCGGGGTCACTTGGACAGCTGCACATTCAATCCTGTCCGGGACTCTCCGAGGCTTCGGTTGACCATCTACTAGAGCAGCGTCCGTGGATTGTCTGATCGCCGATACCACGGGTATACAGTCAAGCCTCGTCAACCGCGGTTTGATGGTTCCAGACCACACCGCGATGAACGAATTTGCGCGAAGTGGGATTCGCCATCCGCGAACCGCCTATTCCGTTGTTTTGACTCCGTGATTCCATTAGAAACTCAGTGAGCATGACATTGCGCATCATTTTGTTGTCGAACGGTTGTACTTAAATAATGGCATCAGGACTAATCCTATCCAGGAGTTTCAGTTTCTCTCGCCTTGTCAGCATCTTCCCGAATCGTTCAGATAGAGGTAGACCCCGGAGAAATCATGCTGTTCGAATTTCATCGTGAACTCGAGGGAATGTACATGTGTCACGAAATGCATGGCATTTCGCAAGAACAAGGACAATCAATCGCAAGTTTTCGATCATCAAGGATCTGAAGGATCTCCGTTCTGGAAGCGAGCTGACACGGATTTCGTTGGCCCGCTGAAATAGACTTGAATCAGCGCGAAATTTCTCTCCAGAGAACGAATAGCCACTGGAAGCCGATTGACTGCTTCAATAATGATTGATCAATGAAATGCGCCGCTCAATGGGGCTGAAAGGAAGTTCTCATCGATGGCATCTTCGGGAACGTTCTCAATTTCCAGACGGACTTGAAGATAGGATGAAAATTGTTGGAGTAAGAATGAAATTCGAAAAACCGCGATCCAGTGAGCTCGCAATAGACGGGGTCGCGATAGACGAGGGTTGACTGCTCTTCAAAAAGATTGGAATCCGTTCACGGAGATCTCGAACCGCTGATCCGAGTTCTCAACTCATTGTTCCCCTTGATGCCCTGCTGTACAAGGGTTTGACCATGTATTAACTCTCTGACATGAGTATCATGCATGTCTGTTGACAGGAAAGCGTTCTCTTCCAGAGTCGGGGAGATCCTTCTGCGAGGGTGACCCTAGTTTTCTTGTTTCGCAGGCGTGTGCTCTCGACCGCCTGGGATCCATTGCGCGAAAGAACAACGTTTATTGCTCAGCGGTCCCGGGTGTGTCGAATACAAGAACAAGCGTGTCCATGTGCTCCTGTCGCAAAGGAGAGTGTTGAAAATAATTCAAATGAAAACCGCATAGGAAAGGGAAAAGGTTGACTCAGCGATCGCAGCGGCCATGCTCACATTCGTAGCGATTCTCCGCGAGAGCTCCTCTCCTCATCGTATTATCCCACCAATCATAATATGCGTGCGTTTCTGAAGAATTGTATTTAGAGCGCGGTTTTCGAGCGATATGCGATAACCACGAGCGACCGCAAGTTCTACTCCAAGTGGGGTTAATTGGGATGGAATGAAGGAAAAATCGCGGGGCGAAAACTCTGGGCAGACAGAACCAGCGCCATCCATAATTGTGTGAACGTGTGGTATTGAGTTTGCTGTCATGTCAGACGTTCGAAATTGTGTAGAGAAGGGCACGGTACAATCTGGATGAGCTGTTGGTGCGGCGTCCGACAAGCCTACTGTCGAAAAACCAGTTGTTACCCGCTCATCAACCGAAACCGGAAACGGATGACTTTTTTTTCGTACAGTACGTCAGGAATAGAGGAGTTCCATAAGTTTGGAACGCGGCCGCCGGGCGACCCTAGGGTGGCTCTTTTTCCGATGTGCGCGTCTCCCTCTCAGCTTCGAAGTTTCACCGAACCGACCATCAGATGGAGTTTGAGGCTTCCAGGGGTGGTATCTCCTAGTTTGAGTTTCGCAGGTAGCTTTCGAGGCTGAGCAAAGTTTCCTTGACTGTACTGTTTGATTGCGGAAAACACTGCGGAGAAAAACAAAATCAGAGGCTCAATGATGCTCTCCAAAGTTCTTGAGTCCATCCGAGCTATGCTCCGGACGATTACGCCCATGTTATCAGCTTTGCCAATATCTGAGCTCTGTCAATAGACGTCCCATGATGGTTGCTCATATATATGCGCATACAACCGCGACAATGGCCCTCGTTGAAGTGATAACCGATGAAGCTGCCTCAGGCACATCTCGACCCTTCTACTTTCTTCTTACGACTCCACAGAACTTCTACATTCTCACCGATAACTCGGTTGGAGTTGCTCCGAGCCACACACGAAACATATTCAGGGGTTCTCAACCTGCGATAAACTGACTTTGCCTTCAATTAAAACTCCCTTGGCGGACCTTGACAAACACGAGTTTCGAAAAGATTCGGCTTGAAAAGTATCGTGAATGCTCAAATTCTTACCGGACTGAGATATTTTTTTCTCTGCGATCCGTCTCCGAAAGCGAACGAACGATCGATCTCGTTCGCGATCAATCGGTCACCCTAAGTGACAACATCGGGAAAACATCGAGACATGTTTTGTTGCAAATGAAGCCTCGAGTATGATTTGATGGAGGCGCTGGCTGAACCACTAGTTTGCTCACCCTTTCGGTCGCTAACTCGCTCGCCAGGTCCCCAGAGCAGCGCCTGATCAGACTTTCTTCCCGCTCGTATCGGTCCTCCTCAATAACTCAATCCTTCTGCTCCTCTGGGAAATACAGCTACGATGGAGTTCGCCTCTGATTTTCTCTGTTGCATCGTGCATCTCTCGGCCATTTTTTCCATCGTGCCCGTGGAACATTTTCAGGAAGCTGGAATATCACTGTATCACAGGATTCGCCAGTTTGTCGGCGACTCATACAGTCTCGTGGGAGAATTGGTCGGGATCGAGAAACTCGAAATTTCAGCAGAGCGCGACCCGCCACTATCAAGGTAGGTAGCGTACAGTAGGTAGACCCGCTCAAAAACAAAACTCGCGGAAGTTGATCTTTTGTGACAAATTGTTACGCCTGTCGTGGATGATCGAAAGAGCGGAACTCGCCCTTTGTCGGGGATGTCTACCAGAGTGCGGAGGCATCAAATTTGTCATTTTCAGGAAGTTTACGGAAGCTCTGTGGGAAACTGGTTGGACCACCGCAGTGCGGTCGCCCGGCGCTGGAACACTTTTTCCGAATCGGCAAAGCGATGAACTATGCACAGAGGTCGATTCCCCGGAAACCCGTCGGAACCTCCCGATAGGTAAACACGTCGACTAACAACAATCGAATCCACCGACCAAGCTTTTGCCGCAATTCTTCCGAGGCCATCGATGGTTTCCGAGATTCGATCCAAATATCGGAGTTGATAGATTCCATGGGCTGCGCGGATTGACGCGTCTCAAATCTGGATCATCTCCGAAACCGTGAACACTTCACTGTATACCAGTATGCATCAAGAAGCCATGAAGGCGGTCGAATTCGATGGACAACAATACAGCGCATCGCCGCGCTTGTTTGATCTCATTATGTCGTATAGCGAAAGCCGAGGAGGCCTCTTGTTTTTTTTTTGCTCGCAGTGCATATTCATCAGCTTCTCGCATGCTCCGCACCAATGGCACAACACTGCTCTATCCGTTGTCAGCGGCCGACAAACCACAACCCAGATTGAAATAAAAAAAGACCTCCGGCATAAGCTTGCCTGTTACGCTCAGTGGAGCCCTTTTTGAGGACTTCCCAAAGGAGCAACGCAAGCCCCGCCCTCGCCCCTCGGGCATTATGCGGCGAACGGAGCCGTCGAAGCATTCTCACAGATTTCGCCTCTTTCCAGATCATCTAAACTCGAGCAACTCTTTAGGATGGAAGGTTGACCGCTCGAAAAATAAAGTGGAGCTCTGTTTCGTGGGTTTTCGCGGCCCGTGCCGACAGGAGTACATGAGCGAAAAACAGCGACTGTACAACATCGTGAGCACTGGAACGTAGGAATGCTCCAATCGCTTGAGACGACCATTCGTAGACGAGCGTGTAGTCATTCAGTCGCGCTTTTGTCACAGAGATATGAGCGGACAAGCACACTGAGAACATGCAGAGGAGAAGCACGTGGCGACCGCTGACATGGCTCATGAGCGTGTGGTCGGCAAATCAGAGATGATCTTCGGCGGATGTTCGGATTCTCTGCTCGCTCCCGAGATCCGACACCGCGAGATTCTAGCCACGGACGAATATTCTCCGTTGTCTTCGAAGATGATGAGTGTAATACTTTTGTATAAATATGAGTTCGGGTGGCCGCTGTTTCAGGACGGGTGCAGCGACGATCCAACAATCCAAAAAACACAGTTCTCCAAATTCCGGATGGCCACGAACATCATTGCCTCTAAAGAGTCGAGAATGCCCATCCTGAAATCGGGGAAATACCGCCTCTCTTGTTGCACGGGTTGAGGTTCCGGTTGGCTCGAAATTGAGGATAGAGGATCGCCGCACCGATTCCGAGCCGTTCGGAAGGTCTTGTCCGATCTCGGTCGATGATGTGTGTCGGAAGAAGCGACTAGCCTTGAAATCTCGTCCAGGGGTGGAAGGCCTCGTGCGCGTGGAATCGGCCTGTGGTCTCTGTCTGGACTCAAAAGCCAACATCTCGTCGGAGGTCCAGGAAGCGGCTCCCTAGGAAAGACAGTCTATTCCGTTCGGTAAATTCATCACGCGGCGCAATCACGAGCGACGACAGAGGCCTGACTCAATGTCCATTAGACACTTCCACTTTCTTCCTGGATGTCCGAGCTTTTAAGCAATTCATGCATCTTCGGCGTCATCAACGACCGCCGAAAGGCCGTCAGACGCAGCTCCCCTCGTCGGTGCACCGGGATAAAGCGTCGGCTGTCGGTCAGTCTCGTTGAGTCCGATGATTCCACCAAGGCTCTGGTTTTTGATGACACACGAACGAATCGCACTGCTTGAACTTGCACACGAACGAGGTCGATAGCGTCCGCTCTCATCCTCGCGGGCATGCAGCCGAGCTAGTTCCTTATGGCTACTCTCTGTTTTAACCCGGTTAGGCCAAGTTGGCTTCCCCGAGGACCACAGCTAAGCCTATAACCCTATCTAACCCCTGCCCCTGTCCAGTCTCTTTGGATGTCTCTATATTTATTTAGTGCTGCTGCCGCTAGGCTTTCCCCAGTTCTATGGCTGCGACGGCGGCAGCTAGTGTGTTGTGTCGATATGAGTCAGACGACTCGATAAAGAGTTTGCTGTTCTACCCACTGACCCTGTGGAACAGCTCTAGCTTCAAGCCTTCCGCTGCAGGAAGTTCCGGTTGCCGGCTAGCGAGCCTGTCCGCCAGATTGACCGGAAACTCACATTGATCATCGACGCGCGCGACTTCAAATCGGAGGGGTGACCGTAGAGAAATGATACGCTTTACGATAAAGACACCTCGTCACATCCTATTCACTCGGAGAGGCCGATCGCAAAACCGTTAGGAATGCCATTGTCATTCGAGGATCGATTTCGTCGGTCCATGATCTCGCCATTAGGCTTGATCGGCTGTCGGAGAGAATCCTTGAAAGGGTTCACAATCTAGATGCTTCCGAAGGCGCGTCGAACTTCAGTGAACGACTTCAGAACCGAACGTCTGCACGATGAACCTCAAGTTCGCTTCCGTCGTTGTCCGTCATGTGTGCACGCAGCAATCACCATAAATTTATCGATGTCGAGTTTTTTTCTTCTCGAGTGTAGCCGCGATAATCGTGTGTCCATGGTACAATGCCTCAATCAAGGCCTCTTGGCAGACATCCGGTCGCTGCAAGGGTTGCCACCTTCACTAAAGCACCCCAGACGTCGCTCGCATACAACAACCCTATGAGCCCAACCCCGGGGACGACTCGCATGACCTCATTTGCTTGGCTGAGTGAAGTCCACCTTGCGAAAACTGGGGTGATGCAACGCACGAGGTCGAATGCTAAGATACATGCATGCATCGAGCCTCCGAACCACTAGCCCTAAGCAAATTGTTTTCGGGCTCCTGCGATCATCACCGCTGATCAGGACGCATGGAGTTTTCCGAAGGTTGACGTTGGTGCCAGTCAGACTTCCGTCGCAAACGGGAGTTAACTCTCCAGTTTGGGCCGTTTCCCGGACGTAAGCGGTCAGCGATTTGCATGCGACACGAAGCTGACAGAATACATTGCGGAAATCAGCTTCTCGCTGAGAGAACTCCATAAGTTCCTCTTAGATTGTGATGATGTCATCGGAAAGTCACACTTCGTCGACGACGAACGAACGAACGAACGAACGAACGAACGAGGCAATCGGACCGCCTTCATCATGCACCTGTCAGTCCCAGGCAGACTCGTCAAGGATTTCGTCGTGTGGCGGAGTTGTCTCTCAAGGCAATAAACTCTGCCATATGCTTACCCTAGCAGCACATGCTTTTCGTTCGCGGTCGTTGTCGCGGCAGTCGAAAGGCTTCCATATGAAGGGAGCTTGTCCGTCACCGGCTATTCGCTGATGTCACTCGACCGTTCGTTTGCTGCAAACACTGACATACTCAACGTGTGTCTTCCTCTGGTCATTATCATACAGATTAGATCAGTTTTCTCTGTTCATCCAGAATCTCGGCAACATTGAATTCCCGGTGTCCTCGACCATCGGTGCTCGATCTCCACTTGGCAGAAGATATACCGTTCCTTGTTTCCCCACCTCCAGCAGGAACTCACGGACACTGCAAGCTTTATGAAACGAATGGCGACAAGATTTTTCTTCCCCCGTTGCTGCCGCCGACTGTAGAGAGAGCTTTGAAAGAGAAGAGTTGCGGCCGAGCATGGTCGAAGTGCACTTCAGGACCCTGATCTTCTGTCGCAGTACTTGGATAGTACCAAGAGGAGTTGTCCCTTCATGAGCTATGCATCTCTCGTAAATCGCATTATCACCTCTTAGAGACCCAGAAAACGGGTGTCTCCCACAGGAGTCGACCGGAGCAGTATCATCTTGGTCTGTTGAGTTAATAACAAGCCGGCCGACTAGCTTGTGCGGATCCTTAGAGACGCCGAACGAGTGGGATTCATTCCCATGCAGCTTACACTAAAGTCAAAAGCAACCCTTGCTCCGATTTACCCCGACATTCGACCGGTCAGCTTCGTTCGCTCACTCGCCTGCCTGCCTGCTTGGACGAGCAAGTCGGCGTTCGGTCAGTGAGCCAGGCGGCTAGTCAGACACATAAATTTCAATACGAACTTCACACAGATCGCACGCGGCTCGCATGACCACTGGTCAGTAGATGCTCATGACCAAACCTAGTTCATTTGCGCTCGCCGCCGCCAGCAGCATATCATTGCTCGTCTTGTTCGAGCGTGTTCCCGATCCTAAGAATGCGCGAAGTCATGTTTGAGAACTTCGAGTTCTTGCTGGAGGGCCTCGTTAGAGAAAGTATCTATGAAAAATCAGCGCTCTAATAATCGCGCAAACTCTATTCAGCGGGCGTCTGAAAACGGGGGGAATATTGGAGGCAAAGCGGATGTCAAACTCGATTCCTGAGAGATCTCAATAAAATTACCAGCATTATCTCAGAATTTCTATGAGCGTCTCAACCCGTTCCGTTATTCTCGAGGACCGGTGTCAGAGACCGCTCCGAAAGAGGTGATAGCTAGACAGTCTTAGTCTGTGTTTCGTCTAATCCGAGTGACAAAGCAGCTACCTCGGCGATCGCTGCAGCAATGGCGAATAGGCAGCTTGGCTCTGTACAGTCAACTTCATGCCGCAGTTAAGGGACTGAGAGCAAATGACGTCGATAAATCAGAATCGACTTCTCTTCCAGTCTAACGCTCCCCCAGCCGAGCGTCGTGTCTACCTTCCCTCCAGGTCTCGAGTGAAAACGGGGCTGAGGAGGGGACAGAGGGTCAGACATAGAGCCGCTTCCTCGTCCACCCCCAATCCGCATCCACCTCCAGGGGAAGGGAGGAACGCAACCCGTTGAGAAGCAAATTTGTTTCATTCTCCATTTATTCATTCATTGATTCGTCGAAGCATCATGCCTCGAGTCGTCCGTCCGTCCATCCATCCATCCATCGTTTGAGTGCAGCGCGCGCGAGCGATGGATCGAGTGAGCGGGCGGGCGACCGATCGGAGTTTGCTGCTCGGCCGGTCAGTCTGGAGAAAGTAGCTCGACAGATTTTCCTCCAAATTCTACGATGGATGGCGCACACAGCTCTCAGACTCACAAACATAGGACGAGCATCGAGAGCCTGCAACATTGTGTCCAGTGGGGTTGGACCGCTTTTAAACAATACAATAGACTCTGGGTGAATCATCCCAAACTAACGGTCATCGGCATCCTTCTCGTGTTTGTGACCAGATCGCCATGCAAGCGAGCAAACAACAGAGGAAGCAAAGGCTTCGGAGCAAAATAAAATCTAATGCGTCGTTGGCATGGTGAGAGACAGCTCACGACTCTGACCCCGTTAGATTAATTTCAGGTGGGAGCTCCAGAAGGACATTTTCGACGATCCAGCGTCGTTATCGGGAACATGTGCCCGCTCAGAAAGTTCGCTCAGGAACAACGTCGATGGGGGCATCTTTTAATTCTTTTACGAAGACAATTCCCCTTCGTCACGGATCTTCTTCAGCTCGCTGCGGCGCGTGCCCCCAGATTCAGCTTGAATGTTTTTCAGAACGATGGCGCGAGCGCGTCGTTACTTACAGCCAGGAGGTCAGTGACTACTCCCACTCTCCCTCCGTCAGTGGATCTTTCGATCGTCAGTGGTGTTTCCAACGGATGCTTCCACATTCGCCAGAAACTCTTGAACAACTGAGAAAGAACCGAGAGAGGGAGAGAAAGGTCATTGCTTGGAGAATTCCATCAATTTCCATCTGTCCGTTCGTTCATTGATACTCACGGCATCCGCCACCGCCACCTTTGTTTTGGACCGCGCTAGCCACTTAGGAGTCTGTGTGGTCCAACGACATGCCGTTTTTTTTTGATGAATAGCTTTGTACATGTTTCGGACGGTGTCAAGGGCCCGGACACCGAATGTAGTACTTCGATCCACTGTGCTCACGCCTCAGCCTTCGTGTTCACGCTGAACGATTGAAGTTCAAACAATTTTCGTGCGGAACGACGAGTTTCCTCGCAAGTGATGAATCGGAGGGACTATTCTCAGGAAGAACCGACCGATAGGTCTCTTCAGGAAGACAGAGCGAAAGCCAAATGAATATATGGATGCCAAAACACAATCAAACAATGATCTTTTGTCGTATCGGGAGTCTTCGATTCGGAGGGAATAATGGGATGAATGGCAGGAGATAGCGGCAAAAGGCTTTATCCATGAGAATGGCTTGGTCCGATGTCCCATCCTCTCGCTGGGAGATCGGGGGAGAAAAACCGGGCGAATGAGTGACAAACACATATGAGACGGCCAATATCTCAACGAGTTATTCCGTTAGAGTGCACAGGATTCGTCAGGATAACGCCTTCCGCGCCACCGCGTCAACTTGAGCAGAATAGCCCCTGGGCCGCTGCTCCGTCCGTCAGTCTGTCCATCTGTCTGACTGTTTGCGAGTTAGTTTGCCGATCCTACCTCCTACCCTCAAGCGGCCCGACTCCATCGCGTCCATCTGTCGAGCACACGATTACGATAGGGTCAAACAGAACTCGGACGTCTGGAGGAAAAAAAAACAGCAAAGGGTGAACGCTTCGGCCCGGGATAAACAAAGGCCGTGATCAATGTTTGGCGGAGACACGATTCCGGAGATGTTGTGTCCAAGGTTTCCGCCTCTGTTTTGCTCGAGAGGAAGGATTGTTCAGAGTCGGCAGATCTCGACATAGCGATAGATTCCAGCTTGCCAGTTAAAGCTTGCTAACACGATGTTCCGATGCCGGCTGAGTACGAAACTATGCGACGGCCAATGCGACAACGGGAACAACAGCGACAATGACGAGTACGATCCTTACAGAGACAAGGATGACGACCACGACGACGATGACGACGACGACTGTCTTCCGAAGGAATGTCTCAACACGATCAAAAAATCTGTATGACCGATACGGTCTCCGCTGTGTAGCAAGATGTCGGACTCCAGTGTTACGACGTCCGGCTGTGGCTCTTTCTTCCTCAGGAAATGACCGCAGGGTTCGCCGGCATGTCTTGTCAGTAGTCTGCTCTACCTACCGGCTCAAGTAGTGCCACAAGCGATCGAAGTAACCTTCCAAACCCGTGGGTCGGCGACGCAGACAGGTCTACTGTTGAGATTTCGGAGAACACCTGACCGCGGGGTGGACGCAGAAGATGGATGACTTTCGAAGAAAAAAAACACTCTTGATGTTCATTCAGATTAATAAACGTTCGTAGCTTTCCCCGTATGGCATACGGTACCGGATTCTTGGGGAGACCAGTCCGAAATCCGTTCAGGGGAAAGTCGCCTCGGGATCTACATCTATACCTGGAATGGAAATTTGGGTTTACTTTTGAATCGATTTCAATTCAAGCTGATTTTAGACATTTGCATTCGGTTTGAGTTTGTTGGACCATGTATGTATGGATGATTCAACTTTCCGTACTCGCCAGTAGCCGAGAGAGCTCGGTACCTGGAACCATTGGCTCTCGTGTATCCAAATCCTGCTCATCCATAATATTGATTCCATGGATGATTTGGAGCACGTTCTCCTCAGATTCCACACCCAGAAGGTTCCCACCGGAAATCTTCGCAAGCCCTGACGTCTGAATCGCTCCGAGAACTCCATTAAATACTGATTCTATCGGCGCATGGCATTTCTCGGATTGGTTCCGCGGGCCTTCTCCGCAAACTGAGAACGGTCAACTGTCCGTCGCAGCACTAGCCTCGTTTGTAGAATCCATCTTAAGAGTAGCAGTGCCTGGCAGTGTTCGATGAAACTTCTCGCGGATCGGCAGTCAAGTGTCTCTCTCGCTTCATCGGAAATCCGACGCCGAGCCAAGTCCGATCTCTGACTTTCTGAATCCAGGGGGATCGGCTGTTGTGTGCCGTCAATCAACAGCTAAAGCGCGATGATTTCGTGCACGAGCAAACTTTCCGCCCCCACAAGTGCGGGTATCCGGGATCTCCCGAATACCGTCTCAAAACAACGCGTGCGATCAATCATCGATGCAACGTTGTAGAATCAAACATCGCATACCGACGAGTTTGATCCTCTGGAGACCAATTAAGAACCCTCGGTTCTCGTAGCGCGAATGCCTTGGGATATTGGGCACGCGCCGATGCAATGTTGACCATCCCACACTTCACTAAACCCGCTCACAAAAGCATATTTCGGTTACGACACTTGAAACAAATCTGCATGCATCCACTTGAATAAACAGAACGTCTCTTTTTCGAATCGAGGTGTTTTACGAAACCGATTCGGCGCACTTCACGAGGATTTTCCCCGATGTACTTTCTTTCGTGAATGTGACTCCTCGCCGAAAACCATGTAGATCCCCCTGAACGATGGTTATCCTCCGAATGAATGCACATGCGCTTGAAGTTTGATCGTCTACTTTGTCAATTTTTCGGCTATTCTAGGACGCCGCGACAACGAGCATTTCGAGCATGGTCGCGCTGAACACGATCATGACGGTGGAACATGGACAGGCAGGTAGTCTGAGTGGTTTTGTCTTGAAAAGTTGCGTTGAAAGTCGTCTTGTTCCGACCGATCTCGTGCCTCTGTGTTAGGGGCTATTTGTGGACTGTGGCAGCAACTCCGACGCTCGGTTCCTTCGTCTACGACATTCTCGTAGCCTTTTCTACCAGCTACGGCTGTTCATGGACTTCAATCCCGCTAAAGGGAATGCTTGCAGGTGACTTGGACTAAAAACGTCCAAGCCTGTGGCCTCTGAAAACATGCACAGAATCTCGACGAAACGCTGGAAACTAAAACAGAGATCGATAGAGCAAAGCTTTGTTCTTGATAGCATTGTTCTCATAAAGCACAGCGAGACAAGTTTCAGGAGCTTGCGAATCAAGAAACATAGCTCCTGTAGTCATGTTTGAGCTCAAGACCAAACGAAAGTTCCACCGAAAACCCGTCAAGACGGAGACCAGTGGTATTGCGAGTCGTTCACTTTCAAAAATCCACTCACAATCAGTTTTTCAAATCGGAGGCCCAACACATTCTCATGACGCTTCGATTTCTTCTAGATTCCGCCTAGAAGTCCATGCAATGCAGGCTATTTTTCGCCGGAATCAGTTCTACGTTATCTACATCGAATCAATTTCGATATGATTTATTTCATTGATGACTTGAGAAAGAGTGTCCGAGGAAACGGACCGAGATGAGAAAGCTCCCAAGCAGTCAGAGCATTTTTCAAACAGGAGCCGCCGTCAGCGTGTGGAGGAAAGCAGAAAAAAAAGTCAGTGCGAGTGCGGCACGCGCCCGTGCCAAGGAAGAAGGTCCCAACAAAACCTTCTCCGATTGGTAGAGTGTTAAGCGCCGCCTCGTAGGGAGGTCCCGGATGATAGCAACAAATCTCGCTCCGGTCCCTTGGGCCGGCTACGGAGCCCGCAGCTCAGGCATCTCCGTGAAAGTCAGGCTCGTAGATTCCTGCCAACCGCGCTCGGAGAAATACACTTACCTTCCCATCTGCCTACCTCTGGTTGCGGGCTAGCTGCCTGTGTCTGAGTACTGTCAACTCGACGGGACTTTGTGACAGTGCAACAGAAAACATCTTCGAGATTGTTCGTCGACTCCTATTTCGGTGAGTACGACTCGGTCGTTGTCGGTAATCGATAGATTGTTTTCCAAAGTGTTTGAAGGAACGCCTCGTCCATGCAAGGAAGATGGGTTGCTTGGGAACTACGACCTGAAGGTGTTCTTTGCGCGCGATTCATCCAGTCTTCAGCCGACTTCTAGTTTTGCTTGCGCAATGCGCATCATTGGCTGCATGTTTCTTCGAAGGACGAAGTAAGATGTCACGGACTTTCTGGGGACAGAGAACCCAGAGCTGCTCAATCCGCGCCAGACGAGAACTACTCAATTCCCGCGCAACTGCGACCTCGCAACTGAAGACGACTTTCATGGAACGCCGTCATTGTTTCCGAATCCTTAGTCCCGAAGAATGCATGGACGATGACCTCCGCAATCCGATCTTATTAAGCCAACCGACGGGAGAATCATGTATCGTTCTTGATTCCCACTGATTTTCTAAGAGCAATCTCTTGAGGCTGCGCGATCGGCGAAAAAATAAAGGAGCTCGTTGGAGACTGCGCACAGGTGAAGAATTCCCCGCTGTTCGCGGAGTAACAAAACATCGCCGATCAAGTTGTATCCGGTCAATCGGTTTGTAACATTGACCGGATGCTGACTTCCGAACGGATCTAGCCTTGTGCTCTAAAACTGTTCATTGTCTGGGTCGTGCCTCCAACTCAGTTGAAGGGTTAGTAGGTGAAACGAAGATTGGTCTCGAACCGCCCGAAATGTCAGGGCGCTCGAACCGTATCGATGCAATGCAACGCCGATGGAAAGCTCCATGAAGCGGACTTATCTCTTAAACTCTTTCTGAGTTCCGCCAGCTCGATTTTCAATCCGACACGTTGTACAAGATGCTCGAGTTTCCTCCATGCCAAGGTCATTGATCTCTATGATGAGTCTTTGCCCCTGCTGGACAGAAAACGAAAGGTGGACTTTCCCCAACATTTCGATCGCTCGGTCAGTTAAACTGCCGGCAGCGATTGTGCACGCGTGCAAATCGATGTCAAGAAAAATCAGAGCAAGTTTTGCTTTCGCTTTCATTTCAACCGATATTGCATCTGCCGCTTGTTGTTCGGTCATCTGCAGCTGGTGCCGTGGCCTCGAACGGTCCTACTCCAAAAGACGAGACTGAAGAGCCTCTGCACGAGTCAAACCCGTTAGGTCTCTAACCATGGTCGCGCGATCTTGGTAGAAGCTCAGTGTGTGAGTGAAAGAGTTTTGTGTTGTATAAGCCCGTCTGGTGTCTCCAGATGTCCACACTTTCACCCTGCGGGGGTTCAGACGAGCGGACTGGCTAGCTGACTGACTGACTGACCGACCGACCAGAAGGTCGTTCGATCTCTACGAGCGCCAGACTGACGAAAAACCCGCTCAAGACAGTATGGTTCAAGCATCAGCAAAGAGTTCAAAAGAGGTAGAGAGGCCTGTGGCGCGTGCATTTCTAGATCATGTCTTTCGAGCTCGCAGCACGAAAACGATCGACATCGGGCGAAAGTCCACTGAAACGACCGTTTCGATCGCTTGATACATGGAAGTCCCACTATATGGCGCTCGTGTGCGCCTTACATCGCCGTAACGCAAGGAGAACATTCGAGCGAATCCCTGATTCTTATCCGGAACGCAGGCTTCCTGAGAACGGCCGTCTGATTAACACTTCAATGAGTTCAATTGCGCCAAGGGCCATGTGAGCAGCGTCGTAAGAGGGGCATGAGTTTGGGGCGCTAGAGATCGACGTGCTCTCTCGATAGCTGGTCCGACTGACTGCTACGGGTATGTTACGTGGATCCCGATCCTTGTCGCCTCACATGAGGAACATGTCTGTTTGTTTTTTAGACACATCGCCGAGTTCTTCAGTAGAGGCGCATAAACTCAAATCGATGTTTGACCGCGGTTGGGTTACATCTACCCATCAAAGATTAGACGCGTGACAGGGTTCCTTGAGGCACATCGCCGAAGTGACCGCCCTCACCTCAACACTGCCCTAATTGAGATCCCGGAAGAACGCGAACATGGGCTCCGGTCAAGATTGCGGCTCGGATGAGAATCACGTATTCCTGGAGTTCATGATTCCGGTACCCATTCGCGGTATCGGTATCCGAGCCTTTCGAGTTCGAGTTGCAGGCGTTTTTCCTTCATTCGGCTGTAACAGACCGGTCGAGTGAACCCTTTCTCACCCCCAAGAGAGAGACTCAGTCGGGGGTGAGAAACTCTTTCTTGTCCACTACATAGTCCTGGTGCTCTTGGGCAGTGGCTCAAAGCATCCCCATGTCAGTGAAGTGTGTGTACGGATACATCCTGTGACGACGATTCCAGTCAGCATTCGAGTGATAGTCAGCAAGCTAGGCAGTGCATCGACTCATTCAACCCTATGGTCTACCTATCTAGGGTTCTGCGGGAAATCGTCGCTCGAGGTGAGCATTGATCGATGGACCTCGATATGACAAAACAATCGAGGATTTTTATGGAGATCGCTCGTGTTCGACACACCGTCACTCCTAATGGTTTTCATACATGTCAACCATCGTGTATTCGGGCCGCTGGCTTGAAAGATCGGTGTCGCTTAGTGAAAGTTCTGCTGGACTTTTTTTGTAGTTCCGATAAATGAAATCATCCGTACAAGTGTTGGAGATCGCGTGCCTCTCCCGATCAATCGATGCGCCAGGAAGTTCATTGAAAGAGCTCTAGACTCGGTCCAAGTTTCGACGCGATGATTGATATATCGCTGACTGTTGGCGCTTCTGGAAGAGTTCATCTTCCAACCCATCATCCTTTTGAAGTGGATCTCTCCGAGAACTCTCCAGATTGGGGAGGGATAGGGGTTTCTGACCGCTGGAGGAAACAGAGAAAACGGTGAACCGCTCTTCAGCGATGCATCCGGCTGCCGTTGTCTCCGGCTACTGGTGTTTTCATATCCTGCGGGATCTGGGAGCGCGCCCCCGGAGATGCGAGCGATCTTTATCTCGCTCAAGTTCCGCCGCGGAGTTTCGGAGCAATCCTTCGCTGAAAACTTATTCGATTCCTCTTCGCGAAAGAATGTTCCTGCTTCCGTGTCCCTCAACTCCGTCCAGTAATGCCTTCTCTTGTACGGTGCTCATGCTCTCCCGAAGGAGAGCCACTTCTCCTTCCGTTGACTAACTTGGTATTTCTTTGTTGTCTTGCAGAAGCAGAATCATGTCAGATGCGAGCCAATCGCTTGCTTCGTACTGGAACCCCGCTGGAATTTCGTCACTGTATACGATCGCCCACTATCTGGGCCAGGAAGAAGGTGCTGTCGCCGTGATTCACAAATGCAATCTTTGCGGCGCCGAGTACAACAACTCTGCCGAGTATAAAGCACATCTGAAAACTCATTTCGACCACCGGTGCCCTTACTGCGACTACGTATCAAAGACGGAAGGTCGCCTGAAACGACACGTGAAAGACCTTCATAATCCGCCTGGCGCAGCCGCAGATTCAACCATAGCCGAGCCGAATTCTGAAAGTGACGACAGCTCCAGACAGCAAGATACTAATCGGGGTAAGAACAGACGAGATAAACCCCGCGTCTGCAAATGCAAGCACTGTGGATTCACAACCAGAACGAGAGAAGAGTTCTGGGAGCATGCAAAGAAACACATACGAGAAGGCAAGGGTCTCGAGTGTCCGAGATGTCCTTTCGTGACCGAGTACAAGCATCATCTCGAGTACCATCTTCGCAACCATTTCGGTTCGAAGCCGTTCAAATGCCACAAGTGCAACTATAGCTGCGTCAACAAGTCAATGTTGAACTCTCACCTCAAGTCGCACTCAAACGTCTATCAGTACCGCTGCGAAAACTGCAACTATGCGACAAAGTACTGCCACAGTCTCAAGTTGCATCTTCGCAAATACAACCACCAACCCGCTACCGTGTTGAATCCAGACGGCACACCCAACCCATATCCTATCATCGACGTTTACGGTACTCGACGGGGCCCCAGACCAAAGAAGACATCGTCGCAACCACAGCCGCAACAGATAAGCCCCGTTCAACCGAGCACTGTGCTTCCACCGAACGTCGACTCTGGCTCCCCAGAGGTGGACCTGAGCCGGGTTGATTGGTTGAGCGCGTTGACTATGGCCGGCGTGCCTGTCTTCCATTGGCCGATTCCAGTCGAAGTTCGACAAGCGCTCATGGAACAGGCCGAAAAGGGTCGAGAACAGCAAATCCAAACGGAGACTGCTGAGAAGGAGCGTAGTATCATCGACAAAGTCGAACTCCTGGCCATCAAAGAGGAGGCAGACGATTGGAGCGAGGACGCTCCTCTGGATCTGAGCCGAAGCTCTCCGGACTCACGAACATCTCCTTACGGAGCTCCGGCAACTCCGCCATCAGCTCCGTCGCCGTCAGTCGTCGGGAGACGGCTCACAGTAAGCCCCGGAACTTACAGCTGCCGGTATTGCGAATTGGATTTCGGGGACTGCAGTATGCACAAGATTCACATGGAGTACCATGGAACCGACAATCCTTTCAAGTGTAAAGTTTGTGGCAAGCAGACAGCTGATCGATTAGACTTCTACGTTCATCTGACTCGGAATCCCCATTAGCGAAGCGTAGGTAGTAACAGCTCTGCAACTAGTCAACGATTGTGACCTGTCGTGAAACTTTTTAGGATCCGGCAGTATCGAGAACCATAGACGAAAATCAAAACATAGTGGATCGACGAAATCATCGACCCTTAATGAATGAGAAATAGTTCTTGAGTTGAGTTAGCACTTCGCGTTGGAGAGCCCGCTCGTTTCCTCCACTTCCAACATTCTTCATTAGATGGACGAATCACGTTCTTTTGCGATTCGCTGTAACGATTCAATATTTGAGTGGAGGAGGGAGTGTGTAGTTGTGGCTTTCGTCGCTGGAAATATCAGTATTGCATCACATTGAGTTCGAAAACTGGAAACGCGCAAGATTATCTGCCGGCAGTGGGCGCTGTTTCGGCTGATTCTTAACTCGCGATCTCAAGACCAATAAATGGAATCGCTAATGATAGGCGATTCTTCTGTTGAAATGGAAACAAAGTATCACTCATTCGCTAGCCCTACATCCGGAAAACGTCGCCTTCAGTATTGAAAGATAAGCTGAGCTGCCACTCTTGAATCCCCCGGCTGCCCAAAGGTGGCTGAACAGCTTTCCTGATTTTCCAAACCTCGCTCCGATTCGTGTAAGAGACGAGAATTTGAATCGTTCTGAAGCGGTCGCCGATCAGAGTGCAAGTTTTGCAGCACTTCGAAACGGGATCCAGCAAACAGAAATCTATAATATCAATCTTGGAGATGTAGGGAAGAGGAAATGCTTCATCCACTCGACTAGGAGGAAACTCGTGTATTTTTTATCGCCTCATGATTGAGCGATGGACTGATGGCATTATTTCAGGTCGATTGAGTGCTGTTTGAGAGTAAAATGGTGAAGCTTGCCTGATTTTTCAGGTTGAACTTCGCTGTTTCGGGACAATCAGGCTTGCGCACTACAGGCGCTAGACATTGTCATGACTCATGACAAGATCCCAGATAATTCGCGACAATAATTCCGCTGTCACGGTAGAATGGGGAAACTCATTCCAAAAGCCATGATGCAACTTGATGACCATATTCGCCGCAAAATGAATCAATATCTCTCTTGTCTCGATTTTTCCTCACTGATGTTTTGCATCGTTCTATGTAGTGTTGTACATAATTTATCCAGAACGAGGCGGATCTCCCACAGAGATTCAGGCCTCCAGGGTTTTCGGCACTGCTCTATACAAGATCGAGTTCTTCTTATGTGGTGCTGTGCTTTTTACAGCGGGGCCCCTTCTCCATCCACGCGCTCGCGAACCAAAAGAAACCGAGCGAACTCTTTGAGCCCAAAAAACGCCAGCCATACATCCATTCTCCAGAATAGAAGCGAGCCACTCAGCCTGCTTGCTCCCCATCCATGTGCCTCTTTTCGGCCTCCGACTAGCCTCTAAATATAGAAAAAAAGGAGGCGCCCAGGTGAAAAAGCCCGCATTTATTCGTAACGAGCTCATTTCGTCTCTATGGCCGGAGGCGGAATTCGAGTTCCGTCGATCCTGTGAAAGCTGTCAAAACGAATGACAGAGGCCAAGACAACTCTCAATCCTTGTTTCCATTCGTCAGTGGAGGCATTCTGGTCACTCGATCGGCGAATGAGTGATCGTGAAAGGCAGCACATCCCGTCATGTTATTCAGTCGGAATCAGAGCTCGGAACAGCAGCAATGATGATTCCGCCGGCGGTCGTTCCAGGCTCATCTGTTGGATAAGAGGCTGTGGGCACCTGCTTTGTCATAGGGTGGAACTCGTGGTGCACCAGCAAAACGAAATCCGACGGCCGCTTTCCAGGGTGAAAACGAAAATTCTGCGATCATCGCCGTGCGCTTACTCAAACATTTGTCTTCAAATCCTCCTTGGACGGCTCGTGATGTACGCTTCGAATTAATCCTTGTCGAGGCGGAATCTGAAGCCGAATCATGACGCGGAAATCGCCTTTGCCGCTAGATCGCTCAAACACGTGGACTGCGGATATGGCATACTATTTATACACAAATATGTATCTATCAATTTTCATGCGATCGGTCGTGAGAGCGTAGCGTCAGACGGGCCCCGGGTTGTTGATGGAAACTCTCGCGAAAACATCTTCGGACCACCACCCTGATCTCAGACCTGCGGCATCTGTTATGAAAAGGCGATTCTATCACAAAACCGCAAATGTGAATTTTTTTGGACGATTTCGCTCGGACCGAGAAAAACGTTCATCAAACTCGAGCAATTAATCAGAGCTGCATGCAGTACGGCTATCCCCACGGCCTTGTCGCTTTTGTTTCGTTGATTCTCCGATTTCGTCGAAGCCTTTCATCAATCAGCGAAGTCCGCGCAAGCACTCCAACGGCACTCATAGGCCTCCCACCCAGGAGCGACTCGTTCAACTGGTCACTCGTTTACTCGACGAGTTCCTCACGCGTTTAACCGTCGTGCTCAGTCGAAGGTCCAACGCCGAGTTTAACGACAGCTCCCAGGGATGGTCACTCACATTGGACAGCCACACGGCTGGATCTCTGCTGGACTAACGAGCACGTGCACAAAAAAAAGGCTTGCTGTCTCCTCAAATGGTTGGCATTCTTCTGACTCTGGCTTCGGAGGGTTTTCAGCCTTCGAGCTGGCCTCTTATTCATTGATTTTGTTGTCTCGATACAATAGCGTCGACGCATCGATATAAAGAAGCGACTGGACCGAGTGTACTCGGTCCGTCGTATTTTTTTTAAAATGATTCTCCGAACTGACCAGTGGCGATGTTGACCCCAGTGTCGAAGCCTGATTGAAGACGAAAAACCGCAGTTATTCCGTAGGAACTCAGCGGGTTGCTCGAAGACCTTCTGCAAAGCATGGATTCCTCAGCACCATGTCCCAGGACCTAGATGGTGGACGACCGCAATCTGATACACGATCGTAAACCTCAAACCGACATTAAAGCCCCTGCTCGCTGTTTGTCCATTTGGAGATTGTAAAAAACGGGTATATTTCATACACGGAGGCATCGAACGTCTTCTTTAGAGACTTTTTAGCTACGCCCACAATGAGGCGAGTGGGCTTGACCGCGGCCAAAAGCCGCAATTCACAGGAAAGCGTAGACTCTAAATTATGAGGAAAGAACAGTTCATACATCGTGCATCGAAGCGTGGAATTCTCTGATTTTGGAATCAGTTAGCAAATCTGGAAGCATCGTCCAGGCCGCGTTTCTCCGTCAATGATTGTCTTCAATGACAGCTATAGGATCGAAACTTCAAACCGGAACTACTTTCGCGCGTTAATTGTTGCATGCAACGCTTGACATACTATGGATCCAAGTTGGAATGAATAAACGAGACTGGATTCCAACCGTCCCAGAATTGAATATCTGCAAAGAGAGACGAAATTCCCGACTTCGGTCCCTCAACTCTCTCCAGTGATCAATCATACAGGCCTCGGTAGCATATCTCTATTCGCGAGACTCTGGTCAGTGGCTGGATTCGAGCGTTACCGAAAGAGGAGTTCTTTCAAACAAAATTCAAAAACTTTTTCGTGGGCACTGACAATGAAGAGAAAAAAACTGATGATCGACAAAGCAGTCTCGCGATCAGCTTCGAGTTCGAGGTGGTGGTGGCGGTGGACGACCACTGACCGACTGCACGGTCGCCTGCCGGCCGGACGGTTACAGAGGGCGATCGTAGACTTTCATTCTTGCACTTTCGCTCTGTCCATTCAACCCATTGTACCGCTGGAGCTCCTGGTCAATCGTTCTCTCGCTTGCTCGATAGTTCGTCGTCTTTTGCTTGGATCTGTCTCGTCTACCGGGCGAATAGGGTTGAGTCCAGCTGGTCGACAGCTTGCGGCCGGAGCTTCTTGCTTCGGCCTGCTTAGCGTCTTCTGTTCTTTTGCAGATGATTTCACCGGAACTAGTGGCTACAATACAGTTATTCGACCTCCATTCGACACCGTGTTCTTCCAGTGTTGCCAGTTCTCGGCGCACAATCCGCTGACAGATTCGAGTGCCGTCGCTACACATAACGGAGTATAAACCTTCGGCGCGGACGGACACACCCATTCCAGTGGACTTCCCACCAATCCTGAGATTATGCAATGGGAGTCCGAGTTCCAACGATGAACAGACCCGGATAAACAATCGATGTACAATAACCTCCACCACCGGCTCATTGTCGATGGTTGCTTGTTTTCCATGCCATGCGCAGCGTTCGGAACAACCTCTGATGTTCCCTAAGGCTGGAAAAGCGGACGCAGACAGACCAGTTGGACGCTCATAGTTCCGAAAGCGGGGGGCTCTGTCGTAGCGTCTGGAATACAGCGAAAGGCTTCTCATGTTTGTCTCTCTATCCATCTACCCTTCTGTTAGTCTGGCTCTCGTGTCCTACGATCGTCGGCACGAGACTGCGTTGGCACGCGCCGCCTCAGTGAATACTTTCTGTAGGGTGTTATGCTTCTGGACATGCGCCGCACGCGGTCTCCTTGTGTTCAACTGCTACAGCATCCGAAAGATGAATCAGAGAACGAGACGGTCCATCGAGCCAGCTGACTGTAGTTTTTCTTTCTTGGGACGAAAACCCTGGAAATCGGGGTCCTAATATTCGCTGCGATTACGGATCCGTGTTCGCCGAGAATTATTCGCGTGAATTCAATGGAGGAATCCAAAGCTTCGACACCGGTGCGGAAGCTGCCTTCAGCACTTTTTATAACTCGTCCAATGTTACCGAGCTGTACCTGAAGGGTTGCGCGCTGCGATGTTGCAGAGGTTTTCGATTATCGGAGTTTTCTCACGCCAGCCAAACTACGGAGTGTGTCTCGTTGTAAATCTCCTGCGCTACTAGTTCTCCGTCGTGATGCCTGTCGTCGTCATGGCTCACGGGCTCCTCTCTCGAGTCGTTGTTTATTCTGGAAGTAACAAACAACCAGGACGAGATCGGCTAAAGCTAACCGACGGCAACCGGTGTCGGTGGTAGCATGAGCGAAAACAGCGTTATCGACGCCGCGCCGTCGGAACCGCATGCGTCAGCTGGAAATTCCTCCGCTGTACCATCCGACTCCTGCACATGTTCCAGATGAAGAATATCGCAAGGAGCGGAAACAATCGGCTGATGAGCATTGGCCTGGATCATGCGCTCTGATACGGAGACAACAGATCGAGCGGCTGCTATCACTGCTGTAATTGAGGAAAATGCGATACATCTGGGGGACGGTCTCTAAGATGTGCCGAAATCTCGAGCGGCCGTGATCCTCTTAAGCATATTTCTGAGCTTTGCGTATTTGTTCTGTCTTGGACACGCTCCGCTGAATCGATTCGGGCGATTCACTGCTTTCCGCGAATCGATCTTGAAGTCTGTTGGCAGACAGAAGTATTTATTTCGAACTAAGCCCGGCAATGACTGACTGAAGTTCAAGCTTCTAATTGAACATCACTGAAGTGACTGCTACAATTTTCAGCATTTGGCGACTGTGAAACGGATTCGGTCGATTCGGCACGACGTGGACGTTCGCTAGCTCCTTGAACACTGCACGGACAAGACTTGCTTGCGGACGAGAACCCATCCAAGTCTTCGGGACGTGTCCAATATCACCTCAACTCTCCGACTTGAACAAGAATTGCGGCGGAACTACTGTGAGTTCCCACCTCGTTGCTAGTCCTGGGCATTGCGACTTGATATGATGGTGATGGAGGGCCAAGTTCTCTACAGCGAACAGCCCCCTTAGCATCAAAGGTAACATTTGATAATAGGTAATTTGCTTATTTTGCAGCTCACTCGGACCTCACCCATCTGGCGTTGATCGGAATCATGATCAGAGGATGGTCGAAAGGTTATTTACCGAAAGTCCCCCGTCAGTACCGAATACTCCCGCTTGAAGAAGGCAAAGTTCGAGGTTCGAGGACCATGGTTGATTCTCACCGCCGATCTCTCTCTCATACTTCGGTCCCGCCACAGGAACGACGTGCGCTGACTTCGACTCTAGATTCGTGGAATCAATGTGTCTAACTAGAGTGGAATGAAACGGAGCGCGATCTGAGCAGAAAAAGCATATTGAAAACATTCTCACTCAGAATACACATGGGAGGAAACAATAACAACAAAATCTTGTCTGTCAGTCCAGCTCGCTTAGAGGTGAGCACGGGACAACGTGGTGCACCGTACGAGGGTTCTGATCCCGACGGGTATGGGATGGGGGAAGCTTTAAGCCGTTCGTTTGACCTGAGTGTCGGATAACACGTCGGCGGCTCAAGCAGAATCAACTCACACAAAAAAACAACACCCACTCGACACCTCGCACCAGCAGATGGGACTAGCTGTTCACCAGCCATTGACGATTAAGACTGGCTATAGCTATTCACACCTACACATGCATTTGCGCTAAACCAGCCCTGTGTTCCTTGAAACTCCCTCACGTCCGAGGTCAAATAGTATTTTCTCTATTTCTCCGTTCACGTCGTCAAATTAAAACCCCGAGATGCATCGCAGACTTTATGTTGGAGAAAGACTTGACCGTGGCTCCGTGCACTGCGACGAAGGATTCATACATGGTTTGATCAGGGATTCCGCAATAACTTCGAATAAGTCTCAGGAAGGAGCTGAGATCGATACAAATGACCGTTCAGGACACACAAAGGCCAACGCACACGAAAACACATTCCGAATCACAATGTGTAGGGTCCGAATGAAAATCACAGGGAACCTCCTCGTGTCGGGGTGACTGTTTTATTGCTCCAGTCGTCCTCGCGACCGTCCTCGTCGCACTAGTTATAGTGGAAGTAGTCTAACCCGTCCGTTCGCTCTTTCATTCACCAACTCAGGCGTCTAACACATAGCCTCATTCTCCGCTGCCGATGCACCTATCGAGGGTTCCTGAGGCGAGGCGGCTATCTCTCTTCCCGAAACTTCAACAGCGACACATGGGATAGAGACGGAATCCACTGCCATGCAACCGTACGCGTTACCAGACCACCAAAGTTCGGATACTGATATTTATTCCCGCGGCCTGGAATGATGAGAGCCTCTAGAGCTCTCCGATGCCCATTTTTGAAAGTAACTGCAGTCGACCGATCTTCTCTTTTTTTTTTGAAGCATGCCAAACCAGCTCACCGGCAAACCGATCCGTTCTCGGCATGAGGGTTTTGATGAAGCCGCGTTTTTGCGAATATGAACAAAACGTGGATTCTCATGTTGAGTTCAGGCGAAGCATGAGCCCCTAAGCAGCCTCGGCTGGCGTGGCTCGCGTTTCCGCCGTGTTGTTGCAAACGACGCGGTCGCAGGATCCATCAAATTCTAAAAAACCGGTGACCTGGGCACTAAACGTTCAGCTTAACTCGATAATCAAGACGACCGTACTGACAAACATCAGCCAGTGCGAACGTTCGCGAGGCTGCCGGAATGCATCGGCAGGCAAAGAAACCGACAGACATTGAGCGGGCTAGAGAGCCATCCTGGTTTAGTGAGAAGCGGAGTTGCCGCGGTCAATCTTGCTTTTCAGAACAAAAAATTTTGCTGTGCATCATTAATCGAGTAACTCGGACGCCGCGCCGGGGGTCCGAGATGTTTTTGAGACATGGTCGCCCCCGTCTGCAGGCTCGCTCCATATCGATTTCGTGAGCTGAGTTTTCGCCGACGCAAGGTCTCGCGGAACAGTAGCCCATGTAAGTTCAGCGCAATGCCGAACGAAGATCCGATCGACGGTGACTCGAGAGGGGATCGGGAGCCCTTCAAGTTTGATGATCGGCACACTCGCGGCGTTGACTACATTCGAGACCGCGTACTGTGTTTCATGATCCTCAATTAGTACACAATCAACAATTGATCGGGTGCGGCATTTTGCACGGTCGAGTGGCGAAGTGCGTCGGAGCCGAACCGATCTCAAAGCGAGAGCTCAAATTAAGGTATCGACGCTCATCTTGTGGTAAAATGAGTCTTGCGACAGAAGAATTGAATTTCGAGACGGAAGCTGAAGACAGCTCGAGGGCTCTATTTGATCGTACTGGGTGCTCGGTCATGACGTCCGATGTGAGGGATTCCCACGGCCACCGAAGTGAACAACTGAGTTCTCTTGCAGCGATGAGGAAGATGGCTTCCGATTTTCACGCCTTCGTGACTCCTCTATACCATTTGCTAAGACTTGTCGAACAACGGCTGAACGATCCGAGCATTCGAGGTGAGGAGAAGGCCCTCCAGTGCATCAGGCAACTCATGTCCGGTCACGACGGGAAAATACCAGCAATTCTGTCCCCAACTCTAGCGTCGGAGCTTTTTTGCTCGTGGTTCCTTAGAATTTTCCGGGAGTTTCCGAGCACACCGTCCAGAACGAGGTCAGGCGTTTGCGTCCCCGGGAAACCACTGACGCGGGAAAGCAGATCGCCCCATGAAAGGACTTCCCGTTCCGCGAAATGCGACGCTCCGCTGTGTCGATGAAGAAAGAATCGAGTGTACGGATCTCGGAAATTATTTGTGTTACGTTCTGTGCAGTGACAGTCATACCTCGGTTAACGAACTTGATCCGTTCCTCGAAAACTCGTCTCGAAAGTCATCCTCGCCACAGTTGTAATCTCTGCAACATTCGATTTTGAGACGGAGAGAGACATCGGTGAAGTGTCGACTTGAGCACCTAGAGAGTTACATTTCGACGTGGCTGTGATCATTGCGATATCTGACTTTGAGTTAAGGAGAGACATCTTGGATCTTCGTTATGATGTCACCGGAGCCGCTATTCGAAGCAGATCATGAGAGACGACCCGATAAGAGTGAGATGAAAGTCGCCGTACCGTACTACTCCGTACGGTACGGTACGGAGTAGTACCGTACTACTCCGTACGGTACGGTACTACTCCGTAGTACGGTATGGTGCCGTAGTGCCGTAGTACAGCACGTTCCGTAGTACGGGAGCCCACGTCTACTCTGGAGGCTCTCCTGCCGTTCTCGACAACTCATCTCTGTGAGTCAGGGCCCAAAACACTGTTGTCAATGAAAAGTGATTACAAGTCCTGCTTGGATCCACAAGCTGACTTGCGCATTCCCCTAATAAGCCAAACAGAGCCGCGTATCGAGCGAATCGTCGCTCAGCAGCAAGAGCACTGCAGTCGTCATCGATAAACTAAACTAAACCTGAGGTAATAATATTAGCTAGACTAGTTCTGATTATCTTTGAGCTTCTGGTCAGGATTGATCTCAAAATCCACGGCAATAAGGGGGGGGGGGCTCAGGGAGGTCTTAAGAGACGAGAGGGACCCGGGACGGAAAGAGTTCGAGAACCGCTGAACTAGAGGGAACGATCGATGTTAAACTCCTCGTCTCGACCGTGAAACGGCACCCAGCAGGTTTGGGGTGCGGGCCAATTCCAAGCACGCGTCGGATTTCAGCGCGCGATCAATCTGATGTGAGCGCGAGGCCCAACGCAGAGGCAACTCGACAAACGAGTCTATAGCACAGTTACATGCAAGGCCTAACGGTCCCTCGTTTCGAGACTTGCCAAATTCTGCTCGCGAGCGGCGATGTGTGGGTATGGATTTTCGTTTTGCAGTCAAAATTCTTCCGAGCAACCAGTTCTCTCATTCTGCTCCACTTCGTCCTCTCTTGCGCTGCGAATTCGGCTGAAATTACGGGATCCGATTGTGTTGGAAGATGCACATAACTTCGTCGCCAAACGGCTTTACAAGCGGACGAGAACGAAGAATAAAATCTATCTGCTTCCAGCTTCGCTAACGACGCGACGTGTCTTTCCTCTAGTTTTAACAGGTTATGGGCCCAGCACGCTTCCTCTAGTTTTAACAGGTTATGGGCCCAGGCCAAACGCCATACGTCTAGACAAGATAAATTAAGTGAGACAACGTCGGTGACTTTGTGATTCTCCAACCGGTGATCGGAAGATCTTGTGCTGAGTGCAAAGAAGAAGGGAAGAGAATGGAAACGAGACGGAAGCGGACAGCGGCAGCGAACGGTGCTGTTTCAACCAATACGAGCTCCCCAAGTGGCAGCGGGGGCACAAAAGGCGAGACGACAGGAGCAGGACCTCTGAAATCGCGAAATCTCAAGAGGAAGAAGAAAGAGAAATGATCCCAGTCCAGTCGAAATTTTCAAGGAATGGGGATGAGTACGTGGTTGTGAGGATGCCGAGCGGCTCAATGAGCGATAACTCCAAGCCTCAGGTGACGAACATCGCCGTGCCATCGTCGTTCGACAAGCTGGAGGGAGCGTCGAACTACATGGACTGGAGGTTTGCTATGGAAGCTCATCTCTTCAACTGCGAGCTTTGGGAGTACGTTGACGGTTCGAATGATGATGAGCGACAGAACAAACGTGCCCGCGGAGCGATCGTCTCGGGAATCAAACCGAACCTTTTTTCGTCCATCCGAGAGGCAAAGTCAGGAAAAGAGATCTGGGAACTACTTGAAAAATTATATCAACCTCGAGGCTTGTATCAAGAGGTGGCGCTGCTGGAAGAGCTCACGACTGTTCGTTACGAAGACTGCCCGGACATGGAGGCTTACATCAACCGAAAGGTACTGCTGCACAGCGCCTGAGAGCCATCGACAGTGAGGTGAAGGATCGCCTCTTAGCAGGGCTAATCTTGATGAAATTGCCCGAAAACTTCACTCCCCTGATTCAAAGCATATCCTCTCGCGATAACATCACTACTGACTTCGTTAAAGAAAGACTTCTAAGCGAAGCAACAAGGCTCGACTCCCAGAAGCGCGAGAGTGCGCTCGCGGGTAGGCGAGTAACCTACAAGGAAAATTTCAGGCTAGGAGGGGGTGCGCCGTTCAGAGGAAAATGTTTCAGGTGCGGAAAAGCCGGTCATAAAAGAATAGAATGCAGTTCAGATGAAGAACAAAGCAGAGTGGCCAAGGTCTATGAAACAGCAGGGAAGGATGCATCTGAAAGCGCCACAGCGCAGTTCGAGCGAGTCTTGAAGTGTTCGGATATATCATCGTTGTCTAGATCCTCAGAATGGTTCGTCGATTCAGGTGCCAGCGTTCACATGACGTGGCAAAAAGAACTTTTCGTAGCTCTCAATCAAGACCACAAGAATCGGGCGGTGGCCACTGCTAATGATGAAAATTTGAGGTGTGAAGGCACCGGCGACGTGACGATCGAGCTGTGTGTGAACGGAGTCAGACAGCCAACGCGGCTGCAAGGAGTGCTGTACGTACCGCAGCTCACCGTCAACCTGATGTCGGTAAAACAGCTTTCTGAAGAAGGATTGCGCGTCGTTTTCTGTGGAAAGCGATGTGAGGTGAGAGATGCGAGTGGCGTTGTGTGTGCCGTCGCCATCTGCTCGAGCATTGGTCTGTACCGCCTTGAGCAATGCACTTTGAGTGCGCTATCGTCACACGTTCAGGAAAGTCCTGGAGCTCACCCGGGGATCCGCTCAAGTCTGGGGTGTCGCCCGGGAACTTGCCAAGGTCTGGGGACTCGCCCGGGGACCGCAAGTCTGGAGACTCGCCTGGGAGCTAGTCCGGTACGGAGCTGCCCGGAGGCGAGCGAGGGGACGGTTGCAGGTCTGGGGGCGAGCCAGGAGACTCGTGCGGATAGTCCGGGGGAAGACAAGGAGACTGGTGATGACGGTCCGGGGGTGAGTGGAGGGACTGGTCCGGGAAGTTGCTTGTCGGCAGAGAGAACTTCGGGGACGTACTGGTCCGGGAAGTTGCTTGTCGGCAGAGAGAACTTCGGGGACATACTGATCCGGGAAGTTTCTTGTCGGCAGAGAGAACTTCGGGGACGTATGAAATGTGGCACAGGAGGCTAGATCACCTCAACCCGGAAGGAATCCGAAAGATGATGCGATTTTATCCGGGACATGGTAACGGAAGGAGTGGTAAAGGTCAAGTACATCCCGAAAGAGGACATGATCGCGGATATCTCAACGAATGACTCGCGGCCCAGAAATTCAACAAGTGCCGGTAAAGGTTGGGCCTATATTGAGCGAACCGGTCATGTGCACGGGAGGGTTTTTGGAAGATGCACATAACTTCGTCGCCAAACGGCTTTACAAGCGGACGAGAACGAAGAATAAAATCTATCTGCTTCCAGCTTCGCTAACGACGCGACGTGTCTTTCCTCTAGTTTTAACAGATTGCACATTCACGGCAGCAAGTCTTACTCTGATGCGGCGGGCCGAATCTTGGTCGTCGTCGAGGTCCTGAGAATGTTCCGAAATATGACCCTCAAAATACCTTTAATCGCTATTGTGGGCATGAATGTGACTCGGCGGAATGCCCATCCTGCTCCTGGACGGGTCGGCTTCTCGAGCGGCTTTCAGCCCGTTCGGGTACCTTGTGCGCAGGCTTGGCCATCATGGATGACTTGGGAGTTCGGATTCCTTTCGTCAAAATATCAAAATCTCGAGTCGTTTGAATAATGAGCCGCAACCAAGAGGGCACTCATTGTTGAGTGAATCGATATAGAAAACGCACCAACATATTTTTATTATACGACGGCGCCGGCGTCAGAATTGACGACTTCGTCGATGGGGCAAGGTGGTACTGAACGCTGTACCAGAGAGCTCTATTGAGGCAGCACAATCGACCGAGCCTAAGGAATATCAAATCCGAATGCGAAGTGTGTATGATCATGAAATTGAAGGTTCCGAGGACCCCCAGACCCAGCGCGGCGTCCAAGTTTTTGTTGCGGGGGGAATCGAGATGAGAGGAGTCGAATCGAAAGGATGGCTCTTCCTGGCATAGGAGTCTTACAGCCTAGTGGTAGACGCCAAACGCAAACTTCGCGTGTACTAAAGGAAGAACGCGAAAGAAAACATGGATTGGGTTCGTCTATGAATATGTTTTATTACGTGGATTCGCCTATTTCGGCTGGCGTACAGCCGTGCATGAAGCGAATTATAATGTAGTCTTGAAAAATATGGGACGATGATGAAATCTAACGCGCAACTGAGTCTATCATTCAAGACAATCGAACCTCTTGGTGCGATTGATCGCTGCTCGCGAATCCGCTCCCACTGTCTGGATTCTCCAAATCCGCCATCAAAAAACGGGGAATAGTCGAGGTTTCGAGACCGATCGCAACGCCATAGCTCAAACAGCTCTTAGCTTCCTCGATCCGACCTTTCCTCGTGAGCGCCAGCAAGGTTAGGAACAGTGCTCTGGAGCGCACCTCTCGTCTTTCTGTGGTTTGCACAAGGCGCTCGAAGAAGCTTTGATCAAATGAGGCCAACGCGGCTGGGTGACGGCCTTTTTCTCCTGCGTGCGTGAGCAATTGCGGAAATTCTTCTTGGAGTTCAATAGCTTTTTCTTGCTCGCCGTTCAAAAGGCGAACAAACCAGAAATCCGCGATCGCAGCGTACCTATTCGCTTCCTTGGCCTGTCGGCGAGCTAAGCTCTCGAAACGAGCAAAGATTTCTGGGTCAGAGTCCAGGGATTCGGGCAAAATCGGCAAATCGAATCCATCCAAAGGCTTGCTCTCAAGTTTCGTCAAGTATTCATCGAGCCGTCCTGCGGCTCTATATGCCCTTTGAAGCTGCATATGACCTGTGTTGCTGGCCTCGATGAAGGTTTCGAGTTCCTCGATCAGTCCTTTCTCGAAAGCGGCATCGATGAGATCCCCGATAACCTGGAATTGAGTCCATTTAATTCAATGTTCCCTTATTGAAGGGTAGTGAAGCTCCTGTCGAGCTGACGTTGACATGAAGTCCCAGGACAGCTCCAAAGAAAAACTCACCCTTCTCCCAGTCTTAGACAACCACGGGCTGCTTCTTATGTTGTCTCTCGTGTCGTCTCTTATGCTGTCTATCATGTTTTTCGCCTCGTCCAATGCCTCCTTGATCATATTTTTGCTGATGAGGTCCTCGATCATTCGGGTCTTTTCAGAGTTGGGTGTCGAAGATTGGGGACGTCTATAAGCTTTGCCCGTGCCTAAATCACCTGCCTCGCTCGGGATAATAAAGGGAACCGGCTCCCCATTTCTTTCGAGGAGTTCCGCCAGAATCTCCAACGTCGCTGACTGGAGGACCGTGTTATCTTCTTGTGATTGAGTCCAAGTTTCCAAAGCGGCGGCAACATTATTCTCCCTGCTGTATTGTTTGATTCGGAACAGAGCGGTCAAATCTTTCTCCAATTTGAGATCCTCCAGCAGTCGGAGGAGAACGTTCAAGTTGTCCATCTGGTCTCCGCTGAAGTACATGTTACAGACCCTCATCAAATTATTCCTCGTCCGACGACCGTCACATCTCAACAGCATGTCTCTAGCTTCTTGTACCTTGCCGTGCTCTAGATAAACAACCGCAAAGTCTATGGCGCAGTCAGTTCTCCCAAAGAGCCTCTCCAATATTTCTTCCATCACCCCAAGTTCTTCGGTTCTGTTCTCCTCGATAAGCTTGTGGAGGAGATATTTTCGGCAAGGTGTCTGGCCGTACTTAAGAACGATCTCTTTGAAAAACTCGAAGCCCTCCACCGTGTCCGTTTCGAGCAGATTCTTCAAGGGGATGCCAAGCGGTCGAGCGCTCACATGTTTTGAAATGTATCGCTCATAGAAGTTCATACAGGCATCCTTGCCGTAAGCATTGAATATCGACAATAACAACGTCCCGGCACTGCTCTCAATTTGGAAGTTCTCTGCTCCGATCGAAAAGTTTGAGGATGCTTTCTCAAGCAACTCAGAGGCTTCGAAGAGTCTCTTCTGGTCTACGAGGAGTCTTGCCAACGACAACACTCGGAACGGATTCAGTATGAAATTACGCTGTAGGGATTGCTCGAAGAAGTATGCAGCGCGTTCTGCATCTTGCTCCTTAATGAAGAATTCGATGAGTTGACTGAGATTGGCTGCGCCCAGGCTTGACTCTGGCAGCTTTCTCAAGATTTCCTCAACGTCGTCCTTTCGCTGATTCTTGCAGGCATCAGCGAGCAGCCTCTTCAGCAGAGGGGTCGCATTTTGGCCAGTAGCCTCGGCCTCTGCCGCTAGAGCTTCCAATTCTTCCGTCGACCGATTGTACATAAATCTCTCGTCCCACGACGATTCCTGAACGTTGACAACTTGATTGCTCAGAGGTGCTACATTGATACCCGCGGATTGGAGTCGGTTGAAGCTTTTCAAGCTGATCCGAAGGTTAGTCCGTGAGAGCGCGTCGACAGCCTGGTTGACCAAGTGCCCAGAGTGCTCTATGAATCTCGCCATCATCTCATGTCTGGGATCGCCGTGCTCCGAGATTCGTTCGAGGATCCTTATCGCGGTAGGAACATTATCGGTTCTGCACATCGCTTTCGCCGCAAGAGACGGGATTCCGGCAGTCTTGCTAGGTTGAGACTCGAGTAATAGCTTCTCGGCATCCTCGAGACGGTTTTCCTTGATCAAATGACGAACTAATGCGTCTGCCACCAGGCCGCTCGGTAGCCCTGTCCGAGTCAGACGATCGTGAATCTTACGCCAATCATCGATGTCAACTCTCGGTAATACGAAGTCTTCAAGGAGCTCGCAGGTGGGCTGTTCCAAGGATTTAATCCGTTCCAACTCTTCAAATACCTCATGTTCGCCTTCAGCTGCGCAGAGGAAAGGCAGAAAATAGTGGGCCCTCATGGGCAACCCTAGATCTTTCATTTTCTGAATGTATTCTCCGCTTAGAGCCTTGTTGCCACTTTGAACCACGACCTGCGTCGCTTCAATGAAGACGTGTTCCTCGACCCCCAGATCTTTCAGAGCCTCACAGATTCGCCAAGTTTCGGAGGCCGAGTAGCCGCTGCGGGCGGCTTGTAGCACCATGAAGTTCGCTGCATCTTTCCTCAAAGAGTTGCCCCGTGATTTCTTGAAGATGTCCACGGCCATGTCGATCTTGCCCATGACAATGAGCTCTATGCAAATACTGTTCACGTTACTGTAGTTAATCGTCGCATCGCTAAGCCTTTCCATTGCCTTCTCAACAGCCTCGATGTCATCTCTGACAGCCAACGCCTTCACGATTCTTAAGGTTTGCTCGTCCAACAAAGGCTGCTTCGTCAAGATCTCGAGAGCACCTTGAGAGTCTCCGGCTTCGGCCAATCCTGCAGCGAGCACCGTATAAGTTTCTCCGCTCGGTCTCAGATCCGCTGACTGCATGGCGTCGAGAATATCTAGCGCGCCCTTCTGATTGCCGCTTCTCAGATGACCAATGATCAATGAGTGGAACACCTTCTCGGTAATCGGCAAATCTTGCGATTTCATGTGTTCGATGATCTTCGTGGCGTTCTCTATGTCACCCATTTCACAGTACCGTTGGATGAACCTCTGGAATGTGACTCGATTCGGAGCGATCTGTGCATCCGAGAGCTCTTGCAGAAAACTCGATGGATCGAATTCGGCGCCGTTTTCTAGTTTGACCTGGAAGATTCAAAATAAGTGTCTCACAAGAGTCGAGGAACTGATACGGATGTCCTTTCAGGAAAGAACGCTATTATGTATATTGTAACTCTGAATGGGCCTCACGTGTAGGAGCGTGTTGTAGTGGGAGATGTCCAATCTATCCTTGGGGGTCAAGCTCCATACTCTGTCCGTGAGCTTTTCCCGTTCCGAAGGTCGTCTATCTTTCAAGAAACTCCCCGTGGCGCGTAGCAGTAGCTGTGTCTCAACGCCACTGATGGAGCCTGCAAAGTTTAGCGAGGAAAATCAGCACCACCAAGGCCTGCCCTGACGCTTGCTGAATTATATTCCACAGGAAGAGCATTGAGCCTTGGCTTCCAGGCTCAGCAGGGTCGCCCCCGGAAGACCATCCGAGGACGGAGACCCTACGAACGATATGACCCCACGCAATCCTGAGTCTCACCTATTCTCTCGGCGAGAGCGATGGTCTCGTCCACTGATTTGGAAACAATTCGCCCTGTTCGCTGAACTTGCTCATTGAGCATTCGAAGACTCTCTTTCAGTTGCATTGCATCATCGTGGACTGCCCGTCTCGGGCGTTCCTCCCTACTCTGACTGGCAATACGCGCAGCGTACCTGGAATGAAACGAACCGGCCGACTCGTAGCCATCGATTATCGAAGCCAAAAGTCCGCGACATATACCCTCTGAAGCTCGAAGGAGAGCCAGTAGAGTTCTCATGAGGGACTATTGGATCCGCAACGATGCGCTCATCACTCGACACCGATATTCGGCAGTGAATGTTGATTCGCGCACCACGACTTACCTCAATGGCGGCAATTGTATCAACCTCGCCGGCCTCACATGTGCCGCAATATAGGAACGCCGGCAACACAATCGGGAGCCCAGTGACAGGATACGTGATAACTGAGACATCTCGTCAACGATCTTTTATGTTTCTCAAGATACTCGAGGGGAAATTCTATTCACGTGCGAGCGTCTCGACCATACAGTTGTGATAGCAGACGATCACGGCGCCGCTGCTCTCGCGCACCAAACAGGCGATGAGGAGGAGCAGCAGCCGGGCGGCGGACGCCGTTCAGAGCTTCGGAGATTTCTCAGCATTGTATCCGGAAAACTGTTGACTTTTTCCGAAACAACGTACGATCGCAGAACTCATCCCTTATTGATGGAAATCTAGAAGCGGACAGGCTCTCCTTTACTACTCCTCCCATCGGAGATTGTGGGGGGCTGTGTCATGAGACCGCCGGCTTTTGTGTTCCTCCCGCTCTTTCAGCGGGGACACCGGACCGCCCGCACATGGTGCACGAGACGTGCGCTAGCGTCGGATACGCTCTAGAAAGGGTCGCTTCCAGGCCAAAAAGGTTGCGCAAGCGACGGGCTGGCTTTGTCAGTGCAACCGCTTCGCGCTTTTGCGAATTGTTGCGGGTATTTCTAAGCGCCGCGCCGGCGCCGGTGGTGGAAGGGCACTCCGGTCGGCCGACTGCCCGGCGCGCCAAATTCAAAAAATTCAGGGCACCAACACACACCTGCAGGCTCCCGCTTTGAGACTTACGACCGATAGCCATCGATGTTCAATGAGGTTGAAAATACTATACATACCATGCTTTGCTCCACTTCCTGGGTCGTTCGAACATTTCGGCTCATGCGTTGGAGGGATCGGAAGTCTCTGAAATGCTCGAGCTATTGAAGAATGAGATCCGCAACACATGGCGGTGTGGAGTGCAACCGATCGGTCGCCGTGACTTCGGATCTTCTCTACAGAATGTTCGCAAGCTAGAATCTAAACGGCAGAATGCTCTTGGTTGACTTCTGTGACTGTTCTTCGAGTCACTTTTCTGTCCTGTGAAGAAACCCAAAGTGTTAGGCCCTGCTCGATTGCGCTTCTCCTGAGAAAACACATATTGGGCGTATCTGAACGTCGCGGAATCTCATGATACAATGATCCCACCGAAAGGATGAGACCGTCATCAGGAATGCTGGGGTATAATAACGTTGTTGAGCGTGGCCGATCAGACATTGGAGCCATTCGAAGCCGTACAATGTCGACTTACAATCTCCGAGCTTACATACCGAGACCAACCAGGAGGCATGCTGGGAAAACACCTGAGTAATCGCGGAGAGAAGTTTCGCGGAAAGACGGTTGGCTAAGGAGTGTTTCACTAACTTCGAGGACGGGTCAATCTTGCTCCGGTCTCACGAAGAACTGTTGGAGTGGCCTTGAACTATGCACGTCTGCTATCTGTGCGTTAAGAGAATTTTCATCCAAGTCCTCTGATCTTGGCTTCGGAAGCGTTCTGACATTGCTCGACTACCTAAGCCCTAACGAAGACCTCGCTGGAACGCTACGCTCCTGCTAGCTAATCCGGATGTCTCCTTCCTTCCGGGACTCCACGTCCCGGAGCGTCCATATTCGAGCAGTTCATGCAGAATGGGCTCGGTATTGATAGGCGAACAATAGAGGGTGCGCGCAGCTATCACAACTTCGACAGAAGGGACAACCCAGCGCGACGGTTCCGTCCGTTCACTGTGGATGTATCGCTTCTCGGAGATTTGACGAGGAATCTACGGTCATGCTCCTTGGTGTCGGTCAAGATCGCTGCGTTACTCTTTGAGTACCGTCTTATGTTGCATAGGGGCTCTCATGTAGGGAAACATATCATGGGTATACATGAATGTTTAATGACTAAACCTCTCAGAAAATTTTATTTAGCGTCGCCGGGATCACCGTTCAGGTATTGCTTCAGTCGACGTACCCCTTAGGAAACGCAAATGCCCCGGGCGAGGATCGAATCCGGGACCTACATGTCGTGAGTCGGGCACGTTTGCACGTCGCCCCGACCGCCGACCATCTCATGGGTATGGGTTCATCTTCCCCACAAGGGCCGGCCGCACAGGGATCGAGGCGGCGGTTTCTGAGCGATTCCCCTCCAACGGAAGTATCTTCATACTATCGTGGTGCAGTCCCAGCCTATACAGTACCTTGGGTTTGAAGGACACAGAATTTTTGCAGCAAGAACCCGAAGAATGTTTATTGTAATAATAAATATTTTCGATCGGATTTCGGGAATCCGATCTAGTCTTGAGCACTCTTCACTTCTCCAGATTCAGGCTCAACCACTGTTTCAGGTTTTACCTCGCCTTTCTGTTCCTTCTCTTGCTGTTTCTGAACACGACGCTCGCTACGCTCCTTATCGAGCTGTTCGAATAGCTTCAGACGCTCGGCACCGGCCTTGAGGTCCTCCTCAGTCAGCTTGTACTCCAGCACGAGTTTGTTGAAGCTCTCGTCGTACTTGGTCTTGGCTGTCTTGGAGCGGCGCTCCGTGGTCTCATCCGCGGTTGCGAAGATTTCCGACGAGAGTTTCTCCTCGAACATTTCCACCATGAGCACGGTCCGCTCAGAGAGAAGCTTTTTGATCTGTTCGCAACGTTTGCGGCAGTAGTTGAGATCGGCAAACATTAACTGAAGCGAGAATTTGTCGAGAATACGACGGATGACCTTTGTGTTCTTGATGTTGAAGTTCGTCAATCTGGAATGCGTATCGGACTCAAGATCAGAATTCCCAGATCGAGATACAACAACATCTAGATGGATTGCACCATGCACTCGATTCTTCGATTGCATATGCCGGTAGCATCCGTCAAGGCAGGATTGCTGACACGAGGCACATCCCGAGTGTGATTTCATTAAACACAGGCTCTCTTCGGAAATTCGGACGAATCCGATCCGAAGAGGCGATTCGATTGCGGAACACCTTGCATTAGAATGACTCCATGCCATGACTCACCGATAAGGCATCGGGACGACTTCGTATGCTTTACACTGCTGGAGGAACTTGGTCTTGCTATCAAAGTTCACCATCTCTCTACGATTTTTCAGATAGGAATCCAGCAGGGCCCTGCCCTTCTTATCGAACTTTTCAGTCACCGTTTCTTTCAACATCTTCAGCGGGGAAGCATCCTTCGAAGATGGCCTAAAAAATCGGATGCTCAGTCGAGCAGCTCCACTGAACACTCCGCTTGGCAGAACATGACAGATATCGAAAATCATCTGGATAATATTTGCGAATGCTCGAGGGGTAAGCGATTTCTGCCGGAAAGCTCACTCACTCAGACGCTTGAGACACATCGGACGTCGTGCGACGCCGAGGACTCCGCCGATGCTGCCTAGAGGATGCTTCTGAATCATTACGGCGCCTCTGAGGACGTTTTCGCGGTGATTCTGAAATGAGAGAGAAATATCGAGAACTGGAACAAGAATCTTCGCACTAGGCTTGAGAGCCTAGGCGAAGATATTTCTCCGCGGAATCCGAGAAAAAAACAGATGATTGGCGAGCGATTCCCCGAGGAATCGGCATCACTGCCAATGACGCGATGGTCGCACGTGAGTATGGATTCGCAGCGGGGCTGGCGTTATCTGAAGCTAAATACCTTTGCCGGCGAGGTTGTCACGGGGAATCGTTCGAGGAGCCCATGGTCTCCTGCGTTTGGCAAGCTTCGGGCTCTGCGGATCGGTCTTGGCGGCCGCCGAACTCGTCTTGTCGTCGTTGAGGCTGAGGTCTTCGAGAATTTGAGTTGCCGTTTCGACAGTCATTGTCACTGGTTGGGAATGACACGCCGTTTGAACCGCTGAACTTCTTTTCACGAAAGAGACCGACGTCACCTTCAACTTCGTTTTTATACAGGGGCACCCGTGCGCCCTCTATACGGAATCTTGAGGACTCTTCCGCGTGTGACGATGTGTGCGTTCCTCTTGCAAGGCTCAACATCGAACATGCACCCTGATCCGCGCGGCTTCTGGCAGCCTCTGAGGCGGTCGGATTGCATTGCACTTCACCGCTTCGTTGTAAGAACCAAGTCTCAGGCTCCTGGAAGTTTCGACATTGATCATGGAATATCTCACAAAAACATCCTGCGCTGACTGTCTTTCACACTGTTTCCAATCGCCAATCCCGAACATTTGAGCTCGTCGATCCCTGGTAACCGTTGAGAATGAGAGTGCAGCTGAGTCTAGCCTCGACTCGAGAACCGATAGCCTTGCTGTATCCGGCTTCCGGGACATAACTAGCAGCCAAATCTCCTGGCGTCTCAACCAGAATGGGGGGCTTTCGTATAGAGTACGCGCGTCCGCAAGGCATTTAGCCGAGCTCGTGAACCACTGATGAGAACCAACGGAAACACTGTGACCCCGTGATTCCATGCTCCGGAAATATTCTCACTCAGACAGCTGATGTAGACAGAGAGAACTCCAGAGATCCCGGCGTTCTCGCCCATCGACCCGATAGATGGGTACTTGCATGCCTGATTCCACAGGTATTCTGGATCTTCCGAAAAACAGGAGTCCACTCAGGCACGTATCCAAGCTCTTTCGGGCGAAACGCTCCTTCCATGCTCGGGTGAAGGGGGGGGGGGCGAAAAGGAACGTTTAATACGAAGTAGACAAGTTCAGTAAGTTTAGTAACATGGTTCGAAACTCCCGTTCGCCGGGTGGACCTGGAGCATCGCAACAATTGGTACTGATTGAGAAGGAAAGCCGAACGCGTCTGGTAGAGATTTTATTAACGTCAGAACCGATTGCCACCTTGTCAACCATCACGTATGCGCGGATCCCTGTCAGCCTCAGGATGCCCAAGATGAGCAGGGAGCCCACGTTGTTCAATCACTCACCACTTGTGTACACGATTTTCTTTAAACTACGTAATCCTATGCCTTACAAGAGAATGGAGGCTTCATTCCTTTCGCCTCGAAACATTGTGCAATTTTTGACAGGGTTTGATTGGAGAGACTCATATCACATGCGTTGGCATTAAGCCACAATTTATCAGCTTTTTCAACGTTTCCCTCTCTGGCGTACGCCTCCGCAAGCATGAGGTACAGTGGTTCATACCTGAAGCCACACTCCGAAAACACTCTGAGCGTCATCTCGAGTTCTGCAATTTGGTCCCTCCTGAGGAAACCTTCGAACCAACCTCTAATCTGCGGCAAGCAACTGGTGTCTTTTCGAGTAGACATCAGAATTCGTTTCGCTTCGGGGGTTCGGTGTTCTAGGATGTACGCGATAGCCAACAGTATCTTTGCTGATTGTTCGCCGTGCTTTTGTCTCGCCATATCAAACACAAACTTGAGATCCCGCTCTAAACCTCGATATATGAGATGCCTATACATTTTTAATACCCCGACGAGGATTCCACAAATACTCCCCATCTCTTTAAACACTTCCATGACGCGTGTAGGCTCATGCTCGATTGCATGCTCCACGACGGCTGTCACTGCCTTGGATTCGATCGGTCTACATTTTGGGATCAATACCCTGACCATTTCTAACGTTGCCTCGAAGCCCGCGGATCGGAGAGATTCCGTTATAACGGCTGCGATTTTCGCTGATTTAGAGCTTGAACTTTTGAAATTCCCACGGAATTCGTGCTTCTTCACCAGTTGGAGGGCGCTATCATATTGGCCGCGCTCAATCATCAACGTAACGACAGTGAGAATAATCCAATCACCGAATTCGTTCTCGGGATCCTTACGGACGCGCTTGAAGTAGTACATCACACGATCGAGGTTTTTGGCCCTGGCGTAGAAATTTATGAGACTGAAATATGATGGCGCCTTCAAATAATTTTCATTGAGCTTTTTCAGATGGTCACGAACCGCATCTTGATCATCTTTCGAGCACAAGTATGTCAGAAGACTCAAATCTTTTTCGGAATTGCTCGTCGGCTCAATCAGCCAGCTGTTCCGTGGCTGGAAGTACGTGAGGACGGTGGATTTGACGAGCTTCGGCGCCGTTCTGCGCGCAATGTTCTCTGGTAGATGTTGTTCGTACTCTTCCTTTATGGCGTTCTCACGACTCCCGGCTCCGTTCAAGATTTTCTCCATCAGAAACAGCGAAAAAGACTTATTTTCAACAGTCGTGTGTTCGGCTATCATGGGAACGAACTGTTCCCAAATTGATGCATCTAACAAATCGAAATTTTCAATACAATCTTGGAATTTTCTGCACGACACAAAATAACGAGCCAAGGCACGTTTCGCGATGTTTTGATGCAGCCCCCACTGTTCCACTCGCGAGAAAGCTGTGACAGGTTTGTAACGCCACTCGTCAATGAGTCGCGCCAACAGATAAGTCAAGGGCATTTCAGAATCTTGCAGGTTCCAGTCGTGCATCCGCTGAAGAACGGCGAAAGCATCACCCTCTGCCTTGGCTCTGCATATCAGTGGATAGAAATAATGCTCTCGTATCGGGAACCCTTCGTCGCGGAACGCAGACAAATATTCAAGACCGAGTGGAGTATTGGCCACATGGACAGCTCTTTCCACAGCTGCTTGAATCGCCGCAGATCTCTTCTTCTCACATTCAATACTACGACAAAATTCCACCACTTGATCGGCCTTATATTCTGAGACGACCATCTGACCACTGAAGAAACCGAGGTCTTCCACTTTGTTCCGAATCAGTTTCTCCGCGATCAACTGAGCTTCTTTGAGCTTCTTAGCGTGGATGAGCTCAACGCAGCATCTTTTCGCGTCCGCTATTGACAGGTTCGACCTCGAGATTAGAGTGCACAGCTCTTCTTTCAGTTTGATATCCGAAGTGGCCTCAAATATGGTCATCATTTTCGAACCCGACAATTTTCCTTTTCTGACAGCTTCCAATACTCCAGCGTGTTCGCCACACTCCGCCAACCCGCGCGCAAGGAAGGTATATGTCTCCGAGTTCGGTACTATTCGCTGCGCTTTCATCTGAGACAGTATTTCGCGTGCTGCCGTCGTATCTTTGGATCTTGAATGGCCCTTGATCAGAGCGTGATAAACTTCCCTCGTTCGGCCTTCTGCTTCTATTTTCGGAACGATTTCCAAGGCACGGTCGATTTGTCCCTGCTCACAGAAATTCTCCACAAAACGCTGGTATGTTGTGCTGTTGGGAATGAGTCCTAGTTGCGCGATCTCTTCTAGACATTTTTCCATGTCCACCTCCATTCCAACTCGCATCGCCGCCTGTGGAATTCAGATTTAGGTTCAGAGCTGTTATCGTTCTTCACCAACTGGATCTTGGGTTCGGGTGGGGGGACTTGCGATCGTTTCTATGTGAGCAAGATGAGGGCGTATGAGGCTTACTTTCAGGTACGCGTTATAATGGGATATGCTGATCTCGAGCGACGTTCTCTTGGCCCAAATCTGGTTCAATGCTTGTATGTAGTCGGCACGATCGTAAGTTCTTGCCAAAGAACCCAGGATGTCGAGCAGCATGAGAAGTTTATCGCTCGTTATTTCCCCATCTGAAACATTTAGTTCCAATTTGATCAGGGCGAACCGGCATACCTCACTCGAAGAAATCCATACCGAGGTGAAAAAATCGAGCACGGTGTGGAGGATGCAAACCTGAATCCACTTGAAAGGCCCGGAAAGTGTCCTGCAGTGACACTGATTCGTGGCGCACTGCTTGCAGCGCGAGTTCTGTAACGGTTGGCAACTTCTCCAGCTGATCCACGGCGTTCGGGACGGTTCCAGACGTTCCTTCAATCCTTTTCTCACTGATCCGGTGTCGTGCCATCGTGGAACGTCGATCAAGCGGTCGCCGGCTGAGAGGAATACGGCACGTATAATGGATGTAACCCGGTTTCCCACAAGCTGATTCTCATGCTTAGAATTTCAACGACGAGAACACTCCGAGCGTACCTGGTTATCGGCGTGCTTGCCGCTTTGGCTTTCGTACTGTATCCTCTCGTGCATCCGCGGAGCACTGACACCATGCACAGGGTCCGTAACATACTCAATATAGCGGATGTGGGAACCGTGGAGGTGTTGTTTCACATTTCCATCTCATCCCAACGTTGTTCGCGAACGCTGCCACTGTATTCGGAGCGCGTGTTGAGCGGCCACTTGGCCGAATACATTTCAGCCGGTCAGCAGACAGCTTTCGGGAAAGAACCCACTCTGGTCTGTGTTCGCGTGGTGAGAGAGGAGTAAGTCGAGAGATAAGTGCGCACTTATTTGAAAATTCAGGGCCGCAGTTTTGTGGATAACATGATATTAGCCGTGGACAGAGCGATCCTCCCACATTTTTGAACGACACGGAGAACTCATCGGGAATATCGGATAAAACGGAGTCAGAAAACTGCCTAGATCTTCCGATTCCCGCAGCTAGACGATCCATCGGGAGTTGCTAAGAATGATCTTCAGACTCGACTTATTCTCCACCCCGCGAACCCATCGACTGATCGGCGCGAACCGAGTCGTTGATCTCTAGCGGAATTCTGCAACTACACAAAGATACCGAGAATCCTGGAAGAAATGGGATCAAGCGGAACCGGCATATTTTCCGAAATACATGCCGGAACATAACGGAATATGGAGTACAGCCAATAGAGCTCTTGGCGCCCGAGAGCAAAGATAGGGATTCCATTCAACATCTTCAGTAATATTGAGACAATGTGGCTGGCTACCACAGAGGGTCCACGTGAACTCATGGAGGATAACTGCGAAGAGACTTCTATCCTGTGCCGAGAAATCAAAAAGAGTTACTTCAAACAATGGAAGCGTGTATTTTATCTCAAGGTATTCAAGTTCATTCTTCTGTCGGGATTGGCTTTGGACGCCGAAGGTTTCCCCGACCCTGTCCGCGTCGGGAGACCTTCTGCTCGTTTGCGTCGCTCGAGCCACTCGCATCGTTTGGCTCTGATGTATGTTTAGGTCGCTGATCAGCTTCTGCGCGACGCTGCCTACGGGCTTCCTCATTGCGCTTGACGGTGGCTTCGGCCTCGGCAGCTTCTTCGGGGGATATTTTGTATTCTTCGATCAAAGCTTGATAGGCTTCGTTTCTGCTCTTCAGGAATTCCTCGTAGCGTCGCTTCTGAACTTTCTCCAGGAGAGCCATGATTTCAGCGAATAGTTTTTCATCGTAGATTTCCTTCATAGTATCGACTCGGCCACTCAAAAGCCTCTCTATTTGGAAGCAACGCTTTTGGCTGTGCCGAAGCTCCGCTCTCATCAGCTGGTATGAGAAGCGTTCGAGGAGCCGTCGGATGTAAAGTGTGTTTTGAAGTTGTAAATTCGATAATCTGCGAATGGAAATTTAGTTTTGAGCTGCGGTGCGCCGCGTCGTCCGACAGGACTCTCGTCGCGGACGGAACAAACCCTCAGAGAGTATGTTCCCCGGTTGGGCTAACATGGGAAGCACTCATGATTTCAGAAGAGGATAACGAACCTGTACTGGACTGGCAACACCGAAAGCGCGTTACAGCGGCTCAGGAAATCGCACATAGTCTTGAATTTTGCGAGTTCAACCAGATTCTTGAGATACGAATTGAACGGGTTCAAACCCGTTCGGCCGAGCTTCTCTCCGATTTTATTACGCAGCTCCCTCGTTTCCAAAACGTCATCAGGCCTGGAACATAAAGTCGCTTGTCAAGCATCTTTCCATGGATCTCTCCCATGTGCTCATGGGTCGCGCACGTGCGACAACCGATAACACTGAGACCACGTTGTGGAACGAGCTGAGTTTCAGTCACGTTTTGTTTTCTGAGCGCTGGAAATTCAGCTCTCTCCGATGACCGCTACGCGAACACTGATTTAAAGAATGTCTTGGGTACACTCAAGTGAAGAAGAGGCTCACAAGTTGCCGTTGAATCTGCTGGCGTTCCGTTCGTTCTGGTTCGGCCCACGTGGATTGCTGAATCGCCGCGGTCGATATCCATCTTGGGTGCATCAGAAAGAGCACAAAGTCCAGTTATTTGTATGTTAACTTAAACTACAGATGATTCACGGAAATTTCGGATACCTAAGGAAATCATGAGAACGTGGATCAAGATCATCGGAAGCCCCTGAATGACGCTCACTGTGGTGTTGTCGCGGTCTATCCTGGGAGTTTTGGTGCGGTTGGCGCCTGCGGTTCGGTTGAGACCTTCTCTGCACGTTCCTCGGCGCCTCAGAACTTTCCTCGTTGCCAACAGGCGCGTTATCGCCAGTGTCACCCGACTTGGGTCTGACAGATTCTCCCTCGTTTGCAGCTGGAGAAGCCATGCTCTCCGAATCCGTCGCTCACAAAGATGGATCCTGCGAACACGATAGCGGTACGAGTGAGTCATTTTCAAGTGGATATGTTGTAACGACAGCGCTGTGTGCCATGCGCACACACCTCGTGAACTACCACGTCCCACAGTCTTCGCGGGGTTCATCGACTCAAACCGTCGTCGGGAGATTCTCTCACCGGAACCAGGGATCGTAAGGGGTAAGCAAGGTCTCAAACTCACATCACCGAGACACCTTCAACTTGTTCGGTTCGTTCGGTGACAACTTTCAAGATCGAACGAACTGCCATCGTCGGAATCGTTTCCACAAACGAGAAGCAGAATATTCCGTTTTCTCCGCACCCACCTTTGGGAATAGCAAAACTTTTCGGCAGTCTTGGTAGACGACACGGACAAGTTGAGCGGACGAGGACCAGCTGTCTACGTTTCAGTGATTCTATGGCAGGCAGTCAGTCAGTCGGTCGGTCAGTCAGTGAGTGTGCTTTGAGCCAGCTCTGTGCCTCTATGACTTTATCTTTTAATGAAAACGACTGTCGTTCCAATACACATATCGACTACGTGTTAGTTGTAGTGGCGCTGACAGCGACCGACGCGGCGGTTGGCCGTTCGTTTTGATGCTGCTATCAAGCTCGCGGCTGACGCTGCCGCCGCTGACGCCGGTGCAACCACTGCGATCACTGCAAAGATAGAGGGATTGAATCCAAGATTGAAACAATTGGGTCCCGATGCTTTCGAGCTATTCCCAGCCAGGCCCTTTCATCGACGATCCTTCTTGAGTTTTACGAATTGAGAATAGTGGATGACGGAATCCGTTGGTGGCGCCAAAAGAATTTCGATGGAGTGGAAAACGAGTTTCAAATTTTTTAGCGCGCTCAAAGCGACTCTCGGGGAGAAACCAGTGGTACTTGAGAAGCGTTTGAGAATATTTGAACCGCCTACAGATAACGTATTTCGCCATCCATCACTCGGGCTTTTGAGCGAACGAGGCGCCGATTCCGGATTTTTCGCTCTTTCCGATCACAAGTCACTGAGAGTAAGTAATTCCGCAAGCTCGGTTTCTCGCGACTCTTCTGCAAAGAGTCAGGTAAGCGGCGAGATAGGGAGTGTTTCTCTCTCGTTTCTGATCTCTGATCTGGACGAGCGGAATCTCCCTCCTCGTTTCGGATTCCCGACAGCGAAACAGTTCCCTTGCGGTCGGGTACCTCGATCGACAGGGAGATCAACGGGAATTCTCGATTCACTGGAAGTTCTGGTGTTACAGCTGACATCCTGGGAGCGACTCTGGAGTATTGTCTCAGCCCGTGGACTCAAAAGTTTCCAGCGCCTCACAAATTTTGTAGTGACTTGTCTCACTGGATCTGCTCCGATCAGAACGCGATTTTGAAGGCCTGGAAGAGCAGAAGATAATCGCCTATGGTGAAACCCACACCGGTCAGTGGATGATGAGATCCAACACAAATACACTTCGTTAATCTGCTTCTCACGCTGGACGAACCTCGTCGATGGGCCTCGTCGGTTCGCGGGCGAAGCACTGGATGACCGCGACCGGACGACCAGCTAAGCTGTACTCTACTCATCGGCGAAGTGGAATAAGAGGAACAACGAAAAAAGAACGAGCCACAGTTTCTTGACACAATTGTACTCCAAGGTGACGTATCCGATGCAGATCGGAGTTCTAGTCCTTCAACTCAAGAGACTTATTAGAGCAGGGGTGCACAGCACCAAACCTACGGCGGGCCATTTCGTAGACCCAGACTTCAAGGCGGGCCGCAGAGAAATTTTAACGCGAAATAACGATAAAACGAATTTGCACGAAAATTCAACATGACACGAATAACAGGAAAAATAACACGAATAACACGAAAAATGACACAAAGAGCACGGAAAATAACACGAACAACAAGAAACATAACACGAATGACTCGAATTAACACGAGAATTCCAACCTACATCTTATCATCAGCAGTAAGAAGGTTGGAATTTTTGGGTCTGGCAAAACCACCGAGAGGCGCGGGCCACGAAAAAAGTGCCGGCGGGCCGCATGCGGCCCGCGGGCCGCGTGTTGTGCACCCCTGTATTAGAGTCTCAAGTCAGTTGAGAGTTGCTCTTGTGAAACTTATCAGAGACGCGGTCCTTTCCCCTTTCTTGTCCGGCAATCATCCTTATAACGACAAAGAAGTCCGGATGTTGCCATACCTCTCTTTCTAGAAATCTGTGGATCGAAATTCCTAGATGGCGTTGATTCGGGTGCTGATATTTGCCATGTACGATAGCTCCTGGGATCTGTGGCTCTTCAACCGTGGCGTTGTGCCATTCCTGACAACGTCTCCCCGCCGCAATCGCGCGAAATTTTCAGAGCAGGCATGGCTTGCTGTCCTGTATCAACATGTAGGTGTTCGACTACGAGCTCGCCCTTTGATGAATCCCGCAATTGCCACGAGTATCATTTCTCGAGCCAGTTTACCAGGCACGGGGTACCAGGCGCCCTCGGCATAGCCCGCAGTTCAGAAGCCTTCTTATTGGTCTTCACAATGATTGAACAGCATTGCAACAACCAACATTGCACGGCGATCTCGGTTGCATACGGGGCCGGGGCTGGCGTCCTAGCGCCCCAACCACCCATATTGAGCCATCATCTTGACAACGCAAGGTCTCGAAGGTTTATTAGATATCTTCAGCGGAGGAGCATAGGGGAGACGAATGTAACAAATCAATATTTGTCGATTCTCCTCGGAAGCTATTCGCGATCACATAGTTCTTAGCTCTCGGAGAGACATACTGCATCCGAGGGTTTTTTTCAATCGAAGAAAGCCCGAAAAGTCAGGATTCTTGTTGAGCTGTTGGAAAAGCTGAAGGTCCCTGGAGTCGAAATCATCAGAGATCTCGGCGATGGAAATCGAACGAGAATCCAGGTTGCACTTTTGCCGCTCGTCGAAGACAATATAGCAAAACGAACAGTCCAAAGAGATCAGGGTTTCCCGAGTTTGGCATGCCGAATTTTCGGTGGGTATGAGGCCGTGAAAACTTCTCATACTATCGAACCTCTTCACCGGGAGCGCGGAATTCCCCACCGAGAATTCTCAGTTGGAACCCGCTCCATATATCCTGATGGTGAAGTGAACGAGACCCCAAACGTGCGCGACATTACTGTAAACGCGCTTGGCAAACCCCACAAGCGGAACAACGATGGATGAGGTAGCAATCGAATGTTGTACTGATGGAAGAGGAAAGGGTTGGGGTAGCCAAGAGTGGGGACCTCCGGCTGAAGCTCAATGCGATCACGCCGCAAAGTTGTGTGAGGCTAATCCTGCGCAAATTCCCCATTGAATCTGAGCCGCGTTGAAGTGCTTGTCTAAATTTTGAGATCCTGCTCCGATCAACGATGTCATTTAGGTTCTGCTGATTTCAGATCAGGGGTTTTCGAACTGCGTGCCGCCAGCACCCAAGTGCCGCGGCACCCTACCCAAGAGAAACCCCCCCAGGTGACGCACCTGCATGTCCTACGGTATTCTATGCTTGGGATGCCGTGGGCTGCCGTCACCAGAAAAGTTTTAGAACCCCCGATTATATGCAGCATCATGCGTTTTTCCCCCCGAAGGGGTCTGTGGGGGGGGGGGGGAAATTCCCCGCGAAAGGGGGGGGGGGGGAAAAGCCCGGGGGAGCCCCCGGGGGGGAATGAACAGTGGAGGAACCTCCTGTTGAGCTCTCCGGTTGACCAGTCAAACCAGAACAAGAGCAACGCACTTTTCGTGGATGAGAATGCGCTCAGTTCACAGTGTCTTACGAGCAATCGCTGAAATTCTGAAAGTTTTGCCACCTCCGAAAAATCTGCCGCCCCCGAAGAATGTGCCGCATGCTGGGCGGTCGACTCTATTGCGAACAGACAGATAAACAAACAGCCTTTTGACTGGATAGATAGGTGAATAGCTTTATCCAATGGCTCACTGTTGATTATCTCACATCATCTTTCATCCTATCACTTCTATGCATTCCATCTACGCGATTAGGGAGCCGAGTTCGTAGAGAGTGTTATTTTGGAGCCCGATCCCCTACATCAGTCTTGCGTTTCCGCGTTGGACTTCCACAGCTATTGTACCTTTCATCTTCCAACAATTCACCAGATCATCAGAGTTTAACAAGTTGGTCAGTCACTCAGGGAACTGAGTCCCGGGGAAGCTTGAATTCGCGCAGGTGTTTCTGCAATTATGATACCGACGAAATCTATGCGAGATCCTTCCGGGACTATTTCCGTTTTTCTGAGGGCCACAGTGTTCTCGTCGGCGTCGTCGGATATGGTACCGAGGACGACATTTCGTACTGGCTCATAAGGAAATTGGTATTGGTATTTATTATCCTCATTCACATGACACTTTCACGTCAGTGGCGATCATACTCAGCGGATATCGTAGGTTTCTTTCTCCCACTGCTGCAGGAGGCTCTTGGTGTCTGCCATCGCCTCAAGTGACGGGTTCTCGTCGAGTCCCAGGCGCTTCAAAACTTCCTCGTTCTCAAAGTAGGCTTCGTTGCATTCACAGATGACGTGGCTCAGGGTTTCCTCGACCATTCCACATCTTACGCATGTTGATTCTACTCCCGGCTCGGAGTAGTGGGTTCTGACGCTCCTCGTTCTCAGCATGCCTACTCTACTCAGCGCCAGCAAGGCGGATCCTCTGCTGTTGTCGTAGGGATTCTATCGGATCCCTCTTTCCGCCGCATGAGTCCTGTTTCGGGTCAAGCTAGTTTTCCGAATCATCAAGTCTCTCCATTTAGCTGTCTGAACTTCGCTGATCCTTTGCTTGATCGCTCTGTTGGATGTCCCTTGGAGTGGAGTGCCTTCCTCCGTGAATGTCAATTGGATTTCATCACAGTTGAATTCTCGGCTCAAAGCAGTCACTCTCTTGTACGCCTTCGTACATTTTATGGTACCGGATGGGGCGATGAAGGTTACATGCGGATGCTCGGCGGAAAGAACCTCTTCGGCATAGCAGATGAAGCGTTCGTCTTTTCTTTGTGATAATCTTTGTGAGCCGCAGCCGGTTCTGTGATGGCTAGTTTTTTTTGTAATTTTTGTTGCTGAGACTACTGCATGTTTCTCGCCGATACATGTCCTTCGTTCATCGCCTGGGAAGTCAGACGCTTGTGCATCGACGACCTCTGCGTCGCGAGCCGAATAATGAAAACTGGCGACTGCTTGTGAGTAAGATGAGCTCTTGTAGAAAGTAGAAAGGGCTCAAGATTCCGCCGCCGACTTCGGAATCGGCCAGTCTGAATTATTCAATGTCCCTGTGAGCTACAAACCTCTCTAAAATGAAAAAGGCGAGGTTCATTATCGGCCTTTGGTGGCACACCTAGGAGACATTCGACGTTTCGAATCCCATTGGCAATCGTGGTCCACTGATTTTTATTATTTTCTCATCATTCATCATGCGCGTATTCTGACGCAGCGCGAGCCGATCCCCTCGCTTGGTGTCGCTTCTCACGAATTCCTTATGTGAATCCATTGCTCACAGATCTCCGGCCACTGTAGCTCATGGTGTGCTCCTTCTTCCCGCCAGTGGCGCAACCAGGATTTTCCGCCAGGTCCGCTGAACCGACTCTCTCCCCCGCTCCCTCCCAGAACCCAGAACAATCAATCGATCCATATAATATATCGACATAATTCTCGTATCAAGCCACGGCCTCGCAAGCCGCTCCAAAGACTCAGTGCCGGGCGGCGCCCACCGAACGAGGGCGACGGGCAGGCATTTTTCCGAAATTGATCGCTAACAGCGGTCAGGAAAATGAATCTCGGCGTAACCGTCAGCGCCGAATTTACCATCAGACACTTTAGGCTAGAGCCCAGGGCGGCACATTTACAGGGGCGGCAAATCTGACTCCAGACGAAGAGGTGATAGAAAGATTTTGTCATATGAAATTCAGACGCAAAATGTAAGTTGAGCAGCGCCCAATGGAGCCTCATAAAAATCTGAATGCCCTTTCATAACGCGATGAGATTATTGATTCGGGACACGTCACGTGGGGCGGCACTTTCTTCTCAGACATGGGGCGGCAAATTTTCCCCGGCCTAGGGGCGGCGATTTCTCAAATCCGGCTCTGGTAACCGTTGAATAACGGCATCTTTTGCGGCGTCGGAACTTTCAAGCAAGGGTAGAAGCCTTTACCAGGAGTTCGCTTGCAGGGGCGAACGGTCACAGGTCCATGAATGCCGGAGAGCAGCGCCCTCTCGGCGCTCCCGGTCCCTCGGCGCCCCCGGCGATCGCAGCCCTCGCCTCCCCCTAAAAACGGCACTGCCTGCCGGTGTTGTTGTGCAGACGCGCTCCTGGGGTACAACAGTGGGTCAAGACTTATGGATTAGGTCTCACATCAGTGGCGGCGCCTGTAGATTTTTCAGCGTAGGAGTACGCTCTATCATCGCGGATGTATGGGGTCAACTCGTGAGAAAGTGCAACGTTGCTAGTATACATCGAAATCTGAAGAACGAGGGGATTGTTTTCATCGAAAATTGGCTGGGTGATCATCAAGAGTGCGAAGAACAACATAGGATACGTATCGAATGTACTTGACATTCCGAGAACCTGTGAAACCGAAAACAACTTACGGTCCGAAATTCCGTTGTCCTCCATGTCGACGAGGGCCATGACGATGAGTTACATCGATTGCACAACAGAGTCACGGGGCTGGCGTCCAACCGCTCCAACCAACCATATTGAGCCATCATTTTGACAACGCATGGTCTCGAAGGTTTACTAGAAAACTCGGGTAAATGGGATTCGGGTAACTGGGATACGACCCAATGAGAGAAGCAGCGGTTCTCACGATTCTCATCCACGTGATTAACGAAATATTCTGAAAACTCCGTGTGAGAGTCTGATCACGATGCCAGGACGCTCTGTCGGTAGTTTGAGTAAGAACAGTCGATTTATTATTATTGATTAATATTATTGTGGATTTGAACAGAGATCAGCAGCCTCAGCTTGAAGTCGACCGAGGTGTCGGAGTCGTGTGACGGAAGATCTTCAGTTTGTTGTCCGCTCCACCACTGACCATGAACTCTTTCAGACTCCAATCACAGCAGAGGATCTGCGAAAAAACGGATTAAGTGAAGAATCATTATCAGAAAAGTGTTCCTATGAGCAGATCTTCCGTTGCTCCGGACGAATCAACTCACTTTTTCTTCGTGTCCCTCCATGTCGTAGAGGGGAGCCTTGGAGGATCGGAGGTCCCAGAGCTTCATAACGTTGTCGAAAGAGGCTGATATGAACTGATTGTCAATTGAGGGACTCCAACACACAGAGCTCACCCAGCCACCGTGTGAGGTGAAATTCAATTTCAAGGTTGAGCCTATCGGAACGAAGCTTTAGGTTAATAGTGGATATAAGGTTCGTTTCTGAATGGCTGTTGCCCGACATAACTGCTGTTTGATTGCATGACAGAAGTCAAACATCATTCTTGCATCACGCGTAAGAGCTCACCTCCTTTAGATCTTGTGTTCCAGAGTCGTACATGTCTGTCCGCGTTAGCCGTCAGAACCAAATCATTCAACGGCGAGTATGATAGATCAAGGAACGGCTTGCCACCACACAGGTTATTCGTGAATCCACCGACTTCGACATCCCAAACTTTCATCGTGCAATCCATCGAGCAGGTGATCATTTCGGTCGGACTCGAAAACTGCAGCCCTGGAGCCGAGAGCATGACGAAACGTTATCCCGATTTGAAATGTTGGTCAACGGCCGAATCCGCTAGAATCGAGTGGAAAACTTACCTGTCACTGCTTCGGTGTGACTCGCTAGACTCACGAGGGGCGTTCTCGTGAGGAGCCGCTGTTCGTACTTTGACTTTTTCGGTTCCGACTCTTTTTTGACATCAAGTTCCGTTTCCTCTGTCGATGTTGACCAAACTTTCACCACGTTGTCGAAACCTGCCGTGGCAAACCTTGGGGCACGGGAAAACACGTTGAGCTTGAACATCGCTGCATCGACTGAGGCGAGGCCATAGGTAAAAATCTCTTTGAGTGTCACCTTTTATTGCTAAGGTCGACATCAACACAGTCAACGCTTCTCTGGTGACCTTTGCAAGTTATCACAGATTCGATTTGATTTTTCTGATGATCCCAGAGCCACAGTTTTGCCGTCTCGTCATGTGAGGTTGAGACGAAGGAGGCATGGGTTTCGTTCGAGTCCACCCAACGCACCGCCTTGACGGGAGCGGAGTGTCCTGCAACGTATATTTAACCGCGTCAAATCTTGGATCGGTTTCAGCGTTGGGCTCCCGCGGGATTTCCAACTTCTAATGGAGGTGGAAAATTGTCGGTATTCACCTGATAATGAGATGAGTTTCTTCCCGCTGACAGTCCAAACCGAGACAGAACAATCGTAGCTTCCACTCAGAACGAGTTGACGAGATCCAACGAGCCGGCAATGAACTCCGGACACCCAGTCTTCGTGGAGCAGGCTGTCGACGGGCTCTGGACTTGGGCATTTTTCGATGTATTCGATCTTTGTGATTGAAGCACCGTTAAGACTGTTACACACCATACGGACAAAATCAGAAATTGAGGGAGACGGTACACAGCAAACTCACCTCGACGAGGGTCTCAGCGCTGATGCCGTTCTCCTCCAAGTGTTCGCGCAGCGACCCATGAACTATATTATCCTGGATGAGGAAACCAAAATGCAGCAGGGTGTCGTCCTGACGTCCAAGAAGCTCATTGATCAGGACATTCAGTTGTTCTGGCGTGACATCTAGCTCTAACGAGATCGGATCTTCGGGCACAGAGAACTCCTGCTCTTTTGTGATGAACTTCGCTTGGAAGGAGTCCGACTCCATCGTGCTTGAGGAGAATCACGGCTCTCTGACAGACGAAGATCGACAACTCGTTTGCCGTTCAGCACTGATTTCTTCCAGGCGCAGCTCGTTCCACAACTTAGCTCAAAACTTATATTTCGAGTTTGCGATCGGCGGCGACCGCGTGCATTTGTTTCCGAGGCCGAACGGATGATGATCTTTGCTTGCTGCCGGACCCGCGGATTATATATTCGTCTACGTAGCACCTACAGCCGCCAGTGAAGGGCTTCGACCGCTGTCGAGAACCTCGCTTGGTTGAGCTTCGAGCGCGATTCCCTGCATGCTCAAACGAGAATACTCTCTTCGGAGCTATTCAAAAAGAGCGGATTACTGTCAACCGCGCTGCTGTCCGATGGGAAATGGATGACAGCATCTGGTGGATACAGGCTGGCGTTGAATATATGTCATCGTTCGAAAGATTTCGAGTCCATTGTTTCTCCAGCCTTTTGCTGTCCCCCGATCCACAGTGCCTCGCCGTTATAATGAACAAAGGTCTCGAGAGTAATTTTTGGCCCTCGCCAGCTCCGGGCTTTCTGTCGCATTCGAATCTGGCGCGATGCTTTTCCCAGAAAAGGGCGGTGTTCAGGCTGAGCGTCTGCTGTTTGCCACTTCCCCTCTATTTATTCCTTTTATGTTCTAGCCAATGTTTTTGTGTAGGCGAAGTGCTACCAAACGAGAACCGCAGGGAACATCGGCCTCAATAGTCAGCTGTTGTCTCGTGCAGTGTTTTCATCGGTGCGCTATCTCTGGAGCAAAAGTTCTTCTTTAGATAGTTCGTCGAAATGGCATCTCCCCAACCGAAAAGTCCGAAACCTGTGCATTCCCCAAAGAAAAAAGAGGAATCGTTCCTAGACTACTTGGGCACACTGGGAAGAAGAAAGAAAATCAAGGAAGGTGAGTACGGCCTTCTTCTCTCGACCTACAGCTCTCAGAATCGTAGTCCTCGCCGCTCTCGGTTGGACATGGCGGAATGACAGTTACTCAACCAAAGGGTCAGGGGCGCTCTCGCGGTGAATGTTGAGTCAATTCCGGTGATGTTTACACAAACGCGCTTCCGTTCGACTATGGGATACCCAAATCGGGACGACGCCTTTTCTGGCGGATATTCGCTATGATAACATCAGTCTCCTCCGATAGCTAAATGAGCTGCTCGAAAATCTTCAATTTCGCTCTCGCCTTGAAATAGTCGCGATTCAATTTCGGACGAGAATACCGACACGTTACACGTGTTAAGACCGACGATAATCCGCATAAATGCCGGCACGACTGACTGAGTGTATCGCGCACGCTGGCTTCCTGTTGTTCTGCGTAACTCGTCGGAAATCGCCCTGACAGCTTGTCACCGTCGGGAACATTATGCCTAATTTATGCTTTGCTCGCAATGTATGCGTGGAGGCGGAATCTCGCTTTGAAGATGCGGAGTGGATCGAGAAAGATCCGCTTCAAAAGATGAGGTGCTCTTCGAGCGAATCGCACATTCCTCGTTGCTCTCGAGTATGAGCCAGCCGCCTGATAGAATCGACGAGATCGACTGGAGAGCTCTTTACCGGGAGCTATGGCATGCTACGGTCTCGCGCACCATGCACATGCATCGTGACAGTCCACCACCGTATCCAAATCGTGCGTCCCGAAGTTCTCCGAGACCATATTCCGTGTTCGTTTCAAAATATGTGGTTTCAAGTGAAGTTGTTCGATTACAGTGGAAGATTTGAAAAGCGAAGAGGCGAAAGCTATCGATTATGAAGGACGAATTCTTGATATGGAACTTCTTCCTGAGGACTGCCATCTTGAAGAAGGCGAAGAACGAGCGGTCATCGAACGAGATTCCTACGAAAGTGCGCCTTTCCAAGTGAGTACCCCCGCCTTGGTGGCAGACGAAGAGATTGACCATCCAGCTCCCTTGGTGACCTCCAGGTTGTGGGAAATTATCGCAGACTTTGGCTGAAAAAATCGACCGAAATATAAATTAACAAACTTTAATCGTCTCAGGAACTCGTTAAAATTCTCATCGAATGGATAAACGATGAGCTTGCATCGAACAGAATCCTCGTCAAGAGCATCGAGGAAGATCTGTATGATGGCCAAATCCTTCACAAACTTTTGGGTGAGCTTCTGATTGAATCATGTCCTTACGATCCGATCAACGCTCATCTTTGGCCCGCTCGACCCACCAGTGCAGCGGGAACATAGTCATGGCATAGTCAAGGATTTCGAAGTCGTTCATTTTTCCAGAACAACTTTCCGGAGCGAGGATCGATTGTGTGGAGATGACACAGAGCAACGAAGGCCAAAGAGAAAAACTCAAGGTTGTGCTGGAGAAGGCCAGCCAAGCTCTCGGTGTTCCCACCTGGGGCCAGGGCTTGAAGTGGAGTGTCGACGCCATTCATTCCAAGAATGTCGTTGCCATTGTACATTTGTTGGTCGCCCTGGCCAGGCATTTCCGCGCTCCGGTGCGAGCACGTCTTCCGGAGAATGTCGTCGTCTCAGTCGTATCCGTGACAAAACGGAATGGGCAGCTGATTCCTGCAAAAGTACAGGAACAACTTACAACGACATACGAGTGAGTACAGCCAGCTTCATACCTTACGAAAACTCCCATCAATATTTTGGATCATGCGGAAGAACTCAACCTAGGTTAAGGTCGAAAAGGAAACGAGACTGCACCGATCATGATATTTGGAGGTCGTGTCGACTAAGGATGGCCGTCATATTCGGATAGATTGAATCCGCTCCGATGATCGATCGCGTCACGGAACCCACACCTTGATGCTTTGCTGCACTGACCCGTTCCTTATCGTTGCAGTGAATACGGAATGAAAGTTGAACGTGATGCCTTCGACCAACTGTTCGATCAAGCACCCGAGAAGCTGTCGGTTGTCAAGAAATCACTTCTCACCTTCGTCAACAAACACCTGAGCAAAATAAATTTCGAAATCACAGACTTGGATAAACAATTCCACGATGGGATCTACTTGGCTCTCTTGATGGGACTCCTCGAAGGTCAGTCCCAGAAACCACAATATTCTTACATAGCTGCGTGTTCGCCGTTCTCATCATCCCGTTCCACATTGATGCATGGATTCTATGGCGCGAATGTGTTACAATCTCTACTTCGAAAACTCCGATTTTGTGCGACTTAAATTCTCATTCCCAACACTTCAGGATACTTCATCCCACTGCACAATCTGAGCTTGACCCCAGACGCCTTCGATCAGAAAGTGAACAACGTTGCTTTCGCCTTCGGTCTGATGAAGGACGCTGGTTTGCCGAAACCTAAGGCTCGCCCAGAAGGTATTCTCCCGAATCTACACCAGAAAACTTCCCCTTGAGTTTGTTATCGCTAATTGATTGGGTTCATCGATGACTGTGAATTCTCAAGAACGATTTTTCCCCTTGCAGATATCGTGAACTATGACCTGAAGTCGACGCTTCGGGTGCTCTACAATATTTTCTCCCAGTACAAAAACTCTCCTTAGAGGACGTCCCTAACAGAAAGAGGAGAGAAAATGTTAATACGCTGCTGTTATATAGACTGACCTCGAGTCATGTTTTCATCTGACGGACACAATTTAAAACTACATTTAACCATCGAGTTGTACGAATAAACAAGTGCCTTCCGTAATACTAAAAGAGCCTTCAGAGCTAAAATAAAAACCCGTAAAAACGCGAGTATTTGGGGTGTTCTTCTTGATATCGTGATTGCGACGAAATGACGCGGCTCCCTCGGCGAACAGCGTGGCAGGGGTCTATTTTGCAGATAGCGATCCCTGACTCCGTTCGAGTTAGAGGGAAGGAGTATTCGAAGCGGGGATGTATACGAGTGCGAGCCGCCAATCGGTCGTGTTTCTCGTTCGTATCGTTGATTCCTACTCCGAGCTCAAACTCATTCGCGGACATGGCAAGCGGGGGTCGCGTAAGAATTGACTACCGGATCTGTTGAACCGGGGGTACTTGTCTGGCGCCGCGTGATATCCGCGGATCTAGAACCGCGGTCGACAAGCGCAGATCCACGAGAGCTCGCGGTGCCTAATGGGTACCACCCGCGGCTTAAACGCTGATCCGCGACTTCGGACCGTGGGTTTCAGGTTCCTGCGGGTCAGAAAAAGGAAACTTTTCCGGGAAGAGAAAAAAGATCAGGAGAGAAGATCGAACAGGAAAAGATTGAGCTCGAACCGGGGGCGACTCCCGCCAGTAATCACGGATGCCTGCAGATAGCAGCCGCCTCCAGGGTGAACCGCAGTCCCGCGGATCCGCTTGGCGGTACTTTTGCGGCCCTGAATCGCAAGTACCGCCAGAGAGTTCTCCGGTTCTTTCATGTACTGGGCCGCCTCGAACTCAAGCTGGAATCTCAACCTTGGTCCATAGGACTCCCGGTCTCGAATGGTTCGGGGAATCATTCGCTCACTCAGTGCAGTATTGTACAAAGGGAGCAGATTCTGTCTGACATAAGCGTCAAGCGAGCATAAGATCACGCGGGTTTGAGATCCAGAGTCTGGCATTCATGAATGACAACCTGCTGGGGAGCTTGATGAGATCCGTAGAACTCACGACATAGTGCCCCAGCCCGGGCGTATTCCGATAATGCTCGAAAGCACCTCTTCATACGGCACGTCGATTCTGCGATGGAGGACGCTGATGAAGCGCAGCTTGATGATACTTTCGCATGTCCTCGTGTGAGTTTCCTTGCTACTCTCTCATTTCAGACGACCCTTCCGTAACGGTTGACTGGATCCTGAGTCGGTTGGTGCATTGAATCTTGGACGTTTTCCGAAAGAAAAGTCTTGCACTTTCGCCCCGCATGACCTTCGCCTACAACAGGCTCCGCATGGCGGCCAACAGAACGAAATTGGAAATAATGAGCAGATCCATCGATTGTTGTGGACACGAACGATGGCCAAGGCTGCAGAGAGTCCCGTTTCGATATAAAAACCTTTGCTTCCGAGTTCGCAAGCACATCGATCGCTCTACCTGGTATCCGATACAAGATAATCTACTCCAGAGCTCTTCCACAATGCGTCGAGTTATTTTTGTGATTTTTCTCGTGTTCGCAGTCAACTTGACGTCATCGTTCTTCGTGCGTCGAGCTGTGCGTCGAGGAGTTCAGTACTATATCTGCTTGAACGCCCCGAACGCTACGGTAAGTTTTAGTCGCCAGTGATTCGAAGCGAATGAAACGGAGTCTGCGATCGCAGTGAATACATTTGCTCGAACTTCAGTCAACCTGCTTCTACTGCAATACTCAACAAAGTGCGGCTTGCACCGGTCTCCAAGGCCCGCCTGTTCAGGTTACGAGTACGCAAGCTTCTTGTCTGTTGCAATATTGCCCAGCAACGGTGAGTATTGACTCTTTAGAAGTAATGTATGGTCATCGAAATCTCGGGAAGCTCCCAGAGGGTAGTTCACCAGGCAAACTATCATTTGAAGGGCCGACGACGCCGTGAAGCTCGTCATTACGAGGAACGAAGGCGCCACTCCAAAGAATGGCCTTGCGATGAAGAGAGTGAAGAACGCAGATCGAGAGAACGATCCTCCGAGGAGAAGTGAACTCAGCATAAGCGGAAATACTCGAACCATGGTCCCAAACTGACAACAGATCTATCGTATTGCATCTTAATTATGTAACCCATTCCCATGCATTCGTTCGTCGAGTTGGATTCCAAAGAAGTCGAAATGCATGTGCTCTTCTGCCGCGAGCCCCAGGATCTCACTCCTCTGCAGAAAGCAAGGAAGCTTCATCCCTAAGAATAAATGATTCTCATAATCGAAAGTCCTTCTCTACTAGTTTCCTCGCTCCGCTCAATCCCACGATCTCGCCCCTGCACGGGAGTTGAGAAGTTTCATCGCTCGAAATGAAAAGCCATTATCTTTGAAATTTTCGATCCTTTCGATCTTGGGGCACCAAACCCTGAATTCCTGTATCCTGTGAAGAGTCGTGGAGTTTCTCCTCCACGAATTGAGATCTATTCGGATCGAAGGTCCCGATTCAGAGCGGAACTTCAGCAAGAGCGTGGATCCATGGTTGAAATAAAATCTCGCTTCTGTGGAATCCGGACTTTATTCTACTGTAGCCAATGATTGAAGATTGGTATCATCGCTTTGATCGTCTAGCGGCATTGTATCGATCTCCGGTGTAGAACGGCATCGAGGTATGAATCTCTCCAAGTCTATGGAGCAAAGATATATTCATTTAGCTGCAAACGCTGCGGTTCGGATCGCTATCATCGGCGTTTTCTTTCTCTCTCCTGGTTCCTCAAATTGCAAAACCATGAAGTAATCCGGATAATTGAAGCTAGGGAATAAGTTGGAAGCCTCACCTCCTTCTTTGAGGATCACTACTGTTTCATTGAGAGCCATGGCCGTTCCTAGCAGCGTTCCGTTTGAGAGCATGACGTTCACTAGTGCGCGGTACCTCTTGAATTGCGGTTGTGGTGGTGGTGGTGCAGGTGCTGGTGGCGCAGGTGGTGGCGGAGGTGGTGGTTGCTGCGGTGCTAGCGGTCGTCTGCCGCCCGTTTCGAAGTCAGCAGGGGCTGGCTGTGGTGGTAGCGGCCTCCTACCGCCCGTTTCGAAGTCAACAGGGGGCGGCTGCGGTGGTAGCGGCCTCCTACCGCCCGTTTCGAAGTCAACAGAGGGCGGCTGCGGTGCTAGCGGTCGTCTACCACCCGTCTCCACGCCGACAGGAGGTAGCGGCGCCTGCGATGCCTGAGGTCTCCTACCGCCTGTCTCCACACTAACGATGGACGAATCCAGAGGAAAGTCAGAGATCAATGTGTCGAAGACTTTCCTCGTACCGAAAGAACTCGGGGCTGACCCATGCTTACCGATTGTTTACAGGCTCACGTTTCCGCATCATGTCGGGATCGTGTGGTCTTCCCTGAGATTGAGGAGGCCCGAAATTCTGGAGCGGAACGTAGGTAAAAACACCTGTACACTTGGGTTTCGTTCACATACTCTTGAATCTGATAGAAAGCAGGGTTTCAGAAGGAAGTTACCGGGTTCGATGGGTATCGTTTTTTCTGGCGAACAACTAGCCCCGTTTGCGGATCAACTCGCCAACATCTGGAAGTTCAACACACGAATTTAAATACGGTTCGGGAAAAACATGGCGGAAGCATCTCTCACCGCATCAAACCTACCCACCTCCCATTCTGCTCGTTGCACTGCAATTCTGCGAATCGATCCATCGAGTCACACTGTGGCACAAAACTACCAACTGGAAAGGATCGTTCATTGGTATCAGTTCGATCGGGATCCTAAATTCAATAGACAGAAGCTGGACGCCAGTGGGTCCCAGATCTCGCATATTGCATCACAGCCAACCCCGCTCCTAGAATTTCCGGTTCTTAGGATGCGCATCACCTTGTTTGGCTTTCTCCTGGGCGACGATACAGTCGCATCCTCTGAGTCCTCTGGTCCAGTTTGTGAGCATTCGACCCTCGGCGGAGCTACACGCGCAAAAATCCCATGCGATGCACTGCAAGGGCCGGTAATCGATTCCACTTGCGCTGCAATCAGGAATAAACTGGACTCCCGCGTCAGGCACCGGAACAGCAGCTTTGTTGAGTGCCAGCTGCCGGTTCACGGCGCAATTGTGATCCAACTTGTATTGGGCTGAAATTCAGGTGATAATCTCATCGAGTATCCACAGTGACGGAAGACAAAGTTGCTTCCAACAGGCATTCCTTGCTGACATTGAGGTTAGCGAGATACGCAGCATGCAGAACACGAACTCGTCTCATATGACTCCTCATCAGAGGAAGAAGAGGATACGTTATAACTTGGCCATTAGAGATTGAGAACCATTACCATCAGCTAACTGAGAGGAACAGGCGAGCTGAAAATTAACGATCATGTAGCGTCCCGCTGAGCGCAACGATAGGATCCTAACGTGGCCACCGAAACTTTGTTTCACACCAAAACACTCACCGCGACCGCGAGCCAATGGTGCCACATGATTCAACGAAACCAAATGAGATTGCAGTTCTGAGCCGCTTATAAAGAGCTGAGGATGAAGATTCGGAGAAATATCATCACTCAGCGCCGCCTCCGACCGAAAATCGTGATCGAATTAATTGGTTTATCTCGCCCAAGTCAACGCTTCCTGTCAAGCAATCATCTCATGGAGCTGGAGAGTCACGCTGCTCAGCCGATTGCACTGGACAACTTTCAACGATCGTTCACGGGATCAGGCAGAAGAATTTACGCGCTTGCTGGGTGCTTTCAAAGAATGTCTCTGGAAAGAATGTCCTGGATGATAGGGATGCGTGGCTTTATAATTCCCATCCATAACTGTGGCCCGGGGCAAAGAAACTGCGGGAAATTGACTTGCAAGATCTGAACCTGACACAACAGCCTGTAGGTGCGGGAACGGTTCCCGAGAAATGTTGGTTTGAAAAGCATGCATCAATCAATCCTTCCTGCGAAGCGGACGGGGCGACACCATGCTAGGCCTTCTATCGTTTGAAGCAGTGCCCAAACCGTTCCTACGACTTGATCGAATTAATGATTCTCGCGACCCTTTTACATCCTTGGGGAAGAAGCGCCGCGCCGGTCCCTGGTGTCACACATATAGTCAGGTGTCGCCTCAACTTTCCATTTATAGAATCCCCGTCCAGCTTCCATTTGTCTTCTATTTCTTTTTCGTCGTCGTGGCCTCTTGATCTCAGAAAGGCCGTCTGAATCAATCACTCCGTCTCACGAAAGAACAGAGCTCGGAGACTCCACGGGAAGCTGCGAAAGAATGTTCCGATCGATATTCAACCGGTGCTTTGTTTCATCGAACTACTTCAAGTTCTTGCCGCAATCGTTGTTCACCAGGAGCGCCGTCGAGCGAGGAGGTGTGAATGGAAAATGCATTTCCGTTGGGCGCCAGCAATACCGACTCTTCAAGCTCTTCATCGCATATGACCTGTCCCTGCCTCTCTATCATCAGAATCATTCCGGCCGATAAATTGTTTGCCGACCACCAGTAGTCACAGGAGCAATAAGTTCTCGTGGCTCACGAACCAATCTCTCCTTGTCCACGCTTCCAGGGTGTTTACAATTGATTAATCCCGAGATTTGGATAAAAAATCGATTCCCAACTCCTCCGTCCGCAGTCTTGTGTAGCATCATGATCAACCACATCGCAAGCCTTCTTATCGTACGTTTGGTGTCGGTGGCCGAAATAAGCAATTCTTATGATAATTGTGAGGTGTCTGTCAAGCGAAAGGGACGTGGTGAATCCTGAGATGATTCAGCATGTTTTCTCAAGACCCTCAATTTACTGAACAGGTGACGATCGTGGTCTGCGTCAGCCAAGGTATGTCGTCCTCAACCCTCTCCGACACTGCAGTGATGAGTGGAATTCATGGGTTTTCGGAATGGAGTTGTGAACAATAACTTGAGGAATTTGGCGTACACAGGCTACGAGCAGAGATGCTCTCCCCAGCAATGCGTGGCACTTCTGAACAGCATTTCACGACGGCCCCCCAAGAGTGAACCATTGGACTCTAAGAACTGCGATGAGAATACGCCGCTGGGGGAAGGCTTCATCGAGGTACATCATTTCAGGATTATTCTCTCTTTAAGTGGTGTTTTGATAAGTTAACGATCGTCATGTTTCAGCATGGCTACAATAACCAAGGCTTCAATCGACCTCCGAACAGACTGATCAAAGATACGAACCCTATCCAGGACTGGATGAAGTTAGTAGCTGGGTTTTTTCGCTGACGAAACTCATATCGTATGATATGTTTTCCGCCGTGTATTTCAACAATCTCCCATAGCTATGAGGAATGATTCGCGAATTTTTCAAGAGATTGGGAACGACTGGCCTCGCCGTTCGCATCACCTAATCATCGCGATGATGGAATCTTCGACGAAATCAACAACAACTCATATGGTCGAGTATATAGGCCGACAGATGCGAGGACTTCGATGAGAAGCAGACTTTGAAATGTGGAGTTTTCATCTCGATGACTCCGTGTCTACTCGGTATTGCAGAAGAGGTGATCCAGTACGACGACCCAGTGCCGATGTTCGATTCTGAGCGGATGGATACATACCCATTCCAGAAAGCATACCCCCGAACCGTCGACCAAAACCCCGAGTCTTCGCCCTACCCCGGTACGATGGAATGTCATTGATTTAGTTGTTGGGTGAGACCCTCCAAAGACTGGAAACTGAACGCACCATTTCACCTATTAACCGGTTAAGCATTACTAAACTAGAAATTAACGCTGCAACGTCTGAGCACAGAAATTCTGGTATAAGACTCACTCTCGGTTTGTTTCATTTCATTATAGAACTCGACGGAGTTAAGCCTGATCTGTCAAAATACGATCGGATATCTCCAACTCCGGATAAGACGAGCAGACGAAATTCCGAATCCTTGAGACAGCGCTCGTTCGCCCTGTCCGCGTACCCCAGCCAAATGCGCCAAATCAGACGCACGAGATAGTAGATCATGGTCAGAAGAGGGCTTCCCTGCATGGAGCACCTAGACCTTTTATACCGTCGGTCGTGGTGGTTAACCAGAGGTCAGGTGATGTCCAGGAAACAATGGCAAGATTTATTCGAGTAAAACTTCTCTGTTATATTTGAAATCGTCTTGAAAATCGGTTTCTTTTATAGTGTGCAGTCGGTACATCAAGATGTGACTCATACATACATACATATAGGGATTAATGAAATCTTATGTGCTATCTGTAACGGACCTTATCACAGCTTTCCCGGTTAGGAGAAGTATATTCACATCGAGCGATGAGCGGGTTGGTTGATCACTTTCATACGTATGACGCTTCTGGATGAAGTGCTCCTCTCCAACATATGAATCCAGATCACGAAGGCAATACTTCCACTCTTTTCTGCCAAACGGCTGAGAAGCGATGCTGCACAACTCTGAAGTCAGGAGATCTCAGTGATCTCTCGATGATGCTCAGACTGAGTTTCCACAGGCAATGGGGATGCTCGCTGTAGATCAAGTGGATGTTCCTCTGCGTCTTCACGGAGTCCTGGGAGAATTGTTCCATCAGAAGTTCATGATTTGATGCATCGGAGCGAACGACTTAATCGTATTGGAACAAGCGTACCTTCGTTGTATCTGCTCCAGTTGAGGATTCGATGGTACGGTCCGCCATCTCCTTGACACAATTGACAACTTCCTCACAAAATCCCGCTAGATCACCGCTTGTTGGAGCCACGAATGTCTTCTTAGAAATCCCTGGACAGATATTCTTGCTTAATTTCTTTCTGTCAATTGACATCTCATGGCGAGAATTCTCGACGGAGCCTTCGATGCAAAGTTCATTCGGGCTCCGCGTTAGGTTTTATTCCGAATTTGTAGACTTCCTATTCTACCACAGAGCGTTCCGAGTGCGGAATTCAGGAATGTGGGCGGCTCCCTTCTCCCGGAAATTCGTCTTCAATACCCGCTGTCGATCGCTCTGCTCCTTGTCGAGTCTGTTGGATCACCCTCCGAGAGTTTGCGCCCTAGAACCTTGCGAGATAGCCTTACCAATCTTCGCGGTATTATTTGCTCTCGCGAATTGCGGAGAATTCAATACAATGATCCGGGTCCTCAACGGAGGTCACCATGTTGCAGAATGGGATACCTCGGTTGGCAGAGACCTGAACTTGTATCCTGACGAAGCTAATTTTCGCTCTCGCGAATCTCGATGAATTGGAGTACAATGAACCGGTTCTTTGACCGAAGTTGAATGGAATTTTATAGAATAGGTTCGAATAGGTTTTATAGAATCCGGTTCGCGAACGGATTCGTTAAGCGAGGTATCGCTTTGTGTCTGTCCTCGGTATCCGCCTTCATCAACGCCGCCAGAGGTACTGATGTTAAATGAGGCACGTGCGTCCAAGATCGGGAATTTCTAAGGAAACTTTGATCAGAAATCAACGCGAACAACTCACCCTCTCCTTCTTTCTCAACGATAGCAATGAGAATTGCATTTGGGGATGTAGCGGAGGACTCTGTAGCCCATAGGAGATCCCTCAACTCACGTCTGCTCAATTGGTGGTAGAAATCTTCGTTCAAGAAACTGAGCATTCTGCTGGACTGCAAACGAAAGAACAGTATGATCGTATAGTACGCAAGGTTGGATGGCGGTGGTCTTAGTTTGCGATTGGTTAGTCGGCTGGTTTGATAGTTAATGGACGAAGGCGAGAGTAGACTGGCAAGCTGGCTCTCAGCGATACTTTCTGAAAACGTGGGTGACAGTCCAGAAATCGACGCAAATATTCGCGTTCGAATCCGGATCCCACACAGAATTCCCCAGGGTGAGCATAAATCATCCTTCCCTGCGACAGATCACATTCTCGATATTTGGCATGACTTGTCGGTAGACCTCAGTTGGTATCAAGCTCTAACGAGGCAAAAGCTCAGAATTTTTTATACAGTGGCTTCTTCATTGGAATTTCTTCGGGAAGCGACGGGATCCCTGTCCAATATTTTCTCGCGATACCGTCGAACAAGCATTTCAATAGAGACATCGTCCGAGAACGGTGAGATGGCCCGCACGATTGCCCTAGCATTGTTCGATTTCTGTGAAACCTTGCGATGCGGTATCTGTGACTGACCTGGCTGTTAAGACACACGGAACATTGAGCGATGTTTACAAAGAAACATCTTCCGGAGGGCCGACCAAGCTATCCGGTTGAGCTGCATGATTGATTAACGTGTGTCCTGACTTAATAAACAAATACTGAGGGAGGGCGTTCAGCTCCTCTGACTCACCGACAGAGTTATTACACAAGTGTCAGTTGACAGAATGTTGACTCGGGAAGTAAACTCGGCAAGTGCCGGTCTGGAGTCACCTCGCATGACGAATGAGAGGGATTTCGGGAGCCGCGATCGTTTTTGTCGGTAACAAGCGCGCTTGAGCGGACAAAAGACCCGAGATTCATTTCTGCGGGAAAGGTTACGATCGGTTCCATACTGCTATGCACCGTAGTTTCGAGCAAAACGAAGGTTTTTCTCACGCACACTGTAAATCACGTCACTGTTTGGTTCTAACAGCGAGCGAATGGAATCTGGGCGAAAGTTTTTGACAGGCTCGAGCCATCTGGCACGAGCGCACAAACGTTCCATCAAACCATCAGAGCCCGGCCTCTGGAATCGAGGTCCGCATGGCCTCCGAGGAGCTCTTACCTAACTTTGGAAGAGTATCGGACATCCTCATTCACGGACGTAGACTTGAAGTGAAGGTAGCGAGACTGGCAAGCTTTCGGTTCGCTGTTTCCACAGAGATCATGACCAATACCGATGGCCGGTAGATCTACCGGCGGCGGAGCCGACACGAACGACGGTGAACATGTGCTTTGCCGTTGCTGCTGCTGCTGTTCTGGCTCATGATGATGAGAGCGAAAGGGAAAGAAGAAGCTATTAAACTAGAGAGTGAGGCAAGGTAGCGAACACGCGGCACTGGCATTCATGCCAAGCTGAACAGCACAGAAACGGACGGTCAGGTTCTGACCCGCCTACTCGATCTGTGGAGGAAGCGCAACAATTTCAGTCGAACGGGTCGGCAGGACGTAGTTCCCTGCGACGTTCAGTTTTTGATCCCACTCAAACGTGGAGCCTGCATAAAGTTGGGCCTCATCGGCTATGTGAAAATACAATCAGTGGGTCTTTACAATATTCGAGCAGTCAGAAAAAAATCGGTAGATTCGTTCAGCATTCGTCTATCCTGGTCAACAGCATGATCCGGGGCTGCGCATTCCGAGCCATTCGCCAGGCGCGCGTCTATCACCGAAAGGTCGATAATTTTTTCCGCGGAGTCGAGGCGCATTCCAATTCAACCCGGGTGTCATGTAAGTGCCCTGTGTTGACACTACTAGGATCTCCGTGTTGATGTGATCATCATTCTTTGCTCTCGCTTCGCTGTCGATCACTGACGAAGATGAACCAATATCCGTCCAATATCATGACCGATTTCGAAGGTGTGTAGCTGTATCAGGCTCACCCATAACCGACATACCGTTGAACACATACCGTCAAGTAGAGGAACCTATGACGGTTGTGAAGCTACCGTACGTTTGGAGGCCCCTCAGAAACTGTGGTTTCGGTAGCATCTTGCGCACCACTAGTGCAAAGCTGCCGATGGGACGTACGCCACACTCCAGACGCCGATCCCTCCCGAGATGAGGGCTCGGGTGACAGACTGAGTTTTCCATAGGTTCTAGAGTCGGGGGTCGTCAAGTTATCACGTGCTCAGGATGAGACTGACGGGAACCCGCGCAGCCCCCTGCCCCCTCCAGCCAGCCTGAATGCGGGCCTCCTCGAGCAACCCTTGCATCACGCATAGCACCTACTGTGTCACCGAAGATCAAGATCCAAGCAAGAGGAGCCGCAGCCTACCATCGACGGATTCTTCCATCGTTACGATTAGTGTGCGAGAAATTATGGGACGGAGCTATCCATGTCACTTTTCGACCATTCCACCCGAGGTGACTTGAAGGTTCCAAATCAGTCTCACACGAATAAGCTTTTCCCACGGCATCAAATGATTGAGGGACGACGCATCTGAGATTCAGGCTTTATTATTATATATACACACTTCGTTTATTTGTACAGCAGGAACTTTTCCCAATGAACTTCCACACGTGACTCTCCTGTAGAAGATGTTGTGACAGGCAACTCGAGGAGGCAAGAAGAAGCTCCTCACGAGGAGGCATATTAATGAACAAACTTTGGGCCGTCGTTGACTCAGGTTGCACTCGTCGAGGAAGAAATCTGGAATCCAAGAATAGATGAGCGATTATGAAGATTTCTGTGAGAATATCCCCTAGATTCACCCTCGATCGGCGCCGACGTGGGCGTCTGACTTCCGATACGCGAAGCCTAACAAACTCATCTCTTACAATGGCGATTCTCTTATTTAACAACGGGCCTGCTCACATTTTTGATCTGCTCGTCTGCTACCGTTCCTAAATATAGGAGATTCTTGAGAAGATGATTCTGGATGCTGAAAATTACGGCAGCCATTAGGACAATGCATCATCGACAACGATTTCATCGGAATCGTCCAACTGCTGTTACAATGCTTACATTTGACATTCGGCAACTTTTCCTCTGTTCTGGAGGTCCGTGATTTGCATGAGAAGATAATGGTTCTCATCTAGCAACTGCGGAAGACAGAGAAGAGATCAGATGTTGGTATGAAGCGATCTTTCGCAGATCCGTCCTGTGTGCCGCCATTTGTCGTGTCTTACACTTTACTGTCTCGGGGAACATCGGGACTGCGATGACTCACCTTTACCAAGTTGCTGCGTAGTGGGACATCTTTCACAATCCTTGTTTCAGACATATCGGATACACATGGGCAAAACGAAATGGTTCTTCTTGGATTCGACTGAAGTTTCGATGTGTTTCGAACGCTCCAACATTTAGTGCGCGGAGAGTTCGACTACTCTCCCTTTCTCATACTGCCCCTCGCCACACTCTGCGATCGAAATTGAAGAAAAGCCGTCTTTCAGGAGCCACAGCCGGCCCCACCGTTGAATTTCTGCTTTCTCACGCGGATTGTCGATACGGATTTCAGGGATTCGACGATGGCTGACAAAGTCGTTCCCCAGTAGGCTCGCATAATTATCGGAGGACAAAGTCTTCCACTGATATCAGACTCTGATGAATGCCTGACAACGGGATTCTCATTGAACAGGACCCAGAAAAAATCCGTTGTGACACGATCTCACCGATTACAGTTGAGTCCCATTGGTTCTTCATCATGACACAAAGAGATTCCGTGATCGTGTGATGTCGAATGGATCACCGGGACTATAAGTTCACTATAAGACTTTTCGGCGAATCTTGCGACATTCGAATGCTAATTATGGACAGAAGAGCAATGGAATCCACGAGATTCCGATCCTTGAAGATTCCCGATATTCTTGAAAGAAAAATCAGAAGTGCGGGTGAGGCAGGTTGAACGCTTGCGCGGCAATCCAGTATCCACTACGTCCGTGCGACATGAGCCTTATGGAAATCATCCGGACTGTGATTTGAGAGAGGCCTGCGAGGCCGCATCTTACACCCTCCTTATTTTATTATTATAATGAACGAACAGTCAAAGCTCGTTACCACGGAGCACTTTGAGGGACCCGACATTTTCTTCGTTGTAACGGAATTTTGCTGTGAAGAAAGTCTTCCAACGCGGCGTCCTGCGTCCAAAGCTTCCGACGGCGAAACTATTCGCTGCGACGAAAAATTGTTTCGACCTCAAACCCAGCGTGGGAAGGATGTCAAATTTGCGTGGATTTTGCAAAGCGACCAAACAGCCGGTCGGTTACGGCAGAACCTTTCTCTCGCGGAACGAACATCTAGGCTAGGCTTCAGAGCACGTCGGAGAAAATCTCTAGCATCGAAGAAGCTTTCGCTCTCGCACACTTCCTCGCCATAATGCTGTTGAGAATATGTGAGCGGCTTTCACTCCTTAGACTCTCCGCTTTGCATAAAGTGGCCCGACACTTCAACACAGTTCCGGTTGACCATTTTTCAGCTCTTTCCCTCTTACAGGATGAAGATGTGTCGCTTAGATTCTGAAGCCCATCCGCGATCGCAGAACATAATACATATGCTGGTGAGAATGCCCGCTTGCACACTGAACGCCGGCTCGGACAACCGGGTTCAGGTTCCTCTCGCAGCGATTTCTCTCGAGTCTGGCACGCAGCAAGCGCATTCTGAAGCGTTGCCTTCTGTAACAATGTCAGCTCGCGACACGGTTGATGGATCATTGACACTAATTGAGCTTTCGAGAATGACAGGCTTCCTGCATCACTTTGCTCCCGGGCATCAGGACCAGTCAGGGAGCCCCGGAGCGGGACCAAGTCCACGTTATTCCGGATCTCTCTTGCACTGGAGCACGCGTGGCACATTGGGAAGTTGTCGGAAGGTGCTCAGGTATCTCATGCCGGTGTATCGAATTGATGTGTCGGCCCTTAGGATTGGAGCAAACTGTCTCAGGGGTTCGAATCCTCTCCATCTCTTCGCGATGTCCACCGTAGATTCGGGGGCAAAGCACAATACGCTCATCCAAGGCGATTCTATTGCGCGGATACTCGACGGAAAGACTAGCTCATACAAAGGTGACTCTGCTGATTATCCCTGTCGATCCATCTGAAAAAATGTCTCCGGATCACTTCGATTTTCTTGTTTTAAACATCAACCTGCAGGAAGACGCGCATAGCATGAATCTATGGCAGCCACCCCTTTCTGAGAAGTGGGATTCCGTATTGGAGAGAGTGCTGGGGACTGCTCCCAAACGCAGGCGCGTAGCCAGGATTTTTCCTTGGGGAGGGTTGATCTTTTTCCTCAATAAGGGACCCTTGTGAAATTCTCCGAAAATCGGTTGCTCGACCAGAAACCTCAACCAGGATACCATGAACCAAGGGGTCCTGGGGAGGGGCTCAAGCCCCTTCAGCCCACCCCTGGCTACGCGCCTGCCCAAACGCTGCTCGAACGCAGCGCCACCGATTTCAGGAATCTGTCTCTCTCTAGAAGCTGGTGGAGCGCGTAGTCGCGTTCGACGTGAGACGAAGGCGAATTCCGGAGTACGAACCCTGACCCTAAGGAATTTGAGCAGCGACGAATCGAGCTAGAATCATAAATGCGCTCCTTCGCGGGTTCGCGGGCTATAGCAGCTGCAAGTCGCACTGAATGATCGAATCCGTGTGCGATTCATGGCGATCAAGAGAGAGACGAGCATTCGTGAGGAGATGTCTCTCGCGAAAAGGGTGATATGGGATGACTCTGCCTCCTCTCATCGTTCATAAGAAACAGAGAAACAGTCCTATCGATCTCTCGCTCAAATTGGTATCCCGCTCAAAATGGGATCTCGCTCAAATCGGTCCTCCGCCCGAATCGGGCTTCCGCTCAAATCGGGCACCCGCTCAAATCGGGCACCCGCTCAAATCGGGCCGTCGCTCAAATTTCTATCCGCTCAAATCGCCTGAAACGGTCCTATCTTGTGTTGGGAAATCAGGCACGGAGAGTGATGTTCATGATACAGTATCACTGGTCACGATCTCAAATTCGCTGTTCGAACCAAATCGAAGCCAGTATTCCGACACATGGGGAGGAGATGTCGAGATCCGACATTTTCCGCGCCGTTGTTCAGCATCCTCAACGATCAGCCAACGTCAGGGTTTCTACGTGTCTTGGATGAGCTTAGCGCACTCTGAATTGGTTGGAGATGCAGTCATAACTGGGAACCGCGAAATCAGGTTCCGCGGTCGCCATTCGGAGCAAACGATTTCACCGCTACTCTGTACTTCTCTCAGAAGACGACTCAGATCGTTCAGCTCGTACAATATTCACTTCACGACTCTTCAATAATTCACTTACCGACCTCCGTTTGGGAAGCGTTGCGATTATTCCTGAGCTTGGCATGGTGTGTGTCCGGAGCTTTGATTCGGATCGGTCCTAAGATCCCTCGAGAATCAGCCTGTGCTACAACAGTTCCTCCGAGAAGAAGAGCTCTAATTCGAAGTCTCGGCACGGGAATATACGGTATCATAATACAGTGCCCACGAGCTCATGAGGAGCCAATTCGAGGAGAGTCGCGAAATACACGGATTGCCGTTGCCGTCAGTTCAGGACATGCCTACATTAAGGGCTCGATGATCGCTGGTCTCGATATCATTCGACCGAAGAGGTCAGAGCGCAGGTCACCATTTGACACGGAGCGACCGGGAACTCCCTCCCACGAAGACATACAGGGTTCTAGGGGGAGTCTTCTGCACAATCAAGCAGAACTTTTCATCCAGCATGATCTCGATTGCAGCTCCCCGTCAGTGAGCTATGAACAGTTTCCGTTTCACACAAACACAACTTGCTGGAACGATTTCCTGTTCCCATATTCCTCCAACGATTGTATTTACACGGCTTGTACCGGGCTGGTACCGGAAGGTAATGAGTTCGTTTCCGGATATGCCGGTGACTGATTCCCGATTCCCGGAAGCTACGACAAGGTGAACCCTCCTTGGTTCCTCCTTTGGGAGCAAGCATTGGTGTCGACAGAAGTAATGGACACCGAGATCTGCTCGGCATATTCCTTCCATCCGTAGCTCATACAGCAGGTCAACCGTCCCTGAGATTCAGGCTTGGCACGGGGTTCTGAGGTTTTCTCGGTTCGCTCCAAGTTAAACGGATCGACGGCATGATCCTCAACCAAATGTCGTGAGAGTCAAACCCGAGAAGGTCAGCATCCAATGATATCAGAAATTGAGAATAGGCTACATCAATAGGAGACAGAGCTCTCCAAGGAGGCTGACAACCAAAGGGGGCGCTTGGGAATGATTGCTTGTGGCATTAGAGAGTCGAATAATATGAATATCTCAAGCGAAGACGCTCAGAGGCACAGTGTTCGAGTACAGTATTTTGGAGCCACTGTTTCTCGTACGAGTCGAGTATCGTCTGAGCGATCCCATGAGAGCTGAATGCGTTATTGGCGCTCCCTCTGTGGACTTTATCAGCCCGTTTCAGACTAACACTTCCAAAAGAAGCCTTCGAATTGTGAAAGCTCAGTCGTCTGTGACTTTCTCCATCCTGCGTTGCTCTCGAACTTTGAATCATTTACCCTCATGGACCTTCAGCAGTCGGTCGTCGCGATTCCTTCGTGCGTTCAAATCAGAATTTGCGTCCCCTGCCCGCCCATGAATGATGACTTCCTGCACTGAAAAGCTGTGTGCCTCTCAATATTCATATTAACTTGATTCGGATTGATCATGGAAAGAAGGGTGTCACGCCGAGATTGCTCCTCAGAACACCATGATCGCAGCCGCAGCCATCGACACCGTTCTGCGATTCGTCGGCCGGTGGAGAATGTGAACGAAATGACGGCACGAGAGCGTATGGCGGTTTTCCAGATTCGCCAGGAGAAGGCCCCGGGCCGCTCCTGTGACTGTAGTAAGAGGAGAGCCCGCTCCGTTCGGCCTTTAGGGAATCCAGGACGTGATTGCAGGCCCTTCCCGCTTTCCTTTTTGTTCCCAGCAGATAAGAACGGAATTATCGGAATACGTGATGTCCATTCCCCGGCGAAATCTGCGATGCCCGCAACTTTGGATTGATGACGTAGCTTCTCTCAGTTTGACGGCGTCAGCCCGCCGCAGGATTTCTGCCGGATTGCGAAATGACATTCGACCCTCTTGAGTTATTGCAGTCATTCTGGCGAAAATGCGGCATGGGTCGTCTCATCAGTTCCACCTCTCAAGCTTCCGAAGAATGCTTCTGTTTTCTCGTCGTCGACGCGAGACAGCTCGCGAGGTGTCCCGATGGCGAATCATTTCGGCCGGATACCGCTGGAAGCTCCACCGCCTACGAGGTATCTCAGTGAAACCGAAACCGAGTGTCCGGGTTCTCAAGCCGTCGAAACACAACCCTCTTCACCAGAGTCTTGCAAGTTCAGACTCCCTCTCTCGGTCGGAGCTATGGTTCAGGCTCCATAGGTTTTTGTCCCTCCGCTGGACGGACAAACGGGACTCGTAGCACCGGAGCGAGCGCTGAAAACATGGAATGAGTTTCAATGGAAGTTGCTTCTAATCTTGAGAGAAATTTCATTAGCCACTTCGTCAACTTGAACGGTCGACTGAGCTCACGAACGGAGCTGGTGGGCCTCAAAGAAGAGATAGGGAAGAGTAAACTTTGCTTTAATTAGCCCTGCCGCCGTGATTGCATAAGAGCTCCAAACATCGGGCTTATCGCTCAGCTCGGCTACATCTTCATGCACAGTGCAGGCAGATCCGAGACATCGGAAACGTTCTCCCGCGATAGGTGAGCTAGAACTTATAAACAGTTGCGTACAAACGGCCACAGTGGCCACTTCTCAGCCCTGTAGACATCAGCCTCTCGGCAATCGCTGTACGTTGGTGCACCAAGTTCTAGAATCTGCGCTCTCCCGACACTGGCTGCGTCCTCCATTATAACATCCCGGAGATATCAGATGGCGAGCTCTCGGAAGGGCATCCGAAAATATACTATACGAGTACACGACGAACCTTTGAAGATACTGAAACTTTCGTTTCAGAGATGCGATGGATCCGAGAGCGGTGGAGAGTATGCTTCGAGAACGCGTCTTGTTCCAGAGGCTTGTCCGCAGAAGCTCATTCTAAAAGTTCTGTATGTCCTATAGCTCTAATGTATCCGAGTTTAATTAAACCCGGTGCGGGATTGACTCTTTTAAAGTCCATTTATTCTGGTCTGGAACTCCGACCATCTCCGCCATTGATGCAACTTTTAATAGCTTTCCACCATAAGCAGGCCAATCTCGATGTATAGAACAAAGGCGCTGCGGAACCCTCTCCTGAAGTCGGTGGATTCCGCGAGTCGCGGAATTTCGTATGTCTCCTCGTGAACAATGTTACAAATGGTTGCTCCTAACTCTTCCGCCATGAGCAGCAATAATTTTCCAATCTGGCACCCGGGAGGACCCCAGAAGATGAAAGTAATAAGAGCTATTTCATGAGGTTCACTTCACTGAGGAAAATCCATCCAAGCTTTCCGCGTCTCTTCGAAACAAAATTTGCTCATGGCCCGAAAATGTCTGCATTAGTTTCAGAAGTCGGGCTGCCCTTTCTCGAGCTCGTAGCTGACTGAACACATCGCTGATCATCGATATGCACACACTCCATTTTGAACTGCCGACTCCATGTTTCTCTCACGATCACTTCGGGCGCCGGATGCAGATTTAACTTCTTTATCAAACTCTCCCGTCAGGATATACGAGTGCGAGGGCACCAGGCAACGCGCACCGAGCAGCCTCTGGTCTGATACATAAATAATGAGATCGTGCCGCCGACGACGCCTCTACTGCTTCTGTGCCACTGCGAGAAAAGAATCCGACAAGGATTCTCGAGGGGGGAAAACGATGTGGTCCCTATGCTTCGTCTCCCAAGGGCTATAAACCGTGGCTTATCCGGAACTTGAAGCTTTGGAACGTAAGAATAGTTTATGCTGATAACGAGCGACGCACCCGGAACATCAATAGAGGTTAAACTGCGGCCGAATCACCGGCGATTCCGAACGGATCCAAATTTTCGCGATGGGCGATGATCGGACGGCAAGGAGAAATATATTGATCTCTTCCGGCTTGTTTCTGGGATCGGTTCCGTTTCCAACTGATTGCTGTACCGCTTTTGAAGGGATTGCGAGAGCGATCACTTTAGCGCGATTCCTCACAGCGGTCAGGCTCCCGACTCCCAACATGCAGAACGTCGTCCTTTCCAATACTCAGCCGGAAAATACCTCACGCGCTGACGAAGACGACCGTTCCCGAGGAGCATATGCACTATGTTTCGCGTCGAAATCGATTCTTCCTTCTGTTCCTCCGCAAAGTATCGTTTCGAGTTTCCCTCTTCCGTCTGTCAAGGCTACGCCCACCTGTACAATGTATGTTCGCTTACAATTCGGAACCATTTCGAGCCCAATGCAGACACTAGACCGACTCCCTCTCGTTCGTTTCTTCTTCGCGGATGCATTGTGGCCTTATTTTGACATATCAGGTACTCGGAGGGTTCTGTCGAACGGAAATATGGGTTACTCTGCATCGTGTGCCAATTTGCAGTCCAAGGAAGTTTCTCTGCTTCTGGTTCGCTGGGCTAGACCGTCAGTCGTGGGGCGCGGTGCGGGCACGCTGGCAAGCAAGGGGCCGTTCAAAGGCGTGATTGACATCGTAGTGACAAGTCCGCCGTCTCACATCGACGTCTCAGAAGCGGGTTTGCCCAAAAGGTTCCTTATTGCGGAGGGAGTCCTGGCACTTGCCTCGCACACCGCTGTCAAATAAATCTGGAGAAGGCCCAGCGGCAGCAGAAGTCTCAAAAGGAATATAGAGCTTCTGAGAGGGCGCTCTAGAGCGGAATGTTTTCTGCCGGGAACCTCCTCGAAGATTGATATGACAGTGGGTACGTTTCTTGCCTGCATGAGGAACGGTTAACGAAATCAGTGATCAACCTTAGATGAGAGGTTTTTTTTGACCCGAGAACGAACGAAGGGTTTTGAGCAGCTCCCACTCTGACACGCCAGGTTCGTGAAGTTACCTCAAATCAGGAAATCACTGGGTATACGGAGCCGGAATCGATTGCGAATCATTGGTTCCGAAGTTAGCGTATTCGGTCGCAAACGATGGGTACATCGGTCAAGCGAGATGTCCTTCATGTGCCACTCCTCTTTCAGATTATGAACCCGAATGGTCGAGCCCTTCCTGATGCATACCGCAATTTAGAGCTCATGCAAAGAGGCTCTCGTTCCCAATCCGACTGGGAGACACTGATTCCATGCCGGAGTGAAGTCTTGAACATTCAGAGTCAAACTCCATAACAGATTTGACTCGAGCCTTTAAATTCCCCCACAGTCCCGAATCAAAGCGCCGAATATAACGGAATGTTTCGTGCTGCTCACAATCACTAGATGAGCACACTGGAAAAATTCGTTCCGGATAGCCACTATGCCTCTAGCCCCACCAATTGGTGGGAGGGAAGGGGGAGGTTCTAAGATGATGATGCCCTCAGGAGCCTGTGCCGATAAGACGAGCTTCGAATCCCATAAGAAACATGCGGGAGTAGAATCTTCCTCATGTCGAGTGAGACAGAACAGCAGCAGATCATTCGAAAACGTTGACCATATTTTTTCCGTTTTTGTATGGTCGCGAATCATGACCTCGGCGCGGACCTCAAGTTGGCCGAAGAGCAGATGGGGGTCGGAGTCAGATTTTTCTGCGATTCCTCGTCGGGCACGGGGAACAATATACGAAAATGCCGGCGCACAAACTCTCGATTCGATCGGGGTAATTCGGCATCAGCTACCCCCTAAGTTGCAGTCCGTGATATTTTGACTGAAAGGAAGTTTGGGCTCGCAACGAATCGCTGAAACATACTCTATTGGTCCTTGTAGAAACTGAACGACGTCAACTTTGTGCAGTGTTACTAATAATTGGCTGCTAGAGCTCATGATGATTGCCTCTTTCTCTTCACCAGACGGAACATTTCGAATAGAAGCTCGGAACCCAAATCTGAGCAGAGCTCAAGATTCCTAATTACTTAGTTGATGGATTCTCACAAGTCAGAGGAGGGGTCATGAATCCGTGACGACGGATGACAATATTTGTCGTATTCGAGCGATATCATGAAATGCTTGGGTGAAGTAAACTGGAACTAATGCACCAAATCCATCAATTCTCTTCATTTCAACAACGCGTAGTGCTCGTCGTCTCCAACGGCCTGCTCCTTGGCCTCAGCATAAGACTTCCTCTTTCTAGCCCTTAGCGTGGAGGTTGTTACAAGAGCTTTGTCCACTCGGTCCTCTTGAAATGGATGCCAACATCAAACATAGTTGTCAGCAAGGGGGACAAAACGCGTGGAACTATTCTTGAAGTTGTCGGTAGCGTTATCCATACAATTGGGGCAGCGACGTAGAAAGGGGAAGTTCCGCTCCGGGCGGAACTCGAGAATTTCGGGGGATTGGTCGGCAGATCGATGGAATCGTTCTTTGAATCAACCATCCGATGGATGGAATCAGTGGTGGATTTAAGGAAAAAGGTCCGGTCGGCATCTTTTCGAGGGGGCCCACCTCAGGGATGCTCAGACCCTGGTATTCGAATGAAAAATCAGCCATGAATACACAGTCAATTCACTAGAATTCCTCTATGAGACGCGAACTTTTGGGCTAAGCTGTTGTACCTTAAACCTCAATTCCCTCGATGTCTTCGTCCCGGAGGGGGCCCACGACCAGTTTAGCAAGGGGGGCCCAGTCGGCATTGTCCCTTTTGCCGACCGTTGAATCCGCCGCTGGATGGAATCAACCATCCGAACGTCGGCAGCTTTCCTGGCTCAGCACACTGTCTTGGAACTTCCGATACGTCGCCGCAGCGCGTTGGTCCAGCGAAATCGTAGAATTTCGCAGCACGGGAGCCAACGTCCAAAAAATGAAACGTGAGCCTGATTGAAGTTTAGGCTCAATGACAGTTGTCAGAGACTGGGAACCGGCTGATCGCTCTCAGGCACTCCAACTTCTGGTCTGGGTCGAGATAGCCACGGGCTTTATTGTCCCTACTATGAGATTCTTCCAGCTTTTCGTGGTCTCATCCAGAGTTCTCCAGCGGTGAAGCCTCCATCCATCGGAACAACAATGAAATCTTCAAAGACGGCGTTGATCCGATAGAGCAAACTGGATATGGAATTCCGTCGATCTGCCGCTGCGAAACACAATAATACGACGCATGAAGTCGCTTGCAGGGTAGGGGTACGAACTGACAGGCACCGCAAAACTCTTCTGAACGTGAAATACACACAATTGGACGGCCGCTGATACAAATGCTGGTGCGGCAACGCTCACGTGATCGAGCTGCGACGTGGTCCTTATACTCCGTAGGACAACGATTCCACGGGCTCGGTTACAAAGAAAGGGAATTCCGTACGCAGCAATTTGAGAGGACGAATCTCGGTAACGGGAACCTTCGTGCCCCCGATGAGATCACCGCTTCTCTCACTGACAATGAGAGTCAACGCAGCCTCGAGTTGTGCCCGGCACCGGGAGAAGCTGAGGAGAGAGTTGCGAGTTAGGCTTTTCATTTCGCAACGGACCGACGGCGTGTTTCGCAACGGAACTCATTCCGACATCCTCTAATGAGTCAACACACTCCCACAGACCCTTGTCAACCAGAACATTAATTAATCGAAACGGAATTGCCCTCGGGAGTTCCACGTGCCATGAAATAATCCGTCGCGAGTGAGGGATAACTGCAAATTAAGAGCGCAAGATGCGCAACTGAATGCTGGCTTTTTGCACTCTTTGCGGCGAGTGATTCGGATCTACCTGGTACGGGGTTATGACGTCGCCGTACGTACATGGAGCACACATCATAATCACGATTATGATTATAATCACAGACAGGGAAGCCCGTGATTGTGATTATGCTCATCTCATCCATGGAACAGGAGGATCTCACATTTGTCCTCTTCTTTCATTCGATCCAGACACCATTGTCCAGATGCCTGAGACTCACGTTTCAATACAGTTTGGGGCCCAAGTAAGATGTTCCAATACCTGTTTGTGCTTTACAGGGCATTGCGAGCAGCGAACATCCCAACCGGTCCATGACAAAAACGTCGTCCTTCGCATTGAGCGGAACCAGCTGCGAATCGGCATACCATCAGACCGAGCTCTCATGATCCCAGGTGCCAGCCAGCGAGGAATATCGATCGGATCAGAGGAATCACCGATAAACGATTGGTTTGAGAGGAAAAATTAGGTAGTCTCTTCTGTTGCTGGGCCCAAAAAAGCGGACGGAGCAGGGGCGGGGAACTGGAGCGAACGGTGGGAAAAAGAACGCGCGGCAGTGTTATCATTCGATGATAAATGATAAAGTCATTAATTTCATACGGTCACGTGGTGCGGGGGTTTCTGCCAAGATCGCTGCAAAAATCGGGAGAAGCATTCAGGCTGGGAGAGGTGGAGAGATATGATAAGAACTCGCTTGTTAAGAGCCGAGTTTGAGAAGTACTTCCCTCGACGCTGGTGGAGTTCAAATTTTTCATCCGCATCCGCTGCGTTCGTTCTTGCGATCCACGCGAGTTTCCCGCTATTTATTCGGCCACGTGTCGCTCTCTCAGAGAGGAACCTCGGTGGTTACCGCCATAATTCCTAATAAACTTTCGGATACAAATTGTGATGAATGGTCGGTGGTCCGCCCCCTCGGGATTTGGCTACAGGTCCTGGATTTCAATGCTGTATGCAAACTCGTGCTCCAGGAACTCCCCGCGGCGGGCGCGGGAGACGTCAAAGTTGTTGTTGCCCGCCCCTGCTGGAGTCGCTGAATTTTGAATCTCCTTGTTTTGAAGATAAGGCGCGAGTTTTTCTCTTTTTGGTCCCTTCCGTTTCCTCCAACGAAGGTTGAGATGTTGCGAAAGGAAGTAGTCGCGAGCATTCCAAGGTCGTTCCGGCTTCGGAAGCATTGTTGCAACAAACTCTCGTCGCGAAGTCGGCCTCCGCCGGCCCCGTCCGGAGTACCCGCGCGACATGGGCCCGACTAGTTGAGTTACAAAAGGCGAGCGGAGCTGGAGTTTCATCAGGGAAACTCACGGCAGTGTAAACCGGACAACGAGATCATAAAACGATTCGTCCCTCGCCGCGAATCCGCTTCCAAAGAGGAACTCGCACTTAAACAGAGAGAAAGAGTGAGTATCAGCGGCTCGAAATGAAGTGATGTTGCTCATTTGCTCCTGTCGCAACCGGTAAATCGTTACAACTGCCTCAGTGGTGCATTCTCTCAGTTTTCATCAGGCGACAAGCGACCATTGTTCCCGTTGCTCTGTCTGCATGCTTTCCGCGCACGCTTTCATGCGATGAACGCAACCACAAATGGTCTTTTCGCATGCGTGCGGCCCACCGCGCTACATATACATACATATACCCGGTGTGGCGCATCTTCTAGGAAGGTGCACTTTACTCGTCCCACCCGGGCAAGCGAAAAGCCTCAACCGCAGCGACTCCCCTCAACGCAGAAAGAGAATAGACAAACTTCTTGGGAGAGCTCTCAACAAACGCGTCGAGGCCTTGGGTCAAACCGTTGAGCCGAGGGCCCGGGAATTCCCCGCCAGGTCTCTCTTCTGATCTCAAAGATCCGCTCCTATGCTAATCTTCGATAAACACTGTTCATCTCATTATCAGAGCGACCCTGTTGACTTCACTTGGAACGAGATATATCTTCTTCCCAAAGTCAGAATCTTGACTCTAGGGAACTCCGGATCACTTCACTGATGTCAGAGGTGGCGTTCAGGAAGATAGCGGGATCGCAATGATGAAGCATTGATCGAACTGTTCCCGAAAATGTGCAAGACATGAGCTTGCTCGGTAGGATCGCTTGCTCGACTTGTCTAACGAATACTTGAAGAGTGGCCGCGTTGCCTCTCGGTTGCCCGGAGTCGGATTCGGTTGGGGTGAGGAAAATGAGAAAACGAAGGTGGGAACGGGAACTTGAGGGAGGGGGGTGGGGACCCATCCATGGGCTGGGGTTTGAAAGACCGGTGAAGAGAGAGTTGAGATGGAAAAGTTACCCTTCCCCATTTCGAGAGCTGCCTACCGAGTCCTTGCCCAGAGTGCTCACCCTCGGTGGCGCCAACAGAGGAAGAAGGACGGGAGGCGCGTAGAAGAGTTCTGTATTCTCTTGAGTTGTTCATCCCGACGAGACCGAGTCTCGGCCATTTGTTGCAACGTGCTGCTCCATCGCCGCCGCCGGTTGATCTTATTCGCGTATATCAGCCACATTCGATCGTCGGACGGAAAGCAACTCGTTGTGTGTGGTGTCAGCGTACAACAACGTAGATGCCTTGGGATCAGGCGCTGAGTGTCATAGAATACGAAGACAACGGACACGGATTTGGAAAAAAAGTCTCTGAGTGAGTGCTTGTGCAGCAGTTATAATCAAGTAACGCTTCTCGGATCTTTGTTCGCGGTAAGTTTCCAAGCCTCGACTAACGAGCGCTCGGGTTACAATGAGGCGCCACTCTCAACGACTCTATGCAATTAAGAAGCCCTCATTAAGCGCGCCGCGTGATTCAAACTGATCTGTCGCCGCTGACAGAGTCGCGCTCAAAACTCGGCGGGCGTAAGTTCCCCCGTTTATTGTTGCAAACTCCTATTCGAGGCGTTCGCGCTGGCACGTTCAGGAGGTGCTCTTCTTTCCGAGTCCAAGCCGAAAAGGGGAGTACTCCGACGGAAAAGAACCGGTTCTACTTCATGGCGTCTAACAAAGTGAACCAACGCGTCGGTGCGGGAACTGGCATGAATAACGACAGACGGCTGTCGTGCAATTGGGAACGAGAGCGCGACAGACGCAAAACACCCAAAACTTTGAGAACAAGAAATATGAGCAGGTCTTGAAGGACGAAAGAAAGAGAACCGAAGGAGTGGCAGGCGGCAGCGGAGACTTTCGCAAGAAATGTCACTTGCGCTTCGTGACTCCGACTTTCGAGCCAGTGGCTGGCGTACTGCCTGTCTGGTTGCTCGTTGGTCCTTCCGCATCCTTCTTCCTGTTTCCCGGGGCGACTCACTCAGTCAGAGTTCGAAACGTCGTCGAGCTCGGCTCGGCGTGATGAAGTTCCGCGTTGACTTTCCCGTCTGTACGAAAACCTAATGAGCGTTATCTCTCTGTGGGGGAGCACTGTTCTGTGAGGATAACTTCAAAGAAAATTGGGTTCATTGATATTGGAACCAACAAGTACACCATTATTCAAGGGAGAGCTTTTGCGGTATCGTGGAGTCTGTTCTCCAGCTCATCCGGATACCTCACCGGGTTCTGAGCGGCATCAAAAACTTGTTTGAAAACAAGGATTCGCTCGGAAACCATCGGATTCACATCGGACTAGCGGATGAGATCCGCTAGTCTTGTGGTTTCGTTCCTTCCGGATGATGAGCGTCGATCACTATCGACAAGGGGCTCTTGGGCATTGCCGTTCCTCGAACAATTCCGCTGGCATCGATTGAGGAATGCTAGAGGTAGGACTAGCGCACATCCATCGCTAGAGTTTTCCGTAATCCTGGATTGATCGAGCGCTGCGCGTCTATCTATTTCCCATATTCCCGTCTGCTACTTTTGTGCTCCGCGGGCAAGCTTGGGCTCAAGAGTAACGAGCCCTCGTCGGAAACAAGGCGGCGAATCAATTGAGGAGCTATCTATCTATCTGTTCCTTCGCCGAAAGCACCGGAAGAAACAGTACAGCCACGGTTTCGTTAAGATCCTTGGTTAATATTTGATTTTTTCATTTTGAGCCATAAATCATTGATATAGCTGCTACGCCTTGATCCTAAAAAATGACGTGTTTCTCTCTCCTTCTTTGCTGGGGGTGGCCCGTCGCTAGTCGACCGGAAGAAGAAAGTAATGAGTTATCTCATCTCTATAGCCGTCACATTCGGCTCGAAATCGAACCGCAGAGCCCCAGATCCAATTAAACCTCACGACAACAACGACGACGACGACGACCACGCGAATCGGTGGGGAGAGAATGGAAGCAAGATAGAGGCTCAGAGAATCAGATAAGCCTCCTATTCTCTCGCACGATCAGCTGACGATGTTCCTCCAGCGTCCTTCTTATTTCTCTTTTCTCCATCGAAAAAGTCCAAGTAAGCAATTCGGGGAACCTCCGGAAACTCCTCTCGCCCACCCGAAACTAGAAAGAGCTTTCAATGGTTTTCTTCGCAGAAAATTAGCCTGAGTTTCCTCCTGAGCCTGAGTTGAGAAATATTTGACTCGCGAAGAAGAGGACGTCTGAGCACAGGATCGAATACGAGAGGCCAAAGGACGCTGGAATCGGAAGCAGGGCTGTCCTCCAGCGTGCGCGGACTGGATCAAAGGACGGTGCCCGCTGCGCGGCCCGTTCACTGAAATCACATTAATTCGAACAGAAGTCGAACCAAAGTCAGTCCGTTCCCTCGGAATCGCTCGAGGTCGTCCTACAGAACGGTGGAACAGTCGACCAGCCAAGCAAGTGGCTTTCCTGCCAGCTATGCGGACGCTCCTTGGGTAGCTTCGAGCAGAGGCGTGACAATGTGAACGAAGCAATACTGGAGTCTGGAAGGATGATATTGCAAGTTGGGCTGGACTGGCGAGAGCCAAGAACGTCATAAGGAACATCTGGCTCCAATTTTCAAAGCACGCCATTATTCACAGGCAAAACTAATCAACCGTAGTGTTGCCTCAACAGACTGTAGCTATTTCGAGTGAGCGAGTGAGTGAGTGGCGCACAAAGTGCGCGAGGGGGCTGCCGGGCCAGCGCCTAACGGCTTTGGAAAAAGAAGAAGACATCGACAAGGTCGGCTGATAATAGCGCGATATTGTCCCGATGGATCGCAATTGCGACTCGAGGAAGTTCGGAATGAGACCGCGGTCGCCATAGCCGATCGAAAAATTGCCGTCATCGAATGGCTCAACTGAACGACTTCGAACGTCAAAAGACCCTCGACTCAAGGGACAAGGGTTTGGAACATTTCCACCAAGCGTCCAACCAACAACGGGAAACTCTGTTGTTCCCATGAAAGCACTCATCGGTCCCTTATGCGGCTGCGTAAATGAGAGCCTTCTACACGTAAATTTGTTACACATTGTACGCTAATGTACCCGCGAACACGAACGGCTCGAGCAGAGCGGAGGAAAATGCGTCGTGCTGGTGGACAAGATTGGGTTGTCGCTTTCATTTCTCTAGCCGTAGTAATACGATCCGGCGAGCCGGAGCGTACTCCGAGATCAAGCCTCCCTTTCGCGCGAACTTGCTTCGCTCGGTTGTTACGGCTGCAGCAGGGGTATTCTCTGGTGGTGGTGGTGGTCGTGGTGGGAGTGCTGATGGTGTTGGTGTTCACAGCGATCCAAGACAACCGGAAATAACGAAAGACGTATCAACGGAAGAATAGTTCCCAAGACAGCGGAATGAGCGCTGCGTCCCCTGATTCCGTCTCTCCGTCGACCTTCTTGGTAACGATCCAGTGGCAGCATCCGCTGCACGAAGATCTGGAACTGCCCCTTGTATCCTTGCTTCAGGATTGCCACGGGAATCGTACTTCGCTTTGATGTCGGTGTCGGGTCGTGGCCGATGCGGCGCCCTGTTCGCGAGATGTATTCGCCCTAATTCTCACTGCATGGATCTGCTGCCGCCCGCACCAACATGACCTGGTTGAACTGACGTTGGCAAGTTCCCATCGTGAGAATCCTTGGCTGATGGTCGGCCGGTGGCAGCGTCCCGCATGCATAAATGCATGCTTAGCTCAGTCGGGGTGATACCGCGGAAGATCCGACTTTGGCGCGTCGGAATTAGAGCACGTTTGTGGCGTAGGTTAGCGAGATCCGAGAGTGCCGAGTATTGACTTAAGTGTCATCCTGCAAAATATATTCCCACCGGGTCCCGCGAGATCACGAAACTTTATACGACTTCTACTTCTAGTCATAGCAGCTCACGAAGCTGAAGGAGGATTGATCTCGAGATTATTTTAATACGCTTAGTTTCTCGGCCATAACTTCTCGGCCAGAGAACCTCGCTTTTGGGAGAAACGGAAGTTTTTATCTCCGAACAGCTCGGTTATCATTCATTAAAATCATTCATGCCCTTGGGAGTAGGACATGCGCGTGGGGAACTTTCACGGTTTCGAACCGATACGAATCCGGAGCTGCGGATCCTAAACCTGCTTTGGTCGATGTGTGCTGCTGCTGAGTCATTCGACAGCAAAAACAAGAAGAAGAAGAAGAGGATTGATCTTCAGTGGATTCCGAAACGGCCGATTTCTCGTCAACTCGACGACTCTGCCACGGAATTTCCAAACCAATTACGGTCATGTTCGCGTGTCCTTTCTCGGTGGGACGTCGGGTCGTCGCAGCCATCCATGACAGAAATCAGCGAGAAGTCGTGTCCGTGTCGGCTGTTACAAGATATCCGGAAGCCGCTGACTTTCGCTGAGAGAGCAATATTAATCAAGCGTCTGTGTGTGAGTGTGCCAAAGGCAGATGTCCCGCTCTCTGGCACGTAAACTAAATTAGGACATGAACGGGAAATATCTCAGTCTGTTCGAGCCGTCGGGACGGCGCGGCGTAGCTCAACCGAAGGCTATCAATGGTACAATCTCTGCTTAATTATAGCGGCACACGACGACGACGACGGTGGCGGTGACGACAACGTTCTCGACAGACTTGAGCTCAAAAGTAAGGAGACCAAGAGCACGTGCAGTGTGTTGATTGTGTTACCCCAATCGAATTACGTCTAAAGGCTCGCCGGCACAAAGGCGCGCTCTCCTGCAACGTTCACCTACCTATGTATGGTAATTGGAGCACTGTCTTTGACGTCGAAGACACCTTCATGGCTATCACCGAGTGAGCGAGTGAGTGCTCTGGAGGTTAATTAGAGACTCCGTGATTGAGCTGGTCTAGGCTGGTTTGGCATTTATCCGGCTTTGCCGTACTTCCAGGTGTCGTGCTCACATTTACGAGTGAGAGAGATCAGTTCTATCGTCCGAGAAGCCACATATACACGATTTTGGAGTTCTGCCGAATGTTGCGAAATAGTGTATCGTTGGGTGGATGAAATTTTGTTCCCGTCAAGAGTCTCGTTTTCCGAGGTTGTAACGACTGATCCCAGACCACACACCCAGGTTTAATCTGCCACTCGGAGCACTCTTGGAAATGAGCTTTTCAGACCATTTTCGCTGAAGATGTTTCAATGCAGGATGATAGAAGCCTTTCAAGATCCAGTGGCCGAAGCTGTACCTACAGCACTGCTGAAAAGACGCGCGATCCTCGTCCGACCGTGTGCTGCCATTGATTCGCCATCGCGATTCGAGAGGAAGCATCGAAAGAAGACTGCGACAAGTTATTGAACAAGAACGAGGTCCCAAGCGGGAAAAATCCTCAGCGACGATCGCAGAACTTCACTCCATAACCTCCCCGTTTCGACGAGTATCCTAATGACCCTTGTTCTTGTCAGACACCACATTCCACGAGCACTTGTTATGCCTCCTTCAAGTGGATGAGGCGTTCCCGGATTGAAGTCGATCCAGTGAATCGAGAATTCCCGCACTCGAAAAGCTTTGCGACTCGGAACGATCTTGAGCTCTCGCGCAACTATTTCTGCATTTGACACTTTCGATTCATTGACTTCCTGAGGGAGTTTTGCTTCCCCGCGGGATATCTTGTTATCCGCTTTAGGCTAAGCTGCGGAACCTTGTTGTTTACGAATGCCTAGCAAGGAGCGAAACTGACTTTCCCTCCTGAGAATAGCAAGGGATTGAATCTCTTGACAAGCCCATCGGAAGCCTCAGGAGCTCTTAATCCGAGTCTCAAGCGACATAACCATGTCAATCCGAATACTTGTATGAGCGGGGAGAAAACCCGCGACGAACGAACTAATCGTGGACTAGGAGTCAGGTAGGACAAGCTGTGACAGTTTTTGCTGCCTGGGACCGCATCATTCTGTGCTTCGAAGCATTCGACCGCGCGGAGCCTCCTGGAAGCATGGGCTTTGCTTTCCTCCAGCGGACGTTAAGTTGACCTTTACGGAAGTGAAGTTCGAGAGAGCGGTTCCAACGAGAGATTTCGGCTCGGTTGAACGCAGGCCCACAGGTTGAACCTACTCGACGCGGAATTTGTTCTCGAAGTTAGGGGGATCGGCAGTGACCGACGCCTTCAAGATCAGCTTTTTCGCTCGAATCTCCCGCTTTCTCTCCCCTGAGATGAAAGTAGAAACAAAATTGTTCAATAGGCTTCAGCTAGCGTCAGAGAGCCGGTGACTGGGTCTACCGGGCCCTTGCAGTTCCCTTGTTCGGTTGACTGGTCGCTTCACCCGTGAACGAAGTGGACGTCCTCCTACTGTCGACTGCGTGCCTGCGAGCGTGTGTGCGTGTGTATGTGAGTGTGAAACTCAAGCAAGTAAAGAAAAGAAAACAAAAGGGTCCCAACGAGAAGCTGGAGCAAAAGCAGGGATAAATGGAATCAAGTGCCGAAAGGCTCCCAATACTGCTGCTGGTGCCGAGGACATTGAATGAGCACGCTCGGCACAGACTCCAAATGGCAGCGGCCCTGGCGTACGCCAGTCTCCCGCACTCAGAGCCGACAAATACAACGTGCAGTCGGCACGCCCGCAGCTGCAGGAGGATCACTGCAGTTGCCCACTCTCGTTCATCTGCCTTTAGGCACTTCGGCCTAGCGGATCCCATTACGTGCGTCGTTGGTTCTCTCTTTCCGGATTTCCTTGTGGCTTTGCCTGGGACTGGCAGAGTTTCGTACGCGCGAACTGTCGCTCGCGAACACGAAAATAGATGATTTCAGGCCTAAATGCTCAGTCGAGCGGGCGCGACGGGCGCTCGGAAGAATTGTCTTACGTTCACTTTTCCAGTCGTGGCGTTCATACCCTGAAGCTCCGGAAATCCTCTCGCCTCGGAGGAAACGCTCATATCTTGGGAGTGCTCATGAGTCATGAGCACTCTCCGCGAGCAGAGTGCGTGACCCTAACAAATCTTATCTCTTTTAATTACGGCACACCGCTTGCGAGCACCGGCTGTTCAGTGAGTTTACGTGGTGCGAGTTCGTTTCTCATGACAAACGACTCGCTTCCAAGGTAAATCCTTCATGAACTGGGACGCGGCCTAATGCACTACGAGCCACTCGTGTTCCAAGTGCAGCAGAGCCATCCTTGCGCGCGAAATCTGCGTACGCCCGCTATTGCCAACTCGCTGAGCGAAGGAAACTTCTACGCTCGTTGTTGTGAGAGAAAGGGGTCGGTGTAAGTGATTTACCGAAACGCAGTTGACAGATTGATAGATCAATCCAGCTGCTGTTACCGCAGGCGGCGCTACGCGTTCTCCGTCGTGGACAGCGCAGGGAGCGCCAATGAATTTTCTCTCCGTGTGGTCAGTGCTGGTGCTCGGGTTCCCTGCACGCCTAGCCGAGCCGCGCGGCGTTCGACGGGTGGATGGATGAAGTGCGCGAGTAGTGCGGTTGATGGAAGAGGTGATAACATATCGCCGCAGCGAATGCACTGTAGATGTTGCAGTTGCTGCCACTGCTGTTGTTGCGTTGTCGTCGCAGTCGAACATTGAAATTCTTTTCCGTTCCAGGAGCCGTCACGCGCCTGTCGACAGATAGATCCGGAGAGCGACCAACCAACCGGACGGACCAAAGTTGTGATCGGGATGGAGCGCAAGCAGCATCGGATCCCGGGACATGAGCGCTCATGTCGCAACAACCACTTGCCAGCTCTTCGTGAGGAAACGACGACGCTTCGCTGTCGAGGATAATGGCGCAGAGACGCGGCGGCGGAAGCAACGATCGTTGAGAGCCGAATTCGCAGGAGCAGAAATTCCACAAAAATGCCTCTTCCACCGACGTCTCTGCTGCGCAGCTCGGTTTTGTTCTCGACAGCCGTGAGCTTAAAATTCCTCCTATTGCTGCTGCAATTCGGACTGTTTGCCGCATTAGCGGCATTAGCGTCGCCAGGCGTTGCTGCTGAGCTGACTTCCATCACCGGCAGTAAGAGCACCAGTAGTAGCAACAGCAAGGGTCCCACCAATACCAACGCCGGAAGCACCGTCCGGCTGAGCTCAGGTCTGGTCAGAGGCAGAGTGTTCACACCGAGCTCTCAACATCGACTTCAGGATGTCGAAGTCTTCCTGGGGATTCCCTACGCAGCACCACCGGTAGGGAAGCTGAGGTTTCGACCCCCTCAGCCCGTCGCCGAATGGGACGGAGTTCGGGACCTCGATGTTATGCCACCGGTTTGCATTCAATCGTTTCCAAACATCTCGGCCTCGATGAAAGCAAATCAGAGGGAAGAATTCCAATTGAAAACGTCTACGTCTCGACTGAAACACCTACAGCGGATACAGCCCTTCATAGAGGCGAACCAGTCGGAAGACTGTCTCTACCTAAACATCTATGCTCCTGCAAGTGAGTCTTTCCTCCTGAGAAGGGGCTTCTCCCCACTTTGGGAACGAGGAGAACGCTCTCGTGTGTCAGAGACGATATAACGTTGCAATACGAGCCGAGGCGAAGTTTTTCCCGACTTTTAGGATTTCGGATCCGACTCCACATTCTTGCGTTCGCCTGACCTCACTACATAGGGTCGCATTTCGCTCCTTTTTTCGCTTTCTCCGCTTATTCGGTATCCTTTCGCGTCCACATTCCCCGACTCTCGTTCCCACCGTCCTGCTTCCTTTCTTTTCCGGGAAGAAGCCTTTGGCGAGTCCGTTTCATTTCGCGAAGTCGTAAGTCGTCCGCTATCTTGACCCATTGTTTTTGTCTCATTAAACTCTCCTGACGCAAGGTTTTCCGCCGCCGTCGCCGTGCCCCGCGCGCATTCTCCGTCGAGACAATTTTTCTCCTCCGTTATTCAGATACGCTCACACAACCCTGAAGGATTCTTAACGTTTCGAAATTTTTATTCTGTCGCCCTCGTCCGTCTGCAAAAACGGCGCGGAAGTGGACAAGACTCCCCGAGAAACGAGGGAACAGTGAGAGAAAGCGGAGGAACTGAGGGAAGGAGGAGAAGAGAAGGACGGAGGCTACACCTTGATAGGAGCGTTTTCTTCTCGAGATTGTTCCTTGATTCTCCGCCCTCATTCGAGACGTTTCCCCTCCGACTCCTGAACGATCATCAATTCACCCTCCCACCCTAGCGATTCCGTTCTCGAGTAGGCAGGTCTGAATTTTGTTTTCGATCGCTTCCAAAGTGGCGGTTTTCTTGCAGCGCATCGATCGACGGAAAGCCGAATCCCGGTGCTGGTGATTGTGTCGAGCGGGGATTCGTACTCGTGGGGTTCGGGAAACCACGTCGACGGCTCTGTGATGGCTGCTTACACGAACTCGATTGTCGTCACCTTCAACTATCGAGTGGGCGTTCTCGGTGAGTAAACAACGACCCCCAGCAGTGCCTCCGACTGTCCCCCGTTCCGTGCGTTACGGCGGAAACAGAGGAAGTGTTTCACCTCCCGCTTACTCACTTCTTCGGAGTAACTCAAACCTATTGACCTGCTTCTTCGTTGCTGCTTCAGGTTTCCTCCCCAACAGCCTTTCGTGGCGGAAACCCGGCACGGCTTCCGCAAACGTCGGCCTCAGAGATCAGATCGAAGTGCTGCGTTGGCTCCGTCTCAACGTGGCATCGTTCGGGGGCGATCGAGATAAAGTGACGCTGCTAGGCGCCGGCAAGGCTGCGGTCCTAGTTCATCTGCATATGCTCAACCCTGCGGCAACCGGTAAGAGATTCTATGCAACGTTTTTCTCTTTCTTATTCCTCTCCGTCTTCGATGTACAAACACACAAACGTCACAAACTCGTTTTGGTCGATTCCGTTCCCGCCCTCGACAAGTGTTGGCGTGGTGTTGGTCCTCCCCACGATAATCGTCGTTGAGTTTGAAGAGTTGTCAGTTTGTGGATGGACGACCAACAAGAGGAATAAAACATCCGCGTCGCGTCGGTCAGCACCCGCCATGTTATCTTTCGGATGCCTGCGCTCGTTGTTGCTGCTGAGCTTGCTTTTTGTTGTTCGCAGCAATGGTTACGGCAGTGGTCGAGGTTGCTGAACTTGTGTGAGCACTTAAGAAGTTTTTCGGCGGTGGCAGGTCGTTCATTCAACGAAGTGGTCGCCCGCTCGCTCACTCACTCACTCGCTCTCGTTCTCAATCAGTCAGTCAACCATCACCACCCAGTCAGCCTTCACATTGAGAATGGAACGCGTTTGAGCCATCATAAGGAGAAGAGGGAAAAAAACGGCGAATGAGGAAAAAGAGAGAAAAGCGTCCGGCCGCCCAAAGGAAAAGTCGTCTCTTGATTCTTTGTGCCATTGTACGCGCCGGCAGCGACACAAAACGGGGTCTGCTTGGGGAAAGGGTGTCTAGAAGAGAGAAATAAGGCGACTCGGCACATCTGAAGGTCCGCCCGCGGTCCAAGCGTCGAATGACGTCAAACGAGCGTTTTTTTTTCCTTTTTCTCTTTTCGTCCTCGTTGTCTTTCTCACCCGGTTGCGGCTTGCGACCAGTGAAAATTGGGTTATGACAGTGCTTTGGAGCCGTGTTTCCTTTGTTCCTCCGAACCACGCGACCGAGCAGAAGGGCGACAGATTAAACCTAAGCGAGCCGTTCGTCTTTGGGACAACGCCCGCTCATTCCATTTACCAGCTTGATCTCGCTCGTTCGTTTGTCGGGTGGGTGGGTTCGGTTGGTTTGGGATAATCATCCACCTCCAGTTGGTCACAGCAATTACTCGCCGTCCAATCAATATCTCCCGGGATAATGGCAGGTGATTTCCACCGAAAAAAAACCGATAGATCGAAGCGGTTTCTACGCTTAGCCTCATGAATCCCTCCCACGCATTTCCCCTGGGGAACTATTCTCCCAAAGCGCTATCTGTACATTCATTCATATCTCGTTTTTCGACTCCTGCGAGCTCGATTTTCGATGCTTACGCGGTAGAATGGAGTCCCGACTTTTTCCACGCGGAAAAACCCTCGATCTTATCGCCGTCGAAGTCGGGAAGCTCATGGCAGTAGTGTCTCAGCCTGTCGGGAGCGCATCGAGCGCCCGAACATTGAGGTTGAGAGATGTGGCTGAGAGCTCACCGGTGAGAAACTACCTCCGAGCGAGATCGGCAGCCGCTACGACAGAGAAGGCGGCTTCGCTGCCTAGGGAAAAGGTTGTCCGTGGAGAACGGGCCTGCCAGCGAAGTCTTAAGAGATCATTTATACGAATTTGTATTCCGTTTGTTGCCCTAAACTCATTCGTTTCTTTGTTTCAGGCTTATTCAAAAGAGCCGCTCTGATCGGAGGGAGTGCGTTTTCTCCGTGGGCTTTATGCCACGACGCCGACGAGCAGGCAATGCTACTCGCCAAGCATCTCCGCTGCGAAGCCGGTGATCCAGTCGAATGTTTCCGAGATAGATCGGCGCACGAACTCGTTCAAGCGAGCTCAACACTATTGGTTCCCGAACATCTCTGTGGACCTTTCGGACCAACTCCCGATGGCGAGCTTGTTCCTCTCGACATTTATGCGGCCACTGCCGCCTACGCATCAAAGTCGAGCTCGTTTGGCCAACACGATCTTTTGACGGGAGCGACCGAGTGGGAGAGCTACCAGCTCTTCAACGATTATCAAAGGATACACGGCATCGAAGTGAGTGAGCTCTTAAACCTGAGTCCTCCTGAGTTCTTCAGGCGGGTTGAGAGGCTCTCAAGTTCGGCGAGAAACTCCATCGAAAGGGAGAACTTTCAAGGGCTCTGGCTCAAGCGCTTTTCAAGTCCACATTCGATTGGCGGAAACTTTGGGACAGATTGTGCATTCGCGTGCTTAGAGCACAACTCGATCGAGGTCCGAAAGAGGCCTGATCAGGGCTCAAGAAAGGCCGTCTTCTCGGGAAGGGTCCGCGCTCATCGCAAAGGATTTGTTTGCAGGCCGAGTACAAAGAACGTGCGTTGCGCACCCTCGTTCGCAATTCGTATTTGTTCCACCAAAACGAAATCCTCTTCTCAATTTCGAACGAGTATACCGATTGGACGAAAAGCGAGCGTTCAGCGATTGACATTCTCCGCGAAACTGCCGAGGCCCTCTCCGACGGAACCGTGGTCGCGCCGTTGATGGAGGTGACGACGCTGCATTCGCATGTGATAGCACTCAGGTTGGTGGAAAGTTGTTTTCTCTTGTTCTCCCCCGGCCGTCCGACTGTTTGTTCATCTGTTCTCTCGTTTGTTCGATTGTATGCCTGCTCACTTGCTGTAGGACTACTTTATCTCCGGTCATTCAATTAGCACTGAGGAGAAGTCTGGTATTCGATCACGGGAGAGAAGTACAGAGTCTTTAAACGACAGTAAACGAGAGGGAAGCGATAGCGCCAGGATGGCAAACGGGATCACATAGATAGTGGCAGCAGTGGCGGCATCGACCGAGGACGCAGAGCAGCGCAAAGTGTGGGACAGGGAACGCACGGGGGCTAGATGCAGATGTATGTGCCATCTGGTGCCTCGAACGCCCTTAGAGAAGGGCGCCTCCGCTGCTGCCGCCGCCGTCGTCGTTCCGATGGCAAGCCAACAAAACTTGGCAATGACACTCAGAGCGAAGCGTTCCGTAGTCGAATACTCGCGTCCTCTCTTTTCAGCAAAAGTCAACGCTCGACGTACTTCTACGTGTTCGCTTATCAAAGCACCAGCTGCGACTACAGCCATTTATACAGTTGCACACCTGATTCTGAAGAGGCGTTGAGCTTCCTACTCGGTTTGCCGCTCCTCGATCATCAGCAAAACCAACAACGTCTCAATTACAGCCGCCAGGACGCCCAAGTTTCCGAATTTATGCTGAACTATTGGAATAATTTCCTACGGACCGGGTATGATCGATTGTTATGAGTCATGTCCCGTGCCTTTTCCTGATCTGGGCGCCGCGCCGGCCGCCAGCGCCAGGAGCGGCCCCCGATGATCCTGAAACAGCGGATCAAGACTAACTTTCGATGATAAAATCGCAGGCGACCAAACTCAAGCACAATTGAGACCGTCAACTCCGAGCGACCGTCACGGCCAGTCACCGAAGAGATATCCTGGCGTCAGTTCGAGCCTACCCATGGGGAATACCTCTCAATAGGTAAGCCCCAGAAAGGTCAAACACACACACACAGACGCTCGCAGATACCCAAGCATTCGAAGGCTACAATACGAAGCAGATGTTACAATGTCAGAGTTATGAGTCCGATTCAATCGAAACCTCTCCCGATCGGGACCTTCCGGAGGCGACATGCGGCGTGGATCCATTGTCCACCGCTGCCGCCGTGTTCAAGTTCATCGATTCCGATTTCGGGATCGTAATGTTGCAGCACACATGTATTAGAGGACAAAGGGGAAGCAGAGGAAAACAAACAATCGTCACTTTCCGCGTGGAGGTAGACACATAATTGCTCGAAGCACCGCATTTGTGTTAAAGTCCCCAGATATCCCGAACAAAGCTAACAACGAAAAAAGAGCGCACCCTCGGGCTGCGTTCGCGTAGATGCGTATGCGTCCAAATTCTGTTAGAGATCCGTAACCTTGGCGAACTTCCGCAGAAGCGCGACCGCGATCCCTGCAGCACTTCGATTCGCATCGAATGTCCCTGTGGAATCGTCTCATACCCGCGCTCCACCGATCGGACGAGGATTTCAACGCGAACAGCTCGACAGAAGATTTTATTTCAAGCAACCTGAGTTTACCATTGCACAGGTCGCCTGTTTACCGACTGCCTTTGTTGGTGTCGCTTCAGGCAACTTCGGCTCCAATGCCACGGAGCTTCGCACTCGGTGAGTTGGATTCGATCTGAATGAATAGCTGGATATGTTTGAATGCATTGATGGATGAACGAACGAACGAACGAACGATCCTACCAACGACCGAACAACGAACGAACCGACGATCGAACCGATGAACGAATCAAGTCGAGAACAAGACCGGCTGAGTGCTGGCAAAGTTTTGGAGGGCTCGTGGAGCTCGAGCTCCTCGGTGGTCCCGCTTCATCAAGAAGTGTAAATAACATCGATCAAAGAACACCCCCCAACTTTCAGACCCTTTGTTATCTTCGGTGGTGATTTCCACGCGTGCGACGACGACAGCGACAACAACGGCAGTCACCGATGGACATCTTTCTCATGCGGCGTTCGACGTCGACCACTTGCCTTTGTCGTTAGAGAGTCTGGCGTCGGGCCCGTACTCAAAAGCTCTTTTCATCACAATAGCAGTTGGCTGCTCGCTGCTCGTCGTCAACCTACTTGTATTCGTCGGAACGTACTATCAACACCGGACGGACACCGAATACAAAACGCCGCTGTCGTCGTCGTCGACGAATTCGTCGACAGCGGCAGCAGCGAAACGTGTTTGTCAGGTACGCTAGAACTCGTCAACGTTTTTCCACTTTCCTCTGTGTCTCCTTGCGCGGAGACCACGAATCGAGGCTGCTCCTCGTTGGTCTGCAGTCGCGCTCTTTCTCTCTCGAGAGAGGAACGAACAAAAAATTGTTGAATACAAGGGCTCGCTCTTTCTCTCTTCCTCCCCTCAATTGCTCTTTCACTCTCCTTCTCATTCTGTTTCCTAAGTGGTCTGGCAGCAGGAGCAACAGCCTCTACATAGGTGCTGGAAGTGACAGAGGTGATGAAAGCGGCCACGTAGATAGCAGCCGCGGTGGTCAAAAAGAATTCCTGTGAAAGAAACAATTTGCTCAGAACTGCATTAAAATTCCTCGCATTCTACTCGGATATGGTAGTCGTCGTCCTCGTCGTCATCGTCGTTTCCTGACGGAGGCGACACACGGGCTCTTCAGATGGGTGTATTGTTCTCCGAAGTGCTTTGGGTTCCCGTTCCTCGACAATCGCCTCTTCGCTCTAATGTCGTGATCATTTCCGTGGGCTCTCGAATCGAACCCGTTGCTTCGGCAGCCTCGACCTCCTCCGAGTGATCCAGCGCCCTGAATTCAGCAGGGACAGGACGAATTCTAAGTCCTGTCTTCTTCACTCGAGTGGAACGAACTCAGGAATCATGCTTCAGACATGGATCCTCCGCGCGCACAGGGAGAGTGTCTGCTGCGGGTGATCGAGTGCTTTGCACGATTGTCGGAGAGCTTAAGGTCACTGAGGCCTGTTGGGCCTTTGTTGAATGATTCTTCGCTCGCCCCGGCGAGAGATCTGGTCGAAGGTGCGGTCTGAACGGTACCACAAGTCGTCTGACCCGAGGCGCGCTCTCTCTCGTCAAACTTGTGCCCGAGCTCATCGGAAGCCAGAACGTGGCCAATTACGTCGTGGTTTCTCACGGCGATGGCGGCAGCAGCTGTTGCCCGTTGAGAGTCTGTCTCTCCGTCGTCCTCTCCAAAGTTACTGTTGCTTGGTCCTCTCTCTCTCTCTCTCTGACAGCGGCGTCGACGATGCCGTCTACAGCGTGCGCTTAAGGCCCTAAAGTCATAACGTGGGCGGGCGAGCGGACCAGGACGCAGGCAGGCATGCACGGAAGCGGGCTGGCTGGCTGGCTGACTGTCGTCTTCACACGCGATATTCTACAATAGCGGAAGCGAGCCCGCGCATTGTTGCTCCTCTTCTCGTTATTGCAGCAGGCCGTGTCGCTGTATTTTTTTCCGCGCACAGTCTCGACAACGTCAAAGGGTCTCAGCTCGCGTTTGTACGTCCGCTCATAAACATCTAAAAATTTGATTCCGAGTCGTGCCGTGTTGACACCGCGGATGGGATTCCGAACTCATAACTTTAGTGGACGGCTGGAAATCGGGGTGAATCGAGAAATACTGGAACATGAACTCACAATCAGTACAACATCGGCGCCACGATCAAGAAACGCGAAGATTCTCACGGGAGACCGACATCATACTCAACGGCCATAGCTGCGACAGCTTGCTCTGAAAAGCGCCGCCTTCGTGGGGGAGATGGTGGCATGCAATAGAAAGTTCCACAACGGAGGGACTGCAGACATCGAGCGGGGATGCGACAACGAGCCAATTCAATGTATTCGGGAATTTGGGAACCCAATCGATCGGAAAGTCCAAGAGACAAATCGACATGGTGCAGTCAACGACGACGCGACTTCGGTCGGATACCGCCTGTTTGCTCGAGTTTTGTTTATTCTCGAGAAAGCGTCGACGTTAGACGCGGGATCGTGTTCTGCTGCTGCGGATTAGTCTGACGGCCGAACGGGCAGCCGAAAGAAGGGCCGACGATGCAATGCAAATCAGGATGGGGCCGCGGGAAGCAGCTTTGCATTGTAGAGAGCGAGGCGCGGGAACTGAGGGCTCGACGAGCGAACGAATTGGCTCCGATTTCCCTCGAGAAGTATCCGCTTCCGCCGCCGGTAGTCGACAATCGAGCTGAGCAGTCGTAGGCGGCGAGCAACTTCAGTCCGTCGACTGTTTGAATTGTTCTTAGCGACGGGAATCGTTCGAGCTCTCCTACCACCTATCCAGGCAGCGTGCGAGCCAGCCAACCGGTCCGTCCGCCCAGCTTCACGCGGGTCCCTTAACACCCGTTGTGTTCCGAGTCTATTCAATCTACGACCCCGTGCTACAGCTGGGCTGCAAGTCTTGGTTTTTTCTCCAACACTCATTAGCACTCCGCTTACGTTTTCCGAAGACGGAGAAGAGTTGCTCCCGAGGGCACGGAGCTTTTCGTTTGTCGTCACCGAGAAACGAGCGCGAGCGACTAGAAATAGCTGAAGTACCGAGTTCCATGAAACATATCCGTTGTCCGCTGGAACTCCCGGAAACATTGACGCATTGGGAAGCAGTCGTTCGACGGGGTATCTCAAGCTGAGATCTTCTGAAAAGCTGGAGTCCAATTTAGTTTATACAAATTCATTCGACCCGACGGATCGAACCACCGGAATATTCTAGAATGGATCCTTTGGGATATGTTGCAGAAGAACGTTGAGAGAAACTCGTCTCTGCAACTGGATGCGCCTTCACTGTACAGCTTCGGTCAGAAGAATCATATTTTCAGGGATTTGAGCTCGTCGGAAATGCAGGTTCGTACCTGAACTTATCGCTCTAGTCAGTTTAGAGCGAGGACCGTGTGGGTGATGATCGCGCCCCTGCTTCTTGCTGGATCTTGGATCACTTAGATTAGATCACTAATCACTACTTCTCACATGGCGTTCGTTTCGCGCTCCGTTCATTGTGTATAATACTTGCAGGATGTCGCTCAGCTCAACTCCGGTGTCCTCATGTCTCCCATGATAAAATTCTGTACAGAGTCCAATGAAATCCACTTGGGGATCGATGATACGAGCTCCTTGCTCGGAGGCGATATCGAAGCGCGGTATCAAAACGTCACAAATACTCTGAACGAGTGGTAAGTCCTGGATTGGATGGCTGATTCCGATAGCATCAGTAGGATGCCGTGTCTAGTTCGTGTTATGCGCTACATTTTCGTATGAAGGCCCCCCTTCTGCCTTCGTGAAGTCTGAGGAGATCGAGAGGATAGCGGATCTGAGTTTTCTCGAAGATCCCGAACTCATCAACCTTTCCTCACGGAGAGTTCATAAGTCATTCTGAAAAGTGCGCAAAATCAGTGGCGCCCTCGATAGATCATCTGGCTGACGAAAGAAGTGGAAACTCTTAGAAACACGAGGACGATTCGTCAAACGCACGTCGACGGCCGTGATAAGCTGTTCCACTCACTCCTCTGTTGTTGCTGACGATCAATATATTTCCTTTTAACAAGTTTTCATCAATTCTTGCAGTCAGAACCCTCTATATGAGAGCCCCGCTGGCGAGACGAGTGTATGAAGGAAGGAGGTAACGATCAGGCTCGATATTCAATTTGTAAATATAACACAGTTTTTGACCTGATTGGGATTTCAGCGACATTTTAATAAACTGAATTTCCAAGAAACGGGTGTCATATCTCCCATGGTGGATCCGATTCCCATATAGCTAGCCTTTGCCGAAAGAGAAGCTCAGTATCGTTCGGACCGTTCTACGTTCTGCCGGAGCAAGTGGGGTTCCGATCCAAGAGTGCTGTTTCACGAGTCGGAATCGTCCGACTCTTCAAACGGATCGTCGTCGTCGACAGACTTCAAGAGTGCGTACTCGTGTTGTTCAGTCCGTCGTCCTTCTCTCCATCTGGTCGAGGACTTTCTTTCGTAGGCCGAAAACGCTTTCAGCGCGAGCTTATTCCGTCCGAGGTCCAAGAGAAATTCGTCAAACATCCGTTTCTCATTTTTTATCAGTTTGGTAGAAGTAGGGAACTCGAGTGTTCATGCAAATTTCGAGTATTACTCAATTCAATTCTCTCTTCGTGTCTGGGATAAGGCTGCAGCTGTATAGAATGAAGACTTCAGACCCCTTTTGACGAAGCTCTCTTCTATCGGACGAGGCACTAACCCTCTGTCGGATGATGAGACTGATAGACTGACAACGAATCCGTCCGCCCAGACTAGTTCAAAGCGTTTTCGCAGCTTCAGCGGGTTTTAATCCTCATCTATTATCATCATCGAACATGCTCGTCCTATATGCACAGGGGCTTTCAAACGCCTACTGGAGAAGTTCATCAAGCGCGGAGAATGACTGTGCGGAAGAAATGTGCCCCTGAATCTGATCGGTGGAAATCGTCGGTTAAACTGGTTTGTGGAGACTTCCAGCTCCTGTGTCCTACCTCCTGAATCACGGCGAAACGATCTCGATCGAGGAGTCCTCAACAACTCCTCCGAGTCACCTGACGTCTCAGCAGCAAAAGAAAAACGCGCTGTCATGCATCCAAACAATTGAGTTCGGCCTCGTGCAAACATCGATGTCGGTGGAGTGCAAGAGTTCAAGCCTGCGTTTTTGGAATGTTTATTCGGGATACCGGATCCCCCAGTCAGCAAAAACATCTTCGCCACCGCTGCTGCCTCCTTCAACAATTGTTAGAAGAGGCCAAGCAGGATTTCGTTCGAGCCAGGAGAACTACTTTCCTCCTGATGACAAACGGACCGATAGATAAACAGATCGACAGACCGACTGGCATCCCAGTTGACTCCAGGGAGATTTGTTCTCGCCCCTTGGGGGAGCCCGGGGGACTATCTCAACTCGAACGCTAAGAAAAATGCTACTCGAAAAAGGAGATCAAAACAGCGTGATATGTATCTCGATTGTAGTTTCGCGAGTTTCCCAGAGCGGCAACTGACTCATCGAGGTTCTCATGAATATTTGTTCAATCAATTACCGGTTGCGCTCGATCCGAACAAGTCTCTCTGTTTCCGATTGTAGAAATAAGCCTTTGTCTGCCGAGCACGCAGGAAACTCGCTGATAGGGAATTTTGTTGGGCCCTAGACCTAGAAAGCGGTTCCGATCCGATAGGCGGGCATCGAGCGTTCGGATACGAGCGGAATAGAAAACCATTTCATTTTATCAGGAACGTTTTCCGCGCTTGCGGTTGAACGTTTCGTTTCCGGTGTCCATGTAGCAGAAAAGGGCGAGGCCGCGCGGAAGAATCCGAAATGGATCGAAACCGGTCACGAAAATGTTCCTGAACCCCAGGGCCGGAGCGAGGAGAAAATACTTTGCTTGGAATCATTTGAATTCGCATCGCATCCGCAATATATGTTGGCCCGTTCGAGGTATTCCGTCCTGGTATGTAGCTGGATGTTCGTCCGCAGTCCTGTGACCTTGGACGGTAACAAGTGACTTGGAAACAATCTCTCGCAAAGTCTCAGACCGTAAGGCGATTCCGAGAGGAAAAACGTTGAGATGTTGAGCAGGTAATGCGAGAGCTCCGCTTGCCCATTTGAATATCTCGCCGAAAATGAGATAACGCTGGGAACCGAGATAACGTTGAGGACTACGCAGATGGCTCATCAGCATATACTTTGACATTTCGCCGTGGGCGAGACCAAGGTCGTCGGAAAAGCTGCCGGGGCCGTGAGGTGGATATCCAATGCGACAAAGGCCAAGAATCTGAAGCCGATGAACCCTGATCTCCTGCGAGAGTTCAACATTTTTTCTACCTGCGATTCAAAAAAGTTCGGGAGGAGGGGCTAAGATCTGGGAACAACTAGGTGTCGTCGCTCACCTCTGGATTTCGCAAGCACCGAACTTATAAGTCAAAAGAGTGTCTGTTCAAATAGTCGACCTCTCCAAGGATGATTAGCTCCTATGATCTTATGTGCAGTGGAGTTAGCGGTTGTGATTTTCGGGGGCTCGGGTTCGGCACTCAACCCATGTCGCTCAAAATGCGGGACATATGATACTATCAGAAGCGCAAAAAAAAATCGTGCTCGCACAATCTAATATCGGGTCAGAGTTTGCTTCGAATGAGGACGGGAGGATCGTTCCAAGTTGCAAGAGGTTTGATAAGCTATAAGAACTGATTCACGTTGAGCCCTTGCCCCAAGTTAGAGTTGGAAGATTCCGCTTCAAGTTGCATGTTACTGAGTGCTTTGACGTTATGAGTGTCCCATGGTAGCAGTTACCAGGGATGCGCGGGAACTAAATAAAACGATATAAAGCGATCGTTCCGCAGCGCTGTGACGTCATTGGCCACACAACAGGAGTCTTCTTCGCTGAACATCCTAGCAAAGTGAGCTAGTTTGTGATCTATGAGGCAATTGGCTTCAATGCAAGCTTTCCCTCCTATCAGGTGAGGCCAATGTCCAGGCATGCAATCTGTTCCCGCTTGGATTCCCCTTCGTTCGTCGGGGCCGCGAATTTAATGCTTAGACCTGAAGGACACTCAGGCGAAATGACCGACTTGTCTGTTCTGCTCATCTTCAAGTCGCCACAAAACCAATCGCACTGTGATTGCGAACTGGGGAGGGGAGGAAAATGGTCGGACCTGTCGATGGGAATTCAGGTCGTGGCTCGAAAACGGATCACTATCAATGTTACTGAAGCCTTTCAGATCCTCATATCTCGAACGACACCTCAAATCTCTCGAGGGCTGTCGATACATCGAATGAGGGCAATCGACTCAAGGGAGGAAAAGGACCGGACTCATGACCACTAGTTCGAACGAATTCACGATTTATTCACTTCATTTTTCTCATCGCTGCAGCTCCATCTTGTTATCGCATATAAGTGATTATTGAAACTATGTCTTCCAGGGAAAGTTGCACAGCCATGACCGATCTCATTTCCTTGCTGTTCTGCGTGACCGAACAGTCAGCCGGGGTGCTTTCCGAATGCGATGAAAGTGGCTTCTGGATTCGGGGCAGGGCCGGTTTGCACTCACACTGTGGAAATGACAACAACGCGTGAGCTTTTCTCGGCAAATGTTCATGGTTCTTTGAGCACGCGATCGAAAGAGCGATTGTCCTCATACGAAGAACGGAAAAGCGAAAGGAAAAATCGGAACATCTGCGAGAGATTCTCTGATCGTTTTGAAACAAAACGGGAGCGTTCAGCGCTGAACGTGTTCGGAAATAATTCGACTCTCGGCCCGAGAGATCAACAACGTTCTCCTCCGCACTGGGAAACTTCAGAAAATCTCGAGGAATGAGTCTCTGCTAACGCTCACTTTGGCCCCTCGGATGAAGACCCATCGATCTTCCAACACACGTTCCATCGAAGTTTGGTTCTCGAACTGAACAAAGGCGAATCCACGCGAGGTTTGTGTAGCCTGACAGTACATTACGGCTGCGTCGAGCACCTGCAAAACGCAATTTCCAACTTCAGCAATCGTAACTCGTCTTCGCATCGAAGATCAGCGAATCATCATAGGAAATCCCCCAGGCACGTCCTAGCGGAATACTTACGCCGCCGTAGTGTCGATCGAAGAAGCACTTGATGTCGTAATTGTTGACATAGTAAGGCAATCCTCCCACGAAGACTTTCAGGTGCTGATTTGGTAACTGTGGAGAAGACTGAGTTTTAGGGGTTTTGGTGATCGAATGCAGTAGAACCAAATTCATTTGCGCTGAATTCTGAGTGAATCCCAATAAGCTGACTGATTCCTTGCTCATAGAAGTATATTGCGGCCAGTTTCGCGTGGGAAGACTCCCGGGTCGGAATAACGGATTGTCACCGCATTATCGCTCAAGAAGACGGGAATCACTCATCACGCTCTTACGATATCAGTGAGTAATTTCCCTCTTGTTTCCTCAGTCTGGCAACATAGGTCACTGTTTAGCCACTCTCTGATCCACTGGCCCTCATCGGTATATTTTCTCATTGCCCGTCAGTGTCACCAATCTGCGCGCCATATTCGGCGCGGCTCGCGTATACGGTCTAGTGATCTGTCCCGTCTCTAGGAAGCCGTATACAGTTGCCAGCCGGTTTGTCATACAATTTGAACACTCGGGTCTCTTCCGCCGACAAACCGAGAGGAATCCGTACGGTGATTTAGGCGCGGAACTCAACATTGATCGAGTTCCTTCTCACCATCGACAACTGCGTACCCGTTCCGTTAATTATGCCCGACTTTCGATGCAAATTATGAATTTGATTCAGTCTGATATCCAACCTTTGGTTTCCTCGTGACCCGGGACTCGGTGCCCGCCTTAGAAGGCTTCGCGTCGACCTGAAACAGATGCCAAAGTTTATCGACTCGAGTCCGACAAATAGCTGCGTGGTGAGTTAGGCTAGCGCCTCGTCTGCAAAAACTAGAGACTATTCTCAACTTACGACGCGTCCATCGATCGTGTGTGGAGCAGTCTTGAGAACTTTCACGACGGAGCCGACATCGGCGAAGGTTACGAAGCCGAAGCCCCGACTTCTTTGGTGGTCGTCGTACAGAACGCTGCACTCCACTAGATCTCCGAAAAGTTTGAAATAGTTGCGCATGCTCTGAGAAGTCGTTTTCCAAGAGAGGCCACCGATGAACAGTTTAGTCGGGTTTTCGGCAAACTGGAGCACAAGCTGAAGGTACCGTTCTGTGCTGAGAGTGTTGTTTCGGTAGCACAAGGCAGCTTGCCGCGGTGGGAGCATTGGAGATGTCATCGCCATCGTCGAGTACTCTGTGAAAAGTAGATGCGTACTCACAATCACTGTCAAAGCATCGGCGAAGGTTCAACGCTAGGCTTGAGACCCGGAGATCCATGACTCGAGGAGAGGAGCCATACGGTTCCGGATCGTAATTCTCGAAAACTTTGAATTTTTTAGAATGGATTTTCAAGTCGCAACACTCCGTCACTTTCTGAACCCATCCAACACAGCGCATCCGCTGGTCAGGTGCTTTCAGCTGGCAGGTGACCCACTCTCAGTACCAACTCATCGGTCATTTCGGGACACGAAAATTTTGATGCCAAAGAACGAGTGGACGAGGAGTCGGTGAATGCCAGAAGAAACACCCATAACGCTGAATTTTAAGCTCGGATCTGTTTATCGTGGTGTACGGGCTTAAAACTCAAGAGCTCCTCACGAGAAGCGTGACCATGTGTCAATCATTGGCCTCAATCTCCACATAGAGATGATTCTTCCTAAGCAAGCTGTGGAGTGAGAGGATTAGCTCCTCCTAAATAGGCGAAATTCCGAATTGACTCGAGAAAGTCACCACTGATTCACTGATCGCACAGATCAGCACGAAACGAGATTCAATACTCAACACTTGTTCGCGAGATGCTGATCCATGGAGACTCGAGCGGAGCAGTGGCCCGATTACCGGATTCGGTTACGCTCGAGTGATTTGTGGATTGCAAATTATGATCCGAAGAATCCGCGAATCCCGTTTCCAGCATATCACAATGACAGAGCTACTGTCCATGATAGCACCCGACATGCACTGCGGAGAGTTGTTCCTGGAGATTGCCCTCCGAACGATATCATCAGTTAGGTTTGTTTGAAGCTGAATCGCATCGGGAAGTACTCCGAACCGGAACGTTGTGCTCCATTGCGCATAAATACTGGGAGAGGGAAATGCGGGACAGCTGAAACCCATGAGTTCGGGAACCGAAGCGCAGATTCGGAAGTCGTATTTAGTTCATCGAGCCGGGCGTCACGAGAAGCTCGTGCTCATCTCATTCCTTCGCCCTGCAGTCGTGTTGCAGCAACAACACGGTACTTGAAGAGGTCTGACCCAACGAGAAAAGCATCCCGACGCGCTGCCCACATCGTCATCGTTCAAATCTCGAAAATCTGCCATAGGAAACATAGCTCATCGTTTGCGGCAGTTCGGGTTCCTCTGAACTAATGTGCATTCCTAGTCGGTAACGTGCAAGACGACTGAGAGATAGTATTTGAATTGCGAGCCAAATCTCTTTGATCAACGGCAACATCCCCGGAAGAAATCGGAGAAGTTTCATGGTTGGTCAAAGTGTCGAAGGAAACTCATCTGGGGCTACAAACAACGCATATCAGTACTATGTCTCGAGAGCCGCGATTTAACGGCCCCACGAAGTCCGAGGAATTAATGTTGATCTTGGAAGAGAATGGCGTCGTAGTAATGGCTAAATCTATCTACACCGATGAACTTGCCTTGTTCCAGGAATCATGGGTTTCGATGCCGAATCGAGACCGTAACAGGTTCATCGAAGCAGAGAACTTCTAACGCACGCATCTAGGGCTTCAGGTGGAGAGGGGAAACCAGGGGCCTGGTCGTTCATACTTTGTTTTCGAAATCGGAAAACCGCCAAAACTGAAATGGCCGTTGGAACCTAGATGCGCAGACGAACACTGATGAGCGCGGCGCGGAGCTTGGGTGGAACGGGAGGTACACCTCGCTCTCGCAAGTCTCATTTTCGCGATCCAGCCGAATTCCGGCAAGAATTCCCCCAGGTTGGTTTCGAGATCATTCATCATGATGTTTGTCTATGACGTGGGTGTCTGCTTGACAATCAATGGACACTGAATACTGAGCTAGGTGGGTCGTCATGCTTTGAATCCGTTTGACAGCCCGGGAACTCCAGGGACTTGGGATTGGGAGATTAGAGATCCCTTTTGAAATGCTTATTGTCTATAATGTAGACGTGTAACGTCGTTGAGATTGATATTCAGCCTATGGTAAGCGACAAAAATCACGGAGAAACCCAAATCAGATGGGATTTGTGCCAGGCCTAGTTAGAGCTCTCCATTGTGCTCTGCCCCTCTTGTTGATGCTTCTTCGCTACCACGTACATTGTCTCTAGTCTGATTCGTCGTTCCTCCAGACTCGCTGCGTACTGCAAGTCAATCCCGATCGTTCCTCCAGTCGTCAGAGCACATCAGACGCAACTACCACCGTACGATCGTTCACCAGTCGGCGGTCGATGAAGGTCAGGCTGGTGGCAGGAACGGCTTCATCGAGTTGCAATCATTGAACGAGAAATTATGATCGAGAGCGAAGCCTCTCGATACACTCTCACGAGCTTCACTCAGCAAAGGTTGCTTCTTGCACTTCTGCGCTTTACGCTTTCCGTCATTATGCAAATCGCCGTGAGTATCACAGGTGCAGTCTTCAAAAAAGAAGAAGAAGAGGCCGCTCGTGTTCATCTCCGCTCGCTTCTGATCCCATCCAATAACATTCAATAGCGCCGGAGCAAGCGAGAGAGATATTGCAAGGAATAAAATATCATTCGCCTCGATTCGCTTGGGTTCGCTGCTTCATATCCGTCAATCAGTATTCTCTCACCTCGATTCCGGAGTTTGCAATCTTTTCCGAATCGAGTCAGCGGGTAGGAGAGTTGAATTCGGCCAAAGGGGACCTCGGCGTCATGTCAGGAGAGCGCTATTGTGCGCTGTCAGCATTCCTTTCGGCAAGTCGAAAAGCTGATCCTCTTGCTTGGAAATCTGATATGAGAATCTCCCGGCTAAAAATCCCGCGTAGAGACAAAAACCCAACTAGCAGCACTCTACGAACGTTCGCATTTCACGCTTATAGGCATCCGCATCGAGATAACCTTGAATTGAATTTTCCTCGGCAGAGCTTTTTCTCAGAGTTCCAAAGGGGTAAATGAAACAAGTGGAATAAGTTCTGGAAGTCTGGATAGCGGACTGCGTTCTCGATCGAGATCGCGACGAGTTTCGGAGTTGAGATCATGGCATCACAAGGATTGGAGGAAACCACGGGCTCGCGCGGCCCTAGGCTTCAATGAAACCAAAGTGAGGTGCTTCCTGAAAAAGCCCTTCTTGAGAAGGCCGCGATCTCAACTCTCACTTCCCTCCTAACGCTCCTCGCTTGTCATAGTGAGTTGAGCGCGGTAGGCGAAGAGAGCGAATTTCGGAACTGGGCATACTGAAAATGACTAATGAACGGAAGTGTCGCTCCTGGGAGCGAATTTCGGCCTCTCGAGCATGGACTCAATCTTTTTGAATTCAGCGAGGACGCACTGACATCCCGAGAAAACGTAGAAAGGCTTGCGGGGGAAGAAATATCTCATTCAGCCGATCTCGAATTCGAGGTCCCGACCCCGACTCCCGGCGTTACACATTTCGGTGCAAGTTCTCCCGCGGGATGAATACTTTGTTATCGAATGTCGCTCATCAATGGCATATAGGTGCATTTCTATATTTGCCCGCGCACAACTCGCATTGCGGAACAGCAACTGCGGTTGATCGCGCTGTCCGCCGAAAGTATTTCCTGGTCCCTGCATCCGTACTTATTCGCCTATGATGGATCGCGGGGCTGGCTACGACAGGACGGTGTACTATGAGCGATATCAGAGCTTGTTCGTCGGCATTTTACCCGTTCACAAGGTTCTGCCCAAACTTTGTCCAACTAAGAAAAGGGATTGAAGATCGTGTCGAGAGATTCTCGGCTCCGGGCTTGCGGATTTATGACTCGGTTGACGGCGGCATCAAAATGTCCTCCATAAATGCTTTCGGAGTGATTCATTCGCGGACGCTCCCGACAATAAAGTTTGAAGTCGGCCTTTTAACCGTTGCAGAACGCTGAGCAACTCCGTTCCGAGCAGCAGTGTGCCCATCGCGCGGACGCTATGAGCAGTAGGAAGTTCAAGATCAGAATAAAAAATAACCACCGTTGGTGGTTCTGCCCCGTTCATCTGTTGAAGTGGACCCGTGCTTCTTGATATTTCACCGGGCAGGGCCGTATTTCCCATTGGGCCAACTAGGCCCGGGCCTAGGGCGGCAAATTCTGGGGGGCGGCAAGATTTGGGGGGAGCCGCGAATCTCCAGTTGTCTGGTTTCCTCCAGCTTCTGTTGAGTCGATTTTTTTCGACAAAACAATCCAAGACATCTGTGATGGCAGGTTCAAACGAAAGTTTGTTTTAAGCTCAGCAAACGCTGTGATTGAAATTGTCATATCTGATCATTTATTTTAATAGGAAGAATCGTCCTCCAACTGAAGAAACTCCCACTCATTTCCCGGGGAGCAAGTAAGTTGGAAAAGCGGGGAAGCAGACTGTGCTTCAGGGGAGGGGGCGGCAGATTTTCCGTGCCTAGGGGCGGCCATTTCCTGAATGCGGCCCTGTCACCGGGAATTGATTCAAAAGGACGAGCCGTTCCCCTCGATTGCGACCCAAGTACTTGAACCGCTGTGTTGCACTTCCCTCAGATTGCGCCCCCCCTCTCTCTCGTTCTTAGGCGGTGGTTTGCCGAAGGTTTGCGGTGATACGTGGGACGAGCAGCTCCATCCCATTCCACAAGGAACATCGTGCGAAACCCGAACAAATTGGATCCCCTGGACCGGGATTCGGCGCTTAGGCTCCCGTCGAGTCCTATCATTTGAGCTCCCCACGCACGTCTTGACGTGATGAAAAAATCGTTTCATGAAATTCATTTTGGTCCGAACTCAAACATTTCTTGGCAGCCTCTTCTAGTCGTCACGGAACTTGACGTGATGTGCGGACGTCTGTGTAATTACGAGGAATAAACCATTTATAATGCACTCTGGAAAGCTTGATGCGTTGTTTACCCGGGCGTACCGGAGCAAGAGAAGAAGAGCCGGGAATGACGCTCGACAGACCTCGCTGCTCAGATCCCGCGACGAACGTCTCTTACAGAGCGTGTGGTAGACCGCTTGGTTGAGCCCAGTTGTTTTATTAACGAGCAAACGAACTTTCCTCTCATATTCAAGGGACCCCAATACTCGAGGTTCAGTCATGCAAACTCCCAATTTCATTCGGAATATTCGGCTGTCGTGACGGGCTTTCCCGTCGGATACGAACATGGGAGAAATCTCCCAGTAGGAGTCGAATATTGGAGAGCCACGAGAAGGATCCGCATAAAATATCTAGCCATAAACTTTTCCGTGCTTTTATAGGCGACTCGTCCACTGAAATGATAACGAACGACTTTCTATAACCTTCGGTCCCGTCGCGGCGATTGAGGTCAGCTTCTCCTCTTCTCCCTATATTGAGGGAAGCGTCATCAGAATTTAATACCGAGCTTTTCTCTCAGCTTTTCTGCCGAAGAGGAATATCGTCTTTCCCGTGGGCGGGTTTCGGCGAAAGCCCGAGACTCACACCAGACGAGCTCAAATATTGCTCACATAAAGGTAAGCCAATAGCAGGTTCAGAGCTACCGGTGCCTTCCTACACTTACGCGCCATCTGCCGGTTTCTCACCGTCCCGAACGTATCCTACGTCTAAACCTCGATTGTTCTCCAGCAGATGTGTTCGGCTTCAAACTGGAATCATGATTGGAAGGATCGAGTGATCGTTCCTTCGACTTCCGAAGGACGGCTCGTGAGCCCTTTCGGTTTTCGCGGAGAATTTTCGATATTTGTAGTTCCTGTGGCTGTTCTGGGGACGAGAACTCGGAAACGTCAGAGCGAACGGTCGTTCACAAGAGGAAGGAAAACTTGAAAGCAAGGTTTATTCAATGCTCATTATTGTTATACTGAAAATCTAAAAACTCGGAGCGCCACGGCAAACATCAACGAACTTCCACTATTCTAGTTCTCCTCTGTTCGACTGTCCCTGTCTATCGCGGATTTCACATTGTTTTCGCATTATTCCTCTACGTATACCTCATCGCGTTGTGAGTTGCCATGAAAAATACGCTGTGAAATGCAGCGATCGATGTCCACCACAATTTCCGTCACTCGTCCGGTTTGCCGACGCGCGGATTGCTGCCTCACGGATTGAACATTGTTCACGAAGTCTGATTGTAAGAATGCTTACCACATGCCTCACAGAGTATCAGGAGCAACAACGGAATTTCTTTGAACTCCATCACGATCCTCGACATGTACACGTATCGGGTCAGGCTGAGCTAGGTTTATCACTTTGTGGGTTGTATACCACCAATCAGCCCTAGTTTCAACTTGAACGCCTCTTCTGGCTTCTAGTTCATCGTGCTTGGTCGTGCATGCCTCTCCAATGAACTTGGAGACGCTCTCGCGTCAGAATGCGGAGAATCCGGCTGGGAAGCGCCGTCTCAGCGAGGCAGATTCGGCCTTGGTTCTGGAAATTTTCATAAGCAGGAGCTTTCCCGATTGGCATCCTTCCAGCATACTTGGATCAACAAAGATTCTCCTGCTCGAATCTCGCATGAGGCGGTCTCACAGGTAAATGCAGGCATGGAAATCTACCTTCAACAGAATCAGCGGATCATGCGATGTTTCGGGAATCCTTCGATCGATTACACTGCCCGACAAAAAAAAAATCGAGTGACAAGGAAGTTGATAGATAGGTTGAGGTAATTTGGCCGTAGATGCCGAATTCGATGATGCCGAATCCGATTGTTAGAATTTGCTCTTGTTTTGCTGTAACATCGATTTTTCGGATTTCGTGACTTTCTATGCTCTAGGCTGAGCCAGATCCATGAAAATTTGGGATCATGTAGTCCTATGATATAACTGTCCCTGAGGAGAATTTCGTGCGATTCAGGTCCACGGTCTCTGAGTGAGAGAAGCGCGAAGGTCAGAAAGGGCGACGAGACGGTTTCCTCATATTCAGCTGATAGCAAGAAAACAATGCCCCGCAAGACCTGCTTCCCTTGACCTCGTTGTTGAGGCTCCACTCACGAACATTTCCAGACGGAGTTGAGCTCAATCGGTTGACCCATTCAGGTTTGATTCACAGAACAAGGAAAACAATGGAAATCGATGTAACAGCAGAACTAGAGCGAATTCGAACAATCGGTCCTCAGATTCGGAATCTACGACGCCGCACTACCCCAACCCAGCTATCAACTTTCTTGTTGCGTTCCGGCTGTCGAGCAGTGTCATCGGAGGAAACGATAGCGCGAGGTTGCGGTCCTCAAGCTCTTCGAAATTCGAAGTCCACGGGTGACTCATGATCGATTGGCGTGCGCAAAAAGGGATTCTTCTTCGTTGCCCGTCAGCTGCATCGTAACTCCTCCCTCTCGTACCTACCTCTTGAAGTATTTGATGTGATTAGAACAAACAAAGTCCCTCTTGAATAAATTGTATAGTCCGTCGCAAGGAGCCCCGCCATCGCAATCTGCTATCGCTCCTCATAAGTCACTTAGAAGGATCCTCCTCGAAGAAACTACACTACATGCTCACCATGCATGCGTGACGCACGACAGCGACTCATGCATTGATGTCAATTTCCGGCCATTGCAAACCTGCTCCTGGAAATTGACATCTAGCTCAAAGCATGGAATCTGGCAAGGCTGAAATACTTAACCTTCCGAAGTCGTTTAAGATCCTTGAAACCCAAACGTTGGTCTGTCTCCAGCGGTTGTCCTGAACGTTTCTCCGAGGATCAGTCTTTGTCTTCAACAGTAGAGGATTATCCTCGTATAGTCTCAGTCTTGATGAAGAGTTTAGGCTGTCGTATCTTCTTCTTCGCAAAGTCCGTTCTCAACTTCAAAACCTCCTCCGTGATACTGCACAGCATGACGATGACACAAATGGCGAAGAGGGGCCAGAACCGGCTGTATTCCTTCAAGTCGATCCGAACCCCTTTCTGATCATAGGTCACGAATCTACTCCAGTCGGTTTGTCGTCGTTGCTGGTTATAGTTTCCGCCGGCGGTTAGTGGATCTTCGGCTGGTATTATTTTTCTCAATCCTCGTGTGCGCACGACTCGTTGAGGTCCATTGAGCTGCATGAGGCCGTGCTGTTGAAGCCGTTCAAGCGTCTCACTGGTCTGAGGGAGAACTGACAACAGATGCCTGATCTCCTTGAAGGGAGTTTTGTGGTAACCCGCTACCCCCCGAAGACCGCATGGCATGCGAACGTCCTTGGCCCACGGGACATCACGGAAAACCTCCATGCGCATGGGTCCCTTGCTCGCTCCTCTGGCTCGTCCGGACAAGTCACAGTAACGCTTATACTCTCCTGGTTTTGAATCAGCAACCCGCAATAGGAATAAGGTATCGCATGCTCCGCCCGTGCTCCGGCAATTCACAGTGGCGTGTGCAACGGGTTTCAAGTTCTTCGCTAAGTTCAACCGGGATGACTTGACGGTGTTCAAATGAATTGTGGGAACAAGGAGCGTCATCGCTGTAATACTGCAAGCAAGAACCACCCCCGAATATTTCTGGCGATCCGCATCGATCGCGCGAACAGCGATGAAGCTCAGCAAAATTTGACGGACGCTGAGCAGAATGGGCACTGATCGAGTCCGTTTGATGATGATCGCCGTAAACAGGATGCTCAAGATGATCAGGATCCAAACGTCCGGGTCGAACGGTTTCAGCAGGACGGTCACGTCGTGTGAGTCGCGTAGAAAGAAAGAGTAGCACTTATAGTCTTCGAGACAAGGACGATACCTCAAACTCATGGGGTCTCCGACATTGGGTCTGCCATCTTCGAAATTTTTTAGCGACGCCTCGTGAAAGATTTTGATGGCCGTCCCGTTGCACGAGATGGCCAAGGTCAACTCGATGAAGTCTTCCTTAGGTGCACGCAGCGCTGTGCGGATAACATCAACCGAGTGACAATCGAGCAGCGGACTTCCACAGGATTTTGAAGGCATTTTCGGCTGTTCCGTCATCAGCTGGTCGTAAGTTTTTACACAAAGAAGCATTGGTTTCGAAGATGTAGGCCACATCAGGGACACGCCGTTTGGCAACGCTTGATCATGACGAATCTCCTTCCCGATGAATATTTGTAATAAGCACTTGTGATGGATATTCCGTGTGTAGTCGTAAGTTTTTACTCTTGCAGCAATCCTCATCAAACGCGGCTTCGGCACCCGGAAGAGCACCACGAATTGCAAGTTCACCGCCAAACCATCGAGAAGCGCGAACGAAGTATCAGTATCGATCCGCTTCCGAGCCTCAAAGTCTGCGGTTGGATCCTCGATTGCCGGCTGCGAGAGGTAGCTGGTCCTGAGCATCACAGATCCGGGTTTCAGAACGTAACCGGCGTCGAGGATCACTACATTCGTCAAGGGAATCCCGCGTTCGGCCACGTACTTCTGAGCGACTTCGGCGATTTCATCCGGGCTCGGCTCACAGCGGAAAGTTTGAAAAACGACGAATAGCCAAAGCACGTTGAACTTGGGAGGCATGAGTCTCGTAGAGAACGCACGGGAAACCTTATTTGCGACGGAGACCGTGCGGTCAGGAGCTTCTCCTAGCACATATTATCCCTGCGAGCTGTTGCATTTTCCCTCGGGAGCCGGTTTCCGCCGCAGAATTTCGAGTGCAGCAAGAATCATTTCAGAGCTGTGATTCTGTTTTCTGCTATGCCTACGTTGTCGAAAGGTCTCAAACTGTTCCGCTCGCGGCACCATTCACCCAAAGTGGAATCGGTTGAAAATTAAGGTTGCTTCCGAACACAAACCGTGACGGAGACGGCCTAGAATGCCGGTTGGAAGAGCGACTCCCGATGTTTTTTCCCGTGCTGCTTGGCGACCCGAGTCGTCACGGCAGATTCTCTAGGGCGTGACCTGGCGCGAGTCCAATCCCATATACGCGCACTCGATTATATCTCGGCGAAATTCATCTCAGGGAGTCGAGAATCATAATCGCCAAGCTATTTTCTGGATTGTTTGAGAAGCAATTCTCCTGAAACGGCTCGGAGTGATTTTCCCGATGTGCTGTGACGCTGAGCTACAGCGAGCCGAGACGAACACGTTCCCTCTGCCTCTGCTCGACAGCTCTCTGACTCTCTTGTTCTATCGTACAGAGTTCAGGCTTTGAGACTAACAATAAAGTGAAGTACGAACTAAACCGCGCTGTCGAGTCCATGATTGTTAACGTTCTTATCAAAGTCAACGAATGATATCACATCAATGAAACCGGGATAGACCATAGAGAATTATACGAAAGTCTCATCTTAATCGATCGCGCTAGAATCGACCACATGGGAATCGATCCTCACTAAAACCAATGCTGCGTTGAGATCTATCCGCGCGGAAACAAACTTGCAGCAGGTATCAGTATTGAAATTGGGCCGTAAGACCTCTCGAGAATCAGCGGCAGACACGCTTCCGTTTTACATTTCTGCCGCGGAAAGCCGGAGTGGGTCTTCAGCTGCAAAGCCCGCCTAAAGCTGCTCATTTCTCCCAGGAAGGAGAATTCGAAGAGCGAACTGGCGAACAGATCCGGGGGGGGGGGGGCGGCTTCTCATGGACATATCATGAAAATGGACCGGGCTCTAGGAGAGGATGACTAACATCATTCTGAAGTCCATCAGGGCATTTTCGTCGCTTTCTGGTAGGTTTGCGACGCGTTTCGCCGTTGGAGAATACAGCCGATAGGGCGGACGAATTGCGTCCGTGCGAAGATGTCTCATTAGATTTCTCCGGATTTTGACGAGGCGGTCATCCCACAGTAATTTGAAACAATGAAAATACTATTAACCTGGGCATGGCGAACCTGACGATCCGGCGCCAAACCGATTGACTGAATACCAGGAGCGAGCATTGTATCGCTAAGGAAAACCCTGCTCAACAAGAGAATCACGAACTGTTCCGTCTGCCGGCCTTCGACCTGGTCGAAACTGAGGATATCACGTAGATATCTTTAAGGGATAGAACCTCCCTTGCTTTGCAGATTCGAAAGCGGCTTTGGAGTAGTGAGCGAAGAGTTCAAGCAACTCAGCGCCCTCCCCCTGAGGACGATTGAGGAGCTGGGAGTATCTCGGATACTGATGGGTCCGGATACAATCCATGAATACAACAGACAATGACTAGGCATAGCGAGGTTGGGAATTTCGCCAGAACACGTTCGTCCTCCTCAGCGGAATCGTAAGAGTCGCATACTGGAAAAGTTCTCATCTTTCATCAAAGGGTTCATTCTATAGGGAGGTTTCAGGAAAATTCCCCGCTGTCCTGCTATGAAGCAATTTCAGACAGGATGACTATTGCTCAATCATTAGCTCGCAGGAAGCAACTATCATCCGTCATACTCCCTTCGGGATTATAGTGGAAGCGACAGCGGATACCTGGCGAAGGCCAGGTGCACACGGAATGCGGAACCTTTCGATCTTCTGGGGCTAGATCCGGTCTTCTGTTACTCGACTTTGGGACAGGCAGACTGATCTCCCTGTGCCAGAGGATCACATGCAGGGTCGAAAACAAGGCACTTCGGGAGTTCCGTTTTTTCTTTCAATGAGGAGTTTGGAAATGGAGGGCCGAAGGCATTAGCATCGGTGTGTGCAGAGTTGTGGAATGCTCCTCTCCGTGTGAAATGTCTGCGTTTTGCTGAGAACTGATTGGCGAATCAGGCTTCGTAGATTCAATCCTAGCGACTATGAGAGAGTTTGTTGCAGGAGAAGACGCATCGCCTTGGCGTGAACCATGTTTCACAGTTTCACAAGATTGCGTTCTCGGCCACATGTGGATGAATATTCTTTTTCGGGAGAGAGCTGGCAGATCACACAGAGCCTGTCTGTGAAGGTAATCATTGAATACTCGAAAGCATCGGTCTCGAAAGTGAATCCTCCAACTCATGGTGGGAGAACAATGAATGAGTTCCAGCGATGAAACTCGGTCGTCGGAGTCTACTTAGTCGTCGAAGAAAGATCACGGCCTCAGGAACCGGATTTCGTTGTTCTTCACTTGGTTCCGTCAAATGGGTGCTCCCCCATCATAAACCTTCCACACGTCGGAAGCAAAGTTCGACTTGCGAGGGAACTCAGGACGCGATGGTGGTTTTCATCGGCATACCTTCCGATGGACGACGGGTTCAGGGTTCGACTCTGATGTTGGGCGGTCGTAAGGCGACAAAATCTGGTTAAGGAGCCACTTATACATAAACCTGTGTCGTAAAGCGATCGGAATAAATCAAAAAATCGAAAATCGGTCTCCGGCGGTGCTCTCCAGTAATTTTTCGTATTCTAGGTCGACGAGCTAATGGATACGTTCGAGCCGAGGATGACCATCGCAACATCTATCGAAATTGTTAGCTCACACACGGGTACTTCGAACATCACGGGCGATGCAATTTTACGTAGAATAGCACGGAATCAAACTTTTAACGTTCGATGGACTTCATATTGTGCTCATCTGAGGCTTTTATTTTGCGTATGGTTGTTTGCTACTTGTTCATTAAGAGAGCTGACGGCTTGAAGTATGCGGCGCCTCCGGCGCTCGGTTCGCGCATCCGCACCCTAGCACAGTTTCTAAAACACACAACCAAATTCTTCATCAGCTTGCGATCCAATTCTCGGTCACTGAACTAGATGAGTTGATCCAACAAAGAGCGAAACAAAAGTTTGACACACTCAGCGACATTTCTCATTTGTTGCTCTCTCTACTGGTGCTGCCTCCTCCGTAGCCGCTGCATTTCCCGCTGCTGAAAGTTCGCATCTGCCATCTCCGATCAACCGCTCCTACTAGAACGAGGCTCCTACGCATCTGTCTTTTTCATTAGTTGACAAAAGCAATGATGCGGAATTTGTACCGCTGTCAACTGATAATTTAGACCGTCAGCCCCCGGTTCCTTCTTCACTAGCAGCTTCGCGAAAGCCTCTTTTTCGAGGCACTCACTCGTGAACCTGGGGATATGAAAAAATCCGTCGTTTAGCCTTTGCTGCCAAGTCTCAAGATGAAATAGAAAGTCCTTGTTCTACGGAATCAATTCAGAGAATTTTCCCTTCCTATACATTCTGAGAGCCGAACTTACTCATCGCTGATACCATTACAGTTACCGCCCTTATTGGCGCAATAGTATACATGAACGTATTGGGCATATTTCCCGTGGTAGATCTCAACCTCTTGTCCTTCAGTGTCCCAGGTTTTGTTGAGAAGAACCCAATCGTAACGCGTCTCACAAACGGTCTGGAAGTTGAGATAAGTTATGGTTGTCACACGATGAAGGCGAGTCTGTTGAATGGGGCAGTTTCTACCGGTGCTGAGCTCATTTTCGAGGACTGTTTGTAACGATCTTTGATGCTTCTACAACTTACCGCGGTTTTGGGCAAGAGAGGTTCTTCTTCATCTTGACGCTTTTCTCTTCCAGGCGAGCCTGTGGATTTCGGGAGCGAATGTGAGCATGCATACGTTTTGAATTGCATACGTTTTATATCGAACCATGGCCGCCAATCAGGGAAAACTTGCGATCGAATTCTCATGTAGTCACCTCCGATGAATTTGTTAAGCTTTTCGCTAATTTTCGGTTTGACTGGTCGAAAATGGATGTCTCGGTTCTCGGTTCGTGCGATCAGTGGCTCCTACAACATTCAGAGAGAACAAGCTCACTATCGATACAAATGGGAAATCCAGAATATTAGATCACTCAAAATCCTGACCCACCGCGGGAGTTTCGGCTCAAGTTCTCACCAAATAATCTGATGTTCCTTCTTCTAGACGAGGCACAACCAGAACAGGAACCGTGTTGGCTTCCTGGATCAGGGTCGGATAGTCACCGATTTCCCTCGTGACCAAGCCTTTCCGACTAAAAGCATCTTGAACATCTCGGACCTGATGCCCTAGCCGTTGCTCCAAAGACCGCTCAAGCTCTGGACGGATTTTGTACCATGTTAGTTCGTTAACTTTCATCCTTGCGCCGGCCGCAATATCGCCAGATTCTTTCTGCATCTTACCGGCTAGGAATCTGAGACGGTTGTTCCTCTGCGAGTGATGTCGAGCTTCAGCCAGGTGCGGGACTTGCAGGTGCGCTGTGAAAATATGACAAACGTATGAATGTCTGGCTGCATAAACATTGCTTCGAAAAACCAGGCTTTCACAATATTGGAAACCAGAGATTCCTCGTACCAGTTGGAGGGACTCTGCATCAACGCGTTTCGTCCCTGAACATGGGCCGTAAGAATGCAGTTTTCGACAGTTTGCCTGCTTGCGTATGGTTTCTCGTCTATTGCAGTATACGATTCGCGGAGAACTGAGCACGTATACAGCAACGTATGAGCAACAGAGCAGTTCTTCGTGAATTGAACGCGTGCACAGACCCGCAGATATTCCGCAGCCCATGAGAGGAAGCTGCATTGTAATCGATTTCGGTGATTGACTCGCAACTCCACAAGAAATCCAAAACTGACAAAAGTGCGCGTTGCCTATCTGAGGAAGGATTCAAAGCGAGGGGTCCGATGAGTTTTCTTTCTCTCTGCTCCGCCGCACCCCGCTTTGCCTTCATAGACGAGCTCAACGCGAGAGTGGGTCTTCTCAGTCAGTGCCCTGACTTCTCTGTTGGTTCCGATCTCCGAAGCCCATTGATCGCGGTGGGAACGCTCAGAGAAGTTCCCGAAATCGTTTCTCAAAATTCCGTAACTTCTCCTCGATTCGTTCTTTCAGTCAACCAACCAACAAGTCGTACTCACCGCAGAAGATGCACAGAAGTGACACCAACAGAAGAGCGTGTTTGCACGTCATTCTGGCTCGAGCTGAAGAAGCAGGAGCGGCCATCACCCGCAACGGTCCCCTGGCGAGTGGCTCCTTCGACGAGGACACTGGACAGGATCTCCTCAAACTGAGATCTACGCCAGGGTAGCACGGTTAGCGGGGCCAACGAGTGAACGCCAGCATGCCTATCCGGATGGCTTGCGGGCTCGCTGGCGGACCGACTGACTGGTTGCCTGCTTGTCGACCTGCCTTCCTTGCTCAATTTCGGCTTAGCGTTTAATGCATGCCCACTTCCATGCCTGAGCCAACTAAGCAAGCAACTAGTCAAACGGTCAGCTCGCTAGCTCGCCAGCCAGACAGAGGCCTTCCATTCGTGTATCCGATCGACGACTCTGCGCGCATCGTTTGGCGCGGAACCCTCGACATGAGCACGCTCTACGACCGAACATCGATTCGTCAGTCACTTGACGCTCGTACTAGTTGAACGGCCCATTGAGAAATGCGTCGGGTCCACATGTCCAGCTCTCATGTTTCTTATGTCGGCTCTTGTGGTGGACGCGATTATGGAGGTCGCAGTGTTTATTGGTGGAAGGAGGCGAGAAGGCTCGTTCTTCCTCTCTTTCCTCTTTCTCTTAGAAGTCAACCGCAGAAATTCTCTGGCTGCGATCTCTCGGGAAGCCCCCCCCGTCCGATGCTGTGAAAAACTCGCGCTCAGCAAGCGGTCCGGTCGTGAACTGCTCGGGTGACGGGTGTCGGAGACTTGAAACGAAGACGTGCCACCCTCTTCGAGAGACGCGGCTCTAATTCCATTAGAGTGTGGCGCTCGACGAAACGAATAAACTCCGCCAACGTATCTTCTTCATTGCCTACTTTTCTTACGGCTGACCTCTTGTTGTTGTGCTTATTGTGTCTGTCATACGGTCAAGTGGAGATATACGCGACAGGTCACAAAGTTATCCCATCGCATGCAATCCATAGCCAAAATGAGGCGAGATTACGAAGGAGCGCCTCAAGTCGTTTTCCTTCGCAAAATGGGATAATTGCTCTCTCTTGCTCAGGAAGTCACGCAGTATCAGCGGAAAGTCAGATTTTTCGGCGAGAAAACCTCTTTACTCTCCGCTGTCGGAATCTCATCGGGGTGAGCGGAAGTTCATTCAATTGCGCAAACGACATTGGAAAATGGGACTCTCGATGTTTCCCTCCCAAATCAGGCTCCGAAAGATCCGGAGACAGCATTTCCATCCCGATTCGATTCTCCTGAGGACTCCGTTCACATATTTTCTCGAAGAAGAAAATCATGTTTCCAAGCTTTGTCTCGTAGTTTATTCGGTTGACATACAGGCAATCAATCAATGTTGTACACTCAAAAGGTGGATAAGGCTTGCGGATGTGGGGAAAGATGTGGAAGAATCCTCCGATGAGTTCATCCCTTGACGGCGATTTGTCCTGTTGAGAGAAATATCGAACGTGAGTTGGAATGTGCTGAACCGGAATCCCAGATTTTTTTCCGAACAATATGAGAATCGCCGAGGTCCTCAAGATGAGGGCTATAAACCGCTCAAGTGGATCAACTCACCGGACGATGAACCCTTCGCTGCAATAAGATTCCATGACGGCCAATTTAGACTCTGCAAGCTTTTCGATCCGGTACAACAATATGAGCCTCTAGGCCTGACGCCCACGACGCGCCGGGGAACACAATCTGACGGCTCTGTACTCACACGATGGGGCGATGGTCAACCGAGATGTTTCCGAGGTGAGCCCAGATTGGAAATCGGCGTTCAGCCCCATGTTGAAACCGCTGCCACCGCTGCTTCCTTGATTCGGTTGATAGCCGCTCAGGTCGACGGTGCGCAGGTTCGTCAGGCTTGAAGAGCCCTGATCGCTTTGACATTGGCGGACGCATCGAACGACGCAGCTATCATCACGGATGTTGATGGGCTGAATCGAGCTAGAGACGATGGAAGTTCCTGAGAGCATGGGGGGTCCCGACATCATTGGTCCCGACATCATTGAGGGCCTTGAAACCATCGGGGATGAGTTGACGACGGAAGGTCCGGAGACGATTGGCATTCCTCCGTACGGCATGTAGCTGCTCATCATTGGAGGCAGTTGGGCTGAAAACAGATTGAAGCGAATTCAGAAGTTGAACGCATGAACTATTGGCGGTGTACCGGCCCCAGATTGTCTTTTTCTCAGATTCTTGTAGAAGACTCTAACCCGACGCAAGAGCGAAGAACAAAACGCTGAGGAAAGCTTTCATGTTTGAGCCGTTCTCGATCGGAGTGACCAATGATAATGTGGATTCGGAAGCCAGCCTTTATATCCGACTACGCGTGCTCAGGCGGCTTGCTAACAAAGAAATTCACGGGCGTGAAATCTTGGTCGTGACGTTTTCAAACGAATCTGGAAGACGAGTATCTGCCTCTCAACACGAATCGGCGATGTCAAAGATTGCGCCCAGGAGTCTAATTGATGGTCGTGGTCATCATGCCTCCATGATTTGGATGTGATTGAAAGAAGCGCTGTTCAAGGCCCGAAATACTCGAGTGCAGCAGGGGCAAGCGTGCGGGCGGTGTAATAACCGACATTCATGCCTGGAATGACCTACCCTCCTGATCCCCGAGGCGCGCGTAATCTACGTAGGCCATGCAATATGATGAACAGAGGATATTGTTTGATAACAGAAGACTCTCGTTCCGTTCCATGCGAAGTCGGTCCTTGCCAGATGAGAAAACGATTTGAAGTTTCTTCGCGCGATAATCCTCATCAAAGTTAAGCATAGCTGAATTAATTAACGATCGGAGCTGAATTGAGTTTTCCCATCAGGAATGCTGAATTTTTATATCGATCGATACGCTTGCTCGAATCTTGTTAGCGTAGGATGTGGTTTTCAACGGCGGCGGCGCTAGAGCTCGAGCAGCCGCAAAGGGAATGACGTTCCGGCCGGGGATCCGACCACCTACACACAGCGACCGACTTTGTTATCTGCTTAATTTCTATGATGCAACGAGAGAAGAGATAGATCCTGCTTGACCATACGGTGATCTCGTAGCTCGAGTTCCCTGGCTATGTTTAGGCTGACTTGAATAAATCCCTGCCAAGCCGCGGTTATCATCCAGGTGATTATGATTAGAGCCTGCGTGGATATGCATCATCCTTGCGTTTATTAATTAATTCGACTCGGATTTATCGGGAACTTTGCGAATAATGCATGAACGCGAGGACTCGAACTATCTCATAGCGATAGGTATGGGAGTTGAGAGGGCGAGATCAGGGTTTCCAGGGGTCTCAGGGAACGGGTTTCGAGTAACCATGACCCCTCATCTTGGTTACGAGTCTCCGCGTTCTAAACGGTTTCACTTCGACGGTTTCAGCCTTCAATTTTCTGACAGGGTCAGCGAACGGAGTGTTTTCAAACGAGACTCCTTGCATTGTGCATGGCGTCTGGGCTTGCAATCAAATATAAATTAACAGTGATGGGATTAGGTAAGCTCTACGTGGTTTGGCTGCTCGGTTGATGGCTTTGTAGGGATTAAAGCGACGAAATTAGGTGTGACCAGCAGAAGTGCCGAACGTAGTGATGCTCAAAGGAAAACGATACATGCGGAGCCGAACGCTGACAACAAATTGAAAAAACATCAATCCTGCGAATGGAATGATTCCGATACGTTCCGTGGCCCAGGGCCGTTCCGCATTCAACTTTCGAGTTTCGCGCTAGGAGCGCTACCACAAGGCTTGATGACACTCCCTCGGCGTTCAAGGCGATCTCACTCTCTCTATCTCATGTGCCACTAATTTTCTTCAGTTTCGCTCCTGCTCATCTCAGGAATCTCCATTGATATCGACTCATGCAAATGCATGAGCAGGTTGCGATTCTGCTTTAGAACTTACGTCGAGCGCAGAGGGTCTTATACAACGACCATGGTCGAGTCGCACTTGAGCCCTCATGGCGTTAGCGGTGCTTGCGGGATTAGGACCTAGTACGTGACTCCAAGAAGGTTTTTGCATCGATCTCAAGTCCCATCGAACTTCGCATCGAGGTTATCTGGGGGAGCGTGCTTGGAGGGACCCGGCGGCTCGCCTGGTACCGAATGGAATGATTCGAGTGGAGAAAGTACGGCCCATTCTCGTGGGGAGAATTGAGTTGACTCACAGGGTTCGCGATTCTCGTTAGAGGATCAGAGGAAAGCTCCTCCTGGGGACTAGTGAGCTATCCAGTGCTACGGATATAAGATCGAAGGCCCTCGATTTTTTTATAATCCTGGAACTCGTCACGGAGCTAGAATCGTTCAGTAATGGCGGAACTCGGACGGAACCGAGAGCAGAGCCTCCACCGCGTGGTGGAGGCCCGAGTGGTGGCTCGAGACAGATGATACATTCGACGCGGTTTGAGCTAAGAGTAAAACTGCAAGGATCTCGGGCGCTTTTGATTCACGTCGACTGCTTTATTCATGAATACCTCCTGCGGCTGAGTAAACAAAGCTAATCCCGGGAAAGGGCAAAAGTTCAATCAAAGAGATAGCTTTGCATGTATATTGAGATGGCTCCTGTGTACGTCACGGGATACGAGTATATGAGTTCGCTGTCTGAGGGAACCTTCGCTGTGTTCTGTCGACATTCATTGACGAAGAAGTTTGCGAAGAATTGCCCCACCTCTATTGCTGACTTTGAGTGTGGGATGTTATGGTGTTTTGCATCGTCAACCTAAAGAGGGGTAGAGAATGTTAAGTGACGGAATTGATTCTCCGATGGCTCATTCTCCTAGAGCAGTTGTAATTGAAGGCCATGGACGAAACTCACCCATTCAAACTGCGGTTTCTCGGGATGGAACTGAGTTAGGTAGATGGGCATCGACTTGTGCTCCATGACGGTCACAAGCTGTACACCCTCAGAATCATTATTGAAGGCCAGAGCGCTGAAGTCGCGTTCGAGCTTGCCAGCTCGGAACTTCTCGTACGTCAAACACCAATTGTGGTAGTGAATGTTCACGGGTTCTGTGGTCAACTTCCTGCGATGGGTTAATGGAATTTAGCTCGTCGCTGAATCACGCTGAGCATGACGGTAGAATCGTTCGGAAGCATTCACGACTCAATGGTTTCGCTCACTTAATGATATCTTCTGAGGCAGCCCCGAGCAATCTTCCGCGAGTTTCGCCGAGTTGAAAGTATAAGGCTTTGTCCTGCATGGAACATCTGGAATCGCAGAGAAGTGTGTCTTCCATCGTCGGCCAACCACAGTGGCAGCCAAAGGTACTATTCGGCGAAATACTCTTGGAGGTTTCGGACAAGACTTGAGAAACCGCGTCCAAGAGTAATCCCGAGTGCATCAGGTAAAAGCACAAAGCGAACTTTGTACGCTATTTTGTGATTCTTCTCTCATCAGAATCACCTCGTTCGTGGGTCGTTGCGGTCCAGGTGATGGTAAATCACCAGTTCCATGCCCAAACAAGTTCCCCAGAGCGGCAGATGACCACTGCCGTTTCTCTCCAGGATTTTCTTGTAGATCAAGCCACCACTATTCCCGTAACCGGTGTCTTTGTCGATATGAACGGCACCACCTGCGGTAGAAGAAGCGTTGAGGGGATGCTTCCCGTAACGGACTTGAGAGTTGGATCGATCGATGGGTCCTTGACAGCGAATGAGTGAGTTTGAGAGCTTCAGTTCAACGAACCTGGAAATACCACTCCATTCACAAGATCTAGCACTCTATCGTAATACTCAGCCGTCTGGTTGATGAATATCGGAAGCACTCGAGCCCCAGCAGCCTCTACCCATTTAACGTAGGATGCAGCGATGTAGGTAGCCTTCCCAGGTACAGATCCGTAGTAGTCTTCGGCGACGATGCCGACGATCGGACGTTCGTTCGGTGCGGCAGCTGAGGAAACAGTCAGGAGTGAAAGGAGTACGGCACAGATGTGAGGGTAGCAGCGCTTTCCGAAAACCATCGTAAAGTTTTCCTAGAGAGTTGGCGTTTCCGCAACAGAAAAAACTCTCTTTGTTCGTCACGCAACGGACTCCCACGGAACGATCAGGCGAATCCAGCTAAGGACTCGGATCGAAGCTGCTGATCCACTTCTCAAGAGAGTCCGAGATGCGAACCCCACTCTCGTGAGTCAAGTGGCTCAGCGATTCCAGAGGTCGATAAAGAACGGTCCGGAACTCTCGTGATTGGAGAGTCTCGACGATAATCTAGATCGTAATCGGCTGCGGGAAAGCCGCTGGGAGAGATCATTGGAAAGCCAGAACGTTTCTACCTAACAGTCGCTTGAGCCGCTCCGTCCTTGTCCTCGCTCAACCGTAAGGTGAGGCTTTTGAATTCATCTTTCACCGAGTATTAGTTTGGGGATAGGGCAGTCAAACAGCGTGATCCACCCGGAGGGCAATGTTTCGAGAGGGAGAGACGAAAGTAAAGTCGCTCAGTTTACCACGAGATCCATCCATGCAAGCTCAACGGCAAATCGCATTCCTCAACCAGCACCGAACCTCGGACCTCTCGTGCGCTCAAACCCGGTTTGAAACTATCCTGGAACAGGATTCGAACATTGTATGCTAGCCCAGACACGGAGTTCCGTCGGGTGGAGGCCAGAAACGTGAGGTTCCTCAGTGGAGTTTGCGGTGTCAGAACTCTCCTTCCCTTTCCCAGGGACCCTGGGTGAGGGACAGCATCGTCCTCGACACAAGTCTCCTTTTGAAGGCATGTTTCGGTCGTTGAAGAGAACGTTGTTCGATTTGGGCACTGCGACCAGCCCATCGAGAAGTTTAGTTTGCACCAAGAAACTAGTGCTATGTACTCTCAGCCGCTCAATGACGTAGAGCAGCTGTGCCCGCCAGGTGAGTTCTGTCCCTACGATCCGTTGTAGGAACTCGAGGTCCGGGAGTGTATTCGATCTGTCGTGGAGCACATGGGAGCCTTTTATCCAATTGTAAGGGATGAATCTCAGAGGAACCGAGAGCGGAGTCCCACATGGCGATGCAGTCAGTCTCTCAAGGTGTAGTTGTTGTTGTAAATTATTGTAAATTGTTATTGTTATCGTTCCGTGCAAGCGAATGGTGCGATCAATCGTAGACCAGCTGCGGCGAGGTTCCATAGGAGTTTTACAAGATACACAACTATGAATATGATTCTCTCCAATCGGATAAGCTGCGTTCGCCCTTCCGACCCCGTCAGGAGCGCCCGATGATTGAAAACCATCTGCATATTCTATAATAGTTATTCTAGGTGGGGCAATCTCAGAGTTTATGCGTGCTGACCAAGCCGATTCGAAGCTCTAAGAAAGCGGCTCTCCATCGGAGAACAGGGGTGCCTTCCGAATGATGATCTATCCAGAACTTGATACCCATCGATGAACCCTCAGTCCAAGTTCCGCTTATGATCATAGATTTTGTTTTTATCCCAAACTTACATTGGCCGGCTGCCTGAGCCATCTCTGGACCACGATCGAATCGTTATTCTTCCCGTAATAGGGGCCTTGACGGTCTTCCGAATCGACTACCCTCAATATTTTGTTACATACAAGCGGACAGACCACTGTCACCTTTGTCTCCATGTATTTCGAGTTTTTGTGTTAAGATGAGCTCGTTCAAGGATGGGTCAAACTGAAAACCTCGTTTATGCCCGTCATTTTATCTTACAACTTGCGCAAGCTCGTGGATACATAGATCATCTGAACGCAAGCCTAGCTCAGGCTGACCCACTAGCGCTCAGGCGGTTCATTCAAAAGGCATCTCGCGATTCTGAAAGCTGTGCACAACTGCTCCGTGAGATGCAGAGCGATCAGTCGGGACAGAGAGCTGGGAAAATGATATTCCGTATTCGAAATCCTCAAATTCGACTCGAAGTTTTCTCTGCGGAAGATTGGTCCGCTCCAATCGGACGGGCACGAGCCTTCGGCATGTACTATCTCGATTGCAAGCAAAGCTATTGGATTCTCAATAAGTGAATTGAGTTCCCCTAATGAGGACACCGTTCTGATGGGCGGCTGTCATGCTAATGCGAGAACGTGGTGGAACTTCAAATTCGGGTGGGTGGGGCACATACCTCCGAGACTCATTCCAGCCCGACGAATCGCTGTGCAGGCGTTAGGGAAGAACGACAGCGACCCTATTCTACGAGGGTCGAGTCTTCCCTCTGAGTGCGCTGTTCCGATTTCGCTCTTGCCGGGTTAGAATCGAGGCATTCACATCGAGCGCGGCCTTCAAACAGCAGATTGTCCAGGGAGAATTACATCTACGGCCGAACAATTCCTAATGAGAGCGACTCACATCACCGTGGGACTCGTGATCGAATTATTCGGATTGAGCACGTGTCATACTGCGGAAGGACTTCCAGAGAGAAAGAGAGAGAGATCTTAAGCGAGAATCGGATCATTTTTAGAGCTCAGTCTCGACGACGCCGAGATGACAACCGAACTACGTTAGCTGCTAATTTAGGCTCCGTCATTGACATCCGATTGAATATCCTCGATTCCCGCTACTCAGCTTTCTCGGACCGCTTGCTCGTAGGAAGCACGTCCCGGGAACGGCAATATACTGCGAGGGAGACACACGGTTGCTGACTGAGAATGCGTCCGAGAGCTTCGGAAAAACGTTCCTCAGGTTTCATCATGAAATCGAGATGCATTCAAGCTCTGCGATAGAGTCGAATTACGATCAGCCGAACGAATACAACGGAAGTGCTGTATCGGATTCGAAATTTTCATCTGGTCCCCTGCGAAGCATCCTGCTCCGGAACGTTATTCTCGTCTCCAAAAGTCCGGAATCCGCCCAACTTTGCCCCACGTTGCCATCGTCGAGAAGCGCTCTAAAGTTCCCTAGCTTGGGTGGTTTGGTGGCCCCGGAAAGCTCGCGATCAATTTACAACGAAATACTCCCACTCCACCAGGTTGCGGACGAAGAGGGCGCATCGACGGGCTGTGGGGATGGTGAGAATCCTCGAAACCTCATCTCATACTAATGAGAAACCGAAGTGAATTGACTGCGGTGCGCGGCTGGAGACTCAAAACATTCGCACCCCGAACATAATATATAAACTACAATCTTGAAGATCCCCGTGTGCGTCTGGTGGAGAGAATCTCGCGGTCGACCTTCACCTTTCTCGACGAACCCATCGAAACGCGAGCGACGCTTGAAGCGTATCTCTTAATTAGACAAAACTGCTGAAGCCAAGAGTTCCCGGCCGTGTTCCCAAACTCAAGCAGCTCAGGCTCGAACTCCGAAGCGTGCGGCTAAAATGTGCGAGAAACGGAAAAATGAAGCGAATTCCAGTTTCGATAAGTCCTCGTGCAACTGTTGCAGTACTATGAGCGAGACTCGCGCCCGTCCGAAAGTTTCCAACCCGGGTAGAAATGTCGTCCGGGAGTCGCTCGAAGGCTTGGTTGCTCTTAACCCAGGACTACGAATTCTCGAAAACGAGAACTGTATCTTCCGACACGACTTCCGGCAGCATGTTGCCGCGGGAAAGGTGAGTCATCTTCGTGGATTCATTCTAGCGAGATTGGGGTGGATACGCTCGAAACCAGACACCGCAACGAGAGAAACATTGTTTTCAAGGTATGCATCGTATCAGGCGGGGGATCTGGTCACGAGCCAACATTCGGCGGGTTCGTCGGCGGTGGTATGCTGACAGCCGCAATCGCAGGACAGGTGTTCACATCCCCACCCCCCGGACAAATACTCAATACCCTGCGAAAGTTGGCCACAGCTGCTCCTCAAGGCGCAAGACACGGTGAGTTATCGACTTTCCGAATGAAAAATCCATGAAAGGATTCGTGAGTTTCTCGCGATTCGCTCCGGGAGACGATCATGGAATATGAACTTAAGGTCGAATTCGTCCACAGGAGGGATTTTAGCGCTAGTCTTCAATTACACCGGCGATAGGCTGAATTTCGGACTAGCTATCGAGCGATTCCGGTTGGAATTCGGTACGGACCGTCCAATCCAAATGGTGATCATGGCAGATGATGTCGCCACCGGCAATAAAGGCGCAGGACGCCGAGGTGTGAGCGGCGGAGTGTTGATGCTGAAGGTGAGCATTTTCCATCAGTTTCGAGAACCGACAGAAAAAAAAGCTCATTCTGACCCTCCTTTGCGGCTGTCTATCGCTGTCAAAGAGAACACTCTTCAAGATGGAAGTTCTCTGTTCTAGGTCGCAGGAGCCATGGCCGAAGCGGGGAAGAGCCTACACGAAATTTGTACTGCTCTGGAATATTTCAAGTATACAACGCTGGCGTCGATAGGTGTTTCATTGGGCTCGGTGGCCCTCCCAGGTTCGGATCGTTTCTTGTTCGACCTACCCGTCGGACAGATGGAGCTGGGACTCGGCGTTCATGGTGCGTCACCACGCTTCCCGGGTGGGAGATCTCTCGTCTCTCATCCCAAAACCAATTTCTTCCCAAAGTCCCTGTTGCTCGTTTTCTCAAGCGACACCTCCTCAATATTCATGGATTGAACTCGTTAACTTATTCAGAATGTATTTCAGGAGAGGCTGGGATTGAACGTGTTGATGTGACCGACTGTGAATCAATCATATCCTCAATGGGCTCAAAGCTTCTCGAGTCGATCGGTTTTGGAGAAGCGGGCAGAGCTGTTGTAATGATTAATAATCTTGGTTCAATGACGCAGCTAGAGATGGGTATCATTTGTAAGAACACCGTCGGCTTTTTCGGTGAGTTTTCACATTTTCATGGAATGAATTGTTCGAGCTATGAGGATTTGTTCGTGAAATCGAGCAAACAACATCGACGTGCAAGCCCTGTTTTCCAAAAGAACTTCTACCGTAGACTCACGAGGCGTGGACGTAATCCGACTATACTGCGGACCTTTCATGACCTCCCTGGATATGGCGGGGTTCTCTATATCATTGATGAAACCCACGACTGAAACGCTACATTGGCTCGGTGAGTTGCTTCTCAGCACCATATTACAAGGCGTTTATCAAGCGATGCGTTCTCTACTGCTCGTGTTCGAATCGGGTCGACGAACGCGGGGAAAAAAACAAAACCCGTCGCGGTTTGATTGTTCCCAGTATTAAGGCGCGATTCTGAAATCCAGATGAACCAACGAGCGCCCCCTATTGGTTCCAACCTTACACAACGAAAAACTGCAAGGACCGGTTGGATTCACCGTGCTTGCCAGCGGTGTCAACGGAGCAGCTGAAGAGTCGTCAGGGACCGACATGCAACGAAGTTGAAGCGAAACGCATTTCTAAACTCGCACAATCTGCTGTGAATGCTGTCATTGCTGCCAAACATGTTCTCAATGAGCTCGACTCTGGTTGTGGCGACGGTGACTGCGGATCGTGTCTCTCCAGCGGCGCAGAACGTGAGTGCCGCCTGAAGATTCGCTCTCTTCGTTGGCTTCGCTCAAGTATAATGATCTTCCTTACTGTGGCGGAGGATATGGATTGATTGGCATTCCGGATCTTTTCAGGGATCGCGAACATCCTTGAAACCAAACCTGATATATTCTCGAAGCCGGCCGAGGCGTTCATGGAGTTCGCTTCCGTTGCTGAAAGCGTCATGGGGGGAACTAGTGGCGCCATCTACTCTATAATGTTCAACGGCCTTGCCTCTGAAATTTACGCAAACGGAGGGGGCGAAATTGTCATCTCACAATCCCTCGTCACCCAATGTCTACGTGCAGCTACTGCGAAAGTTATGGCCTACGGAGGAGCGAAGAAAGGAGATCGGACAATGGTGAGTCGAGCCGCCCTGGAAACATGAGAGAATCTTCCAGACTCCAATTTCTCTCATATGAATCAATATTGGACCTTTCCAGCATGGCAATAATCACGCATTTTCTTTCAAGGTTGATGTTCTGCTTGCTGTCGTGAACAGCCTCGAACTGCAACAGAGTTGTGTTGAAATCCTCGCAGCCGCTGATGAAGCCGCGAAGGAAACCGCGAAGATGAGCGCGAATGCCGGCCGAGCAAGTTACGTGAGCCTTAACCTGACTGCTGACAAGCAAGATGCTGGAGCTCGCGCAGTTGCTCTGTGGGTTGAAGCAATATGCAAAGATGCCTGCGTTTATAATGAAACACGAGTCTGAGTTATTATTGACGAGACTCGATCTTGGACCTTTTCTCCGAGATCCGCTATTTCCTAACATATCGCTGACTCGCATCAAAATCGCAACTGTAGACTAAGTTGATCAATACTCTGAATTGAAGAATGCGGAGCTTCGCGTCGTATATGCGGACCCGGGATTCCAAAATGCGCAGAGATACTTGACATTTGACAGATTTCTCTTTCTCGAATGCATTTCACTCCCTTGATGACTGATGGCTTCGGACGAGTCTAACAGTTAGACGACCGTTTCCCGGAGATGCTTGTCGGATATAACCTACCTTGGTTCTGTAGGTTTCATTGTTCACCTCCACAAACTCTTCGAGAAGCCGCGCCTATCGCGTTTCCGAAATCTTCTGTGATTCGATCTCTGTCGATAACGGCCCCATAGGTCAGGCCAACTCTTCGTGCCATATCCAGAATGCTTAACTTCCTATTCCTCGTAGCGTCTTTCGCACGGGACAATTCTAGAGTTCCATGCAATACATCTTACCCTGGGGGCACTTTTTCAAAGCCCTCGGCTCTCCCAATGTGAATCAATCTTTTACCATGCGAAGCTTTGCTGAAAAATGTTCCGAGCATTTCACGTTTGAGAAACCATCCCAATACTCCGGCAGCCTAGACGTGACAGTGAAACAGATGTGGAGGCATTGAAAGAATTCATTGGATCTATTTCCATTTTTCGAGTTGTGAAGCCGTTCCCCGAGACGTCTCTCTCTTTCTTGTTCACCATCCGCGTTGTGATTTGTTCAAACTAGGCAGAGTGTTCATGGCTTGTGAGCTGAGAGCCCCAGTTTTGGCTGCTCTTGATTTAGGCACAATGATTAGCGGATTCCGAGTATCCAAGTTTGGGACAGGGAATCAATAAACTGTTGAACTTTCTCAAAGAGTTTTATCATTTTCAATGCTCTTTTAGAGATTCAGGTCGGACTACTTCTTAGCATTGAGGCTCCGTTTGCGGATATCCACCTCTGCCGACAATTTTGACAAATATTTTGTTCTGCGGGGTTTACAAGCTAATTGTAGCATGTACTCTCGAAATCGCCGTTTATAGATCTTTATGTGAAAATCCCCCATGAGTGATCAGTGGAGCGTCAGGCGATCGTGCCTGAATGATTGGAACGCAGGCGCACACGTGGAAGGACTGCGTGATATCAATCCTCCGTGATTTCCCGTGAATGTTGCTATGACTGAAGTTGCGGTTTATGAGCCTGTACATTCTACAGGAGTGTGATCTGCCACATGCGAATCAGGTAGATCTGGAACCGCTGAACCCCGAATCTGGAGGAGAAGGTCACGAGGATCCGTTCGGATATTCTAGCCTTCGAAGAATACCTAAGCTTAAATGGGGTCATTTAACGGAGCGCTGATCTAGTTTGTCTCTATTTCGGCGTAGCTAACCGACATCCCCGAGCTGTCACCACTAGAGAAGATGAAAATGACGGTTCGAAAGCTCTTTTCAAACTTCTTGGGTATTGTTCGCAGCATCACAACAACAGTTCTGTTAGTACTGGAAATTGATGCAATCCGCACCCTTTTCAGCGTCTCATCGACATCAACGGGATTCAACGAAATCGACATGATTCAAGATTTTCTCATTTTCGGAACATCGGTATCAGAAAATCATGTTGAATTGGCACGTCACTGGGCGGAAATCTTTCGAGCTGTTCCGAAACGGGACTTCCGGGAAACATCTTCTCGGATTGATGAAAACGTGAGAATCAAGCGTACAATGGCAAATCTTCAGAAAATCCCAGCCATTCTCCGTCTCTGGTGACTATCGATGAAAGCTTTGAGTGACTCCCATAGCCTCTGAAGGTAGCATCCCATCCGACGGAAAAAGCCCGGCGAGCAGTGCATATCGTCCCACCAAAATTCGGTTGTGGTCCGTATGCTCTGTGAAGTTGTCGTAGGGACCACAGCTCGAGTGGTCGTCGAAAGTTCCGCTGGAGTGGTGCGCTCCGTGGGAGCTGTCGTCAGCCGCGCTTGCGTCGTGGGCGGCTCGGTAGGTCGACGAGTTGTTCCACTCGACGTTGTGGGAACAGGAGCAGCGGTAGTTGTAGTACTGATGGTGGTCAATGGTGTCGTGGTCGGATTCGTGGTTGTTGGCGCTGAGGTTGTTGTTGTCGTCGTTTTCGTTGTTGGCACCGGGGGTGGTGGCGGAGGAACAGCTGTAGTAGGTACAACGACGACCGGTGGTCCTTCGACCGAAATTCTCATTCGGTTGTTAGAAGGAACATAAAGGAGCAGATTCGCCTTGGTGCCTGAAATCAGAAGTCGTGGGCGCTGAGATTCGCGGCTCGAGACCTTGATAGGTTCAATGTGGCTCTGAAAGCAACGTCGAGTTTTCCATAGTCAACAGTTTGGTCCTTGAGCCTTTTCAAAGCGACGCAAGAGCTCCGAAAGTCTGACGATGTCTACAGGAGAGCTGCAGCGCTCAAAGGTTTCCTTGTGGACAGATCGGCTGAAAACTCGATCCATCAAACGTGAAAGGTAATCCTGGCGAGTTGTCCGCTCACTTAGGCGCTCGATTGCCCCGCAAAAAAAAATGTCGACGGGTTTTCAAAACCGAAGTTAGGCGAGACCCCCAAAAGGCGAGCACACAAACAGAATGAGGCGGGGTCCACGTATGTTTAAAAATCTCGAGATCATTGAAGCGATAACATGAGCCAAAAGAATTTCTCTGAGCTCGAGCATGACTAGACAGTACCAGGTATAACATTCTCGAGAGCGATTTTCGTTCAACATTTCATATCGGACGAATTCCCTCACCATTCAAAGCGTAGTGATTATCAACCGAAGGCCTCAAGAGCTGTCCGAGAGCGTATGAATAGAGGATGTAATGGCAGAACGGTGTTGGACAGACAACCACAAAGGGTCTCTGAGTTGTGATATTGACGATGCAATAATCCTGACAGCCCGTGGTCCTGGTGAGGGTGAACTGCAGAGCCGTATCAGATTCTATGACAAGGTCCGATTCACAGTTCGCAAAACCTGCAAGCCATGAAGAAACGTATCTCTGAAAACTTGGCCGTATGGAGTTGATCCAGAGAGTACGTATGTATGATGCGATCTTCGGCGATAATCACGATCTCCGTAGGAAGAGCATCGCACATCATGGGCAATATGATGATACTTACACGAACCTTGGTAGGAGTTGACTACGAAGGTGAGATTCAGCGGCCACCGACCTTGGTAGAAAGTCAGGTCGAATGAACCGTTGATGGCGATCGTCGAAGCAGATCGATTCAGCGACACGCAGTGGGTGACAGTGTTTTCTGGAAACGGAGAAATGAATCGGGACTCCTCCAATAAAGATCAAAACATTCATCATCCATGCCCAGAGAATGATACTCCCGTCTCTCGGAACTTTTGAATCCCATCCATTTTTGGATTCATGAAGTTTCTCGCATGTTAGACTCTGAGAACATCTGGAGAGCATTACGGAGTGGGTGATAAAGAAACATGGAAGCTGGTTGAACGAGTTCCTTACGAGCATAAATGAGATTGCACGACCGATTAACATCGGCGTCGTTCTCGTCAGCTGAGAGCAATTGCTGGACGATGAGCAGCGTGGTATTCACTTCGCTCGGTGGAATTATCCGGAAATCACACCTCGACTGAGTGTTCACTACGAGCTCATGTACGAGTGAGCTGAGTTCAATGCGACCTCTGCAACCCGAATCAACGAATCTACACGCACAAATCAGAACTAAAAGTATCGGCCACGGTGAGCGCCACATGTTGAATGTGGGCCGCTCGAAAATGCGGTTCATGATCGAAGCACCGATCGCGCATTGGTTTGCTGTGGAGCATAATCGGAGACCCCCCAACGGGACCAATGTAGCGCGAATGGGGAAAGTGCCGTTTGTCCCTACCAAAGAATGGATCGGCCTGATCATGTCGAAATCGCGGCCTGGGTCTGAAAACTGACATCTCGTTACAACCACAATGTCCCCCTGCCGGAAGACCTTCGAAGTTGCGCATCAGCTAAGCTAAGGGAGTGCTCGGGGATAGGCATGGCAAACATCCGCATCTTTCAGAACCGCGGTTTTCAACCATCCGAGAATCGCAGGGTCTTGACCGCGGTTGAGAATCTTCGAGAGCCGTTAATGTCCTGCCACTGGTCCCCAGATTGATAGCGGTTCATGGTTTGACGAAAATTCGAGGATTTCATTCGTTACGAATAAAGCGGAGGTATCTTAAACTCGCGTAGACGGAATCCGAGCCCGGAGAGGGGAAAGGTCTGAGGCCGGGACAAGGATCTTTCCCCCTTCCTCGACGGCGCTGTCCAATATTTTCCAAAAATCTGTCAGGTTTCGCAGTCGAGAGGTCGAGGAGATACTGTCAAGATTTTGGGGCTCCAGGAATACGTGATTCTGTCTTGATGAGCACTCTGTCTTGTTGAGGCAGAGAGAATGTGGGAAAAACTCGGAACGCTGTGATGAACACAAGAGGCAAGCCCTCCAGGAAGTATCCATGGAACAAGCTGGACATTCTTACGGGAACGGAATTTCACGCAGAGTCCCTGGCAACTGATGAACACGATATGAAGGAGTGAGCCACTATAAACCCAAGGGTGTGCAGCAATGAAGACCAGATGCTTTGTTTGCGATGATGTTCACCATTTTATTTCGCTAAATATCGTCTGCAGCGGGTTATCTCAACTTTCGTCTCTCGTTATCGATGATGCGCATGATATTCTCTGTTTGGATACTGTTGCAGTCGTACTCGAGTAATCATCGGAATTTCAACAGATTCATTCGTTTCCTGATTTGGGTCCAGCTCACTTCGTGAATTCCTCAAGTGACTGTTTCACGGCAGAACGTCATCATATGCTACGGTTTTCAATTGCATAACGGTTGTACTCTCTTGTTATGTATCGCTCAGTTCTTCATCATCATGGTTCTATATGGGCTGAGTGTTGACATTTGAAATTCGGGGAGAGCAGAACAACACTCAAAGCTCGGAGTAACTTCTTGTTCAACGTCTCCATTCCCAGGTACAACACAATTCTCACTATGTGTCATTTCAATGGCAATATATGTAGATTCTTCAACTGTTCCAACTTCGACGGCGAGCTATCTTTCATTTACAGTTAGGGTCGACGAAATACTATACTACAGCAATATTTCGTCGCGTCATTGCCATTCGACTACCTTGCCGAGGTTTCCGAAGACAAGCCCTCCTTCTATGCCACAATTCAAATTCCTAAATACTTCCAAGCGGCCTTGTTGGACTTTCGAGATTCCGAGAATTAACAATTGAACTTCATACTCTCTCCCCCTCTGACCATGAAGTGGGAGGTAGAGACTGAGGCGGGGAATTTTTCAGCTTGAAGCAGTGTATTTTCTACTCCAAAAATCAAAATTAGCAATGTGTACTGCAACAGCCTAGCACCGACAAATTTCCTGCTCCCATCGAAACATTCGAATTTGTTCTCGGTGGGTGACTTTCTCGCAGATCGTTTGTCGCCGATGGTTTTCTCAATGATATCACCAATTTCGAAACCTTTTCTGGCTATGGCTGTTCAGCTGTTCACTTCTAGTTTGCATCAATTTGCAAAATTAGGGTCAACTTCAAGGGCTGGCACCACTTATCGTATCCCGTTCAAGCTATACACGCGGGCTCAGCACAGTAGGCACTGAAGTATATGTACAGTGATGTCTTACTGAGCACGATACATCAAATCGATTAAACGAGGGAAAAATACAACGACCGCGTGCGTCACGGAACGCCGTCCACGGCCAAGGTGAAGCTCGCTTTGTAATATTTTCGAGGTTACTTCCCGAAGCGGTGCTCGGAACGAAGCGACCGACAGGCGAGAGGATGATAGCCGGAAAGCAAACGAAAGACGGACAGACTGACGCTCCCGCCTCACTCGGAAAATTAATCAGCTGGGGGTGGAAGACCAGCGCCACGAACCACCGTCTGAGAGCGTCAAATTTGTAGGTAATTGAGCTCGAGCTCATCCTGCGGATTTTTCAAATGGCCCTCTTGCAACGAATATCACCAACCCTGGATGGCGGCTCGCTCGTTCCGCTTTCGCACCGAATGTCAGATGAGTGGAGCAAGTTCTCTACCTGTTTCTCTATCGATTCGGATCGAACTAAGGCATGGCACTGTTATTCCCTGATGATCGAAACGTTCCTCATCATCGTCCTCCTTCCCCTCCGACGTGGCGGCAGCGGCGGCGGCGACGACGACGGTAGAGGCTCTTTCTTCGCGGACTATGATGGCTATCAAATTAATCATGGCCGACCTCGTTCATGACCCGATTGAAATTTTCCTCGAAGTCGGGATCGTTGCGTTTCGCTCTCTCGAACCTTTCCATGAGAAGCGCTTTGGCGAACGCGTATAACTCGTTGTCCAGATGATTAAGTTTGTCGATCCTCTCGAGATCGGCGCTACTCACTTCGGAAACTGCGACAGAACTGCGAGTGTAGTTGTACTGAACGAAAGCCTGCTTGAAACGCAGGCCGAATGTTCTTTCGAAAAGATACTGTGATATTTTCTGGTACTCGCATAAGGCAAAGAAGGCCAGTTTCCGAAGATTGCTTTTAGCGGACGCCAACATCAGGGCGTCTCTCTGAGCACGTGGCATGGCAGACTCGTTGTAACAACCGACCAAGGTGAGGTCGGCAAGCATCCTCGTCATTCTATTTACAGCTAAATTACTTCGGCAGGTCACAAACTCTTCGAAGGTGACATCCATCCAATCTGGAGTGCTGTAGCACGGCGGGAGCTCGTCTGACGTCGGAGATCGACCTGGAACATGGAAAGAAAAACTTCGTCAGTGAGCGTAACGCAGCGCGATGTCATCTTCGACCGTCTGATGTTTCTGATTGTATGGATCGAAGGTTTGGGATCTAATTTTTACACCCTTCTCGCGGGATCTCGATCTGCAACGAGATCACACCCCTTCCACGCATGGTGACATCACATCGAGACGAGAGACGTCTGGACCTGTTCGAAACAGAGAAAGCTTCGGAATGCCGGAGAGATAATGTTCATGAGAGCGCGAAATCGATGAGAGATTGAGCGGCAATTCGTGCGGATATGTACGTGAAACGGATGTCTAGGTTGCAACCGAAGTTGCTCGTACGGCGGCATAGCAATTCCCGCATTCACCCAATCACGCGTTTGTTCACTCATGCAATCGCTCATTGACTCATTCTCGCACGTGGTCGGAACACTGTCCACGAATGTCGTTGGTCCGAGACGTGGGGCCAGACGGGGCGACGTAAGCCATTGTCCGGGCAGGGTTTCGGACTCCGATTCTTACCCTACCGACGACACCGCAAGACGGCGAACGATCTATGCTGAATCTTTGAGTATTTCCGCAGCACAGCGGACATATTTATCGACTGGCCGACAGTCGGACTCGTAGAGACGCGTGTACGGCGAGACGCGCAGACGTACAGTCGGTTCGGCCGGCGCGGCGGATGGACAGACCGACATTCTCGGACTGGGTGAGAGCGAGTGTTCTTTAGGCGTAGACACGTTCCCCGTCCACGCCCACTTGCTTCATCTGTGGCAGCGAACGTCGCTACACTATTGAAGATCGAATTCGACCGAAACTTCGCTGCGGCTATCTTTCTATTGCTGTTCGCAACATTCGCGTACAACCCTTCCGCGGCCCTATATCGCCTCTCCGCTACCTCCCCCAATATTTTGCGCCACTAGTCTCGCTGAGATCGGGGAATTTCGTCCCGACCCCATCCATTGCTTCGGGTGGTCTCGGAACCCGCGGAATGTGCGGGAACTGGCAAACCTTCCGTTCTTGGATCTTTTGCATTTGAGATCCCAGTTCCTTAACATCCGTCGAGCCGGAGGGTGTCAGATCCGGTATCCTATTACATATTCTCGGAAACGCCATCTATTCCATGGCATGGGCAATAATTCCTCAGGACGCTCGGCTGGCGAGCTTGTCAGTGAGAACAACGCGAGCAAGCGGCGCGGGCAAGAATTTCGCTGCTCACGCCAGGGCGAGCTCAATAAGTCTGATCGATACGGCACTCCAAAACAATATGCTGGGAACAAAAACTAATACAAATACTCCTTCTGAAGTGAATATTGAACCCCTCTCGAGCGGACGGTTCCTTTCTCCTCGAACGACAGCAAAAATGGAAGGGAAACTTCGGACGGGTTTCGGGTTCCGAGAGCGTTTTGTGAAGAAGAATATCAACAACGAGAAGAGCAAAGCTCGAAACGAATGAATTATTCCATCGGAAATTGGCGGTTGTGACCAGAGCGCCATTCAAGAAAGCGCAAGAGATTGCAATGATAGTGTGCTGTTGCTGATGATAGCGGTAGTATCGCCGTTGTTCGCATGGCGGCAATCTTACCATTGCATATGTGCCTAGACGTCTTCCAAGTGGCTCCTCGCTGTACGTGTCTGAACTCTGAGAGGAATCGGTACCGGGGTTCTCTGAGCAGTGTCACGTAGAAATAACGTCTTTTGAAGGTCCCTTCTACGCGGTCGATGACGCCGTCTACACAGTTGGTCAGCTCCGTCCAGTCGGCGTGTAGACCACAGTGCCAACCAGAGGAATAACGTGAGAAAATCCAACTTCCTTCCTTCTTCGATGATAAGCGGTGACATTTGTACCTGGAAAAAAAGCATCAAGTCATTCCGAATTCGTTCACGTCCGCAAGATTCCGGCCACGTTGCGGACAAGATTGCACGCTAACGGTCATTTCAGGATGTTCATGTTCGCGACGATCAACGTCAGCTGGGGTTCCCATCCACGGATGCGCGAGGATGTTCAGCAAGAAAGAGGGAATCCTGGTTTCCGTGCTCGAATGCAAAACCCATCGATTAATGCTGGTTCCCCCCGCTCGCCTTGGAGCATTTTGTATTTTGATCGCGAGCTGTTTTGGTCTCACGATTACCCGGGGCACTAGTCCTCGGAAGGTATCGAACATGAGAGAAGAATGGAGGGGGACTTATTCCTTGGCCGCGTGGGTCGATCTAAGGAGGAATAAACTTTGAACTTTCAGGCACAATTATATTTGGAGCCTTCCCCTCCTCCTCCCTGCTTTACCCTCAGAGGAGTCAACCCGCAAATGGACAACGGTGAATAAATCCCTCTTTCGGTTCTCCATCAATCCTCTTATCTTTCGTAAGCTCTCCAAACTGGGATCGGACCACGCGCAACTGAATAATTAACGTTCGCGATTCATTTTTAGCGAAGCAGGTTCGAATTTACGGCGGCCCGCCACCCATGAAATATTCGAACAATCGTTCATTCCATAGATTCGATTCGTGGCGACGCTCGGTGACGAGATCTCGCTTTCTGTCCTTGTCGCCGGCCGGAAAAGAACTTTTCGCTACCCGTGGCGCGCCGTGACGGAAACATCTGGAGTGAGTCGCGACATCTTCAAAAGTTACAGTGACCGAATTCAATACTGAGAGCACTCAACAAATAATGTCTCGAGCTGCGGGGCTTCATCTCGGTAACGAGGTTGGAGAATCTTGGAGATTTTCTCCCTTTCTCTTCCCCTCGCTCCCTCCATCTCTCCACATAAAAGCAAAAGTTTTCCAAGGCAACAGAGTCGCTGGAGGGGAATGCTTTCCTCGTCGAGAGCACTTTGGTCTCTTGAGGCGCCACTGGTCTGTTGATGCATTCCTTCGAGATTACTGCTGTGAAACTGAAACAAAGCCTAACTCGGGTGCAAACTCCCGCCGAGTACAAACAACACGAGCATCGACCGCAGAAGCGACCCCTCAGTAATAAGCGGCTTGGTCGGTTGCTTGACTGGCTGGCAGCCTACCCGCCCGCCCGCCTGCCCCTGCTCAACCGGCAGACAGGCCATTGAGCTCGGAGGGTGATTGGTTTGTATGAAACGATTATTTCCGACGCGCACGCCATTTTGTTGATCGTAACACACTTCTTTCAATATTAGCAACAGATGAGGGAACACTGCACGGCCACTCTTCAAAAGTGGTCGAACGTCGCGCCAGTGCCCTGAAAGAGTCTCTAGCACTCGGGACCCCGAGATGAACCGAAATTGGCGGAAGCTGTCGATGAGAAACATAAGGAATCCCTCGTTTAAGATTCTCATAACTCTAATTGGGAAGTACATATTCGAAAATACAAAAGCTGTGCGATTCATCAACTTCTGTTTTGAGGATCGCTCGTTGCCAAACCCTTGCTAACCCTCACATCTACTCTTCGCAGACACGCAGTGGGTGCTGATGACCGATAAACAGCGTTTCTTCCGGTTTTCTTTCTGTCTCTCCCGTCTTCGCTCGTTAGGGAATAACAAGCGCTCTTTTTTCAGCTGCTTGCCGAGCGGAGAAGAATGGTGAGGACAACAGGGAGCGAAGCTTACCCAAACACCCGCCTTCTCACGCAAATGCCTGCTACTGCAGCTCTAGGATGTCGTCTACGTCACGAGGAGCGAGCAAGTTGGCGGGAGCGCCGACAGCTTGCAAGCCAGGCAGGCAGGCAAGCGAGCAACTCAGCAAGCAAAGCAGTCAGCCAATTCTACGGGACGTTCAATACGGGTAGCGTGGCAGTGGCCGCCACTGCTGTTGGCGACAGCTGCCTCCCAGCTCTGGCTAGCAGCTGTACGGCAGCTAACAAAAATGACAATGCATCATTTTTTGGGTGGGGGCAGACGGGTCCCGTGTTAGAGGAGACTAATTATAAACATAGACTCTTCTGGTGGGCGGCACGTCGGAAGTTCCATCTCGAGCCAGCCAGCCGGCAAGCTAGGCCGGCAGCGAACACGGTCTCCGTGAGACGGTCCACACAAAACGTCGAACTCTAATATGAGAAATGCCGCGCCGATCAATCTCGTTACAGATGCAACACACGAGGAACCTGCGGGAAAGTCCGGTCGTTACTCCGACCGACCGTGAGCTCCTGGGTGGCGACTTCATAAAGCCCTTTGCACCTCGAACGGAGTTCGAAGCTAGGAATCACATGTTTCAGGATGCTCTGCGGAAACTTATGTGTCTAGTGAGCTCGCATATGTGTCCGCCGTGCTTTCCTTTCCGCGGAACCGTTGAGCCAGTAATAAGATTGATTCGACTATGGAAGCGGATGATTCAGCAAGTCTTGCTGAAGAGCAAACAGTCAGCTGACGGATTACTGACGATGAGAATCGCAAATCGACAGGATAAACATCTCATCTATCAGGCTGAACAAGCCGAATTGCCCATGTCGCCGGCCGGACAGCCAGGCCGCGAGCGTATCGGTCAAACGAGATATTTAGCCAGGCGGTCGCGAAGCAATACCTCGATCAAGCGTGGACGGCGCTTGCGGCGAAATATATTCCAACTCCGAATTCGTGCGTTTTTCCTCCTCTCGGGATGCTGTTTGAGCCAAGCCGAACTGGAGAACGGTATTCCAGCTCGACCTGAGATATCTTGAAGGTCACTTGGCAACAGAGGCACGTTCCCGATCGTTATCCCGATCTTCAGAAAGTCCGACGCTCCGTTGTTGCTATTCCTGAAGATATTTTGCGGTTCTGAAGATCGATCGTTCCATCGACCTCCGTCGAATTTCGGGAGAGCAATCGATCGATAAACCGCTTATCAGGTATCAGCGAACGACAGAAACCTTTGAAGATGAATTCGTTTCGCGTCGTTCGCGAAGCTCAATCGGGGAGCTCAACCCTCAGGATTTGAACTCATTGAAGTCTCAAGTGACTTTTTTCAAGGACTCATTACGCCCGCGTTGGAGTACGCTACCATCGAGCCGGGATGTGAGAGGTTTCGTTTTCCCTAAAACTCAGAAATCCCTGCTCGCAAGCTCCGTCGGACGTGGATGGTTTTCAGTCCTCTGAAGGGAAATCCAGCCGACGACTACAGCGTTTGTTTGGCCGTTCGATCGACCAGCAGAGAGACCAAAGGTTCTCGAGGGCAAAGCTTTCGACAGAGGAAGAGGAAAAAAAGACGAATCTGTCCGTGAGCTCGACCCGTGGTAATTGGAGGACCCGCTTCTCATTTTCGTTCTCTTCCGAGTCCTTACTTCGAAGGAATCTCGCTAACTCCCGGCCGGTAACAACGGAAGCAGCCAGGCCGTGTCTGTCATCCCTACGGGTCATCATCTGTCAGACCCTCCGAAGAGCAGTGACCGAGGAGCAGTCCTCCTTTTGTCTTGTTTCATTTTCGTCTTCACATTTCTTCGCCACTTTTGACCAATGTCTTCCCGCATATCTCTATGTCCTGGAAACAGGAATCGGTTTTCCCCTAAAAGCGAAGGAAACGTTCACAAATTCCTTCGCTCGGCATCGCACCGCGTCTGTTACGAAATCGAGCTACTGATCAATCGGATCGAAACCCTACCGAGACAAGACCATGGCGTTTCCAATTACCGCGATAGCAACACTCTCAGGTCGAAGAAAACGATGAGAAGAACGAGGCAACGACTGTGACGACAGGCGGAGGTGAGGGAGGGGGCGACCAGTAACAACAATTAGATCATGTTCTATCCAGGAGTTCAGCTTTCCTGTTCCTCTTTTGCCACCTTCTGTGACTGCTGTGCTGCTCTTGGATATCAACAGCCCTGGCGGCTGTTCTTCCCTCCAGTGTCTCATCGTGTCGCTCGACAGCCAGTTTCCCACTGCGAGCCCCATCACCACCACCTTTCCCCGCGCCCACCAGGCACTCGGCCGCTGCTGCCGACGGTCGGCATGCCTGCCAGCTCTCATGAGAAAAAAGCGTCCGCCGTCGTTTGTGCTGCTGCTGCTGCTGCTGGCTCATATCACCAATAATCGAAGACATATCTCCTGAGGCTGTGTGTATTGCTATTGAAGGGGCGTGCCAAAGATCCAATAGCATCACACTTTGCGGCCGCCGTACGACGTCAACCAACACGAGGGTCACTTCAGCCACGGCAGGCAGACAGGCAGGCAGGCAAGCGAGCAGCTTTCTTCGAAGGAAACGACCGGTCGGCGGGCAAGCGTGTAGTATGCAAACTCCTCTTTCCTTGGCTAGCCCTAATCCAAGAGCTCTTACGAGACCGGAGCACGGATCGAAAGAGAAACCAGAAATCAGCTGCATTCTGATCCTCCACCAATACAGCTAACCAACATCGGGAAAGCGATGCAGCATCACGAACAAACAAAGTGATGAATATTACCCACTCGGCGACGGGAGAGCCGCGCGAATGGGTGGAAATGCCCGCTGTTCTTCGCCGTAACTCGATTGCGGTGATGATAAGCAACTTACTATTTGTTGTCATGCTCCACGGATCTGTAAGCATGGCATCGGCACAGGGCATAAATGCTCGTTGTGCGATAGCTCCGCGAGTATAAGATAAGAGAGGTTTGCGAGCCGAACCACGAGTTTCCTCAACGCTCCAAGTTCTGAATGCTACAAAGCTTCCTTGTACATCGCCTCCGTGACCGAAGAAGAAGAAAACCGTTCAGAAGCTCCAGGTTCGAAGCTTTCTACAGGGGCTCGGAAGCGGCAGCAAAGTAAAGGTCCATCTCGAGGAACCGTGAAATGAGGTCACTATTAATTGGAAACAACAACCCGAGGCGAGATCGTCTCCGCTGAACTGTTACGGAGTCAATTGTTTTCGGCTGCAGGACCCTTACAACCTTCGCAAACCGATGCGCTGAGGAGATCAGACTTGTGCAGCATAGAGTCCGAGAGATCGTCGCTGGGAAAAATCTGCACGTGGAATATGCGTCCGGGATACGCCCCGAATACGTCTCCATGTGGATCAGAAGGAGACGAGACGGAATGGTCACGTAGAGCTCTGAGGAGGCCAAAGATTCCATCACGAGGAGTCAGGCAAGAACCCAACATTCGGTCGCAACTTTTCCCGCCTCCTTGGACAACGGAGGCGCTATTATATTGAGCTGAAAGCATCAGCTGTTTCGGCATATCTCTCCAGACAAGCAACGGAACACAAATATAGCGAATAAAGCCGCGTGATCACGCCCTCAACGTCACCGAGATCCGTATCAAACAAAGCTCGGGGACTGAAGATCAGCTCGAGCTTCCACCAAACTTGTTGTCGTAGGTCGAGGTGGAATTGAAATTAATATTTCCCGCCTTCGGGCACATCCTCGGGCTCCACGGACTTTCGGAAGGCGATGCACTCTCGGCAGGAGAGCCCTCGACTCACTCATGTTCTCGACTGATGGCTCACTCCCCGTTTGTTCCCTCATTCATTTGCTTCGGTACCGCAGTCGGTACTCGTTAGTTCAACTGGCACTTATACTCTTTCCAGCGGGCCACGTTACCGGAGGCCAAGTCATTACTTCTCGTCCCATTATTAGTTGTCTCAGCTCGCTCGCATGCTCGGAGTCGGCCTTATAGAGGTCGAAAGGAATGCCGCGTCAATCATGCATTTGATCTCAGGAAGTCAACGAGACAAACTCGGAGGAAAGTGAGTCGCGTGAAACCTCGCCAATGGATCAGATACAAGAAGCATATTTACAGCTTCAGCATGCGCTCTGTAATTCACATGATCCCAAGGTGGAGAGTGAAGGACCGAATGTGGTCGACGAACAACGACAGTTGCAGACGCAGAAAAGGGGAGAGGAGGAATCGTTTAGCGAATATATGACCGAACAATCACGCAATACGTAAAAATAGCCACTACAAGCAAACGCCTTCTTTCCCTCCGATGGAGCTTCGTTGTGTCGGATTCTTGCCTGCCTGCCTGCCTGCCTGCCCGCCTGGCCGCTCGCCTGCCTGCCTGCCTGCCAACCAGTCAACCGGCAACAAATGCCCTGCGGACACGGAGATGTGCAGCCCCTGCACTTGGTAGTCGTCGTCATCGTCATGGTCGTGGTGGAAGTGCGGCTTCTTCTCCGTTGCTCGCAGCTACGACTCCATCGACGAGGACGGCAGTGTCTTCCTCCCATCTTGGCTCATTTTTCTACTTTCGCTCGACCTTATTTTCGCCCACTGGACCATCTCCAGACTTGCAATCAAACCAACACTCGAGGGAGGACGGAGTTCGCTACTCTCGTCCCCCTCCTTTTCCTCGCAGCGATGTCTGTGTCATTTTTGAAGCCTGTTCCGCTGTCAATTTTTGTTTGCCAACGATAACGGGGATTGTGATGATGATAATAATAATAATAATCATATTGCGTCTGTTGCCATGGCGGGAAAGCATCGCAGGGCGCTCCACTCTCGAGATATGTAGTGGAAGCAGATAAAAAACGAATCGCAGGTGGATCATCAGAGTCCATACTCCTTCGAGCGAGCTCGAGATCGATTCCTCGCGACAAGGGAATCCTTTCACCAAACACCGGAGTAGAGCCTCCACCGTTCCCGTGCGAAGACTGGAGGGCCGTTGTGCGAGCTTGTGGACTATGATAATCCACACTCGCGCGGTCCCTATCGATTCGGAATCTTTTTCGCGAGTGGGCCGCATAATTGAACAGGTGGCGAATTCGCAAAACTTTCCTCTGCTCGCTACTAACAAGCCGTAGTAAACCGTTTAACGATCAGTTTACGATCGGCCGACGCATAGGACAACGCACAGCGGTGGTTGCCGCGCGGTATACCGCATGTTTCCTCTGGCATTCACCGATTTTCACTGTTCTCCATGGCAACAATAACGTTCCTGTGGGCAGCGTCCGGGGAGCAAACGAATCAGGTCGCCAACCAGCAAAACGTCATCCACCGCTGTGAGAACCTCGTTGAGCTTCTTTCATTCTCTCCTCCTTTGCGTCGAGTTCTTGCACGCACTCGTCCCACTTTTCCTATCGCTCACTCGTCCCACCAAACACTGATGGAGCCACTCACTGATCAGTGGTAAAAGTCAGTTAGCCCGAGCGGTCGTTCGCCCTCCAGACATTCTTGGCGGGCCAGCGGACGAGGGGCAGGCGAACAAGCGGAAAACCCGCGGACGACACGTGGAGATAGGGAAAAACTTTCGATATGCTCACCCGCGTTCCCCTCTGTAAAGGGTCCCGCGACTAGTTCCTCTCGTCGTTTCTTCTCTGACCGTTATCATCAATGTGAGCCTCATGGACTCGGGCCCTGGTTTTCCTTGTTCCGCATTTTGGGTGAACGTCATACGGTAGATTGGCGGAGGAACTCGGGGATAAGTTGGATGAGTCCTCGGAGTTTGACGGATCCTTGAATGAGACTGTTTCATGTTCATTTGATCGTTCGCAAAACCTCAAAATTCACCATTAGCCAGTCTACTTAATTTCCTTCGTGTTTACATTCAATGACCACGTCCAGAAAATCAAGAACACGTGAAGGTTCGCGATCAAGGAAAATGTGGAACGCAAGGAAGCGAACACGAATGGTGGATGTCGAAACAAGGCGGGAGAAAGAACGGTGTTGCACGTTGCGAGGACGACGGCTATCGCGTTGTCCCGACACGATATCGCCATACACAGGGCGTGATATGTCTGCGGGCGGACCCCGGAACCAGCGGCGATGTCTTCCGAGAAAAGCACGGTTCTCTTGTGCAAGTCCTTCCTCTTCCCGGCTGAGTCGGGAGTTTTCCCCGGCTTGTCAAGCAGGAGAATCGTGGAGAAGACTTTCGGATAAAGTGATCGTGGACTAAGAGTAGAGAACTTCCGCTTGAATCCGCATGGGAATTTCCTTTGTCTTCCGCCCCGCGCTCCGTTCGGGCCCTGTTCCCTCGCCGAAGGGACCGACCGACCGGCAGGCAGGCAGGCAGGCGGAGCCGCTCGCCGTCCATCCATCCAGGGGACCGAGCAACGACCGACGGACCGGGAAAACGGGAGCAGGAGGGGTAGCAAGCGGACGGGCGGGAGGGCAGGCAGGCAGGCGAGCCTCAAGAGGAGTTCAAGTGGGCATCTTATTGAAATTCCGGCCGTTCTTTCGTCCATCTAGCACTCACTCAGACAACTGGCAGTCAGCGAACCAGATAGCAAGCGACGAGACCTTGTATTCTCCGTGACGAAAGCGAGGGTGCCGCTTGTGATGGTGGTAGTGGTAGAGATGGTATACACGACGACCACGCTCATCATCCCGTCAACTGCAATGCAGTCTTGGGAATAGCGAGCGAATTGTGGCACCGCGATTCAGCAGCCGGAGGGGCTGCGAATTCCTTTACGCTCGCTCGAAGACCAAATGAAGGGTGGACACTGCATTAACACTCGTCGCCGTCGTCGCGTCAGCTCATTCGTCGAAGCTCCTCGGTTCCTCTCTGTTCGTTCGTCCGAGAAACAACGCCGCGTCTTCGATTCGGGGGAACATCCATTGAGGCTGGGGGTCCTTTGAGCGGAACCAGCCGAAACAGCGCAAGGCAGCAGAAAGGAATCGCTGTCTTCGTGATATGTAGTGGCTGCTTCTGCCGAGAGTGGATCGCTATCCCCGGACGTTCCTCCACAAACAGCGTTCCACCAGCCGTTTGCTTCCCCGGACTGCTTTGGAGGATCATATCGCAACAGCCGTAGTTCTTGCGTACCATAGAAGTGCTGGAATCGGAATTCGCCGAGTCTGGCTTGAGCCGAGTCTATCCATGAATGACACATTGCTGTATTGCCGTCCAATCCCGATTCAACTGTTCTGCCATTGAGGTTCTATTGGCGAGGGCGAGAGTAATATTCTCGCTCCCGCAGTGGAAAGTCGGTCGGAACGATTCCGAGGCCGCTTGCTTCTTCTGACGGCGGCGGCGGCGGCGGCCATGTGAGACTAGCTTCTCTGCTGCTTCCCCGGTGACTGTCTGTTTTCGGTACGCATTGCTGACTGCGCCAATAACGACGGAGAAGGCCTGTCGCGTGCGTTGAATGCCTTCTCGATTCTCTTTTCTTCCTTCCTCCTCCTTCACGCGGTGGACTCCACTGATGTATGTAGACTCCACCAGATGTTAGGCTTTCCGAGACTTTGTGCTCATCGGCCTCACGACTCCAAGAAAATTGTCGTGAACGATGTAGACAAGCGCCAGCATTCGTGTGTAGAAGGGAACGTTGTCAGGATACAGGTTTCCACCCAATCCAGCATCCTACGATCACTCGATCTCCATCGACGGCCTTGAATCTTATTCCACGTCCTCGGCCGACCGAGGACTTCTCGTACGGCGAGGAGCTTCTCGCGTTGTTTGTTTTTCTCGCAGAAGTGTTTGCACCCGCGGAACGTGATAACGACATCGCTTTGACGAATGGCACATTGCGATGATGTCGTATCCACGCTGCTTGGTTGGTTGGTCGGTTGGTTGCTTGGCGGGCACGCTAGATTTCCCTCTCATGGTCTCCTCGGAGCGCTTACAAATAGCCAATTTCCTCGAAACCGCCACCGTTTTCGCGCCATTCCCCTGCTCGCACAGTGAACCGGAGAAAGGTCTAAGTGAGCGGGCCGTCTTGGCGATCACGGGAGCTCCGCACACATACGAGACCCCGCCCACGCATACACGTATGACATTTTTATACGACGTTCGATCCGGCCAGATCAAGCCTCGTCTTCTTCTTCTTCTTTTCCTTCTTGACCCGACCCCGAAGTTTCCCGCATCCGTCCGGGCAGCCCTCATGGTGTTTGACTCCTGACAGCCAGGCTCCCACAAATAGGAGAGGGCGGAATTAATCACAGACAGACAGAAGACAAGAGTGTCTTGAATAGGAACCCACCACCGTCAACGACGACGACGACGACGACAAACTCATCAAATCCCTTCGCTCGACAGATCACAGCTGCATTCGTCGGCCGGCAGTGATGAGGTGCTTCGATGTCTATCTTGATCCTCGGCGAACTATCGATCTGTCCTCGGTGGAATATTTCGTTCTTCCAAACGAGATCCACGGAACACGAAGGCCAGTGCGGAGACTCGTGAAAGCAATAAAACCACGTTTCCAACCCCGAGAGCTTCTCCAAGAGCGATATTGTATTTGATAGAGCAGGCGGTCCGGGCAAAGAAAACTTCGCAGAGACGGGCAGGTTCGGAACGGAACGACGGTTTAGACCGCCGTTTTTCTCTCCAGCGTATCTGTTATTGTTAGCGATTATCCGTGGAGGCGCCAATCGGTTCCGAAGGGAACGAAAGTCGAGCTGTTCCATCAAACGCAATAGACGACGACGCCCTCTGACTTGGAAGGTGGGTACTACAAACAAACCGCAGCGAACGTTGATTTTCGGACTGATTGTCAAGATCGACACCAGAAAATCAATTGCCGGGCCCGATCGCATTGACTCCGGCGCTGGTGAGGAAATATCCACAAGACGACGTCAGGACGAAATCTAACAAGCCCTGTGCCTCGAGACCCGTGCATCGGACTATGCAGTGTTCTCAACAAAGCAACCAAGACATGGGCTAGGACAAAGACGAGCACGGCAACCGCAACAACAACGAGAGCTCGTTGTTGGCGTGATGCGCCACCAAACCTGCAATCCATCATAGGTCCTTGGTCTATCGTCACCGATTCTGTCTCCCCGAGTGGCCCCTGCCGCGCAGGCTGCCAAGAATCCTCCTTCCTCTTTCAGGACAGATCGCTGCTCGTGCGATGTCGACCATGAACCCACAACCAGCGAACGAACAATGCCGAAACAAGAGACTGTCCGAATGTCCGTCGAAATCACACGCCAATAACTTGCTCAAGAGCGTCGTAACCACAATTAGAGAGCCCTCAATCAGCCCTTGGCCGCGATTCAAGCTCTCGAGAACGAAGCACACTACGAGCGGAGGTACGTTCCACTTGGTCGGAGGCGGTTCCTCTTTCTTGGACAGAGGAACGTTTTTTCCCGCACTCCGGGAAAACGCCCGAGGAGGAATCGAGTTGGCGTCGCAGGATCTATTACAATTTCTGAACTGGCTCGATTCAACAGGGGAACGGAGATTCCATCCTGCGGGAAATAAGAACACCACGAGTCCGTTGTAAGGTAACAGCTGTTGCAAAAAACCTCCTGTCTCATCCCTTATGCAAAGCCTATCGGGCATTTGCGTCGAGCGAGCCCATTCGGTTCTTCTCGATCATCACTGGCAAGGCTGGCCTGCTGCCGGTCGGCTGACTACCTAGCTAACAGGTCTCGTGAGCTCTCGTTCCTCGTCTCACAGCTGTTGAACACGCCCTTTCCTCTCTCGGCAGAAATCAGAATGGCTGCTTCCCTAATCGTCGCCCTCAGATGGCTGCCTTCATGGGAATATTCGGGATGAAAATTTCCAAGAGGAAACGCGCGATTCGTCGCAATTTCCGAGTTCTGATTCACTAGATGACAACAATCTGAGATCCCAGGCTGACATTCATCGACTTCAATACTGCTTGCAGCGGAGCCGTCAGCCCGGAGAGGCGATGAACGGACGAATCGGATCGGAGGTTGTTCGGAGCTCAATGATCGGCGAGACCTCCCTGGACTCGTGCGGAACAATATCCGGCTTGACGCCTTGCTCTGACGTGGGGCAACAGCTGGGTTGATAAATGTTCCGTTGTATTCGACCTAACCAAGCATCGCACCGTCCATGTAGTCGCTCAACTAGCGGGCTGACAGACCCCCAACGGTCCCATGGCCGATCGTCGTCTCCCCACACTTCTGGCTCCGGACGGATCGCGACACCCAGATCGGGTCGTTCATTGCTCATGTCACAGAATGCCGCGTTTTCTCGTGGAAATGCCCGGCCAAGGATTCGGTAGATGGTCGTCCTTTTCTTGCCGATTTGTTTGTCTCGCTCGGATCCTTGAATCTGCGCTTTTCCGACGATACGTAAGAATCGACTTCCGAAGTCAGACAGGAACATTGGGGAAAACGGACCGGCGAGCCACTCGCGGTCGAGTTCTTGGATCTCTCTCAAGCTGAGTTTCCAGAGGAACTATCCATCTCCTATTCACTGCTTCACTACCGATCTCTATAGAGCCGTCGTTGATAAACGCTTTTTCTGGTCGAACCATTTTTCAAGTCTAACGGGAACGAGTGTCGCTGCGGAAATAGTCGACTTCGCAACGAATTCACACGCTCACTGATTCGTCAGAAACTGGGGAACACGAATAGAAACTTGTCGGAAGGTTTTCGCTTTTGTTCTGCGCCCAGGTTGCCGCACGCTAGTTCGGCCCTTGGTCTTCCAGGGTTGTGGTCCGTCCGTGATGGAATGCGGACGCAGCTCCGGACAGACAGACGGACGAATGGACGCAGCAACAGTACCGCGGCCGGCGGCGATGTTTTCGATGCCGAGCGATTGAATCCGCTTGCTGACGAACGGGAAGAACATAAGGATTTCCATCTTGAAGGTCACTTGCGGCTCATGTTTCCGAGTGAGAGCCAAACCGCAACGATGAAAACAACGCGCAAACCACCACCCCTTCTTTCAGCATGTCGATCAAAACAGTGCCGACGCACGACTGTGCTCGCGTGGTAAAAAGTAGAACTTTCATACAAACCTAGGGAAGCGAGCTTGCCGGACGGCCGACGAGGGAGCAAGCCAGCCGCCAAGCATCCGAGAACACGGTGTAATTTGCAACTGCCACGCTCACCGAGCCCTTTTTCCTTCCGTCTCACGCGGATCTCTCTGCTTTTTCTGCAGCTCGAGCTCAGCGGCATTGAGCTGCGGTGTACATACTATGATTCCGATGCCGGTTTCCCGCACACTTCGCCCGCCGTCCTTGCCCGGCCTTGTTCGGATTTACACTCAATGCACGCGAATTTGCGATGCATTCACCCATGTTCGGGTATCATGCGCATTGCAATCCTTTCGGCTGAGTCTTCGTTCTCACCGCAAGTCTGCCCAGACGCGACCCGATGCGATGTCGAGCGGAACGGCTTTATTCGGAAATGATCGCCCGAAAGGAAACTCAAAAGAGGAAAGGATCATCCATCGGATGCTCCGACCAAAAACGGAACGAGAATCTTCGGATTCTTTTCTGAACGACACTGTATCATGAATCATGAATTTCCTACTCTCAGAGCTTCAATCAGAGGACAGAAGATATTCTAAGCGCCACTCTCTAGACGAGTTCTGGTCACTGTTCGTGGACTCACCTTTTCCTTCCAGGCTCAGGCACACAGGGGTGCTCGATATCGAGGTCTTTGATTAGATGACGTTCGAAAACGGTGCCACCGGTTTTCTGAATGTGCAAGAACACCATAACATCGCTGCGCCGCGTCATGTCGAACCGCAACACCGATCCGCCGTCGTTTTCCGGCAGATCGGATTGCGCAGTGGATCCGTTCGGGTCTTGCATCTGATCGTAGGAGATCATGTTCCCATCGGGCGCGCTCGATCGCGCAGCCGGCGCGAGCGGAAAGTCCAGGAGACGCGCTCGACCAGTTGACATTTCGACTTCGTTGAGATAGATGTATTTGACGCATAGCAGGATGAACGTCGTGAAGGCGCAGGCACCGAACAGGGCCTTGCAGCGCCTCCGCACCCACAGTTCCAGCATCTATCCGCTTGGCGAGCAACCGACTACATTCTACATTGAGGGGAGAGATACGCCCGCGGCCACAGCTGCACCAGCGGCCTCAGTGGCCACGTCGTTGTCGACGTCGTCGTCGTCGTTGGCAGCAAGAGGATCTCTTGCGTTGTTTCCACTGAATTCCCTGAAATTGAGAAAAACGTATTTAAGTAACCTGAGGATGAAGTCCCGGAATCGATCATAGAGTTTGATTCGAGGTTGGAAGAGCGAACTCTCGCGCAGTGATGTACGCGGTGCTCGGAAACTGCCATTGTATCGATCTCGAGTACATCTATGCATCCTCGATCGTATCATCAACATTAAGGGTCACCCGTGGGAGGAACTGACCACCTGCGGATCCATTGTGCCCTTAATGGCCCCTAAGCGCCGAGTGCAAATACTTCGAGGTACATGATCCCTGGTGGCTCACCTGAGAACCCCCCGGAGCCCAATCTTGACTCCGATCGCACCATACTGCGACAAAATCTTATTCTTCTCGTGAACGCTTTTCCTCACTACGCTGGCCTTGAGGATAGGTTCGTGAGTTGCGGTCGCAGATCGGATTCCACCAAACAACCATGGCCATCTTCAGCGAGCGATAGTAGGAGGAATGTGCAGAAGCGATACAAGAAAAGAATCGTCCGACCATCGCTGCTCGATACCTCGCTCACGGTGCTCAAGGTGATGAGTATTGACACTTCGCGAATTCATCTTTCGCCTGAAAGCTTTTCCCGACAGTTCGTCTATGTCCTCCGTTCGTCGCTCGTCTCCCCCACCTCGTTTTCCTCCTCCTGAATGGCTGTCTAGCTGTTTGCAGAAGGTCACGGTTCCATGTGAGGGCGCTGTCGTTATTTGTATAATCGAACGATAACAATCGACGCAGAAAAAGTTCCAACTCAGTCCAAGCAGCAGCAGCAGCACTCAAGACTACGGCGACGACGACGAGCAGCGGCTGCTCGGTAGCAAAGGTCTCTCTTCCTCTCAGTACACTTCGATATTTCACTTCGTTATGTCAATTTCTTGCGAACGAGCACTGAGGCCGCAAGAGAACCAACGGGCAGGCAGGCAGGCACGCAGGCTAAGGGCACCACAAGCAGCTGACGAACTCCCACAGCCAGTCGGCTAGTATCCTACATTGGAGCTTTTCAGAAGTCTCAAACGCTCCAACGAACGAACGAACGACCGACCGACCGACCGACCAACGTTCTCATAGTTGAAGAATCGAACTTTCTGCTTGCTTGCTCGCTTGCTTGCTTGCATGTTTCATCCTTCGAATTTACCATCAAGCGCCTCAGCAGAAAAAGAACGCGCGAAGGGGTGGGCGTTCGTGAGTTTCTCTTCGAGCCTTCTTTGCAAGTGGCTCGGGAGCGAGTTGTGAAGAATCGAATTCTCGTTTCGGGTTTTCGACATTTTTCTTCTGATTTCTCAGTTCAAACTCCGACGAGAACAGCCACCAGTAACACGTCGATATGTTCAGCCGAAGGCCTGGTGACGCACGAGGGCGACGCAGTTCTTTTGGGGCTCGATCGCGACGAAGGGGAAAGCAAGAACGGGCTTTCTGAGTGACTACAATTCCCTACGCGATCCACGTGGCGTCTGACTGAGCAAGCGGGCGATCGGCAGCGCAAGGCGCCAATACGCGGCACGTGAATATCGGCAGAAGGTGCTTTCATTCGAGCTATATCTGAAGTGAGTCCCCTTAGTTTTGGGAAAGTTTCAACAGCGACAATTTATGATTGGAAACAGCGATATTTTGATCGCACACGCCTGCCTGATGGTCATCCACTACGTCCGTCAGTCGGTCGATCACATTCAACGCGCCGAGCAGTGTGTTCTGCAACTCAAAGCAACGATCGGAAGATTGAGTACAGCTCAACATGAGACTCCGGCAGACGAAGAGGTTTCGCCGTCAATGCCTTCTGCCTTCGGTCGTCGGTTCGACAAAGGCTGGTCGTGTCTGGTTTTCTCTTTCAAGTTTTCGATTCCTGAAAGCCGAGACAGCCAGCGTCGTTGTGATTCCTCCACCGAGACGAATCATGTAGTGGCACATGAGCGGCTCAAGCGGTGCTGGAACGGAGAGAACAGGGCCGGCTTGCGTTCAGTTCTGATTCTTGTTACGGTTGACTGACCGTCTGTCCGTCCGACTGCCTGACAGCTTTTTTCCCGCACGGAAGAATACGGAGTCTCGCGCACTCGGGGGTGGTTTTTTTTCTCCTGTTTCATCGATCGCTCGCACTGACCCGCTCATAGAGCGATCGAAAGCAGAGTCTCAAACATCCGGAACACGGTGGGACACAAACTTTGCTTCTGCCGCGTGGGAGAAGCCGACGAAGGAAACCGAGATTCGTATTCATTGCTCTACTGGCGGCCGATTCTAGCATGAGCAGAAGGAGGGAGAGAAAGAAACAGTTACTCCTTGCTGAAGCCGACGGGGTCAATAATTCAGCCACACTTATCCATAACGTAAGCAGGAACGATTAGGCTGCTCGTGTACGCTCGTCGTGGCTATTGAAAATACTTTCAAGGAGGTCTCATCTGAGTCGAGTGTAGCCTCCAGACCGTTTGCGGCAATCGGGACAACAAACCTTGCTCAACTTGAGCTCCATTGGATTTGAAAGACGTTCTCGTGAAACTTGAAATCCCCAACACGAATTCTATTAATAACGGTTTGAAATGGATTTTTTTTCTCTCGAAATGCTCGAGGTACAAGAAATGAAAGGCTGCTCTGTTTTAGTCCTGTACAAACATTCTCCGGGTTTGCGCAGTGGAACAGAAACTGCCCCCGCTTGAAGCGAGCGAGCGAGCGAGTGAGCGGAGCTCCAGTGTATACCCAAGTCTGTTAGTTTGAGCAGGGAGCAACAAACTTTTGCCAACCCTTGACACTCTTTCGACAGCTGCGTTGTAAGGCTGTGTTTGCACAAGGAAGTCGATAATTGATTAAATTCAGCCTAATTCTCTCTGAAATTTCTCGATCGTTGTCGCCGACTTCGATCTACATGGTCGGCGAGTTAACACCCGATGGATACATCGCTTGTCGGATCGGTGCATCGGTTTACCGCCTTTCAACGGAGCTCAATGCTGATTTTCGGAAAGACGAGCGGACTGCCAGAAGTGATTCCGGTGATGAAGGCCATGGAAAAAGCGAAGCGCAGGGCAAACACAATGCCTCGAGTTTTTAACGATGTGCAAACGATTTGAAGATTCCGAGGATTTTTATGATTATTGCAACTTTCCATCGCGACTCTCGCTCTCTGCGCACAGTGAAAGCAAGCAGCGAGATGAGTAGCGGCAAGCGAAAGCAAGGACGACAGCGTTAGCAGTCAGCGCACGTTTCATTCTCTGCCAGTCAGTCAGTCAGTCACTGAACGACACAAACTCGGAGGTACGGCTTGAGGTTAGTTCCAACGTCGTCAGCCCCCAACCGAACAGAAGGGCTATCCGGAAGGAGGAGCAGACGGAAAAACTTTAACGAACCATGTGATTTGTGTCGGTCGTCTCAAGCAGCGAGGGAGCGAACGGGATGTCAAACAAACTGACCTTCCCAAATCATACTTGAAGCCTCTTCTTCGATTCGTAGGCAGAGCACTGCTCCTCCAGCGACGGGGATCAAATCAGAATCAAAGTGTTGCCTCCTCTGCTTAGAAACGAAGCGGAACTGGGAATCGAGCGCCCCGAGGTCGAACCAGAGATTTCGAATCACTGAAATCATTCTGCAATTTTTCGAAGCAACACTGGGAGCGTTGAGTCAACTCCACGGGCTCGGTATGAGCAGAATCTTGAACAAAGCGGTCGGACGGATGTAGAATTTCGCCGCTTTTTCGCAGCCGTCGGCAAACTACATGTATGTCGTCCATCATTCGTCGGCATTCCATCACCGGAAAACTTTTCGAGGTTGAGCTCGGTTCGAAAAGGTCCGCAGAAGCTTCCCTTGCGCAAACGTCTCCGCCGGGATCTCCGGCGACTGAAGCAGAGAATGCGAGGAAGTTTCTCGTGCCGCAATTAGTTTCGTGTCCGAGCCAGGGTTGGCCATTTCCAGTCATCCGTGGTACTATCCATAAGCCACGTATAGTAAGACGTATACCACAACATATGTTCGGAGAGCTAAGCAGCAGACAAGCCGACGGTGAAAGCATGCTTCTCCTTGTTTTGACGTGGCGACGTGGCCGATGTAAACGTGCATTGAGTCCGTGAATACAGATGTTCCGCCTCAATATCAGGAATATCATGGTCAGCGTGGGAGTGATAACAGCCATGGTAGTTTCCTCCTGGGAATTCTGTGCAGGAATGTGACGGCATCGACGAAAGTCGCGAAACTCCCCCAGATCGCGGGGTTGACGACACTTTCGAGTCTAACCTTCGATTCATAGACCGAAGTTTTCAGGAGTCAATCTGAGATACTCCGTTCGTCTTCGATGTCTGAGGCCAGAAGTTGGCTGATGATTGTGGACAATTCTCACATCGGCCGTTCGCATTTCTGGAGGAAGCGTCCATGTCCCTTGCTTCTCACTTGCGTACATGCTTGCGTGTTCTGCCTAGTTGGTAAGCAGACGGCTTTCCGCTGCGGCTGGTGGTATGGCCGCCACCGACTGTCCCACGAAGGAATCCAATAAGAAACACAGGAAACGCCTTTCTCGTTCATTCGTTCATCACGCTTAAAGGAGCCTTCTGAGATGGCATTCCGGTCAGGTAAACCTTCGGTGACTGCTGCCACCGAGCACTGACTGAGGTAAACAATATCAGCCAATGACGACGCTGATGACATCGTTGCCTGAGACTACCGACCGTCCCCTCCGGTTCATTCACTTCTTCTCCCCGATCTTCTCCTGACCGCTTTTCCTCGTCGTCCTCATCATTCTCTCGATCTCCTCTTCCTACTGCTGCAGACGCTGCTTGTGAGCCCCGTTTATCTGCTATTTCGCCGTTTGTCTGTCTGTATGCCTGCTGCCTCCTGTCCCTGATCATCGTTCCCTAGTCTTTTCCTCTCCCTCTCTCTCTCTCTCTGATTCTTCTAGGAGGAAGAGAAGGACGACGAGAATCGGGGGAACGGTTGTCGATCTGTTTGCCGCTGAACGTTTTCAATTTGGAGGATCGCGGAAATCACAGCTGAATTCACAGCGAAAGACATTTGTGTTCAACAGTTCTCAAAACTTTACTTTCCCTCTCGTTGACGTCGTCGCTGTAGTCAAGGCGTACGCTGCCGCAGCGGTCTGGGCTCTTTTCCCATCCCGCCCTGAACACGACTTCGTCGTCGACGCTTGTTCCATAGCGATGGAGGAAGAAACTTTCTGGGAGCAGACACGAATTCTAACTACCTACCTCCACCCTTACCATCTCTAGGACGAACCTCGACAGGCTTTAAAGATTGGACGCTTCTTTGTCGAAGCTCAACTGTACAAGGCATGTTATTAGCGGGAGAGTGCCAGTGACGAACGGACGCAGGGACAGACACACAGTCTGGGAGGATGAGAAAAAGGAAAATCAGGAGAATCTTGGAGCGGAGCCGCGATGGAAGCGGCAGCAGGCTGTCCTCCATAGGGATCTATCCTTTACATCAAAGAAGCCGAACACGCGTCGGTTCGAACAACCTCCAGATACGAGGATCCTTCACCGAAATGAATTTCGTTGCACGAATAGAGCCTCTTCAAAGTTCGAAAGTCACATCATCGTTGGAACATCGTTGCGAATGCGAATTTTCCGAAATCCGAAACGATAGTCATGCGCATACGAAACTCTCGAAATTTCGCAATTTGATTTCTTACGCAGGCTCACCTAGCCGGCAGACGAGCCTGAATCCGATTCTTGAATTTTTGAGGGGTTTTCGTGCACGGAACCTTGGTCGTCGCTTTTTCTCCCGTTAGAGTCGCGAATGTTTGTGACACGAGCGTGCTCGCTGAAGCTTGGAAGAAGTTCAGCGCGCACAGCTCCGAGGAGTAAAAAGCTTATCCGCTACGGTGAACTAAGTTTCCAGTTGGGAAGTCTCGCGGCTGGCTGATTAGACAAATGAATGAATGGATGAACCAGCCACCAGCCAAAAGCAGGTGCTTGCACGATCGCTCGAAGAATGTCTGGCACTGAGAGAATCTGAGATTTCCCTCCGACGAAGCACCACGGGAAACAATGACCGCCTTCCAGCCGGCTCGCCCGCCTGCAGCTCAAACAATCTTCGACAAAGCACGCGACGCTAAACAAGTGCGTCAAGAATAGGCTGTTTGCTGATGTGCCAAGACCTGGAGCCGGCCCGAAACAAAGCAGAAGATCAGACGACGCTGAATCTGACAGAATCAGTAGCGGCGAACTCTGTGCTCTCTGCGCGAAGCCATCCAAAGGACAAGGGGAATGGACAAGGTTATAAGAAACGACGCCACCGATGACGGCCACCGATACTGATATCGAGCCATCATAGCAGAGAACCGGTGTGTGGTTGACACATGCGAATCTCACGGCGCCGAGGCCAGTTGAGTTGAACTGAGAGGGACCGCGTGCCGAATGTTCTGGATCCGACTTCCCCTCAAGGCATCCTTACCGTTCCCACCTCCCATTGTTCTGCGCTGCTCGGCCGGTCGTCGTCATCGAAACTCTAAAAAATTAGACTCACGAACCGGCCGCCCCACTCGCTTCCATACAATTGTCTTCTCTCCCGATTTGTCGTCGAGTCGTGTTCTTTATCAGATCCTTCCTGGGCTTTTGTCTCGAGTACGTGCCGCAAATGAAAGAAACTCGCTTCCTCAACTTTTGCCGTTCGGCCAAACAAAGTCGGGACGTGAGAGTCACCATTCGTGCTCGACGCCCCTCCAGAAACCGTCTTCCACGGTTCCGCCAAGACTGTCGTGAACGCTCTCTCCCCAGCTGCTTTTGGATTTGCGAGCTTTCCCCCATATTCCCAATCTTCGGAGGTCATTTTCGATGACGGGAACGGCGGCGCCGCCAGCACCGATTCTTCTACCGTGGCCGCTGTACTTCGTTAGTGCTCGCCCGAATAGAGCAGCTTGCGCCTTGCTTGGTTCACTATTCACTGTCAGTCAAAGTGTGCCGAGTCCTCATCTATAGATGAGCCTGTCTGCCGGCCAACCAACCAGCCAACCAAGCACTCCAACAAGCAAGCAGCTAAGCCAGTATCAGTCGAATGCGAGTACAAAGGATCCAGGAGGAATGGAGATGAGGAGGTGGAGGAGAAGGAGGACGAGGGCAGGGGAGGGGAGAAATTTAGCGTCTGGCCTGAAGAGACATCAGGCTCTCTCGAGATAGTCTTTTCAATTCGAGCCAGATTCTCAAGTTTTGTACCATTGTGCTACAGCTGCTAAGGACGCTGCTTTTGTGTTCTTCGAGTGCGAGCGAAGAAGGGACTGGGACTCATTCAGACGTTTTCTACTGCATCTGAATCTGTTTCTGCGGCGTGTTTCTGCGAGGCAGTTGTCTCCTGATCTTTGTCTTCCGTTATCTAAGAACTCTACATAACTCTGAAGTGACGGTCCATGACGAATCATGCGACCGACCTCTCAAGATCCTCCGACTACCTCACATACACACACAGTCCTTCAAAGAAGTGACTATTGGAGCCGATGCGACACGTGAGGGCCTTCGGAACAGTCGCTCCATCCCATCTGGGTGTCCATTCCTTTGCCAGGTCAAATCGGACCTCGGCTGATCTCATTTGTCGCAATTGCTGTGCCATTTCCAGTTGAGAGCGGATCGTGACTCGGGCGTCTGTCGCACCGTGGGCCCAGGGTCCTTATTTTGTCCGTCTGGTCTCTCTCTCTCTCGGTTGTGGTTGGAAGTCGGGAGTTAATGGCGGACCAGAGGAGGCTGTAGGGAAAAGACAACCGCCATCCGCCGGCGGCCCAACGAACCGCTAGACCGGGCGCACGAGGGAAAAACTCTTTTAGTTAGCCGGTGGTAAGGACGCTCCTGCTTGTCTAGTTCGCCGTTTTGTTCCTTTCTCTTCCAGAGTGAGAATTCCGGAGGGAGAACGGACGAGAAACCACCCAGGAGGGAACATGGATAACGACACACAGCGAAGGAAACGAACGAGAAAATGAGGAAGAAATACTGAGTGGAGAGAACGAGGACCGAGCGGCCAGGCGTAGGAGGAAACTAGCAAAATCACCACGTCATCAATCCCACTTCGCTCTCAACGAGCGGCCAGACAGACGAACTTCCATTCCGCCTTTCTTCCCTCACGTCTGCTTTCCATTCAAATAATCCAAGCGACCGACCGACCGACCGACCGGACATCGTACACTTTCCTGATTCAAGGATTTGCAAGCATTTCATCACTCAAGGGTCAACCCCTTGATCCTGGGTGACGACGATCGTTCACTCACCAAACCGACACACGATTGCAGAACGACTTGATCCCATCAACGGAACGCAGACGTCGATGTGATCATGGCATCCTGGATTCCGTCAGGACGGAAGTTGTTTCATTCGATTCGAGCTCACCTTTCCAATGACCCAGCTTGGTAGCGGAGACCAGCTCAAGTTGTATCGGACGACTTGGCGTCAGAATTTGCGTAAATCGGTGTTTTCGTCCCCCGATTCTCCCGATTTCTCCAATGTCAACGATTTTCCCTGTGATCGATGCATCCAAAACATACACGAGTGACAGAAATATGTGTATGATGATGATTCGAAAGCAAGGGATCACTACACGAGAACGGAGACGTATCGCTTTTGAAAATGTTCCGGGGCGCACTTTGCTACAGAGGCGCTGCAACAATCGTCGAAAACGAGCACGCGCCGGCGCGTGCGAAACACCAGTGTCGTAGACGTCTCGAGGAGGACCTTCTTCCTCTCGAAAATCTACAAATACATACATCGTCACATCGTCACAACGTGTGGCGCTGACAGTCGAGTTTGAAGTCTTCCGAAAGTTATTGGCGTCAGACAGCGACGTTATACAAGCACTCGTCCGCTTGCATCTGAACCGTCGACTGCGTGCCACTCCGTATCCTCGAGGCCTCGTGAGGAATCCAACCCCATGTAGACTCCCCGAAAATTCCTCGTCCTCGTGGCATTCCGCAGTTTGTTCTCTACACGCTTGATGGAGTACGCTGCGGAAGAGGCACGCAATAGATTCGGCAGAAGACCTTACCGACCCGAGGAAGCGCCTTCCAGCCCTTGCGAGGTTTATCAGCACGGTTCTTCTCCTTGCCACTTCCTGCCCGACATCACCGAGTTCTGAAACTTTTTTTGACGTAGATCAAAATCTCTGACGTAACTCTCGACTCCAGTTCCGTGTCGGGGGGTTGAGGGCACCAATTGGCCACACTAATGTTCCCTTGATTCGTTTCGCCGTAAATTCCGATTTCGAGTTGAGGGAGTGCAGAGGAAGGGAGATACATGGCACTGCTCGAAGGTCGTCCGCTACCTTACTTGGGCCTGCTCGAGGCTCGGGCGGCCAGGACCGCTCCAAATGTCGTTGTCGGCGCGTCTTCTCCACTTTTCCTCCGCACCCCTGCTGTACCGGCTGCAATGGTGTCCAGGCGAGCGAGCGAACTGTCCCGGTCGCGGTTTGCCGCTGAAGCCTCAGGCGTCTCATTCATCCTCCGACCAACCGAGCGGCCACCGGGACGGTGGAAACTCCGCTCGCTCGCTCGCCCGCCCGCCCAGTTGGTTGGCTGGTTGGTAAGCTTGCCTATGCTGTCTTTCCCTTGCTTCTTCCTTTGCCGCCGCTGCCACGCAGACTGGCTTCACCGTGAGAGGGGTCATATTTCTTTCCTTCAGCCATGTCTTTCTGGATCCGGCCTTCCATGCTCGCTTTTCTCTTTGAGTAGCTCGCTAGTCAAGCAGCCGGCAGCCCGAATGCCCGCCCGCCCGACCACCTCCATCCAGACAGCCAACTACTTCCACCAACGACTGCCTTCAGATGCCGAGAGCAAAAGAGAAACGTACCTACCTACTTTCATCTTCTTGATCATGTTCTTCCACTCGGGTCTCTTACCCTCGTTCTACATCTCCGTACGGCCCGGACCCGGCATCGTCTTCGAGTCGTCGTCGTCGACTCCGTCCGTATTTTAGACAAACTTCCTCCTATTCCGACTGCGATCCAACTTTCAATTAGATTTTTTTCGCCTGAGAGAGAATCCATCCCTCGAGCTCCGCGCTCCAGGGCAGCTTGTCGCACCTGCAATCATCTCCCGCGCACGGCTTCGACAGGAACTCTCAGAGAGTGAGTGAGCAGAATCGAATCCGGTCTCGGTCGATAGCTCAAGGATCGACGTTGAGACGCCAAAGGCGAGACGAGAGCCGAAATCGAGATTCCGAGCCCATCGAGGTTATGAGTGCCATCAACGACAATATGAACCAGTTGGTCGGTGTACTTCGGCCACGAGGCTATACTCGCTTGTCCATATAGTTGGCTTCATTGAGCGGAGCGCTGAGCGAGCGAGCGAGCGAGCGAGTGAGTGAGCAACGCATAGAGAGGCGCTAGCCGCATCATCGACATCCCTGAGGGGCTGTAAAGATTTCGGCCTGAAGCCGAAGCATCCGGCGGCTCGAGCGTCACAACTCTTTTCTAGTGCACGGTGTAGGGTGCTCCTCGTAAATCTGTCTCCCGTTCGAGCGCATTCCACATTTTGTAACGGCCTTCTCTATCGCTCACTGCTTTCCCCGGAGCTCGGAGCTCGCTCCAGCCAGCCAACCAACTTTCTTGTTGTCGCACGGTAGGTCGCTGGGCCTGATCAGGCTCTTGGGGAGCCTATCGTTCGCCGAGACTGTTCAGCTGTCGCAGTGAACGATTTTACAGTCGAGCGAAACGCCGGAAGTCTCGATGAGAATGTTGGTGAAATCCTCATCGCGAAACAACGATTCTCGATTCGCACGGTCGGATAGGCTCACCACACTTGACTTCACAAACATTCCCGGGACTTCCAGTCAAGAATTTTTTTTTCGAAGCTTCTGAAGTTTCCTCGCTCGAGCTCCTCCAGAGGAACGCGGGAACGTTCCGTTCGATCCAGGTGACTCTTGAGCTGCTTCCCACTAACTCCCAACGCTCCCACAGAACTTCTATTCTATAGACGATTTCCGGCAAAACAATATTCCCTAAGGAAGAAGTTTGGGAATGCTTTCTCCGCTTGCCGGCGTTTCAAGGGGCAAAAATTGAAAATCAGTTTCTGCTGTCTGTGGATTGCCCCGAGGAATTTCCGCTCTCTTCCCCGGTGACTCGGAATAAACTGGCCAATAGCGATGTGAGGGAACCGTGTCTGGCTGACTGACGGACTGACGGACGGACGAACGGAGTCTGATCCACTGTTCGTAGGATCGGTCGGTCGGTTGGCTGGTAGGCTGTTCGGTCCGTCCCGGTGGCCGTAAACTGACGGAGCACCGAAGCGCTTTCGGATCGAGACGAACGGGCCGGGGGCAGACGGGCGGGCGGGCGACCACTCGATCGTAAACCCCGCCGCGGTTGCTGAGCTTCCGAAGACCGATCAAATTTAATATTAAGACACACTGTTTCCTCTCTAAGCGGAAAACAACTGCACCTCGGCCCACTCCCTCACACGCCCAGGATTCTGTCTACCTATTTTCACTTTTTCCCTTCCATGTATCCCACTTGCTCAGCGCCCTGGAGGAGTCCAAGAGAGTTTCCACAAATACAGCGCTAGGCGAAATGTAGGCGATTCCCCAGAGCGCGGTGATTGCGAGAGAGAGAGAGAGGATCGAAAGTGTGTAGAAGTCGAGAATTAGTTTCCTCCTGGCTTGGTTAAATAACAAGGATTCTCTGTTTCAGGCCCACACCGTCGTGCTCAAAGCGCGTTTTCGAGGACTCGAGGAGGGTCGACTTCCACCGAGCATAAGCTGACCGCAGCGCAGAAGGGAAAAACTTCTGCTTCGGATAGCGACGCTGCGAAATGGGGCCATTGAAGTCAACACAAGATACCTACAAACACGAGATAACTCACCCGAACACCGAAAACGCTACAAGCGACGAGCCGGAGGACATACTCAACTGACCAAGGGGCCGACCAGCTGACCAAGCTCGGTTGGTAAACGAGCACACAGCTGGGGTAAGGTAAAGAGAGATAAGTGCTGCTCGCTACTTTGCTTGTCCCACAAGTTTCTTTCCGAACAAGTTTTCCTATCCGTATCAGACTGTTGTAAATGCTGATGGACATTAAGTAACTCGATTTAGAGAGCGAGCGAGAGAAGGAGCAATCTCCTACTTGGAGACCGGTTCTCAGGACACGACGCCCGCCATTCGGCCTGGGTAAATCGCCGATTCCTCATCCAACTGCAGCCAGTCAAACTTCCGAGATATCGCTCTCCCGACCCATTCGCTCCTCCTCTCGAACCGATGCGGGGCTTTCTCCTGAGGCAGGAACGAGTGTTCCGCACACGCTGAAGTTTTCAAGATGAATCCTCGGCTGCCGTTTTATCCAAATCTTTGGAACTTCGGAGTTGGCCTCAGGCATTGTTTGGCAGCACGGAACCGCTGTAGAACTAGTCGTGGGAACGGAAGAGCTGGACATGAATCGGGGACCGCGGATGTATTGAGTTGATTCTGAAAATTGTCCCGACGCCGCCAGGGGCAGTGCTACGAGCTATTGAAGCAAAGCTTCGAAAAGGAATCGATTCATTCGCGGCTCTGTCGCCGCAGCAAGAGAACAAGAAGACATTCAGACCGATCGTTCCTCCAAAAGTGATTCAGAGGCGTCGTCGCGAGGAGGATTGGCTCGTCAATGCCTCTTTCGTTCTCTCTGTCTTTCGTTCTGCTGTCGAGTCGTTTTCAAGAGACCTAATGCAAACTTCCGGTGTTCTGGACTTCAATTTGACTCGCGAAGAACAAAAGAACGTGGATGCGTCGGAAATCACAGTACGCGAGTCTCGAGAAGAGGGGCGCGGGGGGACTCAGATCATTTACATTTGTTTCTGCAGCAAGAACAGTTAAGAATGTTTTCCGGCCTTATTCGTGATCTGGTAAAGAGCTTCCCTTGCATCGTTCGCGCATGATGCGAGATACGAGCCGTGTCAGTTCTGAATTTCGATCGCTAGGACAACACGTGACAACCTATAATCGACGGCGACGAACAAACAGTTCGGGTCGACGGAGGGTAGGCAACACCAGCCAGGGACTCAATGCCAGCCTGCAAAAATGAGAACAAAGTATCTTTCCCAGGCTCTCACTCTGAACGAGATACCGCTGACCTTGCGATTCGGATTAAGGGAACAAAAGCTTCTAAGACGTTGCCGTTCCCGTGAGCCTTGCTCCGCTCAGGCAACACGGCACTTATTAGTTGTTGCACCAAGACAGCCGACCAACCAGCCGGCCGGCCAGCTTCAGGTGACCACTGACGACGTGCCCTCTCGAAGCCTGAGCACCGATTAAGCTGCCGGCCGGCGGTGTCTGGAATGCTTGAAGCTTCCGAGAGTACGCAACAAAGTCCAGGATCAAGCAGTCTCCTGGCGGCTGATGGAGCAGGAGCTCCAACAAGGTCCACTGCATCCCTTACCAAAGACCACCAGAGACCACCAAAGAACCTCGGTCGCGTTCGTGCTGAATGGCGAACGTCGCGATTGTCACCCGATCAGCGAGTCGCGTCATCTCTCCCGGGAACGATGACAAACTCGACGGTAACGAACATAAACTGTCGGAACCGCCGTTTTCAATTATGGCGTGCCTCCTCTTCCATTCCGAGCCTCTCTCTCTTTGCTTCAGTCAGTCAGTCAGTACGTTTTTCCAATCGTCTCTTTGTCCAACCGCGCGAGCTTCCGCTGCCATCCCGACTGACTCGGAGTCAAGCCAGAGACCATTACGCGTTCGGAAACGTTTAGGTAGGATAACTTCCCTCCTGCAACGGACAGCGAAACTATTTCGAGGATTTTCTCGGAATAGCAGGACTACTTGACACTTCGCAATCGCACCGTCGAAGCCATAGAGCTTCCGTGAGCCACACCGTTGTTCTTGCGCTGCCATCGTCGGATTCTTCCGACCGACCCCGAATACATCCCAACTTCACCGTTCTAACAACCACCGGCGAGAACATTACTCAGTGGACCGCCGCACTGATGGATGGGACGCAAAAGTTCATTCTTTCGTTGCGTGTCGGAGTTTTTGACGACTTTCCTCCGAGCTCCCACGATTCCGCGCTCCATATTTCGATTCGGTTTCTCAAGGAAAGCCTGTTGGAAACTGTCCCCGCAGGTAAGAGAGCTCGCTGCCCGGTCTTCGGGACTTTTCGTCGACGAAGACGACGACGACGACGACGAAATAGACCTCTCAGGTTCTGGGTCGAGATCCAGTGTCAGATTCGCGGGGCAGCTCAGCTTTTCCCACAGAGGAATGATTCTTGGATGGAAGTTTATTTGAGGCTTGCGCTGGCACGACGGCGCCGTCAGATTCGCCTGTTGTGCCTTTCGCCTGCAGAGTAACGAGGTCGGCTGGCGCTGATCAAATTCTCATCTCTTCCATTTTCACTGTCTTTGTTTTGTGCAGCTGTATCCGAGACACATGCTGCCATGAGCGAAGGCGGCGGCAGCAGCATTAGCGTCGGCGGCGCCAACTCAAGAAGAGCAGAAAGAACGGAAAACGACGACGGAGGAGGAACGGGACCGACCAACGGGAAGGAAAGCGAGCGGCATCTCTCACTCACTCACTCGGTCCCCATCCGGAATCAGCGCTGCTCCACCCCATCCGAATGACGCATGGATGTGGAAGCAGAACGAGAAGGAAAAATAAGCAAATCACTTCCTCTCCCACCAGATTCCTCGGCCTGTTGGAGAGTTTTGAACTTTTCCAGCTCCGTTAAGATACGCGACCCACCGAGCGAGCAAGGCAGGCGAACTGTTGATGAACACTTCCTGCCGAGGATAACCGACACGGCCTACCGAGAGTTATTCACGAGAAGAGCTTTTCCGACGTCGCTGGTGCCTGCTATCTCGTAAGCTGTTCTCTCTGTTCTCCAGAGTAAAATGGAAGTCTCGCTCGACCCATGTTGAGCACGTTACGAAGACTTGTCATAGGACGAACTGTCGGTAAGATGATCGAGGTGCACGGAAACAAAAGCTCATACAAACGATTGGTGTCAGTCAGGTCGGACCATCGGTCGGGAAATTCACCAAGGACTCGAGCCTCCGTTCGCGACAGCGGGGGATATTGGGACCGAGCGAAATCCGATGATCGCAACGTGGTCAGGAGTCAGGACCCATTGAGGGAGACAGGAGAGCTCCGCCAGTAAGGAGGAACATGTAGTGCTCACCTTGTTCCATTTCCTCTTCTTTCTCGGAACACGACTCCGCGGTTTTTTGGGGCGTTACTTGTTTTTACGCTTAACTAAGCCCACGTTTGACGCCTGGCAACGCAGAAGATACCCTTACCTCGTTCCGCTATATTCGAGGAACCTCATTCGGGCCGCTCACTCGATTCGTTGCTCCCTGGGATTGTCCCCCGGTGCTCCCACTTGCGCGGAACGAAGGAACGAGTCCAGTTTGGTCCAAAATCGCTGCGGTCAGACGCTCGGCTATAACTTGACAGAATCCAATTTCTGAGGAAGAGTTGGCACAAAATGTCCCCAGGTGCAAATTCGATTGAGTCGGGTTTCCAGGAGTTCATGACCCGACGTAAAGCCAGGAGCGATTTGGGATCGACTTTCGGTGGATTTGACGCTCGCCTTGCTGACAAACAGAGATCTGCGGTCGGAGGCAGATACAGATTCCTATCAAACTGTTTGTGATGCGGCACGATAATGGATTCTTTATCGGCCCGACCCTCGTTCGTACACTAAGCCACGGAACGTCAAGACGCCGCCGAGAGGTGAAAGCGAGTGTTTGTGTGCTGGGAGGGAGGCCTCACTGCCTAGAGAACGTTTTCGCGGGGATAAATTACACATAATAAACTACCGGGTCTGATAGAAGCCAGTTATGATGCTTTTTAATTATGGAGCTGTCACAGGCAATCTTGATTAGTGACTGACATGAGAGAACGATCGCGGAAACAAGCGCGCGACCGAGCTACATCTTCGAGCTGCCCTTCCGAGCCATCCTTCCGAGTAACGAGTGCTAATAGACAACGGCTTAGACTCCTATAATTCATTGTCCAACAACGACAATCTAAGATAGGTTGCAGGCTTCCTAAGCCAGTGGCAAGAACATCGTCCAAGCTTCGCTGACAACTGTGCCCCATAGCGTCTGCTTACGATCATTCTGACTTCAACCGTTGACAGCCAGACCGCCTCGCAGTTCAGAAGCGGACTAGCAGATAGCGATTTTCCATTTTCCTGCGAGGACCTATTTCGTTGCTTGGACCGTTCGTAGCGGAACTCTCCCTGAGTACGGCGGACGGACTAAACGTTCTCCGCCATGCTCCGTTCCGGATTATACGACCATTTGTTTTTTGGTAAAGGTCGGCGAGCAGTGAGTACGCCTGCGCTGCCGGATAGAGCCAGGCAGCTCAAGACTCGAGCTCTCTGTGGATAATACCCGCTAGACCTCCACGATAAGCTCGCCGTTCGAGCTCGTCGATTTTTTTTGTCTTGTTGCTGCCCCCGCCGTCGTCGCCGCTCCTGCCAAGACCATCGGGAGGAAGAAAGTGTCATTCGAACTCGGAACTTGTCGTTTTGGGCATCTGAAATCAGTCTGTGCTTGAATCACAAACTCTGCGCATACCGCCAGCGCACTCGGCGAAAAAGCCGAAGGCTTAGGGAGCAACGACCTCGAAAAAGAACAATGGAAAGAATTATCTTCTGACGCGCCTCGGCAGTTTGTAATCAATCATTTTTGCCTGATCGAGGGGGCGTTTGCGACGAACGGGAACGTAAGAGCTCCAGTTCCCGAAAGCTGGGGACAAGGAACTCGAACCCAGCACGCTCTTCCGTCGGAGGCGATATACGTGATTTATCAGGGGTAATCAATTGAAGATTCTTTCTTGAATCTTTCGCAATCTCCGAAAATATGATCGCTACCATGATCTACCGAGGAAATCAATGTGGAAATGCGACATCGTGCGAATCCGGGGACCGCTCCCAGTTCGCTCCAAGTTCCAGGTTCAGCAATCCGCTCCGAACGATTGGTGGTAAAAGGTCATGGGACGAATACGAAGAGAAGAATCAGGCGTCCACGAGAGACCACTGCGAATATGAGATGCTCCAACAGTATCATAGGAGTTCTGATGTCCCGATCTGCCATCGAGTTTCGGGAACGAGCGCGAACTGCGCGAATCGAAACGCTTCGATCGGTCGAATTAATCTGGATCGGTTCTCCGATGATTCTACAAAAGGCGATGAGTTACACAGCTCCTTTGTTACGAAGCCGTGGCACGCAGTGCATTATAGATTCTAATGATGATCGCTCGATGATAGAGCTAGGCAACTTTATGGGATTGGATCGCACACAGCAGGTGTCAGCACAGCTGAGGTTGTCCACACCGAGATTGAACAAACTATGGGCCTGGCGTTTCGCATGCAGGAATGATGGACACCGAAAACGCGGACCGAGCTCACGTCGGAGAGCTGAACTTGCTGAGACCGCGAAGTACATGAGTCGCAGGATATTCCTCTCGACAGCGAACACCAACTCAGGTCGATGTCATTTTGCGCGAGCGCGCAGGCGGGCCGCCGAGCGAGCGAGCGAGTGAGTGAGCGAGTCGGCCGAGGCCCCGATCGTTGCTCTATCGAGGAACGCAACAAGCTGCGAGGCCCTCGACACTTCAATAACATATTTGACTTCATCTTCCACTCAGACGCGAGCGAATGGTGGGGGACTCAAGCATTTCTCTCCGCGGAACGTTTCATTTGCATCAAGCGAGCGTAACGAGTTTGTGAATAGCGGAGCGCGCGCAATCGTCGTTGTTCAACAAACACCATTATTCAAACACCGTGTTTCTCGCGAACTATGTTCTCCGCAATTTTTCTCCGTTGACGAACTCGGTTAAGGGAGCATAATTCTGGATCTCATCTTTTATGAACAGACCGAACGAGTACGTTTTCCCAGCCTCAAGATTCACGAATCGGCACGCTCGTCAAAGTAGCAGCGGTGGCTGTCATGAGACGAATTCTCTTCTGCACACTCGGAAAAAAATCCACCCGACGCAGTGATCGACACGATTCCGTCAGCGTCTCGGGCAGCATGCGAAGACGCCGGCCACCTCAGAAACGCATGATGCTAGCCGATGATCGATCACAGAACGCTCCGCTCGGAGAGAAAAAGAAACAGTGCAGCAGAAAACATGATGCCAAAAGCATGTAAGGTATTGTGTCGCGTTCGATTGCGCCTCAATTTCGACACAAGTTCTAGTATCTGAGTGCAGAGTGAGCAATGGAGCTCATCTTCACGAAGCCCACCCACTCTCGAGGCCTCTCTGTTCGGAGCACCGAAATCAGTAACCCGTCGAGCGTCGAGTTCCGAAAATGATAACTTCTCGAATTCGGCGTTAATGTTGCTCTTATCTAGCGGGCTCACCTTGTGGAGCGTATAAGGTAGGAGATTGTGAGAGCACTACTCGACTTGTGATCATGACTAGTCAACCATGCTCCTCCGAAAAGATCCAATGTTTTGTTGAGATCGGTGCCGCTCGCCAGTTCCACTCGGAGCGCACAACTGACTGAGCTGCTCACAGCGCTCACACACAATCAGTTTCCGCACTCTCCGATCTTTTCCGTCGGTTGGCCGTTAACCGACGGAACGGGGGCGCTGGTTGAGGCATCGAGCTCAGAAGCGCGCCCCGGGAGATGGATCGGGCAGACGATCATCGGTATCCTTAGTTTTGGAATGACCCGAAGTGTGTTTATAACAACGTATATCCAAAGAAAATCAACTCTCGTGGCCCAAGCCGCGCGTACTCACAATAAGAACTTTATTCATAGCTGAAACCTTCAGAAGGCGAAGAGTATTCGTGGAGCTCTCCGGAAGAGTCGCGTTTTTCGTGAACGCGGCAACTTATTTGATATCCCAAGTTCCCTGGACGTACCAAGTTGCACTGAGTAGGAAGAAAACTTCTGATTGTTTCGGGTTTCTATTATGCGCGATCTTAGAGCGAAAATCGTTGCCTTTCAATCGGTGAAAATGATGTCAGAAGCGGATCTCAGCGTGAGCATTGTGTCACCATCCTCAGCCGCCGGATTGCGAGAGCTGAAGGCCCTCAAATTGCTATGGACGCTGATCTCCATGAACGGAAGATTCCGATTCAAGTTTCTTCCAAGTTCGTCGATCTCGAATCTCAACGCAGCTGGTCTCATTCGCGGCATTGGGAGCATTCGGGAAGAATTCGGAGTCAACTCATTCAATGCTGCAATTATCCAAAATATGTCTGTTCACCGGCGAGCATCGCTATATCTTCCAAGCGCCACACTCTACATTGAAGCTCCTCACTCCACTCAGGGTGGGGTGCAACGATAGTGAAGTGGTAATAAAGGCCGATCTGATTGATTCGATGGCGGAAGTGCAAACGGTCGCCCGTTAAATCCAGACATTCGAGCGCGGAAGAAGCTCAGTATCATCGTTTGAAGCAGCATAAGCGTCTATCCTGATATTCAGCTGCAAGGTCCTTCTGGGAATCTTTGCCCACATTTGCATCGGAGCACCCATGGGACACCAGCTGGCTCTGTGGAACATTCGTGTGATTCTTTGACGATGCGTATCCACCCCAAATAATCAATTCGCAGTGGAATACGGTAAAAAGAGCCACAAGTGCGAGTACCGACCGGGAAGGTATCGGAAACATTTCGGAGCGATTCCGTCATGGCAAACCGTGAGTGGTAACTTGAAGCCTCAGCACAGAACCGTTCGTGCTCGGCTAAGGAGGAGGATGAAGCTCAGAGGGGCACCCCACACTTCCTGATTACGTTGAGCGAAGGTTCCCCGTTTCGGGCAGGTTCTTCAATTTAGAGCCAACTAATTTACACAAATATACATGCATAATGGACGAAGCTCGGAGATAATCAAATGCTACAGAAAAAATCCCTTCTATCCGTTGCTCGCTTGGTTGGTCTCTCAACTAGACAGGGAGATAGATCAAGAGGAGAGGGACGTGGGAGCAGGGGGGAAGGGGGAACCCGGTAAGGCGCATGAAGCTGTCTCCAACGATGAGGGCGATTTACCATACGTACGCTGACTGAGTGTGCTCGACGTCCTGGGCCTAATGAATTCCGATCGTGGAATCAACTCGCCATAATGTGTATCAACACTGAAAATCGATGATGACGTCTCTCTCGGGCTCTAGATTCGAACGCCATACAGATCGAATCGTTCCCTACCCTGGCGTCTGGCGAGACGTTTGTTGAACTTTGCGTCTCGACCGCATCGTACCCCTTGGAGGGCTTCCGATTCGCGCATTTCATCGCCCGCATCATTTTGTGGATAAATGCGAGCCAGTCAATCAGTTCCGACTCTGCCAGACAAGCGGATGTCAGTTTCACCGGGGTGCAGCTTGTAAATCACACTGACTGACTTGAAGAGGCAGGCGGACGAAGAACGGATGGACGGGACGGCAGACGAGCAGAGTGAAAGACGGACTGGTAAGCGAGCTTTCTCTTCATCTTCTCGATTCCGTCAGTTCGGCGTTATTGCCTCGAATGTATCGTGAACACCACGCTGGCAGCCTCAGCCCCTCTCCCTTGCCGTGCTCCTTTTCCTCTGCTTATCGGTCTCGCCTCAGAAAATTCCGAACCGGTTCCGCGTCGTCGAAAGCTCTGCAGGAATTGTCATGGAACGATGAAGAGGTAAGACAACCGCGCACTCCCTAATGCCAATATCTCCTGCTCCGCCGGTCTGCCATAAGGTCCAATGTTGAAGGACTCTCGATACAACGAATTTCGTCACAGCGATTTTATTTCGCCGGTCCCGCTGGGGTCGCTTTACCGAGCTTTCACTGTATTCCCCGAACAGAGACTGAGAAAATTCGGAGCCATCTTCCGCAGAGCTGGAGCTATCTCGTATTCCAGTGTCAACTGAAGATACAGCTGTTCGCCGAGCAGACAAAACGGGCGGAGATAGAGCGTACTCTTGTTAATAATGATAGCTATGAGGATGGAATGTTGGTCGTGATAAGAGACGCTATCCTCTTCTGGAACGAAGGAAGAATACTCATCTTATCACGGACTACAATGCGGAACTTCATTTTCTGGTTCGAACACCTCGTCCCCGCGACAGCATGTAGCTGATGAACAGTAATATGCTCTATGAGGGAGGAGGTATCTTCAAACGCGAAGGAGTCCGATGCGTGAGGGGACCAGCCATTAATATCGAGTCACTGATGGCCCTCCCGAACGTTTCTTTCCGGAACTCCCCCTACGGGAAGCTTAAATCATAATTTCTTCCAGCTGCTCCCGATTTTCGAGCCCCGAGTGCGAAAAGAGAAGGCCGTATGTCTCGGCTCGCAATGGCTCGAGGAAGGGAGATTGCTCGTTACACACCCAAGAAAGATGAGGGATGCGTGGTGTTTGCACCCAAATCCTCTTCCGAAGAAGTTGCGGAATCATCTCCAATCCTTTGAACATCTCCGACATGTATCCTCAGAAGCAGGAGCGAAAGCCGCAGATTTTACGTTCCGTAATGAACAAAGCTTCGTGTATGACGCACGTAACGCACGCTGTACGAACACGCATGTCAGGGCCTATGGAATTCTGTGGCACCGTCAACATTAAATCGCAAATCGAACTGACGATGGTCATCCGTGACTTGGAGAACTTCGGAAATCTCAACGCACTCATGGCCAATCACGCATGCCTGCCGCATCGATACGGGCAAATCTAGCCGCCTGTGGGCGCGGTTGTGAGCACACTATGCGATGGAACGAGCGTCATTCGAGGAACTCTCACGCAAAGCAGCTCCTCGGCTGGACATTGAGGGGAAGCGCTTCGCTTCTCGTCTTGGAAGAGTTTCGATGACCGACTCGTTCTTCAAGAGGGTGTGTGAGGTTCCATGATGTCCTGTCAATTTCTGGAGGTTACTCACTGCTGCCACAAAGACTTCACATGGAACTGCTCCTCGCTCAAATAGGTAGAATCGACGATCAATTTACCCTGGAGGCGGCTCGAGTCCCTCTGCATGCGTTGTCATACCTGAACCTGCGATGCTCATTGTCGGATGGGACGGCCTCCTGTAAAATATACGATCTTCACCGAGGATCCTCGCGAGAAGAAAAATATTCAAGGACCAGATATGATTTCTTCAAAGTTCGAACGAGCTCTCGATCAGTCGTAGTCTGATGCTATTCGACGCACGCCCGGCTTGCTCGGTGGGTTTGCTCCTGACGCTAGATTTTCTCATTTTCGTGGCAAATCAAGCTTGAGCCAAAGTTGTCCCGACAGCTCCTCCTTCTTCCCGAGGCTTCCAATCGGAAACTTTTAGCGTACGCCAGGCAAATCCTGTCCGACTTCTTGAGTCAAAAATATTCAGAATCTCAGGACGAACGCACTGTTTTTCCTTTGCACCGTGCGAAGTTAGGTAACCCCATTAGGTTATTGAACAGAGCTCCACAGAGCCTTCGTCGAGATATCGAATTTCTCCGAAAAGGCTTCGTATTGCATCGGCCCGGCTGTTGGAAGGACGCCGACTCGGGTTTTGAGGGGTGGAAAAAGTTGAAGAAACTACGCTTCGAGCTTTTTCGCGTTGGGCCATCTTCCGTTGGCTTGCCGGAGACGGAAAACCGACCAAGAATAGCTTCGTACGACGATGAGAAGAAATTTGAGTTTAAATCCCCGAGCGACCCCGCGGTTGATTCGAGTGTCGCAGCCAATTTGGCTCCTAATGTTGCGTGAAATAGCTGCGAAGCGACAAGAACACTCTCAGCACAGGCCGGCATCCGCTCGCCGAGGAAGGGATTTCCGAGGGGAGTCTCAATCAGATATATGGAAGGGATTCGATCGATTGCAGGCGACAGGGGAGTTCTTCGAGTCTCGTGGCAAATTAAGAGCAGGTGAAACACGTTGACAAAGCAAAAAACACCCGATGAACTTGGCCGAGAATACTTCATATTTCTTTCGGTGCGTCTTTTCCGCTTCGCGAAGTGTATGCTCCGTCCGGCAAGAGATAAAATCAGACGGGAGCTCGCCACGGCGCAAATTTGCGATTTCAGGCACTCATCAGCCACAGAGGGAATTGGAGACGACTGCAGGCGGTACGAAGAAGGTGTCATCATGTGAATCGGATGGGCGGAGGTCCGACAGCTAACAACAGCTCCATACGTTCCCAACGCGGTTTTTCCCCAACGGGGCGAGGACAATTTGTTATTCCAAACAGCTGAAGTGCTTCTTCTGGAAACTTTAAAAAGATGAAGCCGACACGGAAGTATGCTGACGTGAGCGCTTACACTTGGCGGCACACTCAAAACGACACGAACGCAAGTCGTCCCTGTTGAAGGTATTCCGTTCGTCCTGAACTTGTTGAGGGCCGAATATGTGATAACGCTTCATTGTGAACTACAGTTTATGCAGGCACAACGCCGACGAGGCCAAAATACCCGAAGGAACAAAGATATCGCGCTGGGAAAAATGTCGAATTTCTGAAATTCAGTAGTAGGAGCTTTGCTTTGGTCGTGTACGTCGTGTTCAGCTTCTCGCATTGCATCCTCAAAAGTTTCCTCTACCACAAGTTAGAGCAGGCGAAGTGGGACACCGCGCTGAGATCTTTGATAGGAACGATGTTCAGCAAGCTCCTGTCCTTTCCGAATCAACCTCGCGATCCTTCGCTCACCTGAAGATAGTGCTTTGCAGATCCGCTTCGGGAAAGGATGCCTTCAAGCACGCACAATCGAGAAACATGCGGAATGATCCCTTGAAGCACGGCTAGCGACCTAAGGCGGCCCTCGTCAGGAACAAGCTCGACGCGATTCTAGAGAGATAGCCTACCGTGAAACCGCAAAATCGAAGCAGCAGTCGAGGAAGGTATATGATTTAAATTTATTCAACAGGAACAATAAGCTCTGTATGCTCAACAGGTTTGATGTAATAAAGAACAACTCAAACGTTTTATACTCAACATGAATCGTAAGGAATGACTAGGGATCTCTTTGGAAGGAACAACGATTGGAGCAGATCTCCTACTCCCCACAATCGAGGCGACTGTGAGATGTTGATAGTGCGAGTATACAGGCCGATTGCTAATCCGTTCATAAGCGGGATGCTTTGCAGTAGTTCTGATCCGGTAGCTCCGAGTCAGTCTGAGACTCTTGTCTCCCAAACCGGGCAAGTTCCGCAGTCTCCTAGTGAACATGTGTTAAGTATATTTGGCGTGCGCGGGTCAGTAGGGAGGCCGTCTCCCAAGATTTTTCTTCCGGCGGTGGTTGAATTTCATCGACGCTCTCGGTGATTTGTCAGGATAATTAAAGAATACGAAGTTTTCGGAAAACAGTGATGACAGAGCTCGAGCCAGTTGAGGGCTCTGCTCGCTTCGCCATGTTCGGCAGAGATGCAACTCGATCTCCCTAACTGAGGTGTGAGCTCCGTCCTACTCGGAACTCCTTAGAGGGCGTGTTGAGAGACTCGCAGGAGACTTCTCTGAAGCCTAAGAGCGCGAACTTCTTGGTTGTCGATACTCTAGCGAGGATTTGTCTATAACGAACAGACTCAGTTGTGAATCGTTGGAGGCTTCACCTGCTAGCGACGCTTGTTGCTCCTCAGGTGCCATCAAAGCCGGATAGAGCATGACAGGCAGAGGAGTAACGTCAGATGAAGGACGAGGACCTCGCCGAGAAGGTTCAAGACTACAATTATGCCTCGACAGGGGCCCTCGTTGAGAGAAACTTTTGCCACAACGAAAGCATCGGTATGGTCGTTCGCCTAGGGGCAAGGAGATCCACGTTAATAGTTTTTAACTTGGTGGGGTGCTTGCCTCGGATAAAGTGCTCATATTTGATCCCACATATATCGTGGCTGACTAGAGGAGCACACCTGTGTGGGTCCTAGAATGGATTTCAAGATGACTCCGCCATTTCGCTCGATAGCTGCACCCGGCATAGTCGCAGATGAAGTTGCCTGTATACGAGGCAGATTTTCGCGGTCGCCCGCGTCGCCTCGGCGCAGGACTCACTGCAATGACCACAGCCATCCAATCAGAAATAAAACGGTTTTCAAGCTTTACATTCCAGAAAGCGGCATAACAGATGATGCATCGGATGCTCGGCCACTTCATGTTTATTTCAATGTTATCTCTGTCGCCTTATGCGCAGTCCTGTTTCTGAGGTCAGAGCAGCTACGAGATGAAACTATTATTCCCAATTCTGAAACGGGAAGCGCTGTTAGCTACCATGCGGATGAGGCCCCATATCATGAATTTCGCACACAGCACGCAACGATTCCGGTCGACAGATTCTGCTTCCAAATTACGAAGCAATGAGCCGAACGAAAGGTTGTCCGCTTGTTGTTGTCTGAAAGGTTGTCCCACTCTTGATGAGACCCAGAGTTTTTTTAATATTATATAGCTTAGTCAGTTCCCGGAGACTGAAAGGAGCGGACACTGGCCAGTTAATCCAGGCGACTTTTCGAAGTCGGGAACGCTGACCCGGAAATCCCTCGAAGTGCACCTGGTACTCGCACGGATGGATCGGTTCTGACTTCGTAGAGCGTTGAGTTCTCATCAAGAGAGGCGAGAACACACTCGTTCTGCTCACTAAAATGGGGCGACAGTAGTTCGGGGCGATCAAGAGTCAGTCTTCGAGGTCTTTTGTCTCTTTCAATTATGGTTCTCAGGCATGGTAGAGGACTGTCTTCCACTCAGAGGTTTGTCCAAGTATGGGTCAACGGCCGATTTCTTTGCATGACTTGAAACACACTCCCCCAAACAGAGCTTAACCTCAAGATTTCGAATCGACGAAGCGACTGCAAAAGAGAAATTATCATGAGATGCCCATTCTGTAGTTCCGTCCTGGAATGAAAAGAGCCATTACTACGGAACACTGTGTCCCCGAGCCCTCGAGTCGAAATGATTACAACGAAGTCTAAGAAAGAGGAAAAAAACTTTTATTCCACCCTAATCGGATACGGTGTGCCCGCCTTGGGTCTAAATTCAACAGTTCTTTACTCGTCATGTGCAATACCTAAATACCACTGAGCTGTCATGTATCTAAAAATAGGTGTCAACTCCAACTCGATCTCTCGTGCACTCACGAAGCTTTGTTCATTGCTCTCATGCAAAGAGACAGTCACATATTTTCTTCTTCAGAATCGTCAATTCGGTACCAACTTGGTTGTTGGGAATCCAAGGTACTATCGACTCCATTCTCTTATATGTTACAGAAGTTTTGATGCGTGTCCAGTCGATCGGCTCATGTTTGGCGCTTTCGCCGGAAATCAGCTCTTCAAGCGCGGCGATTCGGAGTTCGTCACCGTGTTGGTGCGGGGAATCCGAGAACAACTCCTTCTTTTCGGTTATCATCCCGGGGTTCACGGGCTTTGAGTACCGTTTGGTAGGGGATGTATCAATCTTCCAAATATTGCTATTGGAGACACTCGAACAGTGGCGCTGCCGTATAGGTTACTGGCCCGAGATCGGAGAATATCTCTTCTTCCGCAACAGCGGGCGCGCCAAAACCACGCAATGAGTGCGGCAAGATGAGAAATCCGCTGCGCGCAATTCGTTCACATTTGCTACTCATAAAGTTGAAGTGGATAGGCAGAAATCTCAGCTCGCAACACGAGCCATGTATCACTTGGTTAGTGGAGTATATGTTTGTGGTGCGGCTCTCTTCGCTGGACCAACTCGATACAGGTCCGGCGATACGCTGAACTTGAGATTCCATGTCGACGGGCAGGACAGGCAGAGGGCGCATGAGCGGAAGCGCTTCGGGCGCAAAGTTCAATTTAATTTGCCTGTTTCACCGCATATGTTACGTCTTCGTTCGAGTAGGCATCGCCGTTACAGTTTTTGTCCTGTTGCTTCAGATGCCTCCTCTTCACTCTGGCGTAAGGTCCGATTTCTGGATCTGTGATGAAGTCCCAGATGACTTTGGTCCATGACATGTGGTGGGGCTGGTTGTCGTAATACTCGGGTGCGATTCGCCTCACTTCTGGCAGACGGCTGAACGGGACGCTCGGGAAATCGTGGTGCTCCATGTGATAGCCGACATTAAAAGTGACGTAGTTCAACGGACCGTAATAAGAATAAGTCTCATGGCCCTTCAGAAACATGTAATGCTCTGAGATGAAATGCCCTGCGACCGGGTGAGGTCCCATCGCCAGCAAGGAACCCAGAATGATGTAAATGAAAAGTACTTTGCTCCCGCAGAGATGGAATATGAGCAAATCGAACACGAGTTGAACACAGAGGTTGAGATACTCTAGATTCGAGGGCGATTTCGGATAGACGACCAAGGGTCGGATCGCATAGAAGCAGCTCTGGAAACACACCCAAATAGCTTTGCTGAACGTCCGGTTGAAAAGTTTAGCCTCGATGTCCGTCGGGATGTCCGTGTCAAGTCTTTCGTCTCCTTGGTATCTGTGATGTTCCAGATGATATTTCCGGAATGAGATCGACATCGGGATCCCGATCGGGAGGTTGGCAAACATCCCGAACAATCGATTAGGCAGCCCTGAAGTCTGTCCGAAGGCCTGGTTGTGGGCCGTTTCATGAACCGCCAACATGAGGGCATGGTTGATGACTCCTGAATGGCGGAAGGAAAGGAAAATATGATTAGGGTGGCCCATTCGGATATTTGGGAACAGGAATCGATGACTGAGAAAATCGGTGTGAAATATGGAAACTAGACCTGCTCACCTCCGAATAAATAGCCTAGTATCAAACAGGTGCTCCAGCTGGCATTGGCCAACAGGAAACACATCGCCACTTGAATGAGCACCAGGACGGCAACGATCCACTTGAAGCGGACATCATGGTGCATCAACTTCTTGATTTCGGGGTACTTCTTCAGGATCTCTTTGCGGCGCGTCGCGTGTGGCTCATCTGTGTAGGTCCACTCGAAATCGTTACGCGAAACGTGCTGGCCCATTATGAGTGATCGGTTCCTGGAAAATGAATGGTGGAAGTGGTAAAGGGGGTTCGCGCAGGCGACTTCTCTGGGTACGTCAATGGTCGATGTCGCTTCATTTAGCTTAATTTGACTGCAAGTTTCAAGGTATCAATTCCCCGTTGGGTTGACTCGTCAGAGGACCCTCGGTCCGTTCTTCAGTTTGCGAGGCATCGCTGTGCGTATGTAACAGCAGCAGCTACCTACAATGATGCAGCAGATGCTGACATGGCGCGGCCCCTTCCGGAACAAACTTACTAATCCACATCTCGAATGAAATGGATCTCAATAGCACGATATCACGTTCAGTTTTGACCGAAGCGAGCCCATCGTCACGGTTCAGGGGCGAATGAGCAAAAATAGCTTACGTGTTGATGGAATGGTTGAAAACCGAGAGCGAATCAGCTGTTCTCCTCAAGCAGTACAAACCATTGAACTCGTGCTTGACAAAATTCAGCCGGCAACACTCGTTGATAAAAAGCTTCCGCCACTAAGCCGTCATTCGGTGCTTGTGCAAATTTTGTTCTCAGATGTCAATCAAATCTGCCGTTGAGACAGGCCGATATTAATCCAGTTCGGCAAGCTCATTAGCTTTATGCGGGTGACAATGGGACGGCAAATCCACCGCAACATTTGCGAAACCACGGATTGAACGTATCCGGACTAAAATAGTAACTAACGCTCACCGGGCAGCTTAAACCTCAATGGCTCTAGATAGATGGGATACGAGCTTTGAATGAAACAGAAACCAGGCGGTGAGCTCGCCGTGGATTCAAAATTTCTTCTGAGCAAACTCTCAGTTCTGTGCGTTTCAGAAATTCGTTGGCGTGCCTTCGAACAAACAACCGCTCGGTTCCTTTGAATGAATCCCGGCCACGGAAAATCCACCGATCTCTGTTTCAATGATCTGAGCCGTCAGCGTGTACCGGTGTCGCGACATCACCCAGTCAGGCTGCTGGGCCGAGACAGGTCGAAGGCGAGGGAACTCCGAGAAACGGAGACCTACTCCAAGGACTCGTTCAAGGACACAATTCTCCAACCATTCCAATCAGACTGATTCATGAATCTAGTTTTGAGCTCGGTATGCCGCAAATGGCTGCAATCATGACTCTCGAATGATGCATAGAAACCCACTTCTCAACTGTTTTCGACTGCGCGCTTTCCAACCGAATACTACAGAATATACATGCGATATCGGTACGTGTTTTTCTGAATACGGCGCCTTAGTAGCAATGCAGTGTTGGCATCGATCGTTCGAGCCGGCAGTGGAATACGTAAGAAAGGTGACTCTACGAATTTCGTCAGACTCCTTCGGGACTCTCGAAATATTGTCGACAGCACGTGAAAAGGAGAAAACGCTGTTTCGATCGTAGATGACGATATTCGGAGCGCGACAATCTGATAGCCCTCTCGAACGGATCGCTGCAACAAAGTAACGATTTCTTGAAGCCTTACAACTGTTCCGACATGGGAACCAGTAGCTAGGCCACTGAATTCTTCCTCAGTCTCAATCCGAAACAATAATCGCGAAATGAGTTTGGGAAGCAACCAATACGTTGACAAACTTCCTCACACAAAATAGTTAGGAAGAATCCGATTTGGAGTTTTCCTAGACTCGAACGACGGCAAACATACCGACAACTGTGTGAACAATCGATACCACCCATTCTCAATGCGGTCTTGATTTGCACACGAACCTTGATAGAACACACAAGTCGCTGCTCCTCAGAAATTTTTGAAGGAATCTGGCAGGTATCAGGCGTCAGTGGGCCTCGCATCCAAATCGAGCATTGTCTAAACACGTTGATGAGCGGAACAGACCTTTGCTCGTCGGGATTGCCCCGACATCCGCGTCGAACCTTTCCTTTTTAGAGAACACTCAGGAGGGCTGCGGTCGGCCAGTTCGATTGATTCCTTTTCATATAGTCACTCACTCACTTGCACACTGGCTCGCGGCACCAACACTCACTTTTTTCACTGTCAGATGGGAGATATTGCGGGAGATGGCTTTTATCTTATCCTTCGCTCGTCTACGATCATCCAATCCACGATCCAACTCGTTCCACTCGTTTCGGACTCAGCGACGGCCGCTCACGGAGAGACCGGTTACCGTCTGTCGGTGAGTGTGCGTGCGTGTGTTCCAGTGAGTGAGAGTGAGCGCCTGTGTGTATCTGAGAGAGTTCGTAGCGGTGGCTGATTGACTGACTGTCAGGTTGTCCGTCCGTCCGTCTGACTGGCTACCGGACTGTTTACCTGCTCGTGGCCCGGCTGAGCGCCGGGTGTGTGAACACGTGGGAGCTGCCGGAACTTCCGTTAAGTTGGGGACATTTGGGTGAAAGTGTCTCTCAGCCGGGAGCCAGATGATAACGGCAGCATCCGTAGCGCATCCACGATTCGTCGTTGTTCCTGCGGCCAGCGCTGTCGACTGAGCTTGCATGCCGCGCTAAGGACTGACCGTTCCTCGAGCACAAGTGGAAATAAAATCAATTGGTGCTGAATAAAGATATATCTCAGAACTCGGCGACGTGAGTTCAAAATGACGTTTGGAACATGGTCCTCCAATCAACGTTCGGATCATTCATTCGGTTATTCAGGAGGAGATATATAACTCAAAAATCGGCGCAAGCCTCGGTTGCAAATAAATGGAGACGATGATGAGGATGATCTCTGCCAAGCGTCGGATCGCAGGGTGGCCTCTGGAGTGTTTTCGACCAGCTTTTGACGTGCTAGAAACAGCTGAGGTCCTCATGGCTCAGACTCAAACCGTTGCCAGCGTGCATCAGAAGACGGCTCTTCCCGTGATCAGTAGCGTACCGAGGGGGGCAGGGGGCAATGCCCCCTTCCTAGCTTTTCGATCGTACCGTCATCCCGGGGACCTGACCACAACACTGGAAGAACTTTACTAATTCGATAAGCGTGGGATCTTGCAGGGTGAAATATCCAGTCGTTGAACGCTGATGATCAGGGGAAAGGGGGGGATGGGGACGAGTCGCGCACCTTGGATATGAGGGAGTCCTGGAATCTGGACACGAGGAGCGAGGCTATGAGCTCTGATCTCGACACGGTTCTTAGCGGCTATCCTCGATAGGGCGCGAGATATCAGGGTCCCGTTTGCGCCGGAAGTTCAGAAGTCGAAAGAAGTTCGCATGCGGAAAAAAATCCTGAGTGGCTTCCCTCGGAGAAAGTCAAAGATATATGATTGCCTGCGGGGCCCAAAACTAAATTCCATTCAATGGTGTCGGCTGATTTGCCGCTCACCGCAGTATTCACTGCTACACAAATATTTTTCATGCATTAAGAAGTCGTCCCTCGAGAACTCTTCCTTGTCCATTCTCATCATCGGAGCATCATAGGTACATGACTGCTTGAGCCAACGTCCTGATCAAAATCATGGATTCAATCGGTCTCCGATCAATCGATTTGTCCTCCTGAAATTCGACATTCATCCGACCCTGGTTTTTCCAGCTCGGACTGCAGCGCACGTGTTCCATCATTCGTTTGAGTTCCAATCGGAATGGGAGAATCAGGTACGTGATCTCGGGGCCAGGAGGCTCTCGGTGCAGACAACGAGCCTGGCCTACGTCCCGTAAGACGGCGCGAGGGGTCGTTCGTTCAGAAACTCCCTCTGGGTCATGTGTCTCCCAAGAAACTGCAATTAGGTATTGACAATAATCCTCCAATACCAGAGCTGGCGGAGGGAATGAATAATTTTGATCGTGTTGTGCTCATCATGACCTATTTGTTCGGAGGGCATGTTGATCACTCAAATTACTTGAGGGCAATGCGAGATTTCCAAGGCAAGAGCGGGATCCCAGCTGTGTGGAAGCCAACATAAGTACAATCCGTTTCTCGCTCGCATTTCCCTCCCCAGAAGGTACCGGCCAATGATGTTCGGGAGCCACTCCTACAACCCTCTCCCATTGGAGCCTACGTCCGTCCTCAAACTGAAATCTACGTAGACACGGGAAAGTCCCCGTACGTTATAATGGTCGGTTCAAAGCGTTCTTGCGGTCATTCATCAGTCTCCATGAGGATATCATAAGAGAGCGAGAGAAACGATTCGGGGTAGAAACGAGTGTCTCCCATAAGTCTCCCTCTATCCCGAACCGATTGCAGGAATTACTGGGAATGATGGGAATGTCAGACGCAATTCATGGAGTGAACGCTCTGTGCATGGGTAGATGTAGTGGGCTGCCGGTGTGCCTGATTGCTGCCCTGCGGCTCTGTAGCAATTCTTTGTGGCCCGCGATCCACGAGTCTCCCAGTCTTATGTTAATGTTCATCACCTTACAATTAGTATTTTCTTGATCGGAACGCTCCTGGTTTGCTCGCTCTTCACAGCATTCTTCTATTAGGGAGAGCTACTTGAGGGTTTTTGGGTTCAGGTCTCCAGGGTCGCGAGGCTCGCATGGTTAGTCATACCGATGCGCGAATTCCACAGGTGTATAACTGCGATTCCTCGCCATGAAGTCCATGGGGAGTTGTACATACAAGGCACTTATCGACTCAAACCTTTGAAACTCCGAGCCCTGAGTGCTCATTTCGGGTCACCCTACAGCAGCAGTGTATCTTTGTGGAGAGGCGGGCACTTGCCCCGAGCGCAAAACTGCAGGGGCGCAACGTTCAAGGGAGCGCAAAGTTCAGGGGCCGCGAAACTGAAGTTGAAGTCCATGTCCGCTGCAGAAGGAATTTAATTTCTCCCGGAAGAAAAATCGTGTCTCGGAAAACACAGGGGCGCAAAGCAGAGAAGACGGAGAACACGGACTCCAGTGCTTATATGGAAAATCTCACGGCATCCAGGCTCGGAAGAAACGATCCCATTAATCTCGCTATCAAGACAATTGTGTTATCATCGGAGAATCAGAACATCGGTGGAGTTTTGGAAATCCCACCGGATTCCTTATCATCGCGTCGTCATATCGTCGCGCAGGATTCGTTCCGATTCGGGTAAGAGTGACCTGATAGCCTGACCTGATGAACGCTTGGAGGGAGCGACCTCCATCCCCGAATCCTGGCCTAGGTATGATGGCTACAACGATGCTGAATGGATCCGTGTGTTCAAATTAAGACAACGTTACTGGGAACAGCGAGCTGCAGGGCATTGCAGACTCATCCGATGGGAGACCCACGCATTTCTCGGGAAAGCTTCCCAAACGGAAGAATCACTGGCGGGGGAAATGTGCTCCATCGAACCATGATTCAGCACGGTTCTGATCTGCCTGCAAACGAAAGAACTGAGGCTTGATCATTTGATTGCATTGAGCCGGGGAAGCCCCAGAATACCGCCATCGCAGGAAGGACGCAGAGATTCAATGCGCGACGTTGTCCGCTCGCTCAAAGACAACTTCACAGCGCACGAATCCTCGAGCAAACGTCCATCTGCGCACAGCTTCGCCCGAAGCGGCGCTTCTTCCTGCGAACGGACAATTCTTCGGGCTCCGACAGCACAATGAGCAAACGTCTGGGTCCTTTGACGCTGGCGTTGCACCGCTCGATGCATCCGCGACTACACTCACGCTTGCTGTTCTGCGCGTTGACCAGAGGATTACCGATAGGACTTCAATCTTTCCTTGATCACATTAACGGCCTGATAAATTGAAAGCTACAGAGCAAAACGAGTGCTGATTGAGCGAGACACCATGGACGAAGAACAGGGGAGCAGGGAAAGCTCAGTCAGGTGTCACATAATCGTTGAGCAACGGTGGGCTGTACATGGGCAACGGGAATTTACTGTCGTGGATGAATGAGGTTCATCATTAAGTGTGCCACTCGAATTCGTCACAGAGGCAAGAGCGCGATACGAACTACAAGCTGACTCGAGCAACAGCCGGAAAGTACTGATGATGTCTTCGCTACTGCCGCTCGGGAAGAATCCCCACCGGCGGAGCCTTCGAATCTTCAAGGACTTTGCTTGGAAACCGTTGAACTTGCTACATTTTCGATGCGAAGTTTCTTCCTTTCTTCTCACGCGAAATACATAAATAGCATAGAATTGCATGTTTCGAGATTTGACGCCCGAAATGCACAGAACGATGGCGATAACATAGATCGCCCCCCCCCCCCCCCTTTGAGTCAGGCGGCCCAGACGGGATATACAGACCTTGTGCAGGCTTGTGCTCAACATTCATCAAGCAAACAATTCAATATTGAACCGCATCGTAGAAGAGGGAAAAATACTCCCTGCTCACTGAGAATCCGGAACCGTGCCCCCGTCCCTCCCCACCCCTCCAGCCATTCTCGGATCGGCCACAGGTCGGGATGCCCGCGAGTGCGTTTGAGGAGGAGTACTCTGTAACTTCCGAGAATTCCGTGTTCGTAGTTCAATCGTTGACGATGATACCTCAGTTCAGCCAGAGGGTGAATTTCCCCGTGAGCAAATCGTGGGCGAATACGGAAGATGCCTCTCAACAAAGAACTTTTGACTGCTTATATTCAGTTTTTGAACGCACATATTGTACGTTTTTCGTGCATATTTTCATAGATGATCCCGTAATTTCTAGTGAATGGAAGTACGAGCTCCGGCTGATTGGCCCGTCTGATTTGAACGTTTCACCCCTCCATGCGCGCTGTTTTCCTGTTCTGAAGAGCATCTAATAGCCTTCTCGCTTTCATTCCTCGGCTCATAATTGCGCAGCCCGAACCGAATTATATGGCTGTTCGCACAGTTAGGCCAACGTATATGCGTTCTCGGACAATGCATTTTAGGAATCTGCCGAAATTGGGACTGGATGATTCGACTCGATGGAGTCTTCGCGGGCCGACCGTCGGACGTTTAAAACACGGAAAGCTGAGCAGCTCGACTCTCCGTCGTATTATACGAAAACACATGATCTTGCGAGTAGTTTCGTATTTCTAGGAAGGGAAAAGTGTGTGTGTTTAGTTTATGCGAAATATAACCTATCTGTTGGACAATCGCTCCCATAAGAGGATTCACGCAGCTGAGGGCTAACGGCCCGCGCCCATTCTGTCCCGTGCTGTTCTGCTCTGCTCTGCATTCGAAGGCAGTCCTGGCCTCGGAGTTACTTCGATGTACTCGACGAATGTCAAAACATGTCGTGCGGCCAACTTCATCATTGCGTCGCTCTCACTCAGGAGTTCGGCCGTTTGTTGTTCTAAGCTCTCCTGAGCAGGGTATGAAGCGATCATAAGCAGCGGTCAGCTCCAGCAATGATGTCTCGTAGGAAAGACAAGGAGCCTCCAGGACGTCGTGACGAGTGCCACAGCTGTGGTGGTTTCTACGCTCAACGATCCTCAGCAAGCTGTCTCTGTCTGGTGTGCCACAGTTTCCTGTACCCCGTGAGTTTATGCGAGGTGCATTTCATCCGCCGCATGAATGTCGTGAGCAAAAGTGACAGCGAGGACAGTGGCACCGAAGAACCAAAGGATTTCTACGAGACCGTGCAGCCGCCGCCATCGAAGAGAATTCTCAAACCTACCAGGCAGAATAGTAAGAAGAATCCACCAACGGAGCTCAACGAAGTTTTGCAAGCGTTATGCCATGCGCGACCAGCCAACGACCGCTTGCAAGACGGCCTTATAGAGAACCTACCTGAAGAGATCATCCTCGCAATATTCTCTTACTTGGACGACATCTCTCTTTGGAGCGCGTCACAGGTGTGCGAGCGCTGGAAAGACATCATCGACCGTCAACTCAAAGAATCCAACTGGCGGCGGTTCACGCGAATGCGGTGGCCGTTCTTGGCTTTGGACAAACCCGTTCGGAGCTGGAAACAAACATACTCCAGTCTGGTCCGGAGCTCTAATTGTTTTTTGTGTCTGTCTCAAGTGAGCGACCGATTGAAACACGCTAAGTTACATTGGCATTTTCACCAAAAAGTTCAGCCGATGCGAGCATCGAGCTCGAGGAGTCGGACCGACGTATCGTGTATATGTCGGGACTCGAGAATAGCGCACGAAATGTCTATGCTTGCGGCTGATCCCTTGGACGGCGTGCTGCTGAAGCCGCTGGACGACGTCGTTTTTGGCGAATGGCACGCGTGCATTTTCGGCCCGGCAGGTTCTCCCTACGAAGGGGGCCAATTCTATCTCAGTGTCAGCGTGTCATGTCGATACCCCATGGATCCTCCCGTAGTTCGTTTCCTGACGAAGATCTTCCACCCCAACGTCAGTCGGCACGGCGACATCGGCTTGGACTCCCTTCAGCATAACTGGTCATTGGCGCTCACACTGTCGAAAATCCTGCTGAGCATACAGTCCCTCCTGACCGATCCTTACACGAGGGTGTGCATGGAGCCAGAGATCGGCAAACTGTACCGAGAAAATTATGCACTGTACGAGCATACAGCAAGATTGTGGACGACGTTGTATGCAAAACATCATCTCCAGTGTGTTCCGTGAAGCACCGCGTGACAACTTTTGGTGCGATCCGGATCTTAAGATCGACTGTGCGAGCTCCGTCTGTTAAGGCCTCATTTTGTAAAGTTTTTCATGAATATTGTAAAGTCGTTTTCTGTTTTTCTTTTCGTTCCGCAGCCATCAGGAACGGCTTCGAGGCCACTGGGAAAAAGTCAAGTCAGAGCAATCAATGGCGCTGAGTCAGTGTTGTCATCAAACGAGTTTAGAAATTCTTCGAGTTCGGAGTTGCGTGCCGCTTCCGAAGATCTGAGCGGGAAACAGCCTGTGATTGGCATAAGTCGAGTGGCTCCTCGACGCAATCGTTCGCGTTAGGCTGATCGCCTTCGTTCTCGGCCCGCCGCCCGCCAGGAAACTGTCGGATCCGATTATTGTACTATATAACAGCATTGTATTCGCGGTCGGGGGGCGAGAGCAGCAGTCATGTCGCGCCACTCACTGTAAGCTCTGCGAAACGGGACATCGGGACTGAAAATGAACCCAGGCGAAATAGTGTTTCGATGACAGACGGAATGTAAATTTGTGCCCGGCTATGGACGGACGCGGCTCTGTAAAAATAGATGCGAACAACATATGTTCAGTCAGAACATGAGAGAAACATTGTACCAGCGGGCTTCGATTGATTAAAGATCCTTCGCTAATGTCTCAGCTGTTCCATGGATCCTCAAGAATCTTGTTATAGGGACAACCGAATCGAGTAGAAATGTTATAAGAAAGACCGAGATTCCACTGTCGAAGGCCTTCCAGAGTGGTTACGTCACCGACGTCAATATGGAACTTTGGTCCAGATCTCGGCAAGAATGAGATCAACGGTCAAGGAAGATTGCAAAAGCGAATATTGCTGTACCTATCTAAATTTATAATTCCTCCTTGTTTGATTCTGATTGGTCGGAGTGACGGAGATCCTTCCTGGAAGCGGCGGGTCTCTCGATGACTATGAAGATTGATCCATTGAGCAGGATCTTCGATCAGCGACCCTCGTAGTCTGGAAAGTTTTCTTGCTCGGTCAAGTGGGATCGTTCTGAACCCGAGTTCTCTTATCAGATCGACCGAAACGACGGGAGACGTGTTGTAAGCTTGGAAACCCTTGCGGCATCCGGGTTGGAACAGCTGAGAGGAAACGAATACGCAAGGAAAAGTCAATGGAGATGTTTTTTTCTCATTTTTGTCGAATAAAGTTTTATTCACTTGAAGAAAACAAAGGCACATTTCTTAAATTGTCATCCAGATAATCGGAATCGTAGCGGTTGGTGATGGTATCCATAGATATTAATACTCAAGTACATCTAACTATCTACGGAAGAACTTATGAGAGAGAAGGGAACGGAGTTCATCGGAGACACAGAGGGAGAAACAGAGAAACTCGGGTCAGCAACAAAAGAGTCCGATTCGCAGTGGAAACACTCGTAACAGAACATGTTCCTGTCGGAGCCAGGAGGGGGAAAAACCAAAGGGGAAGAGAAATTTCAGCGGTTCTCGTATATTGCAACAGTTGGTATACTAGCATCAGGATTGGGAGTAGTTTGTAACGTAACACTATGTCTGCTTGCTCACGTAATGTGTTTCGTCTGTTCCTTTTCGAATTTTCATTGGGCTCAATGGTCACCTGGGTCGATTTGCGATGCTCAGAGAAATGATAATATCACTGAAGGTAATATCGAAGAACGTGACTCGATGTTTTTCTCGAAGAGTCGGGGTCAAGCGGAGGGGGGGAGGCAGAATCGAGCCAGCGATGCGATGATTGTATGGCAGAGTGATTTTCGATGAGCTACGTGAATCCGAAATCATCCACTTTGTCCGAGCTTTTGAGAGTACCAAAAATCGAGAGGATTATGCAGTTGGCGACAATGACTGCGATCAAAACCATCAAAATCATTCGAATAGATCCATGAATACATGAATAAGTGCAATCAATCAATCAATCATCAATGAACTCACAGCGGGCGGTTTACATCTTACTTGACAGACGCCTTCAAAACCCGGAATTTTCTAAGGTTTTCTTGAACGACTCGGCCTGGACAACGATTCGAGGTTTCAAACGCCACTACCGCCTCTGATTTCGAAAAACAAGGTGGACTAAACCGAACCAATCACGTGAAGGACATGATTTCCGAATGTGGGAATATACGTAAACCCTCGCTCAGCAAATTCAGGAGCGACGGTCAGCTCAGATAAGCTCACATGGGTTGTGATACGTTGTACAAATGTCTTAATTTTATTCTCAGACCGGAACTCAAGATTTCTTCGTTTGCCAAGTGTCGGACATAACGTTCATCGTATGCTGAGCAAGGTGTTAGCATAATTGAACGGGCCATTGAAAACGGATTACTCAAACAAGCATGGCTGAAATGAAATGGGAATGAGGGAAAAACGAAGAAAAATCGACACTTGAATCGTACCGCAAAGCTTCTAACGGCGTCGGCAATACCAACAGCATTGGTCGCAGCGGCGGCAACAAGCCTCGGCCTTATTCTATGTTGATGAAATCGACAATATTCGACACTCTTAAGTATTCGCAAAAGTTTTCCACCTCTCTAAGATCAACGACAGTAAACGGTTGGTTTCCAATAGGTTTCTCGATGAATGCTTTTAGTCAAAGTCGGTCTTTAAGTCAGAGTGTGTCATGATCTGCTCAGAGGCTACGAGGCTTTGAATCGTCGTGAATTTCTCCTCAGCCAATCTGCTTCTGCCACTTCTTCTGACAGGAAAGGAAGTGGATGTTGATTGAATCGACGATTGCTTGGTTAGTTATTTAGTTTAGGTTTCTCCTGTGGGTATGTAGGTTGATTACCTGATTCTCATTGACGCTCTCAACTCGCATCTTTCTCAATATATCCATATATATAATGTGGTAATATTCTCGTGGTAATATGTTCTGTGATGGTACAGTATACACATAAATACATAAGCTGGGAGAAATTGAGGGGAATAGAGCGGGGGGGGGGGAGGCTGCCAGTTGATTACTCTAACAGCAGCTTACGCCAGACGTCAAACAAACTACCGTCGTTCGGTTGGTAGGTTTGGTATGTGTGTATGTTGTAGCTTCTGAAGTACACGTTCTTGTTTGAATCGTTCGTTCGTTCATTTTGTTCTCTCCTCAAAAATGGCAACCCTAACCTGGTGGCAAGAGTCCGCGCACATTCGCATCCTGCGATTGCTCAGTCCTTCGTCAGTACTGCTTCATAAACATTCTTATCCTCGTTTGCAATTGGTCGAACACACTTTCCTCAACCCACGGACGACTCCACTCGTGTGTCGCTCGCCATGTCGTCCGGGATTCCTTCAAGCGTTTTGATTTCACACAAAGGCAGGTCGGAAACTCAGTATCGACGCGTTCGGGATCGAGTGAGAATTAAAGATAGTTTCACGCGGGTATCTGGACGTTTCCGACCGCCGACTCGCTCCATGGTTCTGTTTCAGATTCCGAAAATTCGGTTCTTCTTGGCCGTGTTTTTTTTCGCCGAATTATCATTCTGTTTGTAGACTTTTCGGCGGAGGTGACTTGATACAGCAGAAATGTTGATGTCTATACGTGCATCTCAGGTCTAGGCCACAGCATTGCTAATAGCCTTGTCGACCTGTTCTTGCACAGACATACCCTGCACGGAGACGTCATGTTCGATTCCGGTTGCCTGAGCGACCGCCTGTGCTACAGCATCGCCAGCGCCATCAGCACTTGCGATCACCCCGGCATCAACAACTTGCAGTTGACCAGATTCTTGAACAAGCTGCTGCCCCGGCGCGGCCTGTACGACCTGCAAATCATGACAAGGGTAATCGGTTAGCCTCGACCAGCAATCGTTATCAACGAGGACGACAGACGATAAATGTACAGACGGATGTTTCCCGTACGAGGGAAAGCAAGGATGCCCTTCCTACAAGATCTCTTACCTGCACCTGGGCTCCCTGTGCAGCGGCATTCTCGATCAGCTGTCTTTGCTGCGCGTCCATATGCTGACAGAGTGCCTTACCACATAAGGTACAGAATGGGACGGTTATAGTGGTATGGCCGTCTGCGGACTGCAGCTGTTGGATGATGTTGGGATCCGCAATGAATGTTAACTGCTGACCGGGCACTGCCGCGACGGTCAACACCTGCTGGCCACCTGCCGTAGTCAAAATTCCCTCGGTTCCTGAAAAAACGAAGAGAGTTACAACACCTGCAATACTGGAGGTATTCTCATCAGATCAGCTTGAGGAGCACGGACCGTGTGTTAGTCCCGTATGAATGAGACAATGACTTACCTGGAGCGAGGTGTGTTCTAGCGTGTCTCTCGAGTTGTACGCGTTGTCTGAAGGTCTTCCCACAAGGGCCGCATGTATACGGTCTCTCCCCCGTATGTGTTCTCATATGCGACTCGAGATGCGCTTTTTGATTAAAGCTTTTTCCGCACTGAGAACAAACAAACATGCGCTCCCCTGTGTGGGTCTTGATGTGTCGTTCGATGTGCTCTTTTCGAGTGAACGTCTTGCCGCATGCTGAACATGAGAAGGGCCGTTCTCCGGTATGGATCCGTATGTGGGACTCTAAATGGACCTGCATCCCGAGAAACGAGGGATTGGAGAAATGGAAGTCAATTAGTCATCTTTGAATCGAAAATGATGGAGGCGAGGGACGTCTGGATTCGATACGATGCGCTCGAGGAACTTGATCCACGGGCAGGTTTTCGATGTTTTCTTTCCGGGAGAAACTCGAGAAGCCGGTCGCACGATCCGATTTCCGTTTGTCTTCGATGCATAAGCAATGATCCGAGATGATGGCTCCATAGCTCACCTTTTGTGAGAAGCGTTTTCCACAATGGGTGCAGTGGAAAGGTCGTTCGCCGGTATGGATTCGCATGTGTCTTCCAATGTGCTCCTTGCGCCTGAACGCCTTCCCGCACATGGAGCAAGCAAACGGCCGCTCTCCGGTGTGAATCCGAAGGTGGTTCTCCAGATGGGCCTTCTGACAAAACGTCTTACCACAGATCTGACACGAATACGGTCTTTCTTTGGGCTTCGATGGACTCATGGCGTCGCCTGATATGCCTACAACGGCTGTGGTAGTCGTCGAAGGAGTTGGCTTGAGCCACTCTGTCGTGCCCGCAGTCTGGATTAGAACTTGCTGCGAAAAGAAACGGAAAAGAACAAACCGAAATTAGCCGAAGCGGCTAAAAAACTCAGAGAACCAAAAATTTAACGAGAGACTCAATTCGTTTTCTCAACTTGGGAAATGCTCGAATTCAAAGTTTGGATGCTCTTGGGAATGTTCAATCATTTGTACGGGGAGGAGAAAGACTGGAATATCCAAACTCGAGAAGTCGTTCAAAGACAAGGGATCACATAGCTCGGAAGGAAAACTCCGGCTACAGTGCGAAAGAGCGGGATCCAAATAAGAGAGATTCTCAAATCGACTCGAAGCGCAGAAAACTGTACTCAATGGAAACCGATATAGCAAGGTTCGGAATTGAAACAGCGAGGAAAACAGAGAGGGGGAGTGGGTTTTCAAACTGATACCGGGAGAAAAGAGGAAGAACGAAATGAAGATGGGGGACAAATCAACCGAGGGATAACGAACTCAGCGAGTGAGCGAACCAGAAGAAAGACTTGTTTTGTTTTCACCAACAGTCCAATCGCAGACAACTAGCATGACCCCAACCGATAGAAAATTTCTCTAACCGATCGCCATGATTCCATCGCATGCAAGCCCCTTAGTATAAAATTGTATGTATACATAGCAAAGCGTTACCGTCAAGCGCGGATCATCGTCCCTAGCCTCAGACAACAAAAATGGAAAACCTAGAGATGGCTAGAGGTTCCGAAATATTCGGATTTCTGAAAGCTAGCCGAGCTGGCTCGAATGTTCTCCACTTCGGCGTCCCTTTCGAAGTTCGAAGAGAGGATGCCGAAGGTCTGCGCCAATTTGGCGCGCTCTGGTCTGATCTTGAGCTAGATTCTGGAGCTATTCTGAAAAGATCCGTACTTCACAGGCACGACTGAATGTCGAAATGTCTGTGACACCTACCCTTGTTTCACCGTTGACAGTAGCCTGAGTTGTAGCCACCTGTGTAACCTGAGCTGCTGCTACGGTAGATGCAGGGGCCGCGCCTTGCGTAGGGATCGGGGTTATAATGTGGGTCTGCATATGCGTCTCTAATTGGTTCTTGTTGGCGTACACAACACCGCAAACTGAACAGCTGAATAAGCGTGTAGCCGTGTTTTCCTGGTGACTACGGAGATGGTCCTGAAGCACCGCGCTATCGGTGATCATCTCCCCGCAGATACCTGCATTGAAGAGAAATTGCAATGAGCACGGAAAACTCGTCCCTTCCGCGCCGAAGGATTCGACACAAAATCCGGCAGCAAAGTTGGATCCTTTCGCAAGTGGAGTACTGTGAGACAGCGACTGCCGAGGAGAAGCCAGACTAGAGTCACTTACCGCATCGATACTGCGGTTGGCCGTTGGAAGCGATGAACTGTTGAGCGGTGACGGTTTGAGTACCGTTACCAGCCGCGGGGACGATGGAGATTTGGGGTTTATCGCCAGAAGCAGCTACTACGGTTCCAGCCGCAGCTGGTTGAATAGTAACTGGAGCCTCGCTGGTCGGAGGCTGTTCCGGTGTGTCACTCTTACTCTCCGCGTGGAGGACGACGTGTTTGCAGAACTCGTTGACGCTCGTGCTCATATACGGACAGAGCGGGCATCTGGAAGGAACGACCGGATCCTTCAGCTTACCAAGCGGCTCAGCATCGTGCTCCTGGATCTCAAGCGGTACCCTACTGGTCAGGAACTCGATCGAGGGAACAAAGCTCAATACGCACCTGTGGATGCTATGATCCGTCGCTGTAGTGGATGCAGTGGTCGCACCGGTCTGCTGGGCGACCGCGCTCTGATCCTCAGAGCCGTCGGCAACCTCAACTTGCTGTTGTCCTGCTGGTTTCATGTTGTTGTTCGTGTTAGTGTTGTTGTTATTGTTTGCGGGCACCTGCACTTGGAGTATCTGTCCGTTGGCACCCTGCACCAATTGTGTTTGGGCTCGAAGTTGAGATTTGTCGTCTTCAACGACCACCATCTTGGTATCTCCTCCACCTGAAGAAAGCACCGTAGTGAGATCTTTGCATCTTGTTCCGGGGGGAAACGAAAACAAAACTGAGCACAAATGAAACGAGTATAGGTAGCAAGTACAGTCGACGGACGCCGACTTCTGAGGAAACTAAAACAAATTCGAAATACTTCGACACCATCACGAAAATAAAGCTCTTCTGAGTACCGAGATCCGGGCACCGGATTGCGCCTAAACGTGTACACACAAAACTGATAAGTATCTACAGAACCTAACGGCATTCCTTCGTCGTGAAATAAAATGTGCACGGTGAAGATGTCATGTAGATGATGCCTTCTAGCATGAGTAGCCGGATACTTCGAATCAAGCGCAAACGAGAAATCACCGCCGCCATGTCCTGAACAGCATTGTACCGTTGTACGCGGGAAGAATCGGATCGACCTCAAGACGGAATTCTGGCACAAACCTTGGATAGTTTCGAGCACAGTGAGCATTTTCCTGCCGACCCCGGATTGATCGATTTGAACGAACATTTTTTCCGGCATTTCGTACTTGACGAGCTGCGGTGGCCTCTGCATGATCACCATACGCTGGTTCGATACGACGCCAGACGCATTCACAATCCGAACCGGAGTCAAATTCCCGTAATTCGGCTCGGCGAACGCGCCTGGAACAGCTACAGAGCCGCTGGCAACTCCCGGGACACCATTCTCAGGCGGCCATGGAGTATTGGCACTAGCACCTGTGCTGTTGTTGTTGATTATGCTCGAGCTGGCGGTCACGCTCTCCATGTCCTCAACACGTAAACGGCGACGATCACAACAGAATCGTCAAACTCTCACAAAAGTTTCGCCCTCGTTCAGCAATCTGACATGGGGGTAAGACTGATGCGACTTCCACACACTGAGAGACTCGAAAAAGAGACAAATACGAGAGAAGGAAATTGGGCGATGGAACAGTATCACAACAGGCGCCAACGACTCTCGCCAACGAAAAGGCCTTTTCATAGTTGAGAGTCAGCATCTCGTCTCTCGGCCGGGAGAGGGCGTTGTGAGCGATTCGCCAATCAGCGCCATACTTGAGGGCGCCAAAATTCAACTCAGCAATCTCAGGTTCGACCGAGCTCAAGGAACGGAAACTTTGTGGTATTCCAATGTACTCGTTCGGCCGATTTGCATCTGAGATAGAGGGCGAAATCGCTGTGCTCGCTCGGGGAAGGTGCCAATCGAACGGAGGGTTTTCTGAGAGAGCTTCGGGGGTTCTAAAGCGATCTATCTTTCGCGAAAGGATTCAATCTCTTAATGACCCTGCAGGTGAGAGCTCCGAACGCGATTTGCTTCCCGAGGATGTGGCTGCTTGAGCCTTCGCTCAATCGTTTTCTGTAGCTACTTCATGAGCCTGACCAGAAAAACAGCCGGGGGATTGATGGGTCAATCGGGTTGACTTCATTCTGTAGCGCGGTGGTTTCGAGCCTACCCTCAAGAAGGATTCCCCCACCTCGGAGCCCAAGGTGAATCACCCTCGTATCGATTTGATATAGGAATTCCTCGAAGATAGATTGGAGGAGTTCCGCAGAGAACGGCGCGGTGTCTCGCTCATTGTACAACCGGTCTCATCTAGACACGTCTGCATGTACCCTAATTAAACACAAACATTCAAAACTAGGGATCGACTCTGAGATGTGCGAGCGAAATCATAGGGAACTCGAGGTTTACATCTCAAAAACAATCTTCGCAGGCTTGTGTAGGAATGGAAGAGGATCTCCTAGCTATTCTCTAGAGGGTATCACTGTCGAAGCCTCCGATTGAGGTAGCTATGAGGAAACGGAAGAGCGCGAGAATAGAAGACGGTGCGACGATGATAACGTAACAAAATTTCAAAGATAAGCATCCTGGGTGGCAGCGTATTCGGTCAGTACGAATGAATGAAATAAAAGAAACTGCAGCGGGAGAATAGTTGCGGGGGTCCAATGCAAGTCCAATTCGTTCCCAACACATTCCGCCAACCCAAAAAACGTGACACCAAAACAGCAGAACAAGTGCATCTTTGACAGCAGCAGCAACAGGAGCGGCGGCGGAACAGAAAAGTCAAATCCTCGGAAGGTGGAGGGCGAGCGGGCTTTCGAGCAGGATCGGGCATGTGAACACTTTTCTATCCCATTCGATGAAAGTGTGTGATTGGGCAAAGAACGGAGAAGATTCGAAGATTCTGCGTGTCTCTTTTTTGTTTCTGTACCTTGCTCCTCCTGGGGAAGGGCCGTCTCGATCTGTTGATGAGGCTCGACAGGTTGCAGCGTTTCGAGACTTTCATCGATGGCTCCCTGAACGACTTCGCTCACTTCGTGGACCATCACTGGAGCCTCGAGCTGCGTTTCGTCCTCATCAACTTGTGGAATTTCGGCCTCCTGAGCAGCTTCGCTAAGTAGCGAATTCGGTTGTTGTTGCTGCTGTTGATCTGATGACTGCGCCTGTATGTCCTGCGATTGTTGCGCATTCGAAGTCGTCGATGTTGGCGACGTTGTCGATGCGTTAGCCGACTGAAAATGTTGCTCAGTCTGCTGTTGATGTTCATGCTGAACAACCTGTCCTTCGTGGACTTCGATGACACCGCCAGCCTCCTGTTCTCCTTGAATTTCAATGAGTTGCTGCTGCTGCTGCTGAGCTTGCTGTTGCGCCTGTTGGTCAGCAGCGGTCATGTGGGTTTTGACGTGTCGCTCGGCATGGTCCTTCAGACGAAACGTTTTGCCGCAGGATCCGCAGGCGAAGGGCCTTTCCCCTGAGTGTATCGTAGCATGGTTGAGAAGATGCGCACGCTGGGAAAACGTCCTCGGGCATATGGAGCACGCAAAGGGGCGCTCTCCTGTATGGGTTTTCATGTGTCGGCTGATGTGCTCCTTCCGACGGAATGCTTTTGCGCACACATGGCAGGTGTACGGTCGTTCGCCGGTGTGAATACGGAGATGATTTTCCAAATGTACCTTCTGAGAGAAGGTCTTGCCGCACGAGTTGCACACGAAGTTGCGCTCACCAGTGTGCATTCGCATATGCCGCTCGACGTGTTCGCGTCTCCGGAACGCTTTTCCGCATTCGGTGCAAACGAACGGTCGTTTCTTAGCTTTTCCTCCAGCAGCGTTGTTAGCGGTGCTTCCTGCCGCGCCGTTGGTATTGGAATTGTTGTTGGCGTTGTTGTTTCTGGCTGCCGAACTTTGGGATCGGCCAGACGACGTCGCGACGGTTGTCTGAGCGACAGTTGTTGTTTCCGTGGCCGTTTCTTCGGTTACGCTTTCGATTGGTTCGGTTTTGCCTGGGTCAGTGGTGGTTAGTGACAAGGATCTTGTTAGTAAGTCGTTTTTAGCTGTAAAAGCTGATCTTGTCCAGTTGACGAAAACGAAATTGCAAGATTCATACGCGAGACAGTTATCACGGCAGAATGGGTTAATGGTCAGTGAATGGACTGGAATCCCTAATATTCAGTCATTATCGAAACCTTTCTATAGTTCGATTCTCCAGTGGTTTCAGCTGGCTAATTTTCGGGTACAGCAAAATACGAGTTCTGCGACGGAACTGGACAGACGCACAGAGGGCAATTGCGCCCACGATGCTAAGTTACGAAGGCGGTTGCTCGCCGACAAGGGTGCCTATTGGGGCGCTTGGTTCTTCGTTTCAAGACACTTACCTGGAGCATAATGTGTCTGTCGCATGTGGACATCCAGATGAGATTTGTCGATGAAGATTGCGCCACACAAACTGCAGCTATGCAGTCTGGAAGCGTGACTCTGCATATGCTCCTCCAGGCCATCCTTCTGCGTGTAAGCCTTCCCGCAGATGGCACAGACGTGAAGCGTTGTCGTGACCGTAGCAACCACGTACTGCGACTGCTCCTCGTTCTGGCCGTCTGCGTGAATGACCAGCTGCTGTTGTCCAGCAGCTTCTGCTTCGGTGTCCTGCTCGGCGGCAGCCATGGCTTGAGCTATGGCGTTGTTTTGCGGCTGGGATTGTGTAGTGATCTGATCACCACCCTGGTAGCTCGTCTCCACGACCATCTGACCTTCTTGACCGCCGGTTCCTTTCAAGGCACCCATGAGCTTCGAGCCGTCTTCGCTCATCCTACAAGTAAGCATCGCGAGTTGTGACCAAATGCAAAAGTGTTCACTCTCGTTTTTCCGCCCCGTCTCCACTTACAAGCTTGTTAGTGATCGCATTCTTGGACAGTATCGCAACTTTTTAATTAGCTAGCTCGTTCGGGGAACACTTGGCTTGTCTTCTTTGCTCGATTCAGTCTTTTCTTGGTTTCTCGACTCGACTCGACGGTATATGACCTCAGAGATTGTCAACTTCATCCTGTCAGCCTCATGACTGCGACCCCACGGGGTTACTTTCAATATGAGTCCAATCATTCCGGCGATGCCTCGCCTCCGGGTCATCGAGAAGTACTTGGCTCATTTTGGTTACCAATTTAGAGAATCGTTCTTGGCACTGGATCGAGTTCGGCTTCGGTCTTTCCCCGAGTTTCCCCTCAACTTTCTTGAAACGGAGCTACGACGAGTTGGAATTTTAGTCAACGCAGGAACTCCAGAGAGAACCACGAGAGAAATCGTTTTTCCTCCATCTCATCTTATTTATTGATACGCATATAGGGAATCTCCATAATAAGTTATCTCTCGTGATAATATGATGATCATTTTAAACGCATCGGTCTTTGAATATTCTCCTTCATGGTAAGGTGGTGGTCATGATACTCGCGCCTCAGGCGAGAACCTACCGCGCAAACAGCAGGATCCATGGAATATCATGTGGCGTTCCATGGTTTTCATCTCTATTACATGGCATGAAACATGGTGTTCGCTATTTTCCATTGACTCAGTGTTCACCCGACTACGCATCGGGAATGGCGGATTTGACAGCGTGCATCGCCTTTGTTCTCATGAGTCGCTAGTCTCTCATTCAGTCTCTGCGGAGCTGAGCGCAGTTTCCATGTCTTGCACGGGATTCGCTTTTCTCGCGCATCTCTTCCATGCATGTCAAACTGCTAGCCAAGCGGCAGAGCTGATACGAAATATTCAAAAATACTTTCTCCGCCCCGGAGATTCATGGTTCTGTTGAATTTTCAGGTGGGACGATCTCCTCGCATTGATCTATGATCTTGTCTGGACGTCACGTGTCCACTACCCCGAATGTCGCCATAATAGCGTCGATTCGAGGCCACAGTTTTTTCTCTTGCCAGTCTTATATAATTGAGTACAATACGCCTTCCTTGATACATTAGCATTAGAATATAGCTTTGGGCTCTACACGACTAGTACATACATACATACGATGTGGGCAATAGATAGATAGATTAATAGATATTCAAATACATACCATTTCATCATTCACATATCATCATTAAATAGACGAAAATTTCGACACATCGATAAATAGGCGTAATAATTTGTTATCCTAGTGTGGGTCTACCTTTTCCACCAGCGTCTAAACTATGCCGTGACCATCACAACTGAAGTTGAAGTACACAGGCGCCTTGAAAAACGCTAACGAGCATGTCTTCGCAGCGAATTGAAACGATCCACAAAAATGAACGTAGCAACAAAATCGTAAAATGATAAGGGATCATTGAATTGGCAATATATATTGATTTGAGGAGCATCGGATATTCCCCAAGAAATTGAACTAATAGAGATTCAAAATATGAACGCCCACACAGTGGGATGAATTGCGAAACAAAAAGAGAGGAACCACTCTCGTTCCCAACGTATCAGAGGTTGGCTGTGTCGTATAACATTTATGGACACCTCATCAATGGGTTTCGCAGGAACGGCTCCTCTTGAATATAAGTACGGGGATGCAATACAGGCAATTCCGTCGAGTGAGAAGCGATACGAGAAATCGGCATTACTCTGATTCTCCTCCCAGCTTTCGTCTCATCGATCGCAAGGATATCACAAGAAGAAAAAATTCTGCTACTTTAAAACAGATAACGGGAGAAGCGGACGCATTCGTTCCAGAGGGCATCGACAAGCCTGCAGCGAAAACCGAACTTGAACTATGAAGTTTGAAAAAAGGCTTAGATAAACTTGAGGGGAAGAAGTAAATTATATCAAGGAGCAAACCTCCATGGCAGAGTTTGACTAAACGCTGTTTCCTTCGTGCTCGATAGAAACCATACAATCGATGAATCAGTGTACATATGACTAGAGAATTTTTGCTGAGGATGCAGATCAAATTCACTCCCAAGTTGACGTGAGCTTGAACGAGATCCTCCAATCGTAGGCGAATCTTTTCTCCTGGGTACGACTTACGACGACGCGGTACGGAGTCATTTTACCCCTACTCCTCGCATAAATACCGACGATCACACGATCAATGCCACGACACATCTTTTGGACATGATTACGATTTGGTTCCGCGTAACATATCGTACTCCTTACTCGCACTCTCTCTCTCTCTCTTTGTCGACGCAAGTTTGATGATGAAGTTCAACAAAAATGACTAGTTTTCTTCATTGGTGTTCCGTTAGGTTTCTAGTGGTTGTTTTCAAGAAGACGAATCATCTTTGAGCAGAGCATCGGCATCCTGAATCACAGCTTCCCCTGTGAGTTGCATTTGCGTGAACTGTCCCGATGCGTCGGTTAGGACGAGTTGACCACCTTCTTCAAAAGGTGGGGGATCGATTTCCACCACGGCGACGAACTGTTGATCACTGTGGGACGATCCCGCCGAAAGATGAGATCGTAAATGCTGTTGGAAGTCCAAGTGGCTGAAACATGATTTTCCGCATGTCGCGCAGGTCAACACCATTTCGGCCACGAGACGGACTTTCTGTTGGGAAGAATGATTCGATGAATTGCCTGCAGCCGGAACGGCTTGAACAATCACTTTGGGTTTCTCCATTCCAGCACTGGCGGCGGCCGCGGCAGCCGCCTGGATTTGCTCCATGTCCTGTTGGGACACGTGGATCACCTGAGTCCCCTGAAGGTTCGCTGGAAGATCGGCATGAGCCTGCAGAGTGATGGTGTGACTATTCGATTCAACGGCTATTCGGGTGCCAGCGTCCATTTCGTCCTCGGCCTCTGGCTCGATTTCGTTTTCATCGATTTCTGCAGGTTCATCCTCGTCTTCGTCGTCCATGGAATCGAGGATTTCTTCGTGTGTGTCGACATGTACGACCTGGGCCTCGTCGCAGCTCACGGTCGCCGTCGTCGAAGTGACCGTGATACCTCCTGTATGCTGATGGGTTCGAGTGTGTCGGTCGACATGGCTTTTTTGTCGGAACGATTTGCCGCAAGTGCTGCACTGGAATGGTCGTTCACCAGTGTGGGTGCGCATGTGGCGCTTCATGTACTCTCTCCGCCGGAAGGATTTTCCGCAAGCAACACATTGGAAAGGTCGTTCACCGGTATGCACTCTCGCGTGGTTCTCAAGGTGTACCTTTTGTGAGAACGCGCGACCGCATGAGCCGCACATGAACGATCGCTCTCCCGTATGAATCCTGACATGTCTTTCGATGTGCTCCTTGCGTCCGAACGCCTTGCCGCACAAAGTGCAGACGTACGGCCTCTCCCCAGTGTGAATTCGTATGTGAGACTCGAGATGCACCTTGCGGCTGAAGCGCTTGTTGCACGTAAAGCAACTAAACGGTCGCTCTCCGGTATGGGTCCGCATGTGGCGTCCCATGTGTTCTCGACGGCTGAACGACTTGTTGCAGATCGTGCAAAGGAATGGCCTTTCTCCGGCGTGACTGTTCATATGGACCTCTAGCTGTTCCTTGTCGGGCAGCGTTTTGTCGCAGACAGCGCATGTGAGGCTCTCGGGATCGTCGACCGAGGAGCTGCTCGACACGACCGTAGTATTTGCAGGTGTCGCCGCGGCCAACTGCAGCCGTTGAACCACACCACTCGATGACGGCACCGTCGTGATCTGCGTGGTTGTCGGAGCGATGGTGGCAATCGCAGAGGTCGTAACGGTTGTCGCAACCTGGCTCGAGCAGTTTTCCTGCTGCGGGGTCGCGGCCGACGTCGAGGGTGAAGAGACCTGCTCAATGGTGATAGTGTGCGGTAGCGAGTGGCTGTTGTTGCCGCCCCCGCTGCTGCCCGCCGTCCCCGAGCTGGGTTTGAGCTGGAGTGAGGAGGACGGGTCCGCAATGTGAGTGATACCGTTGCCGGTCAACAGGACGACGGAGGTGGTCGTGGTATCAGGCCCTCCGCCGCTGATGAGATCTTTCTCGTCGGCCGTCGTGTAGACCCAGCACAGGTTTCCAGTGGCCTCTCCGTTGTGCGTCGGGAGATGGGCATCGAGTGCATCTTTATCGGTGAATACTAAGCCGCAAGCAGAACACGCCAGAATACTGGTAGCGGATTCGGTGTGGGCACGCAAATGGCTCTGCAGCTCTTCGCCGTTCGAAAAGTTGGAGCCACAAACGCAGCAGCAGAACGAAGAACCGTCCGACACCGTCGTGACGACCTCGCCTACCTCGCCCGTGGTCACCACCACTTGCGTAGATTGTGCTTCGACCTGAGCAACGGTATCGTCATCGTCGTCGGGATCAACTTGAGCCGCTTGAGCTTCTTTGTCGTCTGCAGACTGACCGCTTTGATCTGGAATTTCCGGTGGGTCGTTTGCCGTCGTCGATTCGGGCCTTTGGTGTTGTTGGTCGTAGGTAGTCGCGGCGTCTGTGTCCGTGTGGACGCACATATGGCGACAGAAGTCCGTCACCGACTCGGTGAAGAACGGGCACAGGGGACATCGATGAACCGTTGCTGTCACATGGACCTCGGAGCGTTCTACGGTCGACGTGCCGCGTGAAGAAGATGCAGCCGAAGAGTCCATTTCGTCGCAGCGTGGTATTTCGGTTCGAGGCGAGGGACGAGAGTTGTCTGCTCCGTCTATTGAGGACGATATCAAGCTCGATTCTGACAGCACCACCCTCGCAACTGATGTCAAAGGGCTTTTTGCTGATGATGGTGATGATGATGATGATGAAAGTTGGTGTTTAGTTGGCGGTAACGATGCTCGAATAGTTGTACTTGGCGGCTGCTTGGTTTGGGTATTGCGCTGTTGTCGCCGCCTGAAAGTTGTGCTTTTGTTGAAACGGTCAACTCGCCCATGGGGTCACATAGACCTCAACGGTCTGAACGCTTTGCTGGGTATGGCTTTGAGTGCGCAGTGAATGCAGGAATGCGGCGGGGTCCTCGCGATCATGCCAATAGGGGGTAGAGAGAGAACAGCGTGCGGGAGTTGGTCAGGGATCAGCAGTTGATTGCTCACACCATGATCGTCATCAGTCAGCAGCGTCTCATCCTCAAGCGGGTGGTGAAGGCAGGAACAAAAAATCAACCAAAACGCTCAGTCTGTTGAGGAACGAAAAATCACTCGTGCAGTACAAGATGAGATCTTGTGAAGAAAGTGCCGATCACAGTCCAAAAGGAAATGAATGAACAAAGCTCCGTCATTGGCATCCTGTCGCTGTCGTGGTGGTAGCCGTTGTTGTCGTTTTTGACGTAGTAGTGGCTGTAGCTGATGTTGTTTCTGCTGTTGTTTCGGAACCAATGCTGCTTCCACGGCGTCAATGTAACTCAAAAATAAACTCTCATCAAATGATGAACTGGTTGCAAACTCAGTAACTCAGGGGTTCGTGACTTGACACGACGTCCAGATGCAACTCTCTCACGAGAACGGAGCGTCGTGTGAAGTGTAAAACCATGCTTGAAGCGTCCTTCCACTGTTCTATGTCGTGCTTTTTCGAGCGCAGTGCTGAGGGTGGAGGTGACAACGCTGCAGCAGGGGCGGTGGCCCAGTGTTCCTCGCCACGCTACGGCGAATGCGGGCTCAAGCTGCCTTACAATAATCGTCAACACAACGATCATCCAGCGGGCAGCTGCATCGCTTGGAGCTTGTTGGGGCGGAAACGCGGGAGGCGGAAGGAAATAACTGAACGAAAGAATCAATAAGACGGCATCCGGAGAGCTGAGAACACAACAGGGAATAAACACAAAGTCGCCGAAAACTCGGGCGGGAGATATTGAAAAATTGAAAACGAAGGAATTCTCGAAGTTTCTATGCTGACTACTCGGAGCAGTTGTTCTGACGTGTTAATCTCGAAAGTTTTGCGACGGGTCAAATCTCGCTCGAGTTTTCCGTCAACGAGGAGATTTTTGTGCAAAGAGGGATCAGAGTTTATCTGCCACTCTTCCTGAACAGCCAATCTTCCTGGCAAAGTAACTATCATACAGTTACCACAGCTGAACCGATTCATCCGACAGAGACGCGGCCGCAAAAACCCCACGACGAGAAAACGACTCAGAAACCGAATCAGTGATGGCGAGCAGCGATTTTGTGCTCACACCACTCCAAAGCCTGATTGTTGTTCTGATCGATGGGCGTCTGGCGCTTCCGGCAGTTATCAAGATCCAGTTGAGGAGCAATTCATCCGTTCATTTCTTCGTGGTTTCAATACGGAGACAATGCTTGTTCCTCCCTAAGATGTGAGGGACGCCCTTCGGGGGACGGTTGCATCCATTCCGTGGGGTGAACCAGAGTACACGCGTATTACGATCAAGGATTCCACAAATGAATGTTCAAGAGGGAGATCCTTCCAGAGTCTGAGTCGTGTGTCGAGATTTGTAACTACCATGAATTGAGCGGCTGCTGACGTTTTTCGTGCAGAGAAAGAAATCCACACAAAAACAAAACCCGGAAATTTCAGCAATGGATCATCAATTTGAAGCAATTCAAGAACAGATCTCAGAACGATTGCATTTGTAATTTCCAGGCCTTCATCATTCCATTCTCTCTCACAGGGGATGTCCGCACCACATCAGTTTTCGGAAAGCAAATACACTACGCTACTGCATGTGGAACCATTTGAACAGAACAGCATACACAGGATGGTCCTGTGTTCCTCAACAGAAAACCCCGTCGGAAGAACACGAGACTCAAGAGAGAATGGAAATACTGTGCGAAGAATGCATGCTGGGATGGGCAAACGGGCTATAGGGCTTCGTTGTATTATGAAAGGCGGGGTAGCATGATAACGCAGCATGGAGCGCGATAAGCGATCGGACCTTTATCGAGTTACAACAAGACGTTAGACCCCGGCCGTGGGCGAGTGGCCATTGCCTAGCACAACCACGATAATTGATATTATATCCAGCAACCAAATCGACGCAGCTTGGATTCTGCCAAGCTCATCGATGGTGGCATCGGGTCGCTGAGATGGAGTTGTCCTCGGCATAGCGGATAATCTGAGCCTGGAGTTCTCTTTCCAGATCGTGTGGGCTTTGGACTGAAGGTTGATTTTACAGGGTTCCTTTGTGGGAGGCGAGACTGCTCGGTGACCGACTGGCAGGCTCGATGGCTGGCTGGCTGGCTGGCTGACATCTTACCTGTCCTCGATTCGATAGTGTGCTCATGGATTTGAACGAGTTTCGACTCGACGTCCCGCTGCCGAAAGTCGTCGAAATCAACACCGAACGAATTTTCGTCCGGTATCGTTACCGTGATGTGGCGAGATTTGATGATAAAAATCTCATTGGGGTTCCGGCGGTCGACGCGCACAAGTAAAGTTTCGAGCTAACGGGAATCGTTTGCGTCCGCGCTCTGAAGAGATAGCTGTGCTGATCTCTAGTGAAGATGATACTGCCTGCCGGGAGCGCCAGCGTCAACGCGTGGTCGGATTGGTAGTCGAGCCCAAGGAACGTCCGACAGATCAGAAACGCAAACTCACTCTTTGAGGAGATCGCCGATTCAGCATCAGATCGTATGGCCGAGCCATTCCTCGGGAACAACACCGAATCGGAGTCTCGTCCGAGTAGAGGATATTTCTTGTCGATTCTTCGAGCTCGTCACGAAATCCAAAGGATCATTGGGCGAGAAATGTCAATCAACCATGATGTCAATCGTTCCATATCTTTGAAGTCACTTACATACGCCCAAACACACTCACACACACATACAGAAATTGAGTACACCGCAATAGGGGAACTTTCGCCGTGGTACAATCGTGAAAATTGAGCACAGCTCGCAGAAACTTCCGTCAGACAAATACTGAAGTCGGAGTTCACCGATTCCGAGTCAAGTCGAGATAACCGTAACGAGAACACTTACTGAATCAGTGAGACCATCAGCACAGACTACTACAGCGAGAGAAATCTCCCAATATTTTCAGAGTGAAAACTACATGTCCAAAACGCAAAGAAACGGTGATACACATTCAAATAATGATCACGCAAAGGAGGGTCGCTCTCATAAGTATCGAAACAGTGAGTTCGAGTTAAGAGAGGTGACCCAAGTTTCGAAATTACGCAGGTACAACTAAAAATAACTGAATCATCGATTCCGAGTCGACTACTTCCAAAATAGATCCGAACGATAGATATCAACAAAGAATAACTTTTTCATCTGCAACCAAACTGAAAGAAGATTCGAAAAGAATAGAGAAAACAGAGTCCACGGTCACGAAGGCGTGGACGGATGACCGAACCAAGAGTAGAAGAGCCTGAATAAGACATTGCCAAGTCTCCCGCCAGGTAGCGCATCGGGGCCGCACGGCCGAAATGTTTGCGATATTTGCGATGAAGGTGTGATTGAGCTCAAATGCAAAACCATGTAGGCTCAAGGCTCAAATTTTGGTGTCCGCCGAACTCATCCACTAATCGTTGTTAGGTAAAAACGTAGAATAGGAAATCAGTTTTTGCCTTACCTATAGATCTGGGTGTCGCCAGCGCTGGCCGCGGAGACGACCGTCGTGTTGTTTTGATTCTGATCTATAACCTCGTCGACTGGTTCTGATTTTGGAACGAATTGGCCGCTCTGGACAGTCTGTTGTTGTTGCTCAAATCCTGGAAAAAAGAAGCAGTGAGCAGGCGTTTCTCGTATTCAGAACTAGGAGGCGGATTCTCGTGCTAGAAGCTAGCTACAAGTTCCGGAACTGAAGATAAACTGTCCTGGAATGACTGGCATTCTCATGCATTCCAGGGGACCGGTAGACTTCCATTGGGAACCCATCGCCTTCGTCGAACGGAAAGTTCGTACAACTCATCATCGGACGTAATGAAATGAAATTCCCTCGAAAACTGAAACGGGTAATCGCTTGCAGAACGAAAATCAAGGAAATGTGAGCCATGATCGCGCCCCATGCGCAGGACGACTCAGAAAGCGTGCGGGGGGAAATAAACGATAATCTGGTGGCCATCGATCGTGTGAATCTGATCTCTGAATCGATCAGGTGATCATGCATCGATCGAAGTGTTTATCATTCGAAACTAAACTCAAAGAGCGAAACCGAAAAGATTGCACCTTCAAACTCGTTCGCAACAAAAATTTCGAACGGCAAGGTTTTGATCTTGTTGTTGCTCTTACATACGGTTCGTATCAAGTGGTATCGCCACTGATATCCGCCATTGCGGCGAATTTTGCCTGTCTCGATTTTGTTTCGTTACGTGATATTAGTCGCCTGAAAGCATAAATCGATCGCTGGTTAACTTTCGGTCTAAACTATCAACGATTCCGATAAGGGCGGGGTCCGTTAAGTAGACCTTGCTCTTAGATCGGCGATCGCGGGAAGGGTGATTCCGCGTCGCGATCATCGGAACTCTTCGGTGAAGTCTTAAATCCTTTTATATCAGTCTTCTTCATCATCTTCATAATTCGCGGTCGACGGGGATCTTCACCGGATTGTCACTAGGGATCACCACAATCAAGAGAACTCTGCCCGCAGTCACAGACACCATTCGATACGAATGTCGTCGCCAAAGGGACGAAGCATGTGCACCGCCTGAGATAAACTCGGAGCGAACCGCGCGCCATGAAATCTGAATCGACTGACTTTCCCCCTGCGTCGCCAAAGACTGTCTCGTGCTACCACGATCCAGCCGGCTCCGCTGTCCTTTCTCATGTTGTGAGCTCTTTGCCCATTCCTCAGAGGGTGAGGTAAATTTGGTTCCTCGCCCCAAATGGGGTTGCGCGATTGTTCGATGCTGCTGCAACAAGCAGTGCTGGTGGCAATGGTGAACTTCCCCTTTCCTTAGCTCTTCCCCTGGAGTGGATCTCTCCTCCACCACGACCGCGACGACCACCGCCAACACCACCACCATGATCACCATCGCCACCGAACTTGTTCGGATGGGAACAGTATCGAGAGACCATCGGTGTTGATGGTGGTCGTGGTCGCGGACCGTTACATGAGCAGCATGGGAGCTTACATCTTCTCGCTCAGTTTGTTTCCCTCACCTGCCTTTCAGTCTCTCTACAAGCATGAAATGTGTCTGTCGACCGACCGCTGCTCAAGCATCCACCCCTCCCTCGAAAGGCCACCAGCCCACACGCCGGTCGGCCACCTCTCTACCTCATGATTCCCTCCTCCTTCGCCTCCTCTTCCCTTGAACAACGACGACACCTCCTCCCCACAGTCAAAGACAAGCACGTGCTTCTTCAAAACAGCGCACCATAACAACAGCGTGAGCGACATTAGGGAAAGAACTTTGTCTGACTTGGAGTCTCTCTCTCGCAAGAGACAAGGACACTGTTGGCGCCAAACGCCGGACTCCGATCCGTTTTCCAGCTATCGCTTGTGTAGGGGGAAGACCCCGGCTCATTGATTGTCCTCTGGGAGACGACCAACTGAGCACCCAAGAAGGACAAGAAGCTTGAATTGACGGGCGACGGAGTCGCAATCTACATCGCTCCACGACCCTCGATCAAAGAACCGGTTTGCAGTGATCCGACGACCGGTTGCGCTTTCTGCACTCTTTTATCGAGCGCCTTTCTGGAACTGTATCTGGATAATCCCGAGAAGCTCCTTCTCCAAGATCCCGGCCGATCCCTCATTCATTTGAAGACATCGAGTTTATTTCCCTCATTGCTTTTAGCTTCCCCGGACGGAAGAAATGAATCGTTCAGTGCTTGCTGCAGTTCTACTCGCTGGAATATGTTACATAGCACTCAGATATCATCGTTTCGCTCTAATCTCGAGTTCCTACGGGACTTTGAACGTTCATCGTGATGGCATTCCTTCCGAAGCCTTCGTCCAATTACGCGTTGTTGCAACGCTTGTAGTTTTGGTTTCGTCTCGGCGTTATCGTCAGCGAAACATCACGAGAGGTGACGTCACAGTCCGCAAGCCATGCGACTATGACTGAGAATATAGACGACGAATACTCGCGTAACAAGACGATCACCGACTTCTATTGAGGAAAACTTCACGAAGGTTTCGCCGATCTTTACGCTGCTTCAACGTCTGTTGTTGTTTTGCTGTTGTTCCAGTCACAGCTCATGGAGCAACGTTCTGGACGGACTTCCATGGCGCGAGCTGATCGATTCTTTCTCTCGTGTCTGCTGCGTATCTCACTCGCAGATGACGACCCAGCCTCGCCTGTACTGACACTGACGGCGTTTCGAGTGAGCGAAAATTCCTTCGCCTCCCGATTCGTTATCCTCTCCTGAACGACGTCTTTCCAAGACAGGCCGCCGGTTGATTTTTCGGGAACAGTGATGAGCAGACTTCAGCCGCGACCTTCGACAGATCTTCCTCAAGTCGGAAACATATCGCCAGCCGAATGATCGGATCGGCGTCGACGTCCTTGTCATCGTCGATCAGAAAGATATATACTCGAAAAACATCAACATGATCGAGAACAAAGATTGTTCAACAAGTGGCGAGATTTGTCAGTTCCCGTTGACCGGCCCCTTCCACCGGTGAATTTCCACGACAGGAAGTTTCGCTTGGCTTGAAGCGAATTGAATGGCAAGTCAAGACAGCGGCGGCAGCGACGACAACGCTTTCGTCGACTTTGTCCAAAGGTCGCTCCAATGATGGCGTATTCCTCGTCCGTTGGATGTTTGCTTGTTTTCCTTATCGCCGCCATCGTCGTCGTCGCTGTCGCCACAGCTCCAACCACTACGGCCGGCTGCCGACAGAGCTCAACGCAAGAAGGCAAGCAGACGAGTCATCTAGCAGTAGCGTTACGCCCAACTGCGAATTGAGCGTTCACCTTGCTGTTGTGACTGCTGCTGGAGGAAGCGAATTGCCAAGCATGGAGTCAGTCTTTCGAGCGCCAAGTCAGCTAGCTCGTCGCTAGCCAGTCGGCATACAACATCTATCCTGCAGCTCGATCGTCGGCAGCGTCATCGTTGCTGGCGTCGACGACGACTGGCAGCTACACAGCCCCGAGGTTGAGCCGTCGCTGTCGGATGACGACGTCATGGCAGTCGCCGTCGTTGGCAGCCAGGCAACCGAGCAGGCGAGCGTCCAAGCCAGCCAGGCGACCGGCTAAACAACCAACCAACGAAGCCTGTTTGGCAGGCAGGCAGCAAGCGAGCGAGCGAGCGAGCTGACGACGAGAATATTGTAGAAGCAGTCGATGCCAGTCAGCAAGCGATGAATCGACGCAGCGAGCAAGCGCTCGCTCGCTGGCTCGCTCAAGCGACCGGCCGACCGACAACGCGGGGCCTCCAGCGAGTCATCCAGTCGGCAATCTAGCCATCCGACCGAGCCAGTCGAGCTATGAACGAATGCACTAACAACCGAGCGACGCTGCTTCGTTCGTTCGTTGGTTGGTTCTTTCGATCGTTGTAGCTACGTGCCTCTTCGCGGGACTCGATAGAAAGTCGGCCGTGAAGCCAGCCAGATAGCTACAGCCAGATACGAAGCCAGCGAGCGACTTAGTCAGCGTCCCTACTCATAACAGTTTTGAGTAGAAGAGCTGCTCGTCGTCGGTTTCTACGAAGTTAGCAACGAAGGCCATCAGCCAGCGGATGAAATATATTAAATGAACAGAGTCCTGTGTTCGTCGGTCGCGGTGGCCGAACAAAGTGAAGGCAAAGAACGGACGGGCTCGCCGGCTGACTGAGTGAACTACGTTCGACTCGCTGGTTGAATGTCAAACAACAATACATAAACACAACGAGACGACTACGACGGCGACGGAACATTCTATGCAGCCGGAGCAATGTTGATCAGCACCGAAAAAGACCGAAAAACCAAACAAACGGCCCAAGGATCAACAAGCGGAGAGGCTCGCGACAAATAAGGGCAGCCGGAGCTTTTTTCAGCAATCAGAATTCAGGCCGAATAGCTGAACTGGCTGATGTTGTCGAAGCGAGCTCGCTGACCAACGAAAGAAAAGCGCCGGCACATTATCCAACGGTAACGAAACTCAATGCCTGCTAGTAGGGATATAAACGCTAATGCCGACGACGGCATCGGCCACGACGACGCGGAGGGTTCGCGAGAAGGTTTTGCGCCCTCGCTATTTGAGAAGGGAGTTCTCGCTGCCGCTACCGCCACAGTTGTTGTTGCTGATGATGATGATATTGTTGCTGTCGTCGTCGTCGTGGTCGTTGTTGTTGTCGGCGACGACGACGACCAAAGTGACGAGGATTTCTCTGAGGGAGGAGGAGGTCGAGGAGGGGGAAACTGCATGTCTGCCTGGCTGCCGGATGGCCGACCTGCCTGCCAACCCTCCCAAACGCTGGCTTGCTCGCTCACTCACTCGCTAGCTCGCTCGCTCAATGGGCACTCGGCCTACTGGAGAAGAAAGGAGCCCACGACCGCAAGGAGTTTGTTCACTCGCTCAACAACTCGCTCACTCATCCTTTCATCCATACTACAGACAATAACTTAAACACTCACACACACGAGCGGCATCACGTGGACGCAGACAGTTTCTATCGCACACGAGGAAGGTCCCAGGGAAAGGTCCATTGGATCTCCTTGCCTCGACATTCGTCAATCCGTTTCTTTGTTCGACCGCTCGACACCCGTACAGTCGATGTAGCGTTCATCCTAGGTGCAGCATAGATGAAGACGACGCGCTATGGCACAACGACGACGCAAAACGCAAGCGGACTCGGTTAGAGGCCCGCAAGGAATGCCTCAGCGTTAGACTTACAGAGAGGTCTTGGTACGGCGCATTCGAACTACGGGAAGAAAACCATGAATAGCTGAGATCGCTCAATAGTGTGAGTGGATCTGAGATCATGCGACGTCACACAACTCGTCGATCTCGACTAGAGACCGTGTATCAATTCAGCCATGCTGTCGCGATACCGCAAGTGGTTGTCGAGTTGGTAACCATGGGTGCCTTGTGTCCCTTCGCATTGAGCTCGATAAACAACACTTGTTTCGCCATAGGATCCTACTGTGCAGGCAGCAGGGCGATACACATGCAGACGGCGCCATTTTTCCGTCCGTTTTTCTCCGGCATTGCACAAGCCAGTTAGGCTTCATGTTCGCTGAGTCTGAGGACCCGCCAGAGCTCCAGAACAACACGCGAGAGCTAAGGAGCAAATCAGAAAAAAAGATACAGCGGCAGCCGGAGTCAGGCTTGGACCTCAACAACAGTGGGACTGACAAGTCCAAAGGACAATCCAAAGTCAAGACTATGCAAACATATTCACGTCGTCTAGCATCGCGTTCTTGCTTGGCGCTCCGTCGTGAATCGTTCCGATTTTGAACATGTAGTTCCTAAGCAGTTGCGTCATGCGCAAGTATTTTTGACAAGAATCCCAGCGACGAAGACCGGAGAAGCCAAGTTAGGCTTAGCACGAGCGAGCCTCGGGGAGCGAGTTCGGAGTCGTCGGTTCGCTGAGACTAACGATGGGTCAGGGTGGAACCGGATTTCTGGTCGACTTTAAGGGGGTTTCAGTTTGCTGTTTGACGTTGAAAGGAACTCACAGTGTTGAGGGTGTCCTGGCTCAGAGAGAGGGACGTCGTTGAGGGAAGGAGAATCCCTAGCCGTCCCAAGAAAGGAGAACTCTACTCTCTCACCGACTGGCCTCACCCGACCGTTCGACTGACTGAGCTAGCGAGTGAGACTAACCGACTCAACTCTCGCATTTCTAGCAACGGCGCCATACACCACTAACCTCAGATTGAGCAGCACTTTCACGGAATCGTCGCGCTCCCCGCAAGCGAACTTCGTCCTTCGACTTTTGTCGGACGTTTCCAGTGAGATGGCGGCACTAGGCGCCGACCTACGTCAAGCTGAACCCATGATGGTTTTCTAACGGCCTCTCGGGAACAGTGAGCCCCGCATAGCTTCGGGTCGCAGAGATCAGCGCATGCGCTGACGAAACGCCAACTCAGAACAGAGCGCGAGAGAAGCTGCTTTTGGTCGACTCATTCATCCATTCATTCATCTATCCGTCCCTTTTGGCTAGCTGCGGGCAGCTTTCCTTCCCACTCGGCCTGCCTGCCTGCCTGCCAGGCGTCCCTCAGACTCGAACGACAACACCACCTCTTTTACCAGCGCCGCTGTCTGCCACCCGCCAGACACACGACCAAATACAGGGAGCAAGCCATGGCGGGTCGGCCAGGTTCTTCCACTCCACCCTAAAACATAGGAACACGGATCGAAGTTCGGACTCGACTGAGCTCGCTCCGCCGCACCACGGCTCAGTCAGTCCCGATACAGTAATTCACTCGTGGTGGCCCGCTATTCCTTGAGTTCGTAGAGTCCACTCAGCCAGCAGCGGCGGTCGCGGTGGAGCCGTCGAAGATCTGACAGATCGACCGACGACAAAGCCTAGGAAGTCGGAGCTCTCGAGACCTAGAGAGATGTTCGTAACGACCCTGATTCATTGCAAGACATGGATACCCTCCAACTTGATTCTGCAAGGCTCACGTTTTCCTCACAACTTTGTAGACATCGGTTTATATCAGAACGTGACTCACGATCGAGAGATTCCGCGCCCCTGATCCTGAGCAAGCGCGCCAAGCAGCTGACATGAAAGATCAAGCTGGTGGCAGGAGTCAGTCTCGAATACGAAGTACAGGATCCCGTTATACCGGAATTTTATCCGGAAAAATTGGAGGTTCTGGCGTGGGATCTAGCGCGTCCCGAGGAGACAACGGTAAAGAGGTGATAGATCCGGGCGAGACATTGATATTGAACGTCCACTCCTATCGGCTCGGGAACTCCGGTTTCCGATCAGTAGCCGGCAGGGCTCTTGAAATTCCTCGACATCTTCGAGGCATTTGTCTGTAGTACCATGGCTGAACACAATTGCTGTTGTTCAAGATCTTCCCTAGACCACGGAGGAAGGAAGCAAGCGGTGGACGGCCGAGCAGGCGGAAGTCGCCGTCCAACCAAGCAACCGGTCGGCTTGCTTGCCGATGCCGCTGACTACTGATGGCAACAGACGGCGTGCATTCTACAACGCTTTGACTTTCACGCTGAAGTTCCGCATTGACGGCGACCCGAATGCCGTTCCTTGCCGCTCGCCAACCGACTTGCTTTTTGCCGGCGAAGTGGAACGGCCCAGGCAAAGCATCGAACTGGCGTCCGTAGGCCGAGACGTCGCTCGGCCAGAAAGGAGGTCACACTTGCCGCTGTGAATCCTCTTCACCACTCGTGGGCTAAACTTCTTTCCAGTAAGGGCGAGGTTTCTGGCTGTTTGCTAACAACAAACGTCTGAATGTCTGTCTGCATGCCTACCGACCACCTTTCTTCCCAGACTGACAGTTGCTCTCTGTCAAAAGACAGCCCGCATAAAATGAAACCGGCATGCGCTCAAGACCTCCAAATACCCCGCGAGAACATGAAGGCATCCAACATGTCGCCGACCACACACCGAAGGGTAGTTCGAGTGGACTCTGCTGGATAAGCAATGATCCCTCTTTTCATCTGAGGTAAAGAGCCGGCCGGGGTAGGCTGCACGTTAGAAGGCAGAGACCTGCCCAGTTTCTTCACAGAGCAAGGAAAGGTTCGAGACGCATAGGTGCCCGCACAAGACGCATACCACAGTGAATACCTTGAATGCAAGGGGGGCTTTCATGAATGAATACCGGAATCATCTCAAGCGATGCTACGTGGACGACAGGAGAATCAGATCCTGATTGAAATCAAGAAGCATCAGTTCATGAAGAGCATGACTGCCTTCCATATCTTGTCGGAAAAGCGGATGTAAGAAGACCGCGGTGTGCGGTCGCAAGTATCTTGCAAAAGCAGTCGCGGGATGATCCGAATATCACTCTATTTTCGCATATTTCCGCGCAAAATCTCGATGCGCCCACAAGTGACAATCATTCGGTTTTCCTCTTGTGAGCGACCTTCTATGTAGTCGCGATAGGGTTGCTTCGACCATGTTTCTTGGAAACGTTCTATCGATCAGGAAGCGGTGAAGCAGAAAGTCGTATCGTGAACCCCCAAGTATACTCCGCGAAACCTGCTACTTCGTGATGCAGAAAGCGAGCGAATCCCAGTCTTCGGGCTTCAGCTAGTGAACCGATGGAAGCTACCTCGAATCTATGAACTGGATTCGCTCGATTTGAATGCGTAGGATACCGATGCGATACATGAACAACTGGGTGGTTAGAGTGGATACTCTACCTATGGGCACAGCGAATATAGTTCTTCGGTCTAATCTCCTCTATTCCTGATGTACACATGGCCAGACCGGGATCCCGAGACTAAGCTCTATATGCCCCCCCCCCCTTCCCCCACTTCTGCACAACGGACTGTTTCGATGCTTACAGCTACTTTGAGTCATTCCTATCGACGAGGCATTTGAAACCAACGACTATGAGAATTCTCGAAACAGTCTGGCCACAGTACGGAGTGTAGGAATTCAGATTTGCCTAATTGCGTCTCTCAGTCATGCTAAGCCTTGCGACGCGAGAGCGACGCAGGCCTTACTGCGGAGACCTTTTGTCGTGAAGCTAGTGGAACGCTAGAGGAACAGAAGGTGAAAAGTACAGCTAAGGGGTTGTCGGCGGTGGCGGCGGCCGTACTGGTGTGGGGTGAGGCGGCCGCCCTTCTTGCGGAAGGTGGCGTCAAGTGCGAGAGTCTGCAGAGGACCGTGCCCCTTACCCAGACGACCCTCGCACGGCCCGCACCACAGACAGCCAGCCAGCCATCCAGCCAGCCAACAGGCTCTCTCCCGAGCCGACACGACGACTAACTCACTCGACATGTCCGAAGTCATTCTCTCCAATGCTCTTCCTTCCAAAGGCGGCAGCCCCGTCTCCTGAACGTTGCAGCCAGGTAGCCAGCCGGACAGCCACAGCCAGCCAACTCGTACACCGGTCGGGCGGGCGGTCACTCACTCGCTAGCTGCTCACTCTAGGAGCTAACTCGACCACAATGACTGCAGTGTCCTCGTTCGTTGTCGATTGAACTGCTGCTGTTTTCCCGGGGCTGCTGCTGATTCCGCTGCTGCACCACCAGCGGCCGACAAGGAGACCGAAGAAGCTCCGACGCTCAACCAACGAACCAACCAGCCAACAACACTCTGTGCTGGGCTTCGTTCACTACCAACTATCAAGATGGAAGAGCTCTGCTATCGCTCCAACGCCAGCGCCCCCTACCGGCTTGACTGTCGTTACTTATTGCGGCCGGCGCGGCGGCGCCCAGCAAGCGAGCGCCGCCATTATGAGGGTTTCCGTCGTGACCGGACATGAGAATTTGAGACAACGGGAGGATAACACTGGGAGATCTCATCGGCAGTACCTAACGAAATCGAAAACTTGGCGTAGGATGGTCCATTCCCTCGCACACCGAACCGAGGAAGGTAGATAAAGTTGGAGGGAAAAAACTTGCGAATGATAAGGATGATCTCTGCTGACTATCGAGTCGAGCCGGAGGCGGACAAGCAGGAGTGCTCCGATGATATAATCGCGAAAATCTCCGCTGGAGCAACTTCTCAAGCGTGTTTCAAGTGTTTCCCAGGTCACTTTGTTGGGTTGATTCCGGATCTCTTAGACACAGTACGATCTGTCGTGGGTCCCACATGAACTGCTGAGGATAGAATGAGATCGGCGAGGGTTCGGACGACATCGAATTCTGGAATGAGATCTGCGGCGCTCCAAAGACAACAAATTCCGGGTGAACACCCCCGTAGGAGCTCCACAAAGGAACAACTCGTGAGCCTTCTGCTGTTGGGTGGCTTGGCCGGATCAGAGAACCTGGAAAGCTACCGCTGCGGAAAAGTCACCAGGAGCGGATTAACTTCCCCTACCCCCGAAAATTTGGGGAGATGCGCCCGAAATAGGAGAACGTGACTTATATCTACTTATAAACATACCTATATCACGCCACTGACGTCAAGGTCAGCTTACAAGGCAAGACAGAAAATCGAGGACAGGCCGCTCATATAATTCATGATGATGATATTATACTTAGAGATTCTGGAAAAGTCGTAGTTCGACGGCGGATCAGTTCCACTTTCTTTCATCTCCATATGGGGAGCGATTCACGGCCTCTTGTACCAGGAGGCCGCCTACCAAGAGCACTTTGACATTCGTTCTATGCAGAGATGGAACCATAGAAACCATCTCTGAAGCTTCAAGCCAGATTTTCAGATGGTTTTCCGGGATGCCTCATCAAACACGGTTCGGGTGTGAAGTCATACGGCGGTGAGATGGACCATACGATTCCGTTCGGTGTCCGCATGATCATGTTGTAGACGCTGTTGAGGCGAACACCGGGGATGAACCGTGTCCATACCTCGAAGATGCCTATCCATATCGCAGCGTCAAGCGCTGATTCCTGACAAACACTCGTCAAATCGAGGGGGAGAGTTGATATCGCTCGTCGTAATGATCACGACCTGTTGCTCGGTAGAGTCAGAATTTCTGAAGTATTTCGGAGCTCAAAATCAGGTACGTGGAATCAGTCTCGGCCAGATCAACTCCTCTACCACCGCTAGGGCTCATCAGGTGCTCCAGCTGAGTGACAATACGCGTGCTTGACGCGACGCGACGCCGATAACGTTCTCTGACCCTACCTCATCGTCATCCACATACACCTGGAAGGAGGCCAAGAATGTCTATCGTGGGATCCCCTCGAAACTCGTGCTGGGACCAGAGGGTCACATGGGGAGTCGCGGGTCTTCGTTCGGTTCGAGAGTAACGACGCGTTTGCTCTGGGCAGAATTCGCAGCAAACCATTCGCTGGGGATGTCGAATAAAACATGACACGAGCGTAAGTGCGGGATCACTGCACTCGCTTCTCTCGAGTCGAGACGTCGCGAACCCGTCAGGAGTATCCAACGTCCCTAATCTCCGTAGCACCTTCGTCCCACTCGCTGCGTCGCGTGCTCAACGCATCGAATGCCGTTCTCTTATTCTTCACACGAGGAGCGGGATTGTGTACTTGCGACGTTGCAACAAAGTGAATCACTCTGTTGGATAGTTGATGAGTTGGAAACTGTTCATCCAAGAAGCAATGCGAATATAGTGGCCCATCCGAAACATGCGTGCCCCTGGATAGGGGAAAAATTAACCCTCACGACGAGGCTGTGACGTCGAGCTGCTTCGTACGAGCTCTGTTAGGGCTCGTCAGCCTGAAACTTGGATCCAACGAGCATTCATGTCAGGCCGCTGGTATAACGCAATGGGAGTATCCACCACCAGCAGGGTGGCGCGTGCAAAGCCGCCGAATGAGCTCATCTGAAGATCCGGGTCTATGATTCCAGTCTCGGCTTATTTCCGAGCACCCACCGGGTAGTTTTTCCGATTCACAGTGAAGAGTCTTCGACGACAGACGGGCAGCCCGACGCGCTGGTGCATTGCAGGACCCTCGTCAACTGCTTGTTGCCCTCTCCCCCCATGTGGTTTCTTCGAAAGATCGGTTGAAACGAATTTATGCCAAAAAAAAAAGTATTTCGGGAGGTCAATCGAAAGCAAACGAGAGCAAATTGGCAGCTCGTCGCAGAGCTGACTCGGCGTCGACACGGATTCTTGAGCGAGCACTGCATGATCCCTTCCAACACTCACATGATATCTGGCGGATGACTTTGAGCGGTCTGTGAGTAGGGTTCGAACTGAGGAAGCTGCTCTCAAGAAAATTATCTGAGCGATGTTCCGAGAAGATGGAACTTGTAAAACTAGGCTTTGAGCATAAGCGCTGTGAGCAACGTGTCAGGATGGCCGAGCGGTCTAAGGCGCTGCGTTCAGGTCGCAGTCCGGGCTTCCGGGCGTGGGTTCGAATCCCACTTCTGACAAATTTTTTCGCGAAAGTTTTTGACTGTTCACCTGTTAGCTTCGATTTGAGGGAATCTCCAGCGGAATATCACCTCATACCACTCGAAAGCCGCCATTTCCAAGTTCACTTAGCTATCGTGAGAATTTCTTGAGCCACTATTAGATTCAAGTTTTGAATGCGATGGGAGACCGGACCAACTGTGAAGTAAGGAAGCGCACCCTCAGGTCACGAACAAGTGCGAGCATTTTTATTCAATCACCCTTGAAACATTCAGAATAACATCTTGAACATGCGGAATCATCGGTCGTAGAGAGACTTTCATTTTACAACCTTGACGCCCATAGGCAGATATTTTATAAAATCATCATTCTCTATCTGATTTCCTGTGAGGATGAGTGTTTTCAAACGAGAACAATGTCGGAGATGCGTCAGCATTTCTGACTTCAATTCATTATTGCTTAAATCCAACCTCTCAGTCGCTGCCATCAGATGGCAGCCATGCAGAGAAGTCAGACCGAGAGAGGAGAGGTTGACTTCCGCCGTGTTTGGTTTGAGATTGTCTTCGATCAAAAATTTCGATTTCAGATCTCTGTAATATTGCTTTCTGTACGGGTCAATATCCTTAAGTTTGTCCAGTGCCTGGAATTTCCTCGTGTGGCAAGGATCTGGTCTCATCGCATTCAGCAAAATCACCGAAGTCAGTAACGGCCATTTGCTATCGGGTTCCATTTCGATGATCTGTTCTGTAGACTCGAGCTGCCACTGAAGATTTGCTTTCCTCTCTATCAACGTCTCAGGCGTTTCGATGCCATCGCCACATCGGTACTCCGGAGAGGATAAGGATAGCGTCTTCGAGTCGATCACAATCGACTCAGGAGCTCCGAGCGCTTTGTGCTTACAGGTCTGCAATGATTTGACGGCTTAGAAGCCATTTTTCCCTAGAATCACATTCTGGTCGTAATTGGGATGGAGACAAAACGCAGACTTACCCAAACCCAAGCTGCTGGGAGACCTCCGCACCTCTCCCAGGGGAGATCTTTGAGGCTTTCATCCCCCGTCACATTGACGGGCAACGAGCAAGTTGTTAATGCTTTGTCGAATACCACCAGGAGCAACTCCTCTGACGGATACCATTTGATGAAGATCAAAGTTCCTCTCGGCTCATCTGAAAAAACGAACGCGCCGCATGAGTCTATAGAGCTTCGGTTCGGCGACCTTGAATGAAGACCGTGCCGAGAATTTACCTTTCCCCAAAAGCCATCGATGGTACATCCAAGCGGACTGGTCCTGAGGATCAGTGAACGCTGCGTTAAGTACGAGCTTGAACTCCTCCTGCAGCTGCTCTCTGTCGATGGAGAGACCATCCTTGCCCGGCGTCAGTTTTGGAAGGAGCTTCGATCGATAATGCCAAGACGAGTAATTTGAGAAGTTCGAGTCAATTCGTTTCCTAGAGAATTTCAGCTCTTCTTCATCCGACACCGAGTTCTTCGCAACGAGGAAGCGACGGTAGTCCCAGCAGTGAACTGCAACGTCAATGACGGAATGCCAGTTAGTATGAGACTCTATTCTAATTTGAGGAAGCCTCAGCGACTCCCGCAATACGATACGTCGATTCCAGAATTGCGTTTTGGGAGAATTCGATAACGCTTACAATTTCTATCGTCTTTCTCCAGAAAGCGTTCGGATAGTTCGAGTTCTTTCTTCCAGTCGGGCGAGTCGGGTAGATTTTCGTTTGTCCAGCCACGATGGAACCAAGAACCGTAGGATTTGGGGTTCTTCATCAGAGTCTGTTGAGTTAGCAGTAGCTCGTCCTTCGTTCGACTGTCGGTGCTCACCCTGCGCCAAAAGAAAGAAGCTCAAAGTCGGGGTCCCGAGAAACCTTGCCGTGATTTTTTATCATCGGAGTTGATCGTGAGGTAGAATCATCAAAATAATTTTCCCAAGAAGCTGGCGTATGATGGTTACCCTTGAGCTTTCATTTCGAGGAAAATCTCTCGTCTTATGTTCCACAGGGTGGAATCATCAGGATTATTCATGAGGATCCCAGCGGTGTAATTCAGGAGTTCATCATCGAGCTCCCCGGCTGTCCTCTGTGGAAGGAAGGAGAAATTGAGCACCTAGAACTCAGATCTCAATCATTCGAGAGAAACAGTGGAAGCTGAGACCTCCCCCAAGAAACATTTGCCTCAGGGGGACCACCTGAGTAATCGGACCACTGCCGTTCTTCGCGATGACAGCCCGTGGTTCCATTACACAGGTCTGGCTGTGATTCCGAAAAAGTTCGCGGATCATCATCATCCATGGGGATATTTCACCTTTTTGTAGATGAGTCCGGTTGCCGCGAGGTATGCCGCTTTTTTCTTCTCGCGTTCCACTCTTTTCTCTTCAGCTTGTTGAGCTGTGGTCTTGACTTTAACACGGCCGTGCTGGAAATGAGAATTTCGTCTCAACAATTCCATGATAACTTCTTCTCTCCGCTTCGTTTCCGAGAATATTATGTCTATGACTACAAGAAGCACTGACACAGCATCATACAAGCTCCACAGAAACTTTAAAACGAAACTTCTTCCGGAGACTTCAGATTCATACACCGATATCGCTACTTCTACCAGAGTGGTACGGGATATCATTATTTCATGCCATTCTTCGAAATAATGGGGGACATTTCGAGTAGAAGAGTTATTCTTGACAGCTCATCAAGACTACCGGTGTTTCTGCATGACTCATCTCTCATCGAGACTCGGCGACAGCTATCATCACGCACAAACGCTGCAATGCTCGGCATACCATGATGACTTCTCTGGTCCGCGTACACTGGGGAAACTGCACAAGCTGACGATAACCCGCCTAAGGAAATGACGGTCCCCTAATGGAGCGGCGTTTGCTCACTGTCTCGCAAGACTCGACAGCTGACGGTAGTCCTTCCCAGACACGCCCCAAAACGGATTGCTGTATCGACAACGCATGGGTCTCTCCGGAGTGAGCTCTCTCTAGTGGCCACAAAGTAGGGATGACAGCGCGCGAACGCTTGTAGAACCGTATGGAAAACCAAGACGCTGAGGTCGGAGGTTGGAATCTATGCGAGTGTTTCAATGCTCACACTTTCTGTATTCCGATGCAACATCCTACCGTCCACCACCTCATGCATCGGGCTGTCAGCCAAGTCGCTGCCAAAAAAAAGTACGGAGCCGCGCAGGTGGGAAGTGGAGAATTCGGGTCGAGATTTGGAAAGGCGAGAAAATTGCAGTGGAAATGGTAGTAATCTTAGTTATTCGCGGAACAAACGATACTAACTTCACGCAAGGTGTGCTTCAGTCGTTGAGAGCTGAGTTTCGAATCCCAAAACTGATATGGTGTGATCCTTCATTTGATTTCCGGAAAACGGATCGATACCCTCACGGTATACTCTCAACGGATTCGAGTATAAACTGCGAGCAGTGTCATACTGTACCTGTGTGCCGCCCGGAGAGGATCTTGGAAGCTCCAGAGAATGTCGCTCCCTGGAAGCATCTCCGAATCGGACTGACGACGAAAAAAACGATACATTTTGCCATAGGGCAGAAATCACCAAGGTGACTTCGAGTGTCTTCCTCTGCAAGCAGCAGAGCTGTAGGCCGCGTCCTCAATCGATTCTGACTACATGTGAGGCGGGTTGATCGGTGGGAAATGATCAGAATCAAAGATCACCGAAAAATTGAGGCGACACCATAGTTTTCCAGTCCGTCGCTTCCCGAGTTTCGAGCTCAGAAGTATCATGCTGCTTAGTTCAGATCAATTCAGCCCGAGAGAGACTTTAGCCTGCTCCGTCTGATCTTGGGCGAAATTAAACATAAAGTTTTTCGAGTTCGAGAAAAAACTGGAACTATAGTTTCTTTCTTCTTTTCCACCTTCCCGCTCCCCAGCAGGGTACAAATCACCCTCCAGATACCCGAATCGTACCCACTGCTACTCGAAATAACTCTCCTCCGCGGATCCTAGCGGATAGTATCCGCGGATCCTGATTTCGGATCCTAGATCCGCGGATCCTGACTTTTGCGGATTTTTGGAAGGCTTACTTACAGCACCATACAACTTGGGAGTTATGAACTCAAGAGTGTAGCGAAGCCCGGAAACTTCTTCCAAAGGTCTCAACTGGAACGGTATCTGTCTTGAGCCCCCCCCCCCCCCCCCCCCCCCCCCGATCTGGAATAGGACAATGTCAATCTTTCTATCTTGGAAACGAGTGGAGAGAAGATCACGATGATCCTCTGAGCCAAATTTTTAGGCGGCGCGGCCCTCCAGGCTGCGCTTAGTAGGAGAAGAAGTCAGAATATAATGTATTCAGGGAGAACGGAATCGACCGGAATCATGGTTGAGGGGTCTCAACCAGCTAAGATCGCCGTCGGGCAATGTCAAGATGTGGTCCACTGTGGCGAACGGAGCCGTGCGAACCGTTCTCCAACAGAATTTTCAACGAGTTCGCGATACAACCGGTAACTACCGCAATGAAATTGGAAAAATTCCCAGAGGCACTCCGCGATCTCCTGATGAAAATAATACGTCGCGTGCTCAGCACGGCGCAGTTTTCCCAACCGAATTGACAAAACGCGAGAGACCGCATCGGCTTGATCTGACGCTCCGGCGCTCAGACATGAACATCGTCTGGACTTTCAAGCAACCTTTCGACCTTAGATCTTTTTTGGGGTCGAGAGTTATCGGCCGGTTCAAACCAGCACGACGAAAGCCTGGGTCGACGGGGTGCACGTGTTTACCGCGCATCAAATCGATCTCAGCTCGATCAAAAGAAGAGCCAAACATCGTTCCATCCGAGTGTGGACTCTGAATTCTCTGTAGCACAAGCGGTCTCTTCGAAACTTCATCAGGCGACCGGAAAATAATTCGATCGCTTATAGGAGTTGATAATTCTGCGATACGCAAACTGGCTTAGGAAACTGCGTTGGTGATTCAAACTTCAGACGGAAGCGAAGCGTTCCAAGGATCATTCCTCATGCAAAATTTTGCAGAATAGACGGAGAGGTCGCTATCTCGGAACTTGGACCTGAGAGCCGTAGTGTTCATTCCCTAACAGGGTTCGTTCTCGCCAGCTGAAAATGTTCCCAAGGTTCAGTAGCAGTCTGAGCCAGTTCGATTCTGATGACGAAATCCACCGTCACATTCGTATATCGTGCAGGGGATCAGGAATCATCACCGTGGGATTCGCAACCCTTCAGCCTTCCGAGCGCTGCCGGGTCGACTTCGTCCCGTGTCCGACCTTCCTAGGACATCAGTAAGTTATAGTGGCATCGCATTCCGCGTACGCGTACAGGAAACACGTGACGGAAGCGTGGAAACCAATGGTTCGTCGTGTTCCCTTGTCGCGTTTCACTGATGAGGATTCGAGGTGAGGCATTCGAAATTATTTCTCTCGTGATCGGAGCCCCGTTGACTATCGGCGAACTTATCCAGGCTGCTCGTGTCATGACTTCCTCAGTTGAACAACTTCTCTGGCGATACACGAGCTACGGCTCAAAGGAGAAGTCAAATTCGTGCTCCGTCATGTCAGAGGCTAGGAGAGCAATTTTTCGTGTCGATTATGCTGACAGAGACGATCGCGGCTGCTCGTCCGCCTCCTCCTTGCAGGGATTCGAATTTGGCGAGTCGCAATCCGAATCATGTTGCTACGACGGAAGCCAACGTCTCAGGTTTTCCCTGCTATCAGCAACTGATAGGCCTCAGGTATTAACGAGGTGCGAGGTATCATGTCCCGACTTACTGGGATAAGCAATTCATCAAAGCAGCCCCGAGTCAGTCATCCCTTCGATTTCCCAACACATAACGGTTTGCCCAAAATTCAAAACACGGAGAGTTCGGGGAATGTACCACCTTTTGATCACTTCATATCAGTCAGAACGTTGACGAGGGTCTCTGGTACAACAGCTCTTCGCAAGCGGCGGACCGTCCGTGACCCCACGGTGGCACCCAAGTGAGATCAGCTCATGAATAGCCCCGCCGATTATTCTTCATTTCACCGTTGGCTTCCATCATGGAATCCATTCGGGGAACGGAATTGATCACTCCAGAGAGCCGCCGATCCCGTACACTCGTCCAGAGACCGTGAAGATAACCTGATCAGGAACTGATATGCGATGAAAGCACGTGGTTTAGCCGTCGAATCGGCGACGCAAGGCCTGAGAACCCGCTCAGGAAATGAGGTCGGCCGTAGGATTTCGGAAAAGCTTAGGGCTGAGGAACATGCCGCAGACCACAACTACCGACAACTATTACCAAGGCCTATCTCGCTCGTAGTATAATTCTGATGTCCGAGCAATGAAGTATCTTCTGCCCCAGCAAACCGACGCACAACTTCGCATAGAATACCCCTCTTTCCTATCGTCGGTGGTGAGGTTGCTGGAGGCCAAAGTCCCACCGCAGGTCATGTATTCCGGAATCCAGATCGGATGCTCCAAGAACGGGGAAGAGAGTTCTGGGTTTCGGAGATCAGAATAAGGCCGCGGCAATTTCGTAACAAAAGAACCGCGTGTTTTCTGCCAGCTCATACGACTCTTTCTCAAGCGTCTTGCAGTTCCAGCCCTCTGAAGCCGATGCATCGAGCCAGAGCACTGTCGAAAACTCAACCTTAATTATACGCTTACTGCTCTCTCTGGCAAGATCCTCCCAAATCCAGCTGGAATCGCGTTTTTCAATGCGATCGGGCATCCAGCTATTCACCTAAGGTCTATGGAACGGGGATTTTGAACGAAACTAACAAAGTTGTATGACTTCCGCGCGAATAAGTTTGGCGCCGGCCGATCCGCCAATCCAGTGAACACGAGATGAATAATCGGAGACTCATACAGAGTCCATGTACAGGCCTTCCATCTTGAACAGAACATACCGACCGCTACGTTCATTAGACTAGGGGAGGTGGATGGCGTTCTATGACGAGTTATACAACACGGACTCCAACAGGCGCCGGCACGTGTTCTACGGACAAAGCGAACGTTTCGAGTCAATATCCAATCAGGGTGTTCCAGTTCCTTGTTATCCCGAACATTGTGCCGATTCCGTGTCCGTCCAACGACGCATCGTGACCACGGAGCTGGGTATCGTGCAGCCCGTCGCACCTTTGCACCTCTTCGAGCCGATATATGAGAGGAATTCCGAATTGGTCGCAGTTGTGGATTTTATAGGCGCTCTCTGATTCCCTCGTTTGCCGAATCCCATTGTCGAGTACCGAGCCTAACGGGCCTCGCCCGGGATTGAAAAAAGAGATTCCACTTCTCTCGGCTGCAGTGAGTGCATGCGTGTGCGTGGTAGCTCGGTGCGCCTAAAAATACTCATTGTCCACTGGCCAGGTGTCTAACCTGCGACTTGAGAGTGCATTGCGAGTGGACCTCTCTACCACCTCGAAACCAATGCCGCTCATAACGCTCATGATCAGCGACCACGTCCATCGGTGACAAGGGATTAGGAAGTCCGGGAGGTTCTTGGAGTTCATGAGAACCGTGCTCAGCCGTAAATACCGTTATCTCTCTCTCCACACCGAAGAGGAGAGGACCAAACGAGCGACCTCTGATCGAAACATCCACCAAGACGTTCGTACCCAGCTGAGCGTTTGCTTGCACGTCAGACCTCACCTGGCCCGTGTACTTTGCAACAACTAGCTGGTGCTATCTTCTGCTGCATGCTAATTATTCACGCACGTTTCCCGTTGCCCAGGTGTCTAAATGTGTGATTTTTGGTCGGTCGCGTGCTCAACAATCCCAAAGCAACACCGGGATCTCCTATCGTCTGCTGTTCCTCTGATGACGCCACAGCCTCGTAGGAGGGGAAAGGACGATTCGACTCGGGAAGGGTGCCTCGGTTTCAGGCTCAGGATCCGGCCTGAATGTCACGCACGCGAACAAATACTTAACGGGGTTGCGATGGAAAGATTCCCCTGATCCATGGAGACTTTCGTTGCTCGGAGCCTCCAGACGAGGAACTCATAGATTGATGGATCGCCCCAGAAATCAAAGAGTGAGAGGATCAGTATCCACTCTGGCTGCAGCTTACAGTGTTTCTATCCACGAAATTAATTCTGAATGTCGTGCGGGTCCGCGACGGTCATTCAACAACTCTAGAATACGTAACGACAAAACCGTTCAACTACGAAATATCCGCATCGGATCGTCTCCGGCCAGCGACAAGTCGACGATGAACTTGTGATGAGCCGGTGTGAACGTTTTGAGAAGCTACCCCAGGAGTAGAAACTTCATCATGAGGGATCCTCCCTTCTGATCTCTCCGAGCGCTTTTTTTAGGCAAATTATAATGAGCGTCACCGAATTGAACAGTCGCTGCGACGTCACATTGATCACTCTACGCATGTTGAAGCTACGAATAGCTCACATATTTCAGTATTGATTGATCGGATTACGTCAAGGCGGATTCCTCGAAACTAAAAACATCCTCAGTATCATACGTCACGGAATCTAGTGTAGTATTCATTATGTTACTTTGAAAGCTCTAATGGACGATCCCGGCAGACGCATTGAATGTCTGCACGCAAACTCGATGATGGTCGATGCTTTTTTCCGCGTGTTCGAAATCTCATGTATCATCGGAGTCTGCCGGATGAGCCCGTTGGCTGTCACGGAGTCTCATGGGATACCCGCTGCAAAAGCCAACCTCGGACTGTAAGGTCTCCTAGCTCTCGCGACTGATAGACTGCCTTACTGAGGAAGGTCATTCGTATATACGTTCCTGATTAGCTGGAGACAGTCTACGGCATAATGACGACGATCCGTCGTTGTTCAGCTCAGGTCGTTGACATTTGGAGCTTTTGACTCCCATTTTGATTGGATCGTCGGCGACCTTTCAAAGTTCCGAGAAAAACTTCAAACGCTCAGCGCGATGGAACGAATGGAGAGCGGAACTAACAATGAAACGTGAGTGCTTCAAAGATCGATCGATTGCTCGAAAGTTCGCAGGAAATCATTGATTTCTATTTTGCGACAATCGTCGAGCCAAGACAACGAAACCCCAGCATCGGCTTCGTCGTCTAGACCATGTCGATTGCGCAGTGGCTGTATTCCTCGCATGCGAAATCCGCGACAACCCTATTCCTATTCCCCAAATCCCTACCAGGAGGAGGGTTCGACGAGATGCGGGAACCGAAATCGACGACGAATCGTCAGTTTTGATTCGGTGATTCAAGATCGAGGCGACATCTCTGGTGTCTCGTCGTCGACAAGGGCCGTCGTGGAAGTCGTCGGACGATCGTCGGAACGACCGTCAAAACGACGACAACAACAACTACAACAACCGTCCTTTGCCACAATGAGTGCCTGTTGCGGCGGCGACGGCGGCGGCCGTCGCGGGCGACATCATCGCTACCGACACGACATTCGACTGCGGTATAGCGGGCGCTCTTTCGAGGAAGGAAACGGTAGGCAAGGAATCGCACTCGAAGTCGTTGTCATCGTCGTCACACCATCAGTAGTTTGTCTATGGTGATCTCTGCCTGTGCTCTCTGTAAGTGGTGAGCTCTCCTCCGTTTTGTGAGTGAGTGTCTGCCCGTGCGTGCGTGCGTCTGTCGGTTCGTCCGTTCGTTGGTTCGTTCGTCCGCGCAAAAGTCTGTGAGAGTCTGTTTGTCTATCTCTGCGAGTGTGTTGTCTAGCTGCGGGTTGCTGCTACTCGCAGCAGCGGTGATGGTAGCGTCGGCTGCGGCGATGGCGACGACAACGACGACGACCGGAGCACCCTCTCTAGAAATCTCTATGGCAACCCTGACGTCATTGCTTCATTGCCTTCTACTTGTGTACATTCGACGACTATCATCATGTGAAATGTTTTCTCGGCCCCGTGTCTTGTATAGCGAGTTTGAGTGAGCAGAACGCGGCCCAAAAAGAGCAGCGGGCGTCCTCGTCTCCGCGACGGAGCTCACGGTAAGTCCAGGAGGTAAACAGTGACAAACTCCACAACAACAACAGCAGCACCACCAGCAGGAGCAGGAGCACAAGCAGTAGCAGCATAAACTGTAGAAACAAGCAACTCTGTTCTAGCTGCTGCTCCCACTGCAACTGCCTTGGAGCGGCCGCGGCGGCAACGGCGGCGGCCAGAGATAGCGAATGAGCACCGCGATACTACTCCACAGCTGGCCCCAAGTGCTCCACCAGAGCTCCATCACCAACCGGTCCCCGTCTGCCGAGTGAAAACGGGACTTTTTCAGATACCCCTCTCTGCGCTCTCAGAAACTCCTATTTCCTTGCCTGACTGTGAATTGTCCCCCAAGACCGTTCTGTCTCTTGTGTTCCCCACTGGTGGCTCCCTGCTCGAACGGTTCTTCCAGCAAGTCGTCCCTCAGTCTGTCGGTCGGTTGTTCGCTCGCTCGCTCAGTCGCTCGCTTGGTTCATCCGTTCATTCGACGACTTTTCAAGACATCCTAACGGAGCTCTCTCCGTACCTGGCAGCACCCATGCGCGTTTAGGCGTCAGTCAGCTGGCAGTCAGGTAGACGACTTGGAGCGCGGAATCAGAAGTCGAGTTCGAACACCACGAGCGCAGCCATTGATCGTGAGAGGAATCGACTTGGACGGTTTTCACGAACTCGTGTGATACTTTGACGTGAGCCATCAGTGTGCGGTGTGAGAATCGCGATTCCGAGCGAACGAACGAACGACCGACCGACCGAGCGGACGTGTGGAAGGAAGGAATCGCATCGCTCTGGAAAACTTCTCTTGGGATGCTGCGGGTGATGCACGCAGTGTGACTCACGACGAACCCATGAGCCCGTCGTCAACACCGTGGGTGGATCGAACCCCACGTGAGTCGTTCGATTCGAAATCGTCCTCAAAACACCGTTGCGACGCTCAGATTGTGGTAAAAAATTGTTGTGAAATCAATCGACGGTGCTACTGGATGACAAGTGCGGGTGGTGTTTAGTGTTTCGGTTGGCGTTCGTGACGGGGGTGATCGGAGACGATGATGTGGTCGCAGTGCTCGATGTCCATGTTTTTTTGTTTCCTCACAATCCGGTGAACCAAGTGTGTGGGAGGTGTGGAAAAGTAGGGGAGACGGTTTAGCTGGCCTTGAGTTTAGATAAGGCACACGTGCCAAACAGTGTCCCGTAGTTCAAAAATGCACCGACGGCAACACGATGCCGGGTGTTTCGGCTGGGAGGGAACGCTCCTAGATTTTGGACTGGAAGTGAATCAGCCATTGACCACGAATCCGGATATGCCGAGTTCCTGCGACGCACTCCGAACACGCTTGCCCGTATTCATACCTGACAGGCTGTTGTCCGACTGCCATCGAAAAGATACTCACTCACCCACTCAGTAAACATCGCTCGCATCGAGAGACAAATTTCCCGCGATTAGATCCTGTTATTAGAAGGGAGATTCGGCTGTTCGTAAACACCGATGCCCTCCCTGATGCTCATTGACTTCATGAATTTAGATTGGCGACATTAATTACTTGATTGGCTTTGTATTACGACGTCGAGCGGACGGCGCGTCCTTGACTTGGATCTTGAAGCGAAACCTTACAATACATGCACAGCTGAAAAGAGAGGACTGCGGCACGACGCGACGCATAGAAACTTCATAACAATCCCGACATAACGAACAAAAAACAATCATCATGACTGGTCGGGAAGGCGTTTGCATAGAAGGATTGCGTTCCGTCTTGCGGGCCTCACTCATGATGCCTGAGCAAAAAAATTATTCAACCCTCGATTCCGAAGTTGTCCGGTGACGTCGCCACGACAGCGACCTTTCTTCCGGAGGTTCTTCACCTCCGGTGATCGATTTTAGGGCGAGCTAGTGACTCGTCCTCGCCCAAGTTCGTTCCGCCAGAAAAGTCTCTCTGGGTGTCTTCTGAAGAAGTGGAATTCACTATTTACATCCCACGATGTACATTCAGTCGACCGCTCAAAGTATTCTTTGTCAAAGTATTCTTCTTTCCGTGGGAGGCTCCTTCCGGGGCGCATATTCCAATCGGGAACAAGGAAGAGGAGCACGAGGATGAGACTAACGAGGTCGTGTATTGTATTTCAGGTGTATCCTGTGAAAATGGAATTTTAATTGGTTTAGCTCGTCCAGAGTGTACCCGTTCACCGCCAGCCCTTCTGCCCACCCTAAATCTTACACCATGAGCTCTCCTCAACATCGGCCGCCGGTTTCGAGTCCGAACCACAACCGCTCGCTAGTTCGGGTCGGCTACTACGAAATCGGCAAAACTATTGGCAAGGGGAATTTTGCGGTTGTGCGTCTTGGAACGCACATCGTCACTCAAACCAAGGTGCGTACTCATGAAACGCGTCGGCTCGCACCGAAAGACTCGGCGCGCTGGTCTCGAGATCCGCGCACACGACAGCGGAGGTCACAGTCGATTTTTTTCACTGTTTTGTGTTTTGTTTCTGCGTTTCCTCACTATTGGATGCGTCGGCGTCGTCGTCGCCGCGTCTGGGATTGCGATTTCCGCGTCACGGCTGGAGACCCCGACACATGTGCTCAAAATCGAAGCCCGCAGGGATAGGGGAAAAATGACAAGACATCCCGCGAAACAGCTCATTCTGGACTTGCTTTTTCTCCTGAGGGACATTTTGTCGTCCGTTTTCGGATGTGTGCATCTGTAGCGACGACGATGACCTTCCCATTGTCAAGGACTTAGGAGTGGTCTCTCTCTCTCTCTCTGCGTGTCATGATGTCTCCCAGCCACGAGAAAGCTTCCCTCTACTGCGTGGTAGAAATTACACAATATGAAAGTCAACCATCAGATATGATGACGTTGATGCTGGTGAATCATAGGGTTCCCGTTTTAACGATGGCGGCTGACGTTTCCTTTCTGTCGTGAGCATTTGATTGTGCTTCTGCGATTCAGGCAAATCACTGATGGGCGAGTGAAAGACAGGCAATGAAACCACAGCTCGCTGCTGCCACCAGCATTCGCTCAGCGACGGTTTCCCATCAGCGAGAATGCATATGTAGACTCAGTAATCATATGAGCGTAATGGCTCGGTACTCGAATATTGAAGGTTTCGTTTCGGTGTCCGCGTGCCAGACCCTGAGGCCCTGTTGAATGGTGCTCCCGTCAATTCCGCAAAAACAATGTCGGCCGCCAAGACTACGGCTGTAATCTCGGAATCGGACGGAAATGAGAACGGAAAAGTTTAGGGAAATATCCGCAGAGGACATGGGGTTTCAAAGACTGCCACCGGCACAAAAATCGGATCGACCTGAAGTGGGCCAGTGGCGCATTCCTCTGATTGATCCCTTCAGGAACATATGCTCGGATTTCGGAAGTTCGTCGAGTGCTGCTGACTACGCGGTTTTCTTAACGGGCGCTTGCATGAGAAAACACCGAGAGAAAAGTTCAGCGCGGGAGTTTGGTGGAAGGCTCCCTCGCAAAGTATACTTCTCCGGTCAAAAATAGGATCTCCGTTCCTTCCTTTCGCGGGAAGCTTTTATGCGGAGCATTGATTCATAAAAGCGATGTAATTAGCAACATTCGGTGTCTTTGATGTTAACAGAGGAATTCCCCCAGTAAACAACAGAAAATTTCAGGTGGCGATAAAAATCATTGATAAGGGTCAACTGGACGAGGAAAATCTGCAGAAAATCTTCCGAGAGATTCAAATTATGAAATTGCTCCGACACCCTCATATCATCAAACTGTACCAGGTGAGTGTCCACTACGCCGTAGCCCTTCCCCGTCTCGTTCTCAAATCAGCCGTCCAGCTTCTCGTTTGTTGAAGAGAAATCTCGCCTGAAAAATCTCAACAGGTCATCGCAGGAAACTGTAGGTCGATGAGTTTAGGAGAGAAGTCCCCTTTCAGATGAGGGGGAATCTCCGTCCGTAAGCGTTACTTAAAGTTTCAAAACTCGATGGTATTCAGAATGCTCATTCTGCGGGATGGAATTCATTGACGAATCGACGAAAATTCGATGACTGATAAGTTTTCAAAGAGTTTTCCCGAAGACGGGCAGAATCGAGTTTTTCGAGAACGCACTCCAAGCGACAAGCTTTCAGAAGACGGCGAGTTTTCCGACGAAAGAGCGCAGAAGAACTCAAATTATATCTCTAGGGCTCCTTTACTGGCTGGTTCCAAAGAAAATATCCTGAACTCTTGGGAGGAACTGGGTTCGCTAAACGGAATCTATCCGAGTATTTTTCTGGCAAATCAGGACATGCGATCCGCATGGCGTTGGGATGAGTGTTTCACGAAAACAAGTGTCTCTCTGCATCGGAAACAGAAAACCAAACTGATCGTTGTCCAGGTCGCTCTGTTTGGTTGCTAAAACCTGCGGGTTGACAGAGCGCCTCGTCCGAATCTCGACGGACAATCCTCATGCGATGCGACGGCTCATACAAACATAGCTTTGTTTGCATGCGCAGCTGCCCGGTCCCCGTTTGTTGTACGCTCATTGAGAGCGCCGCCCGCTGTTGCGGCTGGCGCCGTTGAATGACCGTTACTCACTTAATTTCGCATAGACCTTGTAATCCGACTGAACCCGGCTCTGGACTCCTCCGAGAATAGCAGCAGGTAATCCGGAGTAGCCTCCTCGATACATCGAATCGTAACAGTTCGGCGTACTGGCATCGTTACAAACCGCATTGATGATTGTTGCCATCTGCGACCAAGAGCATTTTCATCCGAGCTGTATCCAATCATTATTCGCTCTAGAGTTCTCAGAGCTACGCGAAATCGCCGATCGCAGTCCTGAGCAGAACCCAGGGTGCACGGAGACTTCTCTCGGTACCGATTGCCCGACTTCGCTGCTTGTTCCCCAGTTTGGAGGATCCTCGGGACGAGTCGTCTTACTGGAGGGAATGAATGAGTTTTTGTGTCCGTTTCCTCAAGGAACCAGAAGGAATTCGGGGGAATGAACGAGGCAAGCTCTGAATCGATGACGTGCATCGGAACAAACCTCTGTACGGGGCCCGAATATGAGGTTATCGCGAAATCATTTGCCTCTCTGTGTCTTCGTCTTGTTGTTTGTCCATTTGTCTGCTTTGAGGCCGCACCAGTCTTCGGATGTAATCAGTGAAACTTATGAGTCGAGTGGGCTCCGTCGAACACGTGGCCAGACAAGCGTAAATTGGAGCTGCGTGCAAGGAAGCCGTGCTGCTGCAGGAGCAGCAGCCGCTGGATGTAAGGAGATCAATAGGAATGACGCACACGCTCGGTTTGCGTCAGCATGGGGTTTTGAAAGAATCGTGCTCGCGCTCGCTTGTCCGGATGGATGGCTGCCCCCTGCTTGCCACCTCAGCCCAGATTCTCTTTCTCTTTTTCGACTCTCCTTCTCTGAACGTCTGCCTCCACGTCTGGGTGGAGTCTCCCGTGAGATACCGTCAGACGGTAGAGAATTTTATCGCTTCTCTCCATCATCAGACAACTAACCAGACGACCGGGCCCGAGCAGATCTCTTCGGAGGACTCCTCGAATGTCTATGAACATGTATATGCACGATATTGAATAGTATTTATCCTTTGGAATCCATATGTCTATGTATAACCACGTAAGGTGACACGAGACCCGGAGCTTCTCAGTTATGGTCGCCCATTCAGCAGGTCAATGATTTATTCTGAGAGTTCTCAAAGCGCACGTGAAAGAGACTGAACATCCCTAGAGGCGCACGTACACGGTCCTGTAGCACATCGACTGACTCAGGGTAACTTGGCTCGCTCGTAGTTTGAATTCAGTTGTTGACGTCACGGGCCATGATAAACGAGCCCTGTGCAGAAGATCCGGGAGGTTATGGGCTATGTTCTCTACAAATGAGCTCGATCCCGTCGTCGTCATCATCAGTTACCACAGAATATCCGTTCCTCGGCGCCGGACTGTGGGGAAACGCGCGTTGAAACCAGAGAAATGCCCTGGAACGGAAAACTGCCGAATCGGCAATTGAGATGTAAAAGTCACTCGAGTCTAATCTGCCTTTCAGGTGATGGAAAGTAAGCAAATGATATACCTGGTCACAGAGTTCGCACAGAATGGGGAAATATTCGATCATCTCGTTGACAAAGGACACATGCAAGAAGCTGTTGCAAGACAAAAATTTCGTCAGGTAAATCTTAACCACAGTTGTGCCGAATCGAACTCGTTCAGTTTCGACTTCTGAACTAGCAGGAATCGAAAAAAGCACCTCCACAAGGTCCCCTAACGCGTGCTCGTTCGAAACAGATCGTGTCAGCAGTGAAGTATTGTCACGACAACAATATTGTGCATCGGGACCTCAAAGCCGAGAACCTTCTACTCGATCAGGACATGAACATCAAAATCGCCGATTTCGGCTTCAGCAACTTTTACACGCCGGGAGCGCCGCTTGGAACATGGTGTGGCAGTCCTCCCTACGCTGCTCCTGAACTTTTCGAAGGTCGAGCTTATGACGGACCTAAAGCCGATATTTGGGTGAGTGCAGTGCCAAAAATCTCTCGCATTTGGCTCTTTTGAGGAAACCTCTTCATCGGGCTTAGTTTGCGAGAACGAGTCCTAAGTCGCTGTTTTCCAGAGCCTGGGAGTTGTCCTCTATGTGCTCGTGTGCGGAGCGCTCCCGTTCGACGGAAGCACACTTCAGATGTTGAGATCGAGGGTGTTATCAGCCAAATTTCGGATACCTTATTTCCTCTCAACGGGTAAGTTCGATTCGACAGACACAGAGAGTCCTCGATTGACGGCAGGCAGTGGGTGTGGAGGGGAGAGTAATAAAGTCGGTATCTGGGGTCGCGCGACATTTTCGAGCGGCACATCTACAACAAGATCTCTTTTAGGAAATAAAAATATCAGCAAATTCTCAAACGGAAGTTCCGCAGCTCTATTTAGAATTAGAAATCCGATGCCACTGAATCTGAATACTGAACTCGAATCGACGACGGCAACAGCGACAGAAACAACAACAAGTGAACACAGACTAGCTCTAACGAGCGGATGCAGTAGTAGCACATTGCACCATTCAAATGAGCTCAGGCGAATTCAAAAGTAGAACCACTTTCTTTATTATTAGACGCTATTCTCTATTTACATGTACACAGACTCAGGGACTCCGTTTTGGACTTGAGCCCCCGTTTAGGAGTTTCAACAATAATCAAACGTGAGGTTGCGATTCGTGAGTCGTTGTTTTCTCCTCGAATTCAGTCCGCATTCACTCTCTCTTTTTCTCTCTGTTCTCACTTCATGCCCACGAGCCCTCCCTTCTCGGTTCCGGGGATCGGGAGACTCGTATGAATCATATCCGAACCGAGGGCCGAGAAGGAATATCGGCCGTAGGAATATGTACAAGGTGTAAAACTCAAACCGTCCGTATAGTTTTGGTAGAAGTGTTGTTTTTTTGTTGTCGTGGTTCAATTTTTGGTGGTGATGCTGTAGCATCACCTGCGGTTGCGATCGGTAATGAACTTCCTAACTCGGAGTTCCGACATTTGAAGAATTCGTCCAACTGGTCACTTACGTTAAACGGTTCCGCGAAAACTACGCGCGATAATCATAAGCGACCCCGGCTTGGCAGATCGCGCCAACGCTTAAAAAAATAGAATTCTATACACTGTGGTCGTATACATCGTAGAGCCGCCATATCATTGACGTGGCGGTGTTGATCGATCACATCATCATCATCATCAGCATTCACGAACACGAACTGAGTACTCTCCTGCGCAGTTTCTGTTGATAGCCGATCTAGAGCAGTGGTGCTGCTTCTTGGCACCAATCTCCAGCTCAATCCAGGATTCGCACTCCTCGAGAAAGATCTTGATCCGTTCTTGCTTTTATTCTCAATATATATACTCGACTCTCTCATCATCATGATCATCTTCTTCTTATATATATGTATATGTATATATATCACTGCAAAGTGGCCTTCGTGAAGCTCTTGTCCGGGTGTTGCTGGGGCAGGAAAGATTCTCGATCCCTGCAAAATCCAAAAATAGCCTCATTAGACAAATAGATTGAAGCCACAGAGTCATCGACCGGCGCGGCCCACGATGGCGAGTTGGATTAAATTGTTCGAAAGATATTCCAAGTGCCACATGTTTGCGTATGGAAATTCCAGCGGGAAATATTCATAGACGGAGAGAAAGGAAGAGAGAGAGAAACACCAACGAACCTTCAGAACGCATTCATCGCTAGATCCGTGTCCCCCACAGGTTCACTCTGACTAGTCTGAGTCCGACACAAGCTGCTTGCGCTTCTTCCTAGGAGGTCTGGGCTTGCTGGTCTCCTCCTCGGTGCTCGAGTCGTATTCAGTATCTGAGCCGTCCTCGGACTTTTCTTTCTTCGTTGATCCGCTAACAGTTTTCTTCTGGGGCGATGATGACGACGACGAACCCCCCGTCGTGTTACCCCCACCACCTCCAGCGCCGCGTTTCCCGCGATTCGAACTGCGTGCCTTCGTTTTCTCTTTGGCCGGCGGAACCTCCTCGTCTGAATCGTTGGCAGCCAACGCGAACAAGTCCATGAATTTGCTCCGTTGACTCTCCGTGGCCGCCACTTTTGCATGCTGCAGGGCACTGTGGAGAGGCTCGGTGCTGAAGAAATCCGTGTTGTCCTTGCATTGTTTCCGCAACTCGTCCATATGAAGGAAAGCCTGCTGCGTACATTGTTGGGCTTGGCTCTTGGTCTGACGTTTCCGTTTGTTGCCTCCTGGAAGGAATTCGCAATCTGTGAGAAAATTGTTCGCTGCTCCCGCGAAAAGGAACTCGGAAATTACTTTCGGTAAATTCCGAAAATTATCCTCAATTTCAAGAGCCGCAGCTATTCGAGGTGGTTTGATTACCTTTTTGGGGAAACACCATAGTGGCGAGGACGACGGAGAGTTCATCGGCGCACAGAATCGCCCAGTGCTTCAAGAGCGACACGACGAACGTGTCCTGCGGTTGAAGCTCCCGCGCAAACAGGACCTGCATCAACTCCGCAGATGGCTTCTGGGCGGCAAAGATGAGCATCACGTAGTTGCATGCCTCCTGATGACTGACAAAATTCAGCAACGGCACGAGTGGGAAGAGCCATTCAACTTGAAAACGATGAGCCTGGAGAAGATTCCAGAAGGCCATTTGTTCGAAGGTTTCCCAATGCAGCGAGGCCTTAGCCAGCGGAAGGAAGTTGTCCTGGTTCAGCATGGTCAGATCACCCTGGAGACATTGACAGCACAGTTGTTTGAGCTGTGTTGGATCAATGATCGAAAGTACAAGGTGCAGAAGTTTTGAGTGGCCTAAAACGGCAGATGTATACTGAGAGTATACTTCTGGCACTAGGAAGCACAGAAGCCGCGCGTTATTTGTCTGCTCGCAAATGGCGAGGTCGTCCTTCAGCGCTTCTTCGAGGTTGAGCTTTGAGTTCCTCGCGATAACAAGCTCTCGGTACGCATCCTGGTCCAATTCACGGTTCAAATACACTCGCATCACTCTTTGGTAAAACAGCAATAACAGCGATAATTTCGGCTGGTATTGAGAGATCTCCACAAGGATTTGCAGTTGCGTTTGTCGCGACTGGCTTTGGGTCGTTGACGTCTCACAGAAGCTGCGTAACAAAACGAAAAGAGGGGTGCCGATTGCGTCTTCAAGGTTGTCTTTGTTGAGGTCGTCGGGAAGTACGTTCCGGTGAAACTCCTCGTTGAGAATATGCGAGAGACAACCGCCGAGCTTCTTGGCCAGCGGACGATCGAACAGCTCGCATTCGACGGTGTCCTGTACGATCGTTTCGATGATGTTGCATTGGACTTCGGTGTCCTTCTCTTTCTGCAGCTGCGTCATGTGTAGCTTGAACGGATCGGGTAAATTGTCAAGGAACTCATCCAGAGCGGGCGGCGACGGACTCTTGTCGTTGTTGGCCATGAGACAATTCACCTGAGGAGGAGGAGGATGAGCAATAGGGACCTTCGTTTTCCCGTCTTCGTTCAGTTTGGTGACGGTTGCCGCCAAGCGTACCTCTTGCTTCAGTTTGGCTATGCTAGCGTTCTCCAATTTGAGGTCAGGTTTGATCGGTCTGAAAACTCCGTTGCTCTCGTCTTCCTCATCGGAGAATTTCGCCGCATCGGCGACTCTGTCCCGATTAACGATGACCGGGGTGCCGTCGACGATCAGGGGATGGATCGGCGCGGCCTGTGGAACTCCAACAACTTGACCGTCGTCAGCGATCATCGGTCTTCTCGGTTCGGGTGTGCAAAACTCACCGAAATGCTCTCGAACCATGACTTTGAGGTCGTTGTCGAGTCTTGGATGATCGAACATGGGTGCCAGCGAGCCCAAGACCCGCTTCTCGAGGATACATCTCAGGGACGTGTGTATTCCTTGACGGATTCGTTCTTCGAGTGGCCGATGAAATTCGCGCATGATCCGAATGAGAAAGTCCCACAGTGTCGCCGTTATGTGGGCGTGGGCCGGCCGCAGCGACGAGTGGAACATGACGAGTATTGCCGGCTCGATGTACATGATGTTGTCTTTCTCGGCATCGAACGCCAGCCAGTCGAAGAACAGGGCCAGCTTGCAGTTTGCTGCCTCGACGTTCGAGGGACACGTGGACAGAAGCCAGCCAATCACAGCCCATCGAGGGAGAATCTCTGAACACAGAATATCGTTCGAAGGGTGAATTATGCAGCAGATAAAGCGGATCAGGTCGCAGCGTAACGACTGAGCTTCGGGAGTCGATAAATACTGCTTGAGGAACCAGTCCTGGTAGCGTCGTTGGTGTCCCAATCTCACCGAGTGCGTCATGAAGTAGAGTTTCCGTTCCATTTCGGGCGTCACTCTGCACGCGAGAAAACGCCTCGGAGTGCGCGTGGCCAACAGTTGTGCGATGCCGCCGGTGAGATTTGGACTCAGCGCGGTAGGTCGTTCGATCAAAGTTCTCCAGATGGATTCGAATTCGGGTATGCGCGAGACGCACTGAAGTGCGCGAACGAGGTCGCGTCCGACCATGGAGCACTCCTGAAACTTTTCGCGCAGTGTCTTCGCACAAAATTCAACTTCGCGCTGACGGAGAGCAATGTAGGCCGGCGAGAAATGATCAACGATAAGCCTCAAGTACGTGTAGACGCTGGCCGCCAACAAGAACGGAAACTTTTCGAGCCAGAGCGAGTGCTCACACAGCATGTCCAGCACCATATCACAGAGCCACATGTTCTTCGGACTCAGGTCTCCGCCCTGAATGTGACGAAGGAGGGACATGACGGCGCTGTCGGACGCGAGCACCGAGTTCTTGATTAGCTCTCTGCACAACCAGATTAATTGTGAACGCGCCACATCGCTGAGTTTCGCATAGCGCTCGATGATGATTTGAAGAGGATTCGAAATGAACGATTGCAGACCGTCGCGACTGACGTGTGTGAGGTCTCTGTAGTAGCGCGAGGCCATCTGAGGCTCGAGCAGGATGAGTGCCAAAAGGCCGAACGAGACCTCATCGTGGGCCTGTGGACTCCGGCAGACGTGTTGGATGAGTTTCTCGATGGCATCCTTTTCCGAGACGTTCGATGTGATTGATTGAACCAGGGCCATGCCCTGGTCGATTCTCTCCTCGACCCCGGACTCATCTCGATCGAGAGCCGAACTGATGAGGATTCGTGAGGCAGCCGATATCGTCGACGGCTGCGAATTGCTCGCAGCTGCACTCATTTGATCTCGGTTTTGTCTCGACGACGAGCAGCGAGCACGAGCGACCTATACAGTGCCAACAACCAACGACAACAACAAAAGCAGCAAACCAGCAAGCTAGCGGCCGGCTCTCTGCGGCGATCCTTGAGAACGTCGGTCGACCGAGGGAGCCAGCCAGCGAGTTTGCGGGGCTCGCTGATCTGCCGGCCTACGAGAGTTGGTCAGTTTGCCAACGGCGGCGGCGGCGGCGACCTCCTCCTAACACTGCTGCTCTAGGACAGTGTTGGCTCACATGGCTCAACTGACTTCACTTATGGTTCTCCCCGATCTTTTTTCGTGAACGTAGTCGATGTTCGCATCCGACGTGCGTCTTCTCTTGGTCGGCGTTTGAGAGGGACGAGTTTGGAGCGCTGCGCTTTCGTCACGACGGCAACGGCGACTGCTCTATGAAACAACAACCGGCGAAGACTAAAACAGCAACAAATGTGGCACGAGTAGCACCAGCAGCGGGACCGGCAGAAGTTAGCAGCGTTTCGAGATCAGCCGCAACATAAACAACACACAACAGAATGCCGGTTGGGCTATGATGGTCCCCGAGGGCTCCTGTCGCTGATCCACGAGCACTGTCGATAGTTTCCCAGGGAGATTTCACTGCTGGAATCGACCGCACCGCTCGGGGAGTTCTGACTCCGGACAAACTCCTCGACGAGGTGGCCGTGCGATCTCTCGGTCGGTCGGTCGCTCGCTGGTTCGCTCGGTGGTCGTCGTTTCGACACGGAGCCTACGGCGAGCTCAGCGACGACAAACGGCGACGGCGGCGGCGACACTCCTGTTATTGTAGCGGCAGCAGCAGACGCAGCAGGACGACACAACGAGTGCAACAGCCGACAGCAACAGCATGAAGGAAAAACTTTATAATCGGAGAGAACACACCCTGTCCTTTTCCATCAATATCATCATTACCGGTCGCACAATCGCTCGAGCCGCACTGCAGCCGGCAGCAGTATCGGAGAGACTACTAGCCGAATGTGGCTGTGTTCTTCGTTTTTCTTGCGGCGGTGCTAGCGGCGGCAGCGGTTTTGTTGACACACGACAACTCCAAGCAGACGACGTTTGAATTCTGTCTTCGACGTCCGACGAACAGAAGAGAGAACACGGGCCTCGATGCCAGACACGGTGCGGGTAGTCGTTCGGAACCCTACACACCCGCTACTCCTTTATCCTCCTCTCTCACTCGTGGTGTTTCCAAAGCAGCGGCGGCGACGATGGTGAGTGGCTCGGGCAGCAGTTCGTAGATCCTCGGAAAGTCTCCTCACTCACTCACTCAGTCACTCAGACTCGCTCGCTCGCTCTCTTCTACCCTAGCGAGCGGACGGAGAGAGCGAGCCAGTGGAGGGAGAACTCGGAAGAGAGAGACAGAGAAGGAAGAAGCGCTGCAAACGCACTTCCGAACAACAGCGCTACGAATATGGTCCCTAGAGGGCGCAGCGGTCGCGCAACAACTCGAATCAAACCTTTGGCGGGCTTTTCGAAGAGATGGTGAACAGACGAAGGCCGCCGGACGAATGAGAGGCGGCGTTGTCGTCCGACGCCGAATGGGAGCCCTTTCCCAAAAAGTGGTGAGAGGAAAAACTCTCAGTCGGACGCGGCGCGCGGCGCGGCGCTACCCGCCACCGGCCACCCAGCAGCTCCTCAGCACGGCTGGTGTAGCGGGCCAGCCACACATAGGAAGCTCTCAGTCAGTTTGCTTCCAGAGATCCTGCGGGACGGTCGCTGTTGCGAGAACTCGCTCCAGGAACAATTTCAGACACCATTGAAACTCGAGAGTGGAGATTCGTTCGAGGAGTTGATTGCGTCCAGGCCGTAAGCTACGGCAGACTTGCTGTGGTGATACGATCGTCGAAATCTTGGCAGGCGGTTTCCGGCACGATACGCTGTGCTGTGCACCACCAACGTGGTTCGATCAATATTGTTCTCTGATAATCGTGTCACTGGTGGATCCTCATTTATATTTCAAGAAGAGGAAGCGTAGATTTGATATCGAAATCCACTTCAAGGACAGCCAAAGTCGTAATGAGTACACTAACAGGAAACGCACATCCATTCGTGGTTCAATTGTTCGGCTTTCGTAAGACCCTGAGAAATGAGAAGTGGACGGGAAGGCATTACTCTTTCTCGGTTGATTTCATTTGGAACCTCTCCTTGAAGTCGGCGGAATCTTGGATCCTGGTTCGGTTTCGACCAAAGACGAAAACCCGCAACCGGAACCGAAGATGGCCGAGAGGAACATGGGATGACGAGAGAGAGAGAGGGGGAGCGCATGGTAACTCAATATCCGGGCGTCGCTCGGCGACTCGGAATCGAAAGACGGGGATCCTCTTACAAGGATCGTTTCTCCCGAAGAGTAACTTTGCAGTGGGCGCGTTGTCGATGTATTAGTTGAACCGCCGAACAGCCACACGTGTCTTCGGCTGCCAAAAGCGATAGAGAGAATAATGACAACAGAGAGGTCGATTGGTGGGCCGAGCTGAGCTTGAATAAAGAATTATCGAAGGAAATAATTGAGGCGAACACGGTAGAGCGCCATCTGCCCGCTTGCAGCGAGAATCTTCTCTCCTCTGCCCTTTAAAACGCTCCCAACTCGGTCTCTCCGCCGCCGGTGGTGCTGAGGAGGACGTATTCCTCCCCCCGGCGCTCCTTATCCTCCTTTTCATCTTCCTCGCCGCTCCTATTCCTTTCCTACAACCTCAAACTTGTTCTACATTACCAGAGAGCAAAGTTTCAAGAGGAGCAGCTTCAAAACTTGAGCATGTAATGCGTTGAACAAGAGGGCTCCCTGTCGCGGGCTTTTCATCCAAGTACACACTTTGCGGTATGTCTCGTCATCTGAGAATTTGTCCGATCGAAGTCAGTGGGGACGAGGAAATCTCGGGAAATCAAGGAAGTGAATCAAATCTGTACGACTCACATTTTGAAGCGAATGCTTTGCACGAGGCTGTGTGCAGTTGACAAGGGATGGAAATTCTATGTGCAACTGCTTCTCGCGCTGCCATTGTTGTTTCCACTGATCCCTGTCGGTCGACTATTTCAGAATTCCTACTTTAGTGCAGACCTTTCTTCCTGATGTTGGCAGCAACAACTTCCGCTCCTTTGGAGCCGAGCAGAAACGACGGAATGTCCGAACCTTCATAAGAGACTGATTCGCGGGCACGAATGTTGGAGACACTGTTGCTACCTCGATCAGTGCAAACCCTATACCAAGAAAACCGGCGCCGGCGTTAGTAGCAGGGATCCCGGTGGATCGGGACGCACAACTGATCAGAGGAGTGACCCAGGCGCTGATCAGCGGGATTTGGGGGAGAAAAGAACGGAACAAAAAGCTGTTACTGCAAAGAGTTAACGGTACTCAAGATGATCTTTAAGAGCCCGCGTTGCGGTTGAACCTGACATAATGAATCGCCGCCCTCCAGTCGTTCGTATCTTTCCTTCGTCCGTTCCCCCCGAGTTACCTGAGTAGCCTCTCACAGCTGTCCCGCTATTCGATCGGAAGGCCTGCGGATATATCCGTTCCCATCCGACCGTGAGGGTTTCCTCTCATTCCATCTGGAGACCTAAGGATCCTTTCCCACTTCCGAAAAGGACGACGGTCGATCGTACTGTTGAACGCCCGAATTCCTTTGACTCCAGTGAGCGAGGTCGATTGGGGGAAAATTGATGAACTCGATGAGTCGTCGTGTGGAACGCTCCGAGAATCGATACCTCAAGTGAACCTCAAGTGTGGTTGGGACCAAAAGTATAGAAGGAATATCGTCTTCAATCGGTAGCTTAATCTCTATTCTCATCCCCACATGCTGCTCGTACTGTTGTTCGCCCTCAGCTGGCAACATTGTCGGTCTGATTAGATTAATATGCATGCTCGGGGTTGTTGCCCCGAGTTGTCAACAGTTGTCGGCCCTTTGTCCGAAGTTGGACTTTTGGTCTATTGTGGGGAGCTCCGAATCCGCTCGCAATCGATGAACTCTTAAATTAGAAGTTCAGCCGAAATCGTTGACGCGATCGACACGCCCGAACGACGGGCATCCATCGCGAAAGACGTGAACCCTTTCGGACTGCTGAATTAGTTCTCTCGACAGGCAGGAGAACTCTCAAGAAATGTAGTCGAGATGAAAGTCATGATGATCTGACTTCGATTCTTTTTTCCAGCTTGTGAAGACCTCATCAGACACATGTTGGTCATCGATCCGGAACGCCGCTACACAACCGAAGAGATTTTCACGCATCACTGGATGCTGGACAAAGTCAGTACGCCTTCGTCGCCATGTTTGCAAAGCCAGAATTCTGCGAGCTCCGACACGGGAAGCGCTTCCTCAGACGAAGAAAATGAGCTCATCATCGAGCATATGCTGCAGATCCCAAACTCAACAAGGGACGACATCATAACTTCTGTGAGAGTGAGTGTTGCCGCCTCCCGATCTGTCTTCCAGGTCTGTTCCTCGCCTCTAGTCACATCGCCGCGCCGCCGTCAGCTGCGCAATACAGCGAACGAGTTTAGAATTTCCACTGACGCGAATGCCTATTCCTCATCGAGGTGTGTTTTCCCTCCTCCCTCTGCGTTTCTCAGTCAGAGACGAGTCTCTTGTGAGTCCCACCGAGCACTCATTCGAGATGGGCACGGGAACTCCCGTCCGAATCCATCAAAACTTTATTTTGAGGGAAATATTGGAACATTCATTCTTCCGAGTAGCACTCTCCTAGTTTGCCAGTCAGCGCGCATTCGGCGACGTCTGCTATTTCCCTGACGCTCCCATTCAAAGATGTTCCGTCTCGCAATGGTCGATTTCGGCCGAAGTGATTACGGCACGTCCTCAATGACAACTGCAACTTGAACGCAAGCATCAGGAATCCTCATTGATGCAACGATTTCTTTCGATGTTCACACGTTCGCTTTGCGGTATCTACTCGGTCGGCTCGCGGTCTAGAATAGCTCCCTCTTGTCATTCGTTCGCGGTCAAGGGTCGACGAAAGTCCTTGTCTCAGCTGCAGAGGACTGGTTTAAAATGAGCTCCGGCTTGATGACGACTCAGGAGTTCCTTTCTCTCCATGCTGTGGACGGCTCGCTCCGGTCCGAATTTCGAGTCTGGAACGCGCATCTTTGAGGCGAATACGGATGAACAGCGAATCCTTGAACTCAAACTCGATCAAGTTTCCCCATCGAAAGTAGCGCTGTAATTGGATCCGAGGCTTTTCTAGAATCTCCGATTCAGAATTGGCTCATCCAATGTGTCCCGAAAATCCTAAAAATCGCATTCAACGTGCTGTCCAGGATCGTATGATTTCTGCGGACCATGAAAGCCTTCGAGCTTCAATGGCTTTCCGGCATAGGGTCGACGAAGGAGAACGCAAACTTGCGTACCTTGACCATGTTATCGACTTTCCTGCACCAATTAAAACCAAATTCCTAAGCAACTTTTGTGTCTTCCGCAATCAGGAGAATCGATTCGACAACTATGCAGCAATTTTCCATCTTCTGAAAGAGAAACTCCGGTCGGAGCCCATGCAGACGCTCCTCCCAGTCGTAGCATCGCATCAAAGGAAATCCAGCATTACCACGGGCATTGGTGAGTAGCCGCAGTGCGCTCCGATTCTATAGTGATATAAGCTGCGCGAAGCGGACCTGAAAGATAGATCATTGTGAATGATTTGCGAGCTTTCCTCTCAACGCAACAAATCGGTTTTCTTTTGGCTCGAGCCGTGAGAACGCGGTGGAAAAGATTCTCTGGTCGACTATCTAGCAATCTACGAACCCTGCAAACTTGCGGAAAGACGTTCCTTCGAGCAGAAAACGCCGATCTGTTACGATGCAGCTAGGGAAGATCCTCTCTGCGGTGTAGTCGCCGCTATACGAGTAGGTAGATAGATGTACGGTGGATGTTTCCGAAATTCATCGGAGCGTGAAGGAACTCAAGCTCTAGCTACTCTTGGTGGTGTCCAGAAGTTTCTCATCGATGTTTTTCAATCCGCTTCCGACACAATAGTGGAACGTCCCCCCGTTTCGCCTCCTTCTCTGAGTAACGACAGCACGGGAAGCAACTCGAATTCGATGCCGTTACCCCCAACACCGGCGTTCCCGACCGGTGCGGCCCTTGACTGGACGAAGGACGCTCTCAATCAGAGCGAGTCTTCGCTCGAAAAGGTTTGTTCCTCAATCACTTCGATCGTCCCTGACCTTGGACAGCTTCATTCGTCTCAGCGCCGAAATGAGTGATGTTCGCGATTTCAGTTTGGGGAGAATTCAGAACAAGACACCGACGAAGATGCCTCGAACGGACCCAAAGACGCGTTGGTCATTCGACGGCACACAGTCGGCCCCGAAGAGGATTCAGGACGTCAGGCTCCCACACCAGCAATTCTCAGGGTAAGGCGCAAGTACTATGTCGCCAAGTTTCGGACGACCGCGATACTTTTTGGTACCATTCTCGTGGCGATTTGTCTTTGTCCGCTCTCGCGACTGTGTTGGTCAACAACGTGTCAGGCTGCAATCGATCTCGCCCCATGAAACGAAGGATTGCAATATGGCGCTTGTTTGTCGAATAACTCGATTCGCTTCTGCTTCGGTAGGTACCATTGCCGATATCAGCGCTGCCGAACACGAACCTGCCGGCAAATCTGCCTCTTGTACAAAACGAAAACCCGCAAAACTTTTGCGTCAAGGATCAACACCTGCTCAAACCACCCGAAGAATTTCTTTCGACTGCGGGTCAGGGCATCTCACGAAGGGCATCTGACGGCGGCGCTAATATCAGCGTACACTACCATAATCGCTTCGATCACTACTCCCACAACTATGCTCAGCCTTACAGGACGTTCAGCCCTCATTCTAGAGACATCTCGGTAAGGCCTTCGTTACCATCTTCTCGAACACATTCACGAGACCCAGAGAAACAGATAGCGGCAGTTTTGGATTTGCTCCTCCAGTTATCCCGGAGACTCGTCGTCATCGTTGTTTTTGCCTCTGTTCTCTGTTGTGACAGTGCTTTTAGGCCTTTTGGAAATATTTCCATGTTTTACGATTCGGTGGTTAACGATAATTCCTTGTTTGTTCCGAACAGAATTCTTTGAGTAAGTACAAACTTTCCTCAAGCGTGCTAATCGAAGGTGTTTCATTTCTTCCCTCTCCTGCTGCCTCTTCCTCGCGCATAATCCTTCTGCTGGTGTCGGTGATTGCACAGCCGGGTCGTCGGTTCAGCCGCGATGAGGCAAATTGTTCTTCTTCTTCCCCTCACGACCCTGAGCTGAGCCCCCGGCGGAGCGTACGAACCAGAGAACCTCCTTCGGGACTCGAAGGTCTGCCAGCTTCTTCAACGGGAGCGTCGGCCTGGTTCCGTGCGCAGATGATGTCCGCGGGGAGACAGCGTCGGAGTGGTTTGATTGCGCTGCTTGACAAGGCGCAACAGAGCCATAACTGTGAGTAGTTAACCCTCTTTAACGACTCTTAGGCTTCCGACCGTCTCTCCGATGCTCCCCTGCCTCCTTTTCGCCCTAATCCTCATCCGACCCTGAGGCCCCTCCCGTCCTCTTCTCCATCCTATCGGGTCTTGTGACGGTGCTCGGTCCCGGCGAACCAAACAGGATTGTGGAGAGAATTAGATTCAACGGTGTTGGAGTGTGTGTTGATTCATATCGGATTGCTCTCAATCTTTAGTAACTCGACGATGCAGTGAAGGCGGTGGAAGTCCTCCACCCCTAGCCTTCATGACACCAGGTGGAACAACACCTCACATGTTGAAAGCGTTGCAACAAGAACACCAGATCCTGCTTCAGCAAAAGCATCATGCTCCCTTGAGTGACAGCGAGCGTGCCGAGGTCCAGAGAAGACACACCATCCATGTACAACAGATGCAACAGGTCCAACAGCAGCAAAGGTAAGATGGTTTCAAAGGTTTTCATATTTTATTTTCGATTGAGGTCCCATTTTCTCCACCTTGTCCGATTGTTATATCAGGAAGTTTGGCGAAGCTAATTCTTTGCTTTCTCTCTCGAGCAGATTGCAGGCTGGCGTAATGAACTTATCGATGAGCTCTCCGCCATCGATCGCGTCGTCGCCAATCCACACACCTTCGGGAGGGGTCCCCCTCTCTCCCCAGCTGGCGAGACTCAGCTCTCAACAACAAGTTCTGAGCCAGTTGCAAAGACTTCAGCTGCAGTTCAGCAATATTGATGATCCATCTTCGCGCGCGTCGACGCCCTCACCGCCAGTGCGCATTCCGCAGCTCGTAGTGACCGATCTGAGTCCGATGGTCATACCCCCGATCGGTGCTTGTGTTCCTTCAAGCTCGCAAGCATCGTCGGCATCGTCCTCGACAGCGACGACGTCCGCAGCCGCGGCAGCAGCAGCGGCCGCGGCGGCGGCTGTCGTGGCAGCTGCAGCTCAATCAGGATACATTCCGCATATCAGTGTCACGGACGAAAAAGGCGAGGACTGCGCCCTTTACTCGCCCACGCGTTGGGTGGAGGACACGGTCCTCGACGACACGTCTCCCACGACGAGCACAGGCGCAGGGGCTGTCGGCCTCCCTACGATCACCGAGAACCTCTTCGAACCGCAAACGGTCTACCGAAGAGGGAGTGCTGAAAACGACTACGAAGATGTCATGGACTACACCCCCGAATACCTTCAGAAAACGCCTAGTGGCTCTCTGTGCATGGAACTCACTCTTAACCAGGGCAGCCTCGGTGAAATTCAACGGGCGCTTTGCGAACGGGCGACCGACCTCGTGTTGCAGCGGTCAGAACGCGGTTTGATAGCTCTCGAACCGCAAGGTGTCGTGCAAGTCGAAATTGAGCTCGATCAGAGACTTCTGAAAATGCGACGTCTCAGCGGAGATACTGTTCATTATTCTCGACTTTGCCAGCGTCTGATCCAATGTATGGATTCAGTGGTAATGTAACAGCAACAGTAAGCGTCTCCCTGCGCGACCTGCGTTCCTGAGCACCGAAGTCGTTCATTCAATCATTGATCCATTCCACCATTCCTTTTACCTGAATCAAATGTCAATGTTGATATCGAGCAAGAACGCAAGCGAACAATCAAAGAGAACGTCAAATCAATCAAGCATTCGCAAAAAATTCTGGGATGGGAAGAAGAAGAACTATTACAACAACACCATGACAACATGAAATCTCCACAGTCTTATTCCGAGTCTACTTACACAAATAGCAAGTTCCACAAATCAGAGCAGATGCTTGAGTGGAATTTGAGCGACCTGTCCCGCGGACAGAGCAAAGAATCGCTAGCTTTATCTTTTCCTCCTCTTCCTCCTCCGTTGTTCGAAGGAATGTTTGGAGGTGAATGGTGGGAACGAGGGAAAAGGAAAAACAACCAAAGCAAGAATTCGACGACTCGAGTTGGTCGATCGAAAAAAACACTGGAAGCTCAGTCACCATCACGCGCAGCGGATCCCGAAGTCGCGGACCGAGACGACGGCCTCGACCAAAGACATCGATCTTGCTTGCCGCACGTCCGGAAGCGTGTGAGGATCCCTCGTTCTGAGCTCGCGGCGCGGCGTACCGTGGTTATGTTGTTTCTCTCTGTGATTCGGTGGATAGTTGACATCCGAGCGAACTCTGGCGACGACCAACTGGCATCAAGATATTGTTACTACTGATTGTTACTGGCAACCACTATGTCGATGGGATTTATACACTATGACGATGATGATGATGATGAACATCCATTGATGATTATGACGATGATGGAGAACGATATCGATAACAATAATTCAAGTCACTATGGAAACAGTGGACGGCGTGACAGAGGTGTCGATCATAATGCTAGATACGGTGATTGATCAAAACAGGCATTATGTGCTGATTTTGAGGAATCGATGTCGTGAATAATAAGAATATCGATCACGATTGTATCATTGTTAGCAGTGTTGGTGATGGTGGATGTTAGCGACACAAACTATTGTTTTTTTTAGGAGCCTTCCTGAGCGAATGGTCTTTGAATGTTCAATCGAGGTTTTTCAAGGGCTCGTACAATTATCCAACGGGCGGGAGTGTGCGTGCAGATGTAGCATGTGTGAGTGGAAATCGAGTGAGAGCGAGAAGGAGTACTTACCATTGTTTAGCGTAACCACAGTCTCCACGATTTCTATCATAGCACTTATCATCTTTACGGTGATCGCTACCAACTCAGATCGATTCCAAACAGTCAATCGCAGGATTGCTGCTGATCAGGGATCGTAGGGAAATCCATTCCTCCGCAACTCGATTTTCCTGAACTCGCGCGTACCAAGAGACTCTAAAACTTGATGATTGTGGTGCATGTGATGTGCCTTCACGAGAAGCTGGCAAACCAGGGATCTCGCGTATGAAGAATTCTGCTCCTGTGGGGGAAGCCCTCCATGAACGGATATCCATAGAGCTTCTTCGCACGTGAGGTTCCTTATCTGCCGATTCCTCTACTCCCGGGGTTCTTTCTACGAGGCGATCCTTCTGCGCGCGAGTCCGGGGTAGTTTCGAGGTACTGAAAAAATTAATCGGAGACGACTTGTTCCTTGAGCCCTGCATAAAGCAAGTCGACGAGCTCACATGAGCGCTTCGAAAACACTGGTCGGCGGTGATCTGCTCAAAGATTCGGAAAAAAACAAGAGATACACGTGGACACATCACACAGAATCAAGTCATGCTCTGAGATTCCTCGGAATTTCCTCTCTGCCCAGGCGGAGGTTTAGAAAGGCTCAAGACGGAATGTCACAGCTCCACATCACGATTCGGGCTTCATGAAAATGCAAAACTAACGCTCGGTGAAACGTGGTCCGAGGAAATCAGGGGAGGACTTCGTTAAGATACGTCCATACGTTAGCTCAAATTTGCGGCTCCCCGCATCTCCATTCATTCCCAGACAGTTCTGAATGTGGACGGAAAAGTCTGTCCCCAACTCTAGAAACCGCGGATCCAGAGCCCACCTGCCGCGGCTCTGAATCCGGGAGAGGAAGTTGAACCATTTCTAGTTTGTCGTTGGCCTCTATGGAGGAACCCAAACCATTCTCACACCCGAAGCGATCGAACGGCCCCCAATCGATACGATCGTGAAAGAAGTTTTTCTTTCTCTCGAATTTTACGATTCCGTTGAAACGACTCTAGCGACATCGGCGCTAGAATTTCAAACATCTTACTCGTATAGAGGAGAATCAATTAGATAGACATTCCTCCAGTTTACCCATTGTACGGCGGAAACAATAATCATGGCGTTGATTGAGAAGAAAGGAGCGAAATAATTATATTAGACTCTGCTGAAATACGTCTACGACATCCTGATCAAGAGACTCAATCAGAAGTTCGATCATTGGAAATAGTGTAAATAAAATGTGTATACGACGATTCCAGCCGTGTTTTCATCTTCTCGGGGACACCTTCTGAGCTCTACAGTCTTTCAGATGCCCATGCAAGCCATTTGTGGAGATACACTGTCCACCTTGCGATCGATTCGAAAAGTTGAGTTTGGAAAGTCAAGTCAAATAACGGCGATGGAGGCACGGCTTAACGTTGAAGAACGAGAAAACACAGATCGGTGGGGACTTGCGTAGGACACATCGAAACGGAGAGAGTCTTTTGTAGTGCTGACAACCTGAGCAGACCTGAGTTCGTGAAACCCGTCGTCGTCGTCGTCCACGTAGACTTACATCCCACATTTTATGATCTCGGTGACGCAAGAGCAAAATGTTTGCGTCAGAACGTTCACATACCGGTCTCATCTTACGGAGAGGGAATTTATGGAGCATCTTTCCTAACAGCTGTATAACAAACAGAGATTGGATACCAGTTCGCTCTCAACGTTGATGGCATGCTTGCGGGCTTCTTGCGCCGATCGTCGCCGGTGATCGATGGATTTCGACGGCGGCGCGGCGTCGCGATGGGTCCGTGATGCCCCGTGCCGTATATTAGGATCCAAATGGAGAGTAGGAATCATTGTCAGAATGCGATCGGCTAGCCTTTCGGACAATGCAGTTGTTTCCGGCGTCGAGTCGTCGACGTCGTCATCCTCCGGAAGCGCGCTCCACAGCGAGCTCCCGAATAGAGCGCATTGAGCCGGAGACGGAGCAGGCGGGCAAGATTCTGGATTGGGGGAGAGGAAAGCCGTCGCCGCTGGCTTCGTCGCCTCTCACGGCAGGTCGGGTTTGCCTCTCCCGTTTGCCAGCCTGCCTGCCAGCTTGACGGCCTGCCTGCCTGCCTGGACAGCGCAACCTTGGACTCCTAGGGGCTTGAGCTAAAAATAGAGTATTTTTGTTTTTCGCTTGAACCTCTCGCTCCGGACGCCCTCCTCCTCGAAGTTGTTGTCGTCGTCCTCCTCCGGTGTTTGTATGGACCTCGCGCACCGGTCGCCCAGGAGATGGAAACGTGGTGGCGCAAACGTTTCGCCGGCAACCCCGCGACGTCATGCCGCCGTCTTTGGAAATACGGTTCGCCCTTTGTCCCCGGTGTGCTGATTGGCACTTCCTCCGACGCGTAGATTCTTTCGACCGTCGTTGCTGGATGGTCAGTCAGCTTTGTAGCGGTCCACTCTCCAGCGGAATCGGCAGCCCGGCGACGCGGCGATGGCAGGCAACATCGTCACGAATTCATCGTCTCATCGTCGAGAATTCACCGAAACCAACGCCACAGGGTGAATGGAAACACAGACTAACTGCGAGATACAAGAGGGAGACAGACTGGGAGTCTGGGAGATTGCCTGCTTGTGGAGGCTTGCCAAATGACCTGCACGAGAAACTGTCATTCACTCGGTCCGCCATTCTTGAACGGCAAACAACAACGTCACCGCCAAGTACAACAGCAGGGTGTAGCGGAGTCAGAGTGGGCCAATGGCATGAGTTTTGAATGAACGAATGCACAAACTGACCAACGAATGACCGATCGAGACAATTCACTCTCCCTCGTCGTAACTCGTAACGATCCCCGGTAACGACACGAGCATACGTCCATACAACGGGGGGGGAACGAATGTGGCGGCGACCTTGCGACTTCATTGGACGAGCGTTTCCGTGTTCCGAATCGATAGTGAGCGACGATTCTCTCGTACCGATCGTGTCTCTCGCACGTCGACGACGGGCTCGAGACTTTGTTTAGACACCGGATGTAGAGGTCCTCAGAGATCGCTGGAGATTCGTCTCGAAACCGCTTACGACTAGTGGTTGCCCCGCGGGTCGCCATGGGCCATCAGGGAAAGTTTCTTTCCATGCAAAGAATCCATGTCGCGAACTCCGGCCTGGCTCATGCTCGCTGGCAGTGGCCCTGGTGTGAGAAATAAAGATTTTACCAAAGGAAGATCTAGGTAAATACAAGATGTCAACGAGGTGGCGGGCGGCATCAGCTGAAATGACGTCAGGTTCGGTCGGCGCCTCCACCTCGAGACTCTCTTGTCGACTCTTTGCGGGAGAGGGTGGGCATAGGATGTTCTATTTTTAGTTCGGAGAGCGCGACGATAGCTGCTGTTCGCTGCGTGCTGCCACGGCGGTCCTAGAACGGTGGACCCTTCAGTCAGCTGCAGACATCCATGCTCTACGGTGTCTTCAATCAGTCAGCCAACCGAGCAAGCAGCCAGTCAGTCAGTCCGTCAGTCAGCCTGTTCGTCGGTCGATCGGTCAGTCGGTCGTACTGTCCCTCGGTCGGTCGCTTTGTCGCTCGCTCGATCGGTAGCTCGCCGTATCCGTCATTTGCCCTCGCTCCCTGGTTGTCGTCAGTGAGCGGCGACGGGTTGTGGAAGTAATTTTGTGCGCTGTGTTCTTCTTGGATCAATGTTGTTGTTGTCGGTTAACGTCAGCTCTGCGGCAACTGCAAGTAGCCATCCGAGAAGGTAAAGCCTCCGTTCGGGGGAGCGCGCAGGACAGCTTTTGAACCGGTGCTAGTGTGTTCTTGTGACGACAACGACGACGACAACGAACTGATTGTCGACCCGCATTGTCAACCTGTGAAACGGGGCCCTTCAGGATCGGTCCCTCTGGACGGCATCGAGATTGACATCGGAATTTATTTCAAACTGTCGACAGTGGAGGTGGCATTGAACGCGATCACCAATCTGCAACGGCAAAACAACAACCGAAGACGTAGCGGCATCGAGGAGTATAGACTCTACTGGAAACGACCGAAATTCATGCTCACCCGTAAATAGGACGGATGAACTTACAAGGCCGGACGGAAACATAGTCTACTTGCACTGAGCCGCTCACTGAGTTAACAGGTCGCTGGACGACGAACTTCTCGATTGACACCGCTCATTGTCGTTATACCTCGGTCCCTACGGCGCTTTCTCAGAGACGGTAAGTCATTCCCAACTCTAGAACTACGTAAAACATGCAACCCGTGAATTTTTGAACTCAGTGAGGACCATCGAACTAGAACAGTATTACAGTATATCTGCTACGTTTGGGCTACCTGATTGATCTCAGCTGGCAGGGAACAGCTCGGCTAGAAGCGGCGCCGAACGGATGCTTGATGTTGTTGTCTTTGTTGTTGCTGTTGCTGTTGTTGTTTGTGCCTCCCCATTTGTTGCTGCGACCAGCGTATCTACCGCCGCACCGCAAGCGTCGACAGGAAGGAGAACTAGTTTGACGTGGAAATACGTGATCAGGATACTCCTGCGAGAGCGGATCGACGGCGCGGAAAGTCGGTTAAGCTTCTGTTGTCTTTCCGAACCGGAACAGACGAAACGGGACCTGCGGAGGTCCCGAAGAGTGCAAGCCTTTCGGTGGCATCAGGAGCGCTCGCGTAGTCAGTGACAGTAACGGCAGCGACGACAGCGGCATCGACGATTTGAGACCACCTGACTCTATGCGTTGCCAGCTGCATGCCCTACTAAAGCCATACTTCTTGGCCAACGGTACCAACCTTGCGATTCTTCTGCTTCTGCTCTTCCTTCAGCCTCGATTCCGATGGCAAGAGCAAGCTCTCTGTGGAAATTCCATTACCGAGACCGCGCGTAATATTGAATAGATAGACTGCGAATGACTGTCTGATGTGGGCTTGCTTGCGTGCGTGCGTGCCTCTCCGTCGGCCTCTCTGCCCGCCTGCCCGCCTGCCTGCCTACCCTGCCGTTCCAGCTGCCTTGTGGACTACTGCTACCAACGACGAGTGTGCAGCCCTCGTTTCACGGAATCGGTGACATCATGAGTTCTGATTCAAGTCAAAAGAGCGGAGGGCCTTTGCGGGAGTCAAGTTCGCCGATATATGTGCATTGAGTGCTCGACTCACCAGTTCTGCGGTCGGATGGTTCGTCAACCCGCCGGTCGGCGACGGCGGGCAAACGGCGGGCGGTTATGCAGTAGGCGCCCGGTCCATTCCTTTGACTCGGCGATCAGGAGCTAAGTAGGAAACGCTGATCACTCGATGTTGTTGATTCCGATTCACGCGAATGCGATACAACGCCGACCAGAAGCTCACCACGCTCTCCTCAGATGATCGCGGCCGCGGCGGCGGCATGGTCGGATATTGATATAGTAGGTAGATGCGTTCGATACTTCGCACTCGTGAATCGAAAGGTTTTTCTTCTTGTGGTTCTGTTTGAACGAATTACGCAACTTGGATGAACTTCATCAGAGCTCGGGTACGGGGAACTCAAACTCAAGGGCTCGACAGGGTAGATGATGGTGACGAACGCAGGCACTAACCTTCGACATGTATGTTTATTCTGTCATGGATTGAGTGATGAGAGAGCGAATCTAACGAAAGAGCTCTCCATCCAATGTGCCTCGCCGACGACCTGCGCGCTCAATCGCTTCGCACCCCCGACCCGACAGAAGCTCGGTTGCGTAGCTGTGACTGGCTAAGGGCCATCCATCCAGCCAGCCAGCCGCCAACAAGTAAGAGCTGAGCGCGACTTGGTTGCGTCGTCAGCCAGCCAACCTAGTGCCGAGCTGTCATTTAAACTAAACGAACAAGCTAAAGTTAGACCTGGTGATGCGGCTTTTCGATCCGTGGCATTCGCCGGCGATCGAACGTGCAACTGACCATGAAACACAGCGACCTTCCCATGAGCTGTCTCCACTCAACAGACGTTCTCAGTTTCGTCATTCGAGGATTTCTAGCAGGATTTCGCTTCGAATGCGAGCGGTTTTCCGCGAAATCATTCCAATCATTTCCGCAATCGGAGACGTGCAGAAGTCTCGCTTAAGTTCGGTGTCAGAAGACCGAAGCACAGGAGCCGAAATACGACGCGAGATCGCGCCTCCCTCCTTGCCTCCTGTCCTTCGAACGTCGTCGGGCTCTTCCGCGAGGAGTCAGTAGAGATTCCAGTCTGGCACAACTGACATTTCAACGTCAGCAGCCATTCAAACAACGTATCACAGAGCTGGTCGTTCGGCTAGCGACAGCATCCAAAGCTCCGAATGATCCCCCAACATGAAGCCCCAGGTTCCCCGGCGCCCTTTTGAAATCCCGGATTTCGTATGACTCCCCTCCCTCCTCCCAGGGCCACGGAAACCCCGTTGGGTTCTCCTTGGCAAGTCCCTCGTGTGTCCCTTCGCGTGCGGAGGGACGTGACGTCCCATAGGAAGCCCTCCCTCTTTCTCTCCGTCCAGGTCGCTGCAAACACATTCGCCCCCGCAAACTATTTCTGGCATCGCTACCCTTCCCCGCGACTTGACGTCTCCTCTGGATGCCCAGGAGACAACGTTCCTGACATACTTCCGTTGCTTTTGCTGTGGCTTATTCCCGTCAAAACTCGCTAACGACCGAGTTTCTTCACGGGAGAGGAGCGACTTTGCTCATTCCAAGATGTAACGAGAGTTCTGGCTCATTTAGCGGGGCTTTCCGCGAACTCCGGATCCGACAGGTTATAAAGTGTAGGATTACACATCTGAACAAATCGATGCACCTGGAATTGAGGCCGAGCGCGAACACTCCGAGATCCGAGAATCTATCGATATCATTTCATAAATTATCACTCGTTCACATATTCCTGTATGCTGATGAAGTCACGAGGACCTAATCACATCAGAACACCGAATTGAGGCTTCAGCCTCCTTGCCTCGCGTTCGATGAGTCTGTTGGTGAGGTTCTGCGCACCTCAACGCCTGGATTCGGTGAAGGTCGAAGTACGATGAGTCATGATATTGTGCCTGAGGTATTGGGATCTCATTACTTCGAGACTCATGGCCGTACATGCGATACGTGTCGCGCGAGTGAACGATTGGTTTCAGTTTGCTGTTCGCGCAGAACACGATTTCGAGAGTGTTCCGATCATATCTCACAGACTAACTTCTCGGGCAAATGTCATTCCTCTCCTTCATCGATCAAGAGTCGCCCATCCAATCTTAGTCTCGAGAACTCTTCTCAGATTTCACCAGATGAGTGACTCATCTTGGACTCGATTCAATTCTGGCATGCAGAGAGGAGCTCAATTCCTCCCGCGTGACCCGAATTCCGGTCTATATCACTGAAATGTCGATGAAATGGATGCTACGTGCAGCAACGCTTCGTAGAACCTGCGCACAGAATGCGCAGTCTGGAGGGAAACGAGACGGAGCTCACGGCACTCGGTTCGCAAAGTTTCATCAAACCTATCGCTGCAGAGAATTCGAGATCCTTTTCAATCTGCGTCGGATCGTACGATCGAGCGAAATCGTTTCGTGTCTGAAACAAATTTGTCCAAACTCAGAGATAAACTCAACATTTATACTTCGTGCAAAGCCGGTCCGACTGTCTATCAAGAAAATCAATGATTTATTCGCACAGACGGAATAATCTCACGGATTCGAACTCAGCGGCGCTCCATCTCGCCGAAAGGACTGCCTAGCGTGTCTTCGGGGGGAGCAGCCATCTAGCGACTTCGAGCGTCGATTGAGGAAAAATCCGTGTATCGGAGAATGGATTTTGAGACATGAAAAATATCCCAAAGCAGCGCAATCCCAAAGACGGCCATATTCGACTTTGGTTGGATGGCGTAATAAGGCTTCGTCGGGCAGCAGCATGCGCTCAGGTTTGGGGAAAATCCTGAAGCTTCGGAAGCGGCTGCAAATCTCGCGTGCACGGGGCGTGTCAGTTCGTGCCGAGGGAATTTACTCGGAATTCACTGAACGCGATTTTCCTGCCTTGTACGTCTGCTCCTCTCTTTCGCTCGTTACACGTGCAAGTGTTTCTTGTTGGAGTAGCGAGGTCGCGCTGAACGTGAACTCTCGAACGTTCTTGAAGGATCCAGGTCCGCTGGCGGGGTTTTCCCCCGAGTTTCTTGTTCGCCGTCGCCCGGTCCGGCCAAGGCCTGGAATCAAAGCCGCGGGCTTGTTGCGTGTTGCGACATGTCGACTGCGGACTTGTTTTTTGATCGTCTCTTACTTCGACGACTTCAAGGATCAAGAAACGTCGCTTGCCAGCAAAATCTCGAGAATTCTACCAGTTCGCTATTTCGCTGATTTCGCTATTGTTTCGATACTTCCCGCGAGTGATTCTCCGCGCGCATCAAGACCCACGACAACTCGTAGGGTTGAGGTGATGAGTGCGATCAGAGTGAACGACACGGCGTACCCTGAACTTCTCTGCCGTGATAGCGATAGCGACTGTGACGACGGAGAAGAATTTGCCAACAATTTGACAAACGCGACCACCCGTGAGGCGAGATCACGGGAACTCTCCAATGACGTCGGAGCTACGCACTCGAGGTGATTGGTCTGTTTACGATGGACGCAAAGAAGCAGTACAGTAAAACGCGATTCACGAAACTTCCTATAGAAGTCGTGGGCTCTTTCAAAAAGCAGATTCAACAGGTCAGGCTTCCGGTGGCCAACCAGGCGTATCTTGGCCTCCAAGTTGGAAATCGAAGGACCGAATGGGTGCCAAAACCGCTATTTTAAGAACTTAATACTTTAAATGCTATCGGAGCGGTCATCTATCCATCAATTTATCCATCCATCTATTCGTCCATCGTTTCCTGCCAACAACGTCATGGTGAGCACTAGACGGCGGCTGACACAATGCAAGAGTTAGGGTAGACGCCTGTTTACGTGAGCGTTGATACAAAGTCCGCTCGAAACAGGTTGTTCTTGCTGTCTACGGCGGCGTTGCGCACAGCGTGGTCTGATAGTACCCAAATTCGACGCTCAAAAACCTGGGAAGGATGTCGTTGCATTGAACGCCACTTGAGATGTTTCACACACTGGAGAGCAACTGGAAGCGCCAACGGGCACGCTCACACCAGGAGTCGTGGCGCAGCCGTGGACCAAGGTTTTTTCCGACATGTCGAACCTTGCTGGTTCAAATATGTTACTAAATTTATAAGTTCCCTCGTTACTTTCCTCACAAGTTTCTCATAACAGCCGTTCCCGGAGAACTCGCTGCCACAAGCGCCGAAAGAACTTGCAATCTAGAGACAAATGTTCTCATGTTCGGGAAAGTTTTCCGTCCATTCGTCAAAACATGCAAATGTTTAAGTCACGACGGCTCCCGAAATAGTGCTCGTCGCTTTGTGGCATAGGCCTTCACAACTTGTTCCAGAACTACAGAACTTGTGGATAAGATAGTGCCTGGTTTTGGAAGGAATGCCTCTGAGGCAAAAGCCACGCAGAAGTCATCGTTTCGGATTTTTCGGACGGAGCGTTCGATGATTGATGTGAAAGGATGTGGACGAAGACAAAAGAAACCGTTGTAAGAGAAATTCGATCTGGTGTTGATCATCAGTGATGAGCGCTCCTTCAGAGCATGCCGCTTATTTTCTGCTAGATATCTCGAAATAGAGTTACGTCTCTCGGATCGCCGACAAAAATGTGCAAACGGCTCTCTTGTCTACGTGTTTCCGCTCCCATGCGGCCGGCCTGTGGACCGTTGGTCATGGAGCTAGTGTTACGGAAACTGAATCATCGCCGACGGGCGGCGATGGATCAGGGGCATCGAGTGTATCAGAAGTTTCTTGAATTCTTCATCGCAGGAAAAGGGTATCGGTGCGGATCAATTCATCCATTCATTCGGAGGAGGAACTTCATGACAAGAACCTCTCTCGAGAGAATCAATCAATTATGATAGCGCTTGTCTAATGGGAGTGGTTCTGACGAAATCAATCGACTCACCGATCGATCAGCGTCGTCGACAGCGCAGAAACTCAAATATGGAATCGGGAGATAATTGAAGATGTTGCGACGCGTACTCGGCTCTCGTGTTGTCGAGCTCTGCTGTTTTTTTTTTCTCTGGTCACGGTTGCCCATGTGAAAGAGTTTTGCACCTGACGGTGAAAATGCATCCAAACCTGACACAAAGCACCGTTGGATCCGTTCTGGAAGAGCAAGTTCAAATCATGGTCCCGCACAAGAGCCTCCGAAGTCGTTCCCACATCAAGACAAGATCATCTTTGGATATTTCCCGACCCATTGATTCGATTGCTGTGGTAATTGCGTGGGAAAACGAGGCTAATTCATATGATTGAATTTGAGAGAAACCTCCAGTCAGTCGCATGTACCACTTGAGGCTTCGGGCACCTTACCAGATGGACTTTCTCCGATCCTCCGAGGGTGTCGGTCGAAACTTCGGAACTACCTATAGGGAACCGGCTGTTCATCCTCGATCCATACATTGTTCGTGGATGCAAATCATGGTCATTATGGTGAACTGTATAGCTGCTTTGATCTCGGCTCGCTCGACAATATTTTTGAATTTGACCGCAGACGTTGTATTTATCAACGACCGCCTTCTCGATTGAGTTATGCTAACGGAGTTCCGATGAACGAACACACAGAACGAGCGAGGCCGAAAAACTCAGTTTGTGCGAGGCCATCGTGATGCAATCGCCAAATGCAAGCTACTGATTCCGTCGAATGCGACGAATTCTTCTATTTTTGGAAATAATCTCACTCGGCTTGCTAATAAGCACATGCGAGGTCAGACGCGCTCCGGGAACGTAGAGAATACGGAACTCTCAATCGACTCGAAGCACTCATCATTCTTCCGACAACGTCGCGTCGCTCCCAGCTCCGAAAAGCGGTCATCTGTGACAACGTTCAACAAGAGCAAGCTGCTCGATAAAACTCTGAGCACCGCAATTTAATTTCGATCCGAGATTTCAACGAATGTAGGCACATATTGTCTCTGTAGAAATACGAGCAAAAATACCGCTGAATACGGCGTTTGAGAGTGCGCAGTGGGCGACAGAGTTCCCCGAACTCCGAGAACCAGAGCAAGGCGCCGCAACCGCCCGCACTTCGCCGGGTTTTGGCCTTCGAGAATCTAAATCGGACCTCCAGCGAGGAAGATTCGCTTGTAAAGCATCGTTCCCGAGGGCAGAGCTTCTTTTCTTTCCAATTTTTCACCGCTCTCTCTCGCTCACACAATATGACCACAGAAACCATCCAATCGGGTCACGGTAATAGCTCACGCCAAGAAACCCGAGTCTACCTACGATGCGCTGGCGAATGGATCAAACGTTCCACGAAAACACGACGACGACGTGGCCGTCGATTTGCTCGCCAAGCCTGCCTGAGAACTGGTACAACACTTCTCTTACTCTGTTCATAAGCTGGGGACGTGTCAACGTTTGTGCGACGCGAGCTAGGTTCTCTCTATTGAGTTTCGGAAACTGTTGCCTCGTCGAAGTCGTCTCGCTCTCCGGCTGTCCCTTGACACCGCCAGACTCGATGGTTAGTGTACGCATCAGAAGAACGACCGCGACAACAGCAGCAAGTACGACGGCCGATCGTTCGAAGTTCGGCAATCGCTTGCCTGCCAGCCTGACCGACTGGCTGCTCGCCTGCCCGCCCGCCCGCCCGCCCGCTCGCCCGGCCGTCCGCTTGCCTGGATTCGACCTTCATGATAACGACCTTGGCCGTGGCCTCGCTTAGAGCATCGTTAGCAACACACATACAAGTTCGTCACCGAATCATGATCGTTACTTGTTCCGTATCGATTTGTCAGGTAGCAGTCTATGTGTGCGTGTATGTGGCTGTGTTTGGTAAGCCAGCCGGCAATTGTGGCCTGACCTAAACAGGATTTGGGCCGAATACAATTTCGCTGTTAGATCGTGTAAACTGTTGTCACAGCCTATTCCTAGTTTCTGCGCAGATCGAGTCCGACGACGAAAACACATGCTTGGAATGAATTCCGAAATTTACGTCGAGACAACCGAGACCTCCGATGTCCTGTCGGTGAAACGAAAGCTACCTCCCGTGGTTGTCAGCGAAAGTATAACCGAAGCCTACCAGAAGCTGAGCGAGAGGTTGTAGACCTCTAACAATAAGTACCTGAAAATGGAGAGGGGATCCTTCACCAGCGTCGTCGCTTGATGAGAAGGGCGCACGACATAACTGAGGAAGTGTCATCAAAAAAAGATAGAAGTTATCGAGCGACCTGAATATTGTTCGCAAAGTCCGCCAAGTCGCCGTCGTCGATCGATTTTGATTGGCCTCTGGAACCAAGGTCAGGCCGAACTTAGTTCACGATCGACTTATATCCGGCTGAATCTCTAACCTCGTCTAATGAAAAATGTATTCGCTCGGCACTTGCATAACCGAGCCGACCATGTTGAATTTAGAGAAGGGTTGTTTGCTGCGACCATCGACGAGGACTTCGAGCAGTAACTTAGAAAAGGTTTCACCTGCTGTACATCATGCTATGCAGTGAAGTTTCACATGCCGCACTGGGAAGTTCGCGGTAGCATTTCGCGAACGTTAATTGTTCGAATCGAAGGGCTGGTGTTTTTCTCGAAATTGCTCCCCGATCTATACCAGGATTTGATGCTCGAGCGTCATTAACAACATTTCTCAATAGAATCCTCCAAGTGTCGGCAATGTGTCTCTCACAGCTTGCTAAACAGTCCGTTCTTTGATCATTTCAGATGAGATTCGCGTGATCCCCGTGTGATGATAGCATGACGACCTGTCAGCTTCGAAATGATGATCGGTAAGTGCTCGAGATGAGTGATTGTCTCCTCAAGTTCAAGACGAGGGCGCTCGGAGATATCATCGTTGTCGAAACTTTGTTTCCCAGTTGTCGGACTGAATATTTAGCGGAACGGTTCCGGAAATTCCGGAGGCAAGAATTTCCAGCCGTTGGAATGCACCGTTGAGGAATGACAAATTTGTTATGGAACCGTATCTTGGAATTTCGATCTGAATTTTTGACTTAGACTCGCCAGGGAGGCTAGGAAGTTCTGAAAATTGTGATGAGATATGATGACGGTTGAAGACAATGTGTTTCGGGGAGCAACCTGTGGGCGCCCGTGGACCATGATCTTGGAGGCTTCGATAGACCTTTTCAATCATCTCTGCGAGGCTCCCCATATACAACCTTTGGCGAAGCTCAAACTGCTGAGAGGAGATCACCGCCAACCCGAGAACAACGCCATCGATCCTATGCCTCAGTTTTCGACCTTGTGATCTTCATGATTTGTTCGAGAAAAAGTCCAAGATTCCTGACTTGATGCCCCGAAAGCCCGTCGGTCGTATTCGTGCTGACTCTGAAGTCGGCACGAATATGAAGCGACTTCGAGAGCGTGTGACGTCTGCCAGTGGGCGCGTTACACTGGAACGCGGTCTCCGATACGGGGCTCCTCTAACTTGGGTCACTTATGATCCAGAAGGTATTCAGTAGTGTCTCACAAGTGCAGCGCAACTACGGGGCGTGCTCTAGCGAGAAAATCGTCGTCGCTTGACTGCCGTGCTAGAGGCTTCGGCAACGCCCGTGCCTCTGTCGGTCATGGCGGTGGCTTCGGCAGCAGCATTTCCAGAGTTTATTCTAGGCAACGTTGTTCCGCTGCGCACACGTCAGGCGGACGACGACGAAAACCACCGCCGCGACTACTAACACTCTGAGTGCTGTTTCCTCTCGAGGCTTTGCTAACCGACTGACTGCTGGTTGGCAAGCGAAGCAAGGCAGAGTACCAAGCCGGCTGCAGCTTGACTGACTGGCAAAAAGGCAAGACCGGCCCGTCGTCGAGCAGTCAGGCAGGCTGGTCGGTCGGTTGGTCGGTCGGACGGTCTGTATGTCTGTCCGTCAGTCGGTACACCGGCCGGCTAGCCGGCTGCTTGCTCGACGAGCAGCAGTCCACCCGATTGGTCTGCTTGCTGTAGACCAAAATAGCTCTCAAGGCTGAAGGATGACGGAGAGCCGTAAACAAACCGCTAGGGCTGCCGCCAACAAAACAACGAACCAATACATCTCAGAGCAGATGGCAACGTAACCATCTCTCTCTTCTCATCGAAACCACAGAATCAACGTCTGATTCAATCAAATCTCTAGGATTGACCCCAAATAGAACTGTGGCATTCCCGAACAACCTTCGCCTAGGTTTTCTCCGCGGAAAGAACGTTTCGGAGTCTATTCTGAGCGTTTTGAGCTTTCTAAGGTTTTCACATGACTTCCGTTACCTCCTCCCGCAACGGACAGTTCAACAAGTCGAACGCCTGTTGAAACCTGAATGATCCTGAGTTTTCGGAAGGCACAGGGTTCGTGTTAGGATACTTCGTCTCATCGGTAATGGTACCGGATTCGATCTGGAGATGTTCGACGTTCTCTTAGCTCGCGTCGCAACAAGTGTTGCAGCTTCGAGATTGTTCGGACGGCCGCTGCTCTGGACTGATAGATTTATTGGGACAACATATAATAGCTCAACCCAGTCGTGAACTTACTCTTCCATTCATGGAGGCGTTCATTCATCGATGGGGACTGTTCAACAGTGATTTGTGTCCTACCGACCCGGGAATTTCATTTACAGGCCTCACGTTCCGTCTTATTTATGCTTAGGCGTTTTGATGCCGTGGTTCGAATGCAAGCAGCACAGGTTGGCCTCGTGCCTAGAACTTTGGTCGAGGAACGGTAGAAGCGGTCGCGATTCACACTCGCGGCTAGCCGACCAAACAAACATAATAACGAGAATCTTGAGACTCGAAACCCGAGGGAAACCCGATGGGTACTATGCACGGCGTGAGCGAAAGTGTATCAGGAGTGGTGTCATCACGTACGTTCGGCTCGGTCATTCTTACCGGACTCTCCTTCATGGCTTGTTTATGTTGAGTCACAGGTGGTTGGGAAGAACGGTCTGCGAGAGTCAGACCGCTCGCAAGAGTGAGACTTTTGGCGCCTCCGCGAATTTCCCCTATTTCTCATTCAACTCCGTTCACCTTTAAAACGACGGTGACCTCGAGACGGCAGGCAATGATCAGCGGCTGGACTTCGTCACGGTGATGCCGTGCCCGAGCTGACGGTGCATGCGTCTCGCGGTGTTTACTCGCGATGATGGTCACAGTGATGAAGGCGTTGTAGATTACGAAGTACTATGGACACCCTCTCCAGTTTTTGGGTCCAGATTGAGGAAGAACGCAATAGCGTCCCTTCCGGAATTCGGATTTTCGACGATTATTATTGATCGCATACACCGCTCCCGCAGAGCCATTTTCCGTGATTGAGAAGAAGAGTCGAAATATTTCCCGATTCTGGAAATCGCAAGTCGAACTAAGAAGTGGGCGAATCTAGCAACAAACGGCGCGAGCCAGAGCAGGCAGATGAGAGAGTGGAAGAGAGGGAAGATATTCTGAGATGTCGAACAGGCCCAAAATAACCAGAGCCACCCTTTGGAGACAGAGGCGACGAGCCCGGAATAACCGACTGCCCCTGTAGCGACTTCCTATTTTCGTCTGGGGAGAGGAAACCGTCGTCCAAATAAGCTCGGACGAATCTGTATTATGAACTAGTTTCCACTAAATTTAGATCCGCCACAGCCCCCGGTTCCGGTTACAGCGCCGAAGTTGCCGTCGTCTCCGACTTTCCGTCTCGGGGGATGCCGAAAAGCCATTACGCTCCACGTGCATTGTACGCTGACATGCGGGCTCGCGTTTCTGCGTCTCGTCGTCCGACTTTCTTCCCGAAGGGTTATGGCCCGATTTAGATATGGATGGAAGTGTCTCACTATGTGCGTGAATATGTACTTCATTTCGCGTTCCCTGACAGTCCACGGCCGAGCGCTGATTCGGCTTTCTGACTGAGGCGTTCCCGGGACCCTAGCTTCCCGGGCCGAGAGAACGCGCGTCGACTAGCCGCCGAGTCTATTTGTAAGTCGCTCGATTCAGGCGCAGAAATTGGGACCTAGAAAAGAAAAGAGCGCCAAAATGTGGTTACTTGTTGTGAGCTTGCTTCACTCTGGTCTCCAGGCAGGCTGCTAGCGGACTGGAAATAGAAACATAAGACACTATTCAACAATAGAACACAAAGAGACGGTCGTCGGCTAGCCAACGCCTTCGAAAGTTCCGTTCTCCGCCAACCTAAATGCCACGTGATTACACACCATTAAGAAGAGTTTAGTCTGTGTGCAGAGGTCCTACTCGAAACGGACGCATTCGATAAGCGGCACATGTTCCTTACGACGAGTCGTCGTCGTCATCGTGCGTATCGAGACGCTGCTCACATTCCGGTAATCTGCCGGGGGCATTCTTTGGAGCCATTCATCCGACGCGCGTGACCAGATACCGGACTTAGGTTCTACTTCAGCTTTTCACAGGATTCCGATTCATGAGGTGCGACTCTGCTCCGGCGAAACGGAGTGACGGACTCGACTCGAGTAGAGACCTCTACAGTTTCTAGAATTTGACTCCGCCGTACTATATTCACAATGCACGGCATGTGGGATGGGAAGTCTCCCGGGTCCCGCTAAGGAAGTTTTCATCGATGGAGTTGCCCATCTGTTCCGTCTGTCCACGGTCATTCTGTGCACGCCTCATGAGCTTGCTCTACGAGGATGCCGTTGGACAGCTCAGTCCGACCGGTTCCCGCCTAATATGCCTGTTCCGCGCTTGATGGGACTAATTGGTGATGTCGAGTCCGTCCACCGATGCCAATATCTGTACTCACAGTTTCAATGCATGGAATCAACCAGAATGATAAAAAACTGAATCGTAGCGGTATGAACATTGGGCTGACTGCCAATCCGATAATTCTCGAGCTTAGACTTCTATTTCTCGCGACGGAAACGATGGAAGATCTTTCGACACCGCGGCGCGCTCTAATCCAGATCCCGAAATATTTCGAAACCGGGAAAGCCGAGAATCTGTCAAACACGCAATGCCCTTTGACCACGGATCCAAGAGCTTGTCCTGGTTTTGGACGAGACGAACAAGCCGTCGCAAGTCGATCCATCGATCGATCGAGTTGTCGGAATTCGTTCGACGAATACACTTGCACCTATGTCTATGATGACATCGGTTCCGGCTGAGTGAGATTGAGGAAAAGAGAGGCCTTCAAGAAGTCATCGTGAACGCAGGGCGATGGGCATGAAGAGCGATGACGTAGAGCCGACACGACGCGCTGTGGCAACTCGTAACGCACCATGGTTTCGTCTTTGCCCATGCTCGGACGACATGTGTTTCGCGCTGCCCGAATGTTGAAATCCAACAAAATATCAGCCAGCGACATTGTATCGAGCGCAGTGCCACACTTACGAGAGCAGCCGCGACACTTCTATCATCTACCAAAGCTATAGTTGTGGATCTGTGAGAGACTTCCTCGTTCTCCGGCTTTTCACCATTAGTAGATGCCGAAATTCTTGCTAGTGTGTACGGGGTGAACCCTACGAGATGGACAGAGCAGAAACTGTCAGCGAGTTGTTAGGAATCAATGGATCCGTCCATTGAAATAAAAATGGCCTTGAGCCGGTGCATTGCTCCGCTCCGATGGCCGGAGAAGCTCGCCGAGTCGAGCTCAACTCGGGCATCGAGGCTGGAATGGACTGGGATTCTATCGACTTGTTTTGAATTTTTCAGGTAAACCAAACGGCGCCGTGGGAGTGCCGACCGGAGTTGGAGGTGGAGTGGACATCCTCAGGCGATCAGCAGCCTGGAATAACGGAAGTATCGTCACCATGAGCGGATTTAGAGGAATGTCGAGCGGGCCCCAGGGTGGCAGCAACTCAGGAGCCCGAAGTCTCGCCATGGACCATCACACGTCGTCGTCGAATTCGAATTCGCCACCGAACTTACCACCTGCGATGCCCTTGATCCATGTAAGATTCTGAACCTTGAATGTAGTCCATCCTTTCCTGATCTGGAGAACTCGGGCGGAACAATTGAGGATACACGCTGACCCCAGACGAGATCGAAAGTTACATTGAAGCGGAAGCCCGCCCGGCCATTGAATGGTTGCAAATCACAGATTCAGACATAAGTGTGCATACAATCGCGTCGAGTGCCCCGCCACGTCGATACGTGTTCTGCTCACGATCTCGTATTTTGCGTGACAACGGAATAACTGAGTGTGCCGACAGCGAGTATGCATCCTTTTGATTCACATTTACATGGACTGTCCGAACTCGAAGTATATGCCCAAGTCCTCCCATGTATGGTGAAGGTTCACAAGATTCTTCATCGCTGCGATGAATCGTCCTAGGAACCTTCGGCGCGATTCAATCACTCGCTAATTCATTGAGTGGTGTCGACCTCTCGCCGCGCCGTCGAGGAACTTTCAGCTTGAGTTTGGAATCGGAGAAGATTCAGATTCGAAAATAGACTCCCCTGATTCCGCACATCCGAAGCTCCAGTTATTCCGATTCGAGATTTCCGGCCGCTGATGATGTTGTTGATCTCTTGGGGAAGAAAAACAATAAATCCTCATTTTGCTGAGCGTTCTTCCGCCCTCGGAGTTACTATTTTTAAACCACTCGTCCTTCCACATGCCGCTATTGTTGGAGGTATTGCGATCGTTGTATTTATGGTGAACCAAAACGAGCACATCTAAAACGTCGGCCCCTTTCAGGAGAACGAAGCCGTAGTCGCCCGAGATCCCCAGCAAATGCCTCTCTTGGAATTCCAGCAACAGTTAATGGCCATGAAGCAAGAACAGCAGATGGAGCAGCAGATGCTTCTACAAAGCTACCAGCAGAGACAGAGGCAGCTGGCCGAGGCTCATGAGCGTCAATTGCGAGAAAGAGTCAGAGTAAGTGTTTCTGCCCTCCATCATTCTTTAGGTTCTGTCGCTCAAATTGTACTCCGCAACAGCAAGGTGGCCGAGATTCCTCCCCTGCGAGGGGTCGAGAGTTCGGAAACGGGGAGCTGGACATCGAACATTGGGGAGAAGAAAAAAAAGTTGTGTTTCCAATGAAAACCCCCCAAATGAATCGAATGAGGTAGAAGAATGGAGACGGATGCTGAATGTGGATTTGACCCAATCCCGCGTGAGGATTTAGTTCGAAGGTCGACGCGTGGGAGGGCGGTTGGATGCGTTTGTGGGGGGGTAACCGGGTGAAAGACGACGAAACCAAGCCAGAATCCGCAGGGGCAACCAAGCTCCCGAGGCTTCGCCGGGCCGGTCTTTGATTGAAGTTCTGTGAATGCAACTCGTTCCGCGTTCGCGAATGCGACGTTGAGCTTCGCTCTCATTCAACTCTCGGAAAGGAGCCAGAGTTCTGAATAGAACATGTTTCTAACAAGCCCCATCAGTCAGAACAACCCTGGTCGACAGAGCAAACTGCGATTTTCCAACGGCAAGTGAGCATTCTTCTCTTGTCGAAAGTGCAATTCGACGATTGTGGCTCTGGTCGGGCCTTCGTTCTGGGTCGTTCTTCTAGTCGGAAAGCTGCTGAGCGCGGAAGGCCTCCTGTCAGCGATTTGTCTACAAGGAGAAGAAAAGCGCGAAAGAAGAAGCTCGAAAGTTCGGTCCGCTGTTGCCAGTTCGGTGTGCTTGGCCGTAAAAGCCACCGCTCGAGGGCGAAGCGAGGGCAGTCGCTGTCGCGAAGCGAAAAAAAAACGGAAGAAGAGGAGCCCTTTGATTCCGTATCACTTGTCATCTGATAGCGAGGTGCAGGTTGACGATTGCCTCGGCGATGGAACCACCGTCTGCGTGGTTGTCGTTTTTGACTCCATCATCAGTATCATCACCGTCACCGCGGCCACTGCTGCCAACACCACTGCCATCATCAACGCCAACCTCGGAATTTACAACAGAGTGGCCTTACAATGCCTGCCCGCATGCCCACCAACCTGCTGCTTAGCTACCTGGCTACCTACTTGGCCGATTGACTGACGACAGACGATAAGAGAGAAATGTATTCAAGCGGCAGGAGGGTCGACTGGTTGTTCATTCAGTTCGAAACGGATTTCCTCAAGTTCTCTGGGTGGCACGAGGCCTGTCAGTCGCCCGTTCTTAATCGGTGGAACGGATGATGATTCATGATGTCTACAACGGTTAATACAAATGGGCCAGGGCATCGAGGGTTAAAGGCTTTCCTGAGAGAAACGAGAGTTCCTGGGCAACTCGTTTGAATATTTTTAGAAGCCCGATAGTGACCACCAACTCGAGACAGCAGACATAACACTCGATTACGGCGAGATTACCGCCTGTCGCCTGACCAGCAGTCCGTCAGGCGCTTCTTTTGGAGTTTTCGGCGATTTCGGAGCGTCATCGTTGCCATGACGTCCGTACTTTCATTTTGAGCCTAGCATTTATTGGCGTCCGACGATTGCAGCGCGAACGGCCGCTTCTTCTCTTGGAGCCTTGGAAGGATGAATACGTTCCAGGATATTTTGACTGGATGCCAACGCTGCCAACGGTCGAACGAACGAAAAAGTGCACCCATCATGCTGCCTATCTCGCCGCGGAGATTAGGCGGCTATCTCGAGAGGGAACTCCATTCCACGTCACGACCCAAAGGTCGCTGACAACGCCGCGGCTTCCCCGGCGCCATTTGGCTAAGATGTTATACACGGCCAAAGAAAGGAAGGAAAAAGACTTCCGCACCAACGACGACACATAGCGTCTCTACTTCGAGTTGATCCCGTTCTATTGTGGTGCACACATGGACTGTTGCTTTAGATCCCGTTTGCGCTATACTTTGCATGAGATCGGTGACTGATCATCGAAAGCTGTTGTTATTTTCAATGTTCAATAGAATCGATTCCGCTGAGATTTGATGTTGACTTCAAGCTCAGCGTTCGATGAAAACAGATCGCAAGAAGATAAATATGGATTGAGATCGAAGGCTTGATATATGGCTCAGTGAACTGCTTGGCTTGCGAGTTTTGGTCGAATACTGCAGAGTTCCACACGGTAACTCAATATTTATGGAGTGGAAGTGGAGAGGCTAAAAAAAACTCTCGTACGCCCGATAAAGATCGGCGGAAGGTCATCGGATTGAGTCGTCTGAAAATTTTCAGTCGAAGACTTCGTGGAAGTGCTCCTGACGAGAAGCTTCCAACATCTCCGCTTCGTCGGAAGCGGCCTGTTCCCCATTTCGAGCTATGATGCGGTAGGAGACGACGAGCACGACGCTGATGAAACGCTGGTTTCCGAGCTTACTATCGACGCCAGAGAAAAGCTCGTGTGTTGTGGTGGACTGACGGGCAAGAACAACCACAATGACAGTTGAGTGACCTCCTTCTTGCTTTGCTCGAAGCCACAGTCGCAGACACGAGCGTTACACAAAAAAGAAATCGTTGCGTCCTTATACTCATCATCATCATCATCCCGTCTGCCAGACATAGTACATAGAGACTACGACGACGACGTCGTGTCAGCTTGCTGCGGTGTTCCCTGCCATTCAACTCTCACTCAACCGATTTCTCGGACGATTGCTCCAACGATCCCTTGAGCCGTCGGTTTTTTCCAATACGCTTGAACTACTTCCGGAAGGCTTGGACGATTGCAGACGCGAACGGAGAGGAGCACAGGTCGAGTTATTTGCTCTGGACTCGACGAAGCTCCACGCGGAAAGCGTCTCGATCGTGAGGAGTCAGGGGAATGATCGGGTGGTGATCCTGAGTCTTCCTGGACTGGGGTTCGTTGTAACTCTCGTGGTTCCAACCTGCTCGCCCGATTATTTGTGTTTCCGCGCATAACGATGTCGAGAAGCGGTCGATGCACGCACACATCCACACACTTACACGCGGTTATTCGCTCAATCTCTCTCTTCCCTCGTATATTTAGAAAGTGATATCTTTAGCAGTGGCGGCTATTCCTATGCCACTGCATCAACGCCCGCGAGAGACCAGCTCTGATGCTTGAGTGGCTACTGCTGCTCCTTGTGCTGTTACAGCGTAGTAGACTGTGGGTTTATTTTTTTGAGTGAGTTCACTTGATTGAAGAGGTTTATTTTTTGTTCTTGCTTGCCGTCACCGAGCATCTCTGGCAGAAAGCGATCGTTTTTGTATCACGGTGGGCGCAGCGAATGCCGAAGCGGACGCAAAGAATCATCTTTCAAAATCGCACTGCGCAAACATCGCCTCGGGCGTTTAGGGACCTGCTTCACGTATTCGCTAGCAGATGCGCAAGCGAGATTATAGGGAAAGAGTTCCCGGGTGGATGACTGTTCGTCTTCTCTTGACTGACGGAATTCGGTGTCTTTGTTTATGAATGCGTATACCTTGCGTCGTCACCGAGCGTGTTTTGCCACGCGATAAATACGACGCGTCGTTTCGAGCTCCGTTGCTCCTCTGATAAAAGCACCAAAGCCACCCATGCTCGAAACCGTCATCCATTTATTTGCTCAAGGTAGAGAACTTTGAGGCGATACCGCCAGACTGAAAATACACAAAGAGTTTCATTAGAGTTTGCGGCGGGATGTTTTGAAGGGGTTTCTTCAAGGTTCGAGGACGAGGACAGGGGAATCCCTCTAGATAGGGAAGGATCTCAAACCCACCTTGGGACGGGAACTGGTACACAAGAGCTTCAAGCTTCTCCGAGTTGGACGCGGTGCCTGCCCTGACCTGGGAGGAATTGTCTTCCACTGAAGTATTGAGATTGCCTTCAACAAAAATTATATATAAAATGACAATATCACTGACACGGCGGTGAGCTGAGTAGGCGATCAGCCAGGCAACTGTGGAACAATTCGAACTCGCGATAGCCCGCCACGTCGAAGAATGTCCGAGTATTTTTAGTCACTGCCAGCTGCTTTCCTTCGATTGCTGTCTCGTTGAGGACGCCGGCCGCGCATTTTTGGAACAGCGATCGTGGCTCCATGTACGTTCCACGAGATCCCATATCTTCCGACGGGACGGCTGTGATGCTCAAAGGTTTTGGCGAAATTCCAGTCCAAGTCCAAAATCCAAGTCAATGAGTCAATATTATCAATCGAGTATGTTCGTCGTGAATGCCTCGATCAGGACTGCTGAACCTGAACTGTGGTGAATACATTGGTCCGACACCCTATCCTTGTTCTTCCGTTCGTCCGCCCACCACTCGATCAAATTAAAAGTTCGTGAATGCAACATTACTGGAATTTCAAGTTACGAAAAACGTGATCTCAAGGCATGCAATACATCATAGAGCTTGGAAACACCAAGAGCCGCGGCAACAACAAGCTCTCTCGACAATAAGAACGAAATCCTATCGAGTTGAGAGCCAAGTTTAGTGCTATCTGACGGCGTTGAGGGATGGTGAGCGGACGGATAGAGAGAACTGTCTCTCGCTCTAGATCGTCTGCATAGATCGCCCACGAACTCATGAAACTACTTAGCTTCTGCAGACCAAGGTTATATGTTTCTGTCAGGAATTTGAACAATGTATCCCGAGTTATTCTCGGATCGGCACCGGATTTCTAGTCGGGACCGTCTCGATCGCCTGCGAAACGACGTTCGACACGCACTACGCTCTGCTAACTTAAGAAAGTTCAACGGAGACGTCCATTTCAACCTGGAACGTGGTTTCAGGTCAATTCTGTGCCGTGGACGCTGAGGTCGCGATTAGCTCTGGGTCTCTGAAATAGTTTTTCTCGCTTTCAGTAGCAATATTATGGGGTCTTGTCGCGAATTTATTTTTAAACTTATTATACATGTTACAAGCTCGGCTTTTTTCCCTCGTTGTCGTCTGGAATTCCGCCCTACGCCGGGCCGTAAAAAGGTTAAACAGCCGCCGCCACGTAGTCAGCATGTAAGAGAGGAAAGCTCGCCGGCGACGTCAGAGGATAGAAATAGCCACCTAGAAGAGACTTGACGACGGGAATGATAGCGTAGATCTTTTGATACCGCTGCAAAGTAGTCGCTAGCTTGCGGTTGCCAGGATTTTCCCTGTGCGTTCGAGGCTCCAAAGTGCCAAACTATATCTATATCGGTGCCGAAAATCCCATGTGACAACAGCTCTAAATCACATCGAATCAATCAGTCTTTCGAGAAAATTTGTCATGGGATTCTCACGTTTTCGGGCCTAACAGCGATTTCACTCAGTCAGTCAGGCACTTTCCCGGTCCAGCCATGATGCTCAAGATGTTCAATCTCCGAAAGATTCCTCTCAGCCCGGACACGAAAATTCTCGTCCGTGTCACGATTTCATCGCTGATCAATGAACTGCAGCCGTGGGTCGTAGTGGAGCTCCTCAGCTGCTGTCACCGGATCGCTCCGAGCGTGTTTCTGTGTGTGAATGGAGGGAATGAGCGAAATTGCAAAATTCAGATACTGCTCAAGATGACGAGTTGATAAATCATGCTCATTATTTTCAGCGCTATATGGAGAGTCAGCAACAGCTCGAGCAAGAACAGAAAGAGGCCCAGCAGAAATGCCGAGCGGAAATCGAGCGCCAAGCCGAAAAGGATAAGAAGGATTGCAACACTCCTATGGCTTCAGGAATAAAGAAGGATTCAAGCCAAATTCCGAGCCAGAAAACGAATCATGCCCCCTCGCTGCAAAGGTTAGCTGTTGCAGAACAAATAGCTGTTTAATTAAGTCGCGAAATGCGAGCCACACGACTCGCTCCGTGACCTTTTGCTCTCCGCAGCATATAGGTAGGCCGCCGTCGTAGTTAACATCGTCGCGCTCCGATCCAAACAGAAGATCGACTTTGAGGAGAGACTTCAAAGAGGTGAAAGGTTTCGTTCGATTCGCGATTCCCAAACTCCGAGGGTAGGGGACCAAAGTCCCGAGTCTTGGTTCAAACTGTTAGAGTACTTCAAGCGCTACCTCTCTGTCTAAAGGACTCTCTTTAATAGCTAAATCGAGGGGCGTATCCCCGAATATGCCACATAGTTGGCCCACCAGCCTAGCCGAAGAGGGAACGAAAAGCCTTTCCCCCCCTAAGATTTTTCTCTCGCCATGTTGAGGGGCCCCGAAGATAGCACAAATATCGTCTTGCCCCCCGAGATGAAATCCTGACTACGCGCGTGTTTGGGACGCTTGAGCGGTAGGAAAGTTCAGAGGGGGCGAGTTTCTAGATACCGACATTCCCCGAGGGCTCGGGGGTTGACCGTCAGCGACGGCAGTTCATCCATAGGGCTTTGCCTGAATCTCCGCCTCCTAGTGTGGCGAGTTTGCCGCCTAAAGGCTATGTTGTTCCCCTTATTGTGGGGAATGCTTGTCATTCTTCAGGGTGATTGATGAAGGTATTTCGGGTCGAAACGGGAGCGGCTTTGGGAGAGCGGCGTATTTCATTGGGCCTAGGGGCCGTACCTGTGAGTACGCCCCTGACTGGATGGTTTATTCCACTCGAAATTCAACGGAAGTCCAAACGATCTGAGATTTCAGAGCGGAGGGAGTCGAACGAAGAGAAAATCGGAGCCAGCGTCCCAAATAGTTCCAGCTGAGACATTCTTTCCAAACTCCCTAGATCCGAGCAGCCTAATGAGACTCAATCTTACGCATCGAACTTGAGTTCCTCTGATAGAGAATTTGCATTGAATATCTTGTCCGCGAGACGACAGTCTCCTGACCTTGTGCGCTCAGCATTTCAAGTGTCTACAAGAGCCTCATGTTGAGCAAAATTTACATCCTACATCCAAACTCTTTCACATTCTAGAAGCCTCCTTTTTTTACTGGGAAACTGAAGGTAGAATATTTCCTTCCCGTTCCCAGGACGAGTAGCGGAAGCATTTCTCAGGAGGTCAAACAGAAACTTCAGGAGTTCGTTCTCAAGAAACAGCGAGACGCGGCCCAGAACGGAGGGAATCGGCATGCCTGGGCTCAGAGGCAGCAAATGTCCTTAGATCAATCTTCGCCTCCACCGCTGAATGGTCGACCTGGCATCGGAGCGGTTCCCGGAAAGAGTGATTTCCCTCTACGAAAAACAGGTAGCTATTTGGGAGATTGCTGCACGAAGCGTTTCTGCCCGACACTAGGCTCTTGAGTGGCCGCCGTTTTCTAGACTGAACTAATCAATCAATCGTAACACCCATCATCAATGTATCCCATCCAATAACATCCATTGAACGAAACGGAAATAAAATGTTTTAGAAGCCTCACAGAGCGTTTGTGTGCGTTGTAGTCATTTCGATTTCGCATATTCCGAAGTGGTGTCGCGCGCCCCAGGCGCAACGGCCAGAACCAGGCTGAGGTCAGAGGACATTCAGGTCCGATTCAGTTTGGGAAGTGAATCTCGCTCGGTCTTCCCTAGAAACCTTTTTCGTCTAGAGAGAGAACATGGATTTCAAATTGAGCGATTCTAGGGGAGGGATACATTGGTGTTGGTCGGTGTGTGCACTCCTTACTAACGAAGCTACCGCTCGCCCTTGACAGCGTCCGAGCCCAACCTCAAAGTGCGTTCCGTTCTCAAGCAAAAAGTTATGAATCGAAGCTCGCCGCTACTGCTGAGACGACGTGGCGAGAAACTTATTCGCCGGAGGACACCTCTGTCTCGTGAGTTCGCATGGAGCATTCTTGGGCTTTTATGACCTCTGGGTTTGCATTTGACTCATCAGACATACACCTTGTTTGCTAACATGCGATATCGAGATGCTTTGCATGGGATCCTATTGCCAATCTGACTCGTTCGTCGACCTTTTGCAGTGGACAGTCAGAGCCACGTTTCGAGCGAGGGATCGCCACCGAGCGCGGCCTCGACGTCCTTGCAGTCCTCGTTGGGGTCCTCCAATGGAACCCCGATCTCCGAAGAGGTCGCGATGGCGTCCGCGCTCTTCCAAGCGGCGTGCCCTCCGCCCGCCGGAAGTCAAATTCTCGAACACGGTCTCTACTCCTCCCCTTCGATGCCGAACATTTCACTCGGGAGGCCTTCCGGCAATCAACCAACGGCCATCATTGACGGAAAAATGTTCAGCTCGATGTCCGAAGCACAACTCCGTGCCATGGCTGCCGCCAGATTCGGGCTGCCTCTCGTCTCCCACCACCATGTCCTCCAACCGATTTCGGGATTTTGTTCACAACTGCCTGGTAGGTTCACCACCTTATGCCATGCGCGCTGGAACGAAGTCTGAAGCCATGATAGAGCACTCTTTCGGGTTTGGCTGATGATCATGGTCGCAGTCGACAACCGTCGCCGCGGTTAGGCAAGCCGCACGTTTCTAAGCTTCGCATTCATTCGTTCGTTTAGTGATAGACGGAGACGTGACCCCGCCGACGAGTCCGGTGTTTGTCCAAGGCCAGATGCGGAGTCTGGAGCAACAGGGCGGAGCTGCAGGAGTCCCGTCAACTTCGTTTGATGCTAGTCAGGCCCGATTGCAGAGATCAATACTCCGTCCTCTCGGACGCACTCAGTCTGCCCCTCTACCGCTTGGTCATCCGTTGCTTCAGACGGCTGCCGGGATGACTTTACAGCAACAGCAGCATCAGCTGCTCAAGCAGCATATTCGACAGACGGTACTCACTCGCGCCGGCAGCAAGTCCAACGTGTTGGGGCTTGTGCCTGAACAGAGTTCCGTTGTCGAGGAAGCCGAAGAGATGAACCAGGACGAAGATGAAGAAGTCGAGATTTTGAGAACGTCAATGCCGAACAGTGGGACTGAAGAAATGCGTACAGGAGACATCGCCAGTGAACAGAAGCAACAGCCTTCGGTGATTCAGCGGCAAAGGTATACACAGCGAAGCTTTCAATCCTTCCTGCAGCTTCATTCACCTTTCAGAGAGCTTGGGCTACGCCCAAGAACGGTGCTCGCGGAATTATTTCCAAGAACTAAGATTTCCACTTTCCCGCAGATTGTGTAGCGAGTCCAGTAGTAGACATCAGCTTCGCCGACTGTCGAGGACACTGAGTTCGCCTCTAGTTTCGCTGGAGAGGAGTTCCAGCAGCCAGAGCTCAACACAAGACAACCAACAATGTTCACCACTCCTGAGCAACCCTCAGGTTGGTTTCTTCGGATTTGCCTCGTCGGATACTCGAAATGCTCACAAAGGGGTTGGGATGATATGACCGCGCTGCAAAAACGATTCGAGACAAAGTGTGTCTCCGCTTTCATGAGATGAGTGTGAGCGTCCCTGTCACTGGCTGCTCCTACCTCCATCCGAAACGTGGAAACACCGTCGACGATATGGACTCGACTCTTTATCGATTTGTTTCGATCGGTTCTGCCGACGGCTCATGGGCTGTATTATTTTTGTACGCTGGACATTGAGTGAGCCGAAAATACTTCACCGCACGTAGCTCCCGCATAAGCGCTTTCTTTGCCTGCCAACATCACAGTTTGTGGGTGGGAATGATCAAAGGATGTTTTCCCTTTTCTCTCTGGCGTTCATAGCGGCTTCGTTTGAGCTCGGCTCCGAAAGCGGGGAATCGGTCGCATTTCAATTCACGGATGGCGAGATAGTCTCGCAGAAGGGGAGCGCAGAGCGGGGTAGCGACTGGCATTCACATAAATTCACCCAGAGGCTACAAAAGCTAACTTGTTTTATTATTTCGACCATGTCAAGGCCACAGCGCTGGTGTACGACAGTGTGATGCTCAAACACCAGTGCTTGTGCGGGAACTTCGCACAGCACCCCGAGCACGCCGGCCGATTGCAGAGCGTTTGGGCGCGGCTACAGGAAACGGGACTCGTTCAGCGTTGCCTACGCCTACGCTCCCGTAAAGCATCGCTAGAGGAACTGCAGTTGGCCCACTCTGAGGGTTACACTCTTCTCCTCGGTAAGTATTGACTCTGGTGATGATTCGCTTCCGATTCCATCTCCCGTTGCCCTTATGAGTTGGTCGGAGCGTGACGTAGGTACAGCAAACGTGTCCCGGGGCGGTCTGATTAATAATCAATGGGATTGATGCGAAAGTGTTTCACTTTCGAGATCGAACTCAGTATGTGCGTATGTTTGTTACAAATTACGTAACGTGATGATCCCCCTTCGGTTGATGAGAACTGACGGCAACGAACCGGGGTCGAGAAGCATCTTCACTGATCATATCTTTAGTATTTTCCGCCCCGAAACCGATACGCTCAAACATCGAGATCGGGAGTATTTTCGCCTCTTCCTTCAATTACTTCAGCAAATCGGGCGCTCACTCGGGTTGTTGTCAAAACATCAAAACAACAACGATCACGAGATCCCAAAAACGTTTTCATTCGACTTCATCCGTTGCTTCTTCCGGGAAGCTCTGTCGAGAGCATTGGAAGTTTCTCTGGAGAGCAGAGCTTTGTTCGAGAAAGTTCTCGGCGGCCGAATGTTTGAGAGATTATCTAATTGACGAAGTCACAAGCAAAAGATTTATTTGTCGTCAGCGGTCTCGTTCCTTTGGCGTGATCTGGCCTCGTTAGCGACAGATATCCGGCAGGATCGATCGGAACCTAAATTTAGCCGCGAAATTTCGCCATTCGATTTTGTCCCTTCGACGTCTTATTGGCACACAAAAGTGCTGTTCTGCGAGAGAAAAAAACTGTCGGGCTAAAAATAGCTACCAATGTTATATCCTCTTCTGTTTCCAAAAATAACTTCGGTACACTCGCCCAACGATATTCGAGCAATATCCCCACAGCGTAGGTTGTGTTTTGAACTCTGGATGAGATAAGATATTGGGCCCGCTAGGTACGGCCTTAGTTCATTCCTATTCATAGCAGACTCGTTACGTCATGCATCTATCATTAGGTCCCCGATAAACAATGGCTGGACGTGCGCTCAGCCATCTAGGGATTCATCGAGCCAAACACCGCCGTGCCAGTTTTCTGACACGAAGCATCGATCAGATCATGTTTTTTTTCCTTCCTCGTTATATCCATGCCGCGAATCTCCACCGAGAATATCTCAGAATCCCCATGGGGAGATTTGGATAGGGATCGTAGCCCTGAACTACAGATCCTCAGACATCAGGCTGGGGCTTGATGGATAGATTGATCTTCATTCCATTACGACGAAGGAGTCTGGGATACGATCATAAACTCAGCAAATCAATTGTACGATTGTTCGCAGGTACGAACCCGCTGACCCGTCAGAAGCTGGAACTCCAAGAATTGGAGCTTCCCTACAAAAGCTTCTTGATGCTTTCATGCGGGGGTATTGGTGTAGATTCAGACACGACTTGGAATGAAATTCACACCGCAAGCGCCGCAAGAATGGCAGCCGGCTGTGTCATCGAACTTGCCTGCAAAGTTGCCGCAGGGGACGTCAAGGTAACCTTCGTGGTCTTGTCGAATATCTTTGCCTTCTTCCCTTCTCACTGTCAATTACGGCAAAACTGAGCATGTCTTTCTTCTGTCGACAGAACGGATTCGCTGTCGTCCGTCCTCCGGGGCATCACGCAGAACGTCAGCAGGCCATGGGTTTTTGCTTCTTCAACTCACTGGCGGTGGCCGCTAAGAAAGTTCAACAACGATTCAATTTCGAGAGAATTCTGATCGTCGACTGGGTAAGTGGACAGCGCCCTTGATACGTTGGAGGATTCGCAAGTTTCCATCCGATAAGCTCCCATTCCATAAAACCGGCGTGGAGACTGCCATGACAATACGGTGCTTGCAGGACGTTCATCACGGCAATGGGATCCAGCAGATTTTCTATCACGATCCACGCGTTCTCTACATTTCGCTTCACCGACACGACGACGGCAATTTCTTCCCTGGAACGGGTTCGCCTCATGAAATTGGAGAAGACGAGGGACGGGGTTTCAACGTGAACATAGCCTGGAGCGGGGGTTTGAACCCTCCGATGGGAGACGCCGAGTACCTGGCTGCGTTCCGTACCATAGTAATGCCTATTGCCAAAGAGTACCAGCCTCAACTAGTAATGGTTGCGTGTGGTTTCGATGCCGCCAAAGGGCATGCAGCTCCTCTGGGAGGCTACAGCGTCAGCCCAGCTTGTGAGCAATTTTTCACTTTCACGCTACGTGATATAAGGATTATTTTTATCCCTTCAAGACAGGGAAGGTGTCATGCCTCGACTTCACCTCCGCACCTTTTCCTCTTGCAGGTTTCGGTCTGATGACCCGTCAGCTGATGACGATTTGCAACGGGAAGCTCGTCCTCGCCCTCGAAGGAGGTTACGATCTGCCGTCGGTTTGTGATTGCTCCGAAGCCGTGACGAGAGCTTTGCTCGGCGAAGAAACGTGCTCCAAGGTTGCAGAGACAGAACTTGCTAGAAAACCGACGGCATCAGCGATCGAAAACTTGAAACGAGTCGCAGTCATCCAAGGTTCGAACCCCAAAACTTCTATCCGTATGGGTTTTGCAAATCCGATGTTAATAAGGGGTCCCACCGTTTTTTTTTTTGAGAGATATCACGGTGGCCGTATCAGAGTACATATCTCGAAAGCTCTGCTAATATAGACTTCGCCCTCTTCAGCTCCGTATTGGCCCTGCACGAAGCAGTGGGCGGCTACCATCGGCTGTTCCTCGCTTGAGGCAATGCAATTAACGAAGGATAGTGAAGACACTGTCAATGCTATGGCATTGCTCTCCGTTGCCAGGTAGGAGCTCACCCGACCGACCGACCGTCTGCCCCTCCCCCTTCACGTGTGCTCCAAGCCGATCAATCGATCAAACTGTGGGTCGCCCATTCATAATCCTCCGGAACCAGACTCGGAAGAGTAGAATCTGAGATCTTTCGTGCGTCGATATCTGTTGCTCGAGGATAATGCTTGATACCAGCTTCAGTGCTCTCTTCGATGCGGAAAACGCCAGACGATGGCTTTCCTCGCGTCGCTTTTTCTCCCGGGCTTCCCCGCCTTTTAGATATGGATCGTCCCGCACTAGGTAGAGGGTATAGGGAACAGAATCAATTGGTCGTTGGCACGAGTCCAACGACAGCCGTGCGCCAGGGGCCTGCGACGGCAATGATGACGACAGCATCCTGTCTAACTGGAGCCTGCCTCTCGGTTGTTTCAGACAAAGCAGTCCAGACAACAAAGTCGAAGAACCTATGGAACAGGACAAATGAACCCATGAGTGGACCAGTCCAAGCTTCTCGTCGTTCCGGCATACTCTACGTCCCGCTGTAAATACGACCAAAGACGAGCGTAGCTGTCAAAGTATCCATCCCTGTACATACCATTAGAGCCGACAAGCTGAACCTCGTTTTTCGCCCCTGATCCGACGAGCATCACCACGTTTGGGGAAGACAGCTACCACCGGTGGAATATGAAAATTGTTCATTGTTCACTTCTTGGTTCAGAAAGAGACCGATACCCCGCCCACTATCTCGGAAAACTGAACTGAAGGAAAAACTGAGCAAGAGATGATGACCGAGTGAACCAAGAATTAGTATCTGATAAAAACCGAACCGATGAAAAGGTATACTGTACTGAAGTTGGAATAGAGGCTAGAAACAAGAGGCGTCGCTCTGGGATGAAACAGAGAGAGAGAGAGCTGCAATCTTTGAAGAGCAGATCCGGGAACAAAGGCGATAGAAAGAGTTTTACCACGATGGAATCGCGCATGATTTCTCATCCTCGTCATCAAGGTCAATCTAGAGTATTTTGAGACGTTTCAAGAGCTTACGGAATCATGAAACTTTCATTCTGTCCAGCACCGAGGGCAAGCCGAACCGCTCGATCTGTATCGTAATCCACTGAGCCGATGATTTTTGACAGAAAATGATGATATTCAAATTAAACTATATATATACATATATACATACTCATATATAATATATACATACATGCAAACACACATGCGTTCCCACATACATGGAAGCTTACATTATACATGTACCATTGGAGAGAAAGCTGTTATGGAACAATCGTCGAGCCGTTAGCCACGCAGGAATCCTACAAGCGAAGTGGCACCCGGTCGTCGAGAGCGGCGCTATGATCCCACTGTATACTCGTGATTTGTACACTTTCCTCCTCAAGCGTGTAGATCGACGTCCAACTGGCGTCGCAGCCCTGTGTTTACCGTAATCGGTTCATCGTAGTTAGCTTGACGAGCTCCGAGCATGTGACTGTTAATCGAGGCCGTGGGAGTTTTGCGGCGAACTTTGTTGTTCGTTTCCTCCCGGAAAACCGGAGAGCGAAGCGTTGGAATACGCGTTTGGTCAATTGTTTCAGGACCGATGCTTCCAGCTTGACAAGGTGCGGCGGAATTTCAAGGAAAAAAAGCGTTGATGTCTTCCTAGTGTCGCAACAGACTTTTTTTTTCGATCAAGTTCCGACCTGTTACATCGCGATGTCATGTCTATTCCTCGCTTATTGTTTGGTTGTTATCCGCTCATTGTTACTTCCTCTAATTTGGAACCACCGGACAGCGTTGGCAGTCGAAATATGAAATGCATGAACCGAGCCATTTAAGGAACCCGTTGACAACAGCTCTTTCTGTATAACTGGGTCGAAAGTTTTCTGCTATCCCATTTGGAGGACGAGAACTCTGTTTTGAACATTCCTTAGCAGAAGTAGTGGATCAAGTTCGATCGAGGGTCTGATTTCGATGTCATCTCTCCAAAACTAATGGAGAAGCATAGAGGCGGGAGTCAGAGACTTGAGAATATGTATATAAGTTTGATTGTCGCGAAGCAGGGACCCGACCCGAGAAAGGAACGAACCGCCCAATGTTTCAGATGGCGCTATAACATAGCTACGAATGTTATCGAGAGTATCGTCCCTACAATCGCTGCTGTAATGATAATCCATCGTTGAATTTCCTGATTCTTGGTGCGCCTAACAATGATATATTGAATGGCAGAACTATTGTACCGAAGAACATGACCCAAAGACAAACAATCATACATATGAATGGAAAATGAACATAAACCCATGAGGAACCGTATCCAGGAAAAGCTTTGACCAGATTGACTTATGTCACGACGACCATTAGGAAACCATGAAATAATTATTTGTGCGAACTTTGATGAAAACATACCTATATTTATATGACGTTGAGGAACAGTCGATGCGTTCCACATACAGATTAACCCCTTACGATGGGAATAAATCAAGAGATGTTGCCTTGTGCTGAGCAACTAGTCAAACGTTTTTCTTGTTTCTTTCGTCGTCAGCGGTGATTGACTGCGTAGCGTCAAACCTGGACTGGCCCGCCTCAGTCCCCGAATATGTATCTAGTTGGATGTTCACATGCGACTCGTTTCGACGCTCTCCACGAACCGCGCTCCCGTTATTCATATTCTGATGAAATACACGCCCAGCCTGGAACCTCGATAAAAAATTCTGTGCTCACATGATTGGAAAGGCTCAAGTTTACTTGGAATGATTGGTTTTCATAGAATTCACAATTTCAATCTCCCTCGAAGAACTTCCCGAAACCCAAGCGCGTCCATTCACCGCGAAGTGGCGTGTTTCCCAAATGCAATTTGGTCTCCATTCGGAGTCTATGAAGATCAGCGGTCTTCAAGGAGCTGAAACCTTCGCCGATGATTCCGTTGCGAGCGAAGGCGGAAACGTAGCTCGTCAAAGAATTGTTACGCTCGAGAGCCCGGACTTCTCCTCGTTGAAGATCGTTCAAGTGTTCAACTGGGATCAAAAAACTTTGTTAGTGAGCTGCGAAGACGGGAGGCGCTCGATTAGATTTCGTCGCCAAATCCAGGCCCCTGAGGGCGTCTCACCTTGGGGTGGCGCTGGTCCATTAATTAGGTCTCTCAATTGATCTGTGATCAACTGCTTCGTCCTTGAAACCTTAGTCTCTTCTTTTAGGCGACGAATCCTCGCCGTTTTCTCGTCACCAAACCAGTCTTTCTTGCCTATGAAACCTACGATCCTTTCCACAGCAACTGCGAATTCCAATTGTAGTTGCTCATATGTGACCAGGAGGACTTCACATTGTGGTGTCTGGAGCCAGCCTTTGATGTGCGCAAAGTAACAACCGTAACAGCACTTGCCGTCTAGAAAATCACTGACGAAATCTTGCAGATTCCTCGGTACTTCATTGTAAAGTGATGACAAGGTTGAACAATGATAATGATATGATACAACAACATCAGGTGGGATCCTACATAAATAGATAACTTTTTTGAGCTTGGTCGGATCTGATCCCAGAAGATCCGACGTCATGTGCGTGAAAACCACTCTGGGACCTTGTTCCGTCAGACGACCGCCATCACCGGCTGCTTCCAAATATACAGCTGGCTTCACATCATTGAAGTCACTCAGTATCAGTCCTAGGAGGTGGGTGAGCCAATGCACACCGCACTTCGGGTATGACACAACAAGGATGTCATCAGGAGCTTGAACATATTTCAGCGAGTGCTCCACGAAATCTTTCCGGAAATGTGACGGAAATCGTAGCCCTCTGACCACGTTGGCATCATCTTGCATAACGTCCGTCTTCGAGCCGACTCCTTCGGTCGATGATATGCAAATGATTATGTAAACAAACGAGGCCGAATTTACATGATTGCTCGCTGACACTTGGAGTCATTGATTGTCGAACACGGGGAGCCGTAATCCCAGACTGAACATATCGAGCACGACGGTTCCAGGAGCAAGGACAAGGGCATTTGCCCGCACTTTCGGGACACAGGGAAGCTCGCGAAATCGAAATTCGAATCAGACGTTCGATTCGCAGTCTCTCCCTGACAGGTCTCGAATGCGCGGATAAGCGCAAGAGAGCATGAGGTCGAACTCGTCTTCTGTTTTGGTTCGCTTCCACCACGACCTTATCCGCCGTTTGAGCGGAGAGTCGATAGCAATGTTCGCTTACAGATCCGAGTTCAGAGGTCACAACGCTTCGTGCCCTGATCTGCCGCTTAAGCTTAACAACTCCTGAAAGAGTCAACTGGGAAAAAGCTTGTTCAGCTACCCTTATCCAACCTAGTTCTTCTAATCCGATGGTCTGGGTTCGATTCCCCGCTAAAACGGCGGCACGGGCCATACGGCGCGGCGGTCTTATGGCCGAGACCCGTTACCAAGAGAACAGTGAGCTGATCAGCGAAGAGAAAGAAAATTATGCTCAAACTCGGTCAGATATCCTCGTTATGGACAAGATCTGTAACCTGGTTACTTCTCTCCCTCGTGGAGCTTAGTGAATCGGCCTCGATCGGCCAATGATCGATGCTCACGAATGCCCTCTCTCCGTTGTTAAACTCATCGTTTCGCAGTTTCAAGATGAGATTTCGGCACCCACAGGATCGGTGAACGACGGCGAGAGGCTCGAAATGAATCATCAATTGCTTCCTCTGCAGCAACTAGAGTGGGAGAAAAGCTTCAGCTGAGAAGCATTGGATTACCCAACGCTGAGGAAGGGCTCCGAAATGGGAAAACGATCCCCCAACATATCCCGATTCCAAACGGAATCATGCACGAGCGTTGAGATATAGAGCCGACTGCGGAACTCGAAACATGAGCTTCGATTGGAGATGGTGTCGTTGTTTCCGATTCAGATCATGGACTGGACGGATGAGGTCGAGTCCGCCGGATGTGAGAGAGATTCCGAGCCGTATTTGCTTGAAGTTCACCGCAAAGCTTCTCCCACAAGATGAACGTCACGCGCCGAGCGCTGAAGTGCGATTTCCCGTGACCTTTTACAGGCTCGATAAATTGCGGAGAGAATCTCAAGTCGAATGGAAGCTGACCACCTCCTGGGGTCTTCCGCCTTGAAATGAAACTCCATTAAGCCCAGGGGTGGAGTCGTCCCAGCTTCCGTAGGCTCATCGGTCGAGCCATGTACTGCGATTCGCAGTACACGGATTGCATCTTCTTGACGGAATGGCTGTAGCTTCCGAGAACGGCATCTCTATGAGAGATCCCCGTCATGATTGAACTACAAATTGGATTTCGCGAAGTTTTCAAACTTCGCGCCACGATGCCGACTCACGACAGAGCCGCCGTATATCGAGAGCCATCCCGCATTCCCGGTTACATCCCGAACATTCTCGCTGAAAATAGACTCCTCGAGTGACAAATTAAGCTTCCTAACGACGCAACCTAGTCTCATCCTAAGAGAAACCATCTCCAGGAACCAGAACCAGTCGTAGCGGCCGCCTCTCGGCCAAGATCGGCGCCATGAGCGATTCGGATTTGTAAACAAACTAGTGTGGCGCCACCTGAAAGCACTATAGCAGGAGGCGTCATCCGTGCTAATTTCGGAAGAATTTCTGGAAAATGACGCCAACTGAGCTCTTGCAGACCTCGCCGAGCCGATCGCCGTACCGAGAACATCTACAGCGTAAGCAACTGAATCGTCAAATCAAGTTACAAGGCCCGTTGAGAGCGGGACTTTGTTTTGCCGGCGCGGTGATCCTCTACTTGGACATCTACTACATCTCACTCATCAACCGGATCTATCCGCTGCCAGAGTTCGCGGTCTACTTGAAAACTGCGGTTGGAGGTGTGCTCGTTCTTCTAGGCGTCGGGCATGTCGCATCGCTTGCCTACGCACATCTCTCTAGAGACCGCGAAATCGATACGAGTCGCGCAAAACTGCTCAACATTTCGAACGACGACCTCGGATTCAAAATCAAGCCTGACACCCCTGAGAAAGTCGAGAATCCAAGCCTGAATGTTCAGCCACTGACACCGGGATCGTTCTGCTTACCGTCCGCGCAAAACTCCTTCAACGACAGCTTCAACACGTCGATTGCATCGACATCTTGGCAGTTTCAGTCGAATGGCGCCAACGCCTCCTACAAGAGCAGCCCCTCATTCGAGAAACTCATGAGTGTGAACCGTTATCCGAACGCCAGAGCTCTCGATTGGCACATTGACGACGAAAAGAGCGCCGACGCTTTCCTGAGGGAACGCAGCCGTGAACAGAGTTTCCTCGGTACCATTCACGATTCGTTCTTGGATCTCTCTGTGTCGCCGAAAAGAACCTCCGTCATAGACTCTGGAGTGGAGGCCATCCAGAGACTTTTCTCCACACAGCCTTACCGTGCGGCTTCGTTTTCCCCCGCTGATGAGAAAGAGAAGGATTCGAAGTCGGGATCCGCTCTTATCTGCCGACGGTGGAACATCGACGAGAAAGAGCTTTACTCGTGGAATGAGAAGCTCAGATACTGGTTTGTCGACCAGGTTTTCGTTCCCTTGCGTAACGAAATCGAGAATATCAACAGAACCATCACGCTGCACGGCTACGGAAAGGAATATCTCATCGGAGAAGCAAGCCTGTCGCGTCTCCACAACTTGCTTGCTCAGAAGAGTGATGTTCTGCCAGGGCTAAACTCTGTTCTACTCTACTTGGATCTGACGACGAATCAACGTTACTTGGTGGACAGAATATACGACTTCTGCCAGCGGGCAGCGCTTTCTTCCATGGTATGGAACCGCGGTGGAGTCGGTTGGAACGATCAGCTCCCTCCTGATGCGGAGATCCTCATGCACTTCTTCTGTTCGTACATCGATTCCTCCCTTAATCCCGATCCTGAGTACAAGGACCGACGCCAGTTCGCCAGCCGACACTTGAGAACTCAGATGACCGAGAGTCAAATTGAGCCCCGGGGCTCGTCTGAGGTTCTGTTCCTGCATACGAAGAAATCTCCGCCCCACTACCTCTTACAACTTCACCAAGACGTCGTTGATGTCGGAGCAGGCTTCAATAATGTGTTACACAGTATCATCCTCTTCCTGTACTTCCACAAGATCAAAAAAGATTCAATCATCTGCGGTAAGTCCATGGAGCGCCGCGGTCTCGATTTACTGAAGATAATCAGTTGAAGTGAGTTCTCCAGAGGATAGAGGTTTGAAGTCTGGGATGCTCACTTTTGTTCCGAGGAATTCTCGTTCAACACGTTGACTGTATTTCGGTGTCTCATGCAGTGTAAGCAGCACTTGTTGCCGTCAACATAACGCACTCCCACCGATTCGATCGATTGAGTTTTGCTCCCAGTTTGAAATGATACCAACCTGAGGAAAGGAGCGAATGTTTTCCATGCAGTGTTTCAAACTTGTTCTTTGTAAGATTTTGTGTACAAAGCGCGCCTTGAGCGAAATAATAGTTGAGGTTATCGAGATTGTCTAACCAGCGGCTGGTTGGAGCAAATCTCTGTACATAATGATCGGTTCCTGTCCGGCTAATAAACATGAATTATAATCTCTCCGAATTGTTGCATTGGGAGTCATCATTCCCTATTCAAGTTTTCAGTTCCCAAAGTCAGAAGCTCACTCTTTCCATATCTCCCTTGGAATCATTCAAGTATGATTGTTTCCATCTGATCCGAGCATCGCACACCGCGGAGTAGAGGCCTCTACGGGTTTAGGGGCTCTGACCGCGCGGCTGCCTGCGCTCCTCCGACTTCTGCAAGTCGCATTGAAGCATTACAACAATCAGTGAAGCCAACCCTCGCCCTCGGATCCTGAGTACTCAACAACGGTCGCCATCGTAGGCCTCCTGTGTTGTTCTCCTGACAGGGAACGAGTTTTGTGTTTGTTTGTTCGAGGACGACTTGTTTCAGTGTTCGAAATTGACGACTTTCCCCGACGGCTGTAGACAATACCGACTTCTGTGAGTATTCCTTCCGAATGTCTGACAGCTGGCCGCAGAAAACACACCCTGCCCGAAAGGCACAACCCGTCAGTCGAGTGAATGATTCATCCACAACACATTACATGTACTCGAATCACGAACGATTTCTCCGCGACTTGATGGGACTGAGAATCCTCCTGAGATCTCGGAGCATCGGTTCGTCAGCGTTGGGTCAGAGAATCGGGTTTTAGTGTAAAACAGAGCATTATCCGGTGCCTGAATAATTCATAACTGTGAAAGTACTCTCTCGACTCGTAGCTCAGCAGCTTTCGGGAATCCTGTGTGGAAGTGCGGCGGGGAGGATTTCACCTTTGTGGCGACAGTTTCATAATGAGCAGTCGACCCATGGGCACAGACGATGAACCAGTTTCCATCGACGTCATAAGTTTCCCAAGCAGGTAGATAACTTTCCGCGTGTGTCGATTTCAGCTGCAGCGTTTGACGGGCGATGTTCTGAAGACAGTCGGGAGAGCAAAGCACAAAATAAGCGATGGCATCGGTTTCGGGCGAAGTCAGTGGCACGTTCAAAATCCTCGTTCTGGGTGATTCAAATGTTGGGAAGACCTGTATAGTGCATCGCTTCTGTGATGAAAGATTCTACGATACCTATATCTCCACGATCGGCATCGATTTCAAACAAAAGATCATCAATCTCGACGGAACCCCGGTCAAACTCCAGATATGGTAATTCTAATCTTCTGATCAAAACCAAACGAGAATTCCCTACTATAGACTCCGAGTATTGGTATTGGCTAACCCACAATGCCTTCTTCTCGGCGCTACAGGGACACCGCTGGCCAGGAACGGTTTCGAACTCTAACTACAGCGTACTACAGAGGTGCTATGGGAATTTTGATCATGTACGATGTCACCAACATGGATTCGTTCAATCATCTCACGTATTGGTTCAGGAACGTCGAAGAGGTGAGGATCTTACGACTCAGACTCCGATCATGCAAATGAATTGGGCTCGAGGTGTTGATACTCTCACAAAGCTGTTCCGTATGCCCCTCTCTAACGATGTCTCATTCCAGAACGCTTCGCCGGACGTCGTGAAGGTTCTCGTTGGTAACAAGTGTGACGCCACGAGCCAGAGACAGGTCGAAGCTTCTCAACTAGCCAAGGTATGTTGCTCCCTCTGAGTCGAAAAGTATCATACTACAAAACGATCGAAGCCTCTCAGCTTGACAGACGGAATCGAATTGCAGATGGCCGAGCAGCTGGATATCGCTCATTTCGAGTGCAGCTGTAAGCAGAACATCAATATCCAAGAAGTGTTCATCACTCTGGCACGCCTGATTCAGAAACAGAAAGAAGAAAAAGAAAAACTCGGCGAAGCAGATGACACGAAAGAATGGGGCAAAGATATCAGCCTTCGCAAGGACGATGGCACCAAAGAAAAGTGCCAGCAGTGTTAGGAGCCAGGGTTGGTTCAATTAGGGGAGACCGACACTATTCGGGTCTGGGAAGACGACTTTCTGTCGACGGTCTCCATGGGCCCCGTAGTCGATCTGCGTGCGCGTACGTGTAAAAATACTCGGGACAACCTCTACCGCCCTGGTTCCTCGAACGATTCCGATGTACCGATGTGTAGTTATTCCATGGGTTCAAATTACGTGACGTTGTTTCCGGACGTGATCCGCGCTGGAATAATGAAGAAAATGGACACGCGCGCCGTATTCAATGGATATCATGGAAATTAACTCAGATTGCCCCTTCCATTCTGTTCAGGCATTTTCCATGCACCCACCCGTGGCACCCTAGCTTTATTTTTGTTTTTGATTCTAGGTTCAATTTTAGGTTTTTCAGTTAAACGCTCAGGTTTTTACTCTTTTCCAGTATTAAAATGAGGCGCAACCGATTTGAGTATGGAACACCACTCAAACGGCTTCTTATCATCCGTTGCTTTACGTGCTCAAGGCCGGTTCGCCTCACTTTGTTCAGACCTCCCTTCAAGATAATTTTGGAATCTTTCCTCAGCTCTGCGTCGCCAAAAAGACGATATTTCTCGTTGTTCGTCCCAAGAACTGGGGATTGGTCCTGCAAGAAGTATTTTTCGTGCTTCCGTATTTGTTGGTGGTTTCAACCTGTCCCCTCACGCACCAAAAAGTTAGGATTTTGACAACAATTGAACACGACCAAGAATCCTCGTTTTTCTCACACCTTTTCTCCAATTTGGAAGCTTGTCTTCGTTTCCGTGATCTTCAAGCCGTCAGTTGCATCGAGCATTTTGTTGAGGCCTGGCAAAATGTCGAGGTGCAGTTCAGTTAAGGCCCTACTCAATTCAAGTGTATCGTACCGTACGAAGGTCGCCGCGCCTGCCGACAACTTCTCACTATACATGAATATGGATTATCTAATAAAAAGAAACTACAACTTTTGTCATGATCCCTTACTTTTTCGAGAGGAGTACTCCCCTCCAACCGTGGGTGATTTGCACGAAAGCACATCGCTCTCTTGCCCACACAGGGCCGTTCCTGGGTCCCTCGACGTTCCCGATGGAGAGTCCCTGAAGCGCCCCCCCCCTACCCGCACTGTCTGGAAACTTTGAATTTTTGAAAACGCAAGGACTCTTAACAGTATCTCAAGGCAGAAGAGTATCAGGAAGAATCAATCAATCAACATGTCATCAAACGCGATTCACAGAGGCACTCGACGCCACTGTGACCACACCCTTTGCTCCTCCCTGAAAACGGTACTGTTCCCACATAACGGTTCAGACATCCTTCGGAACCGGGGATCCCGGGTCTACGAAAGTTCGAGGATACCTGTTTTGAGTGGAAGAAGAAGACGACTTTTGAATCGAGAACGGGTCGAGACTCGGTATGACGTGTTCGAGGAAGTCCGGGGGAGTCCACGTTTTGATGAGATATCAACGCGAAGTTTTCGGTTGCCAAGAGTGGCTCGCTCACATCCGAGGAACGCAAAACTTTCGACAATACATCAGATCAGGAAACACCGGCACAAAATTTGAAAAGTACGCGGCTGTTACGCGCTTCGATTGCCCTTCCATGTATTCGGAATCGAGGACCTGAAACCGACATTCGTTGACGACTCTTCTTCAAGACTGCTCTTAGTCGTCTTGGTGATTTGAACGCATCAATGATTTTGAGCGAAAGCCCACCAACCTAGGCCTTGTAGACGGAAGCCGCGGCTAGATGATGGATCGACCCTCTAACTCTGAAGTTTTTCTGAATATCCCAGCTCCATATGGCCTCACGTCCGCACCAGGAAGAGTATTCGTTCCTTCTGGAGCGATCATCCTGATTGCTGTGAGGAAGGAGGATTGTGGCCGCTCCGCAGTAGCGTACCGAGGGGGGGGCGGGGGGGGGCGGTCCGCCCCGGGCATCAGATCTCTAGGGGCATCAAAGTTCTTTCCAGTAATTGTCACGGAAAGGAAGTATTCGAACAAAGTCTCAATTCATTAAGCTGAATCTGAGAAAATTTTTCAATTCATTGTTCCTATTCTATGGAAAGTCCCGTCAAGTAGAAGGTGCCCTTAAATCGGAGGGATAACGTCGTGCTCTCATTGATTTTGGCGGCAGTTGAATAGAAAGAGCATCCCCATTCGCTGCATCGGTGCAGCAGTTTCGGAAAAGCCGCAAACTTTTTTATCAAACAGCACTTCAATATTTCGATTAGTTCCTGAGTTCCATGCGATCGTTCCCCATTTAGGAGCATGATGCGGAAGGAAACGAAATAATGAGAGTAAAATGTCCTCTCCGAGGGGCATAACATATCCACGAGGGCATCAAAACAAGTTCCGCCCCGGGCATCAAAAGGTCTCGGTACGCTACTGCCGCTCCGTGTACTTCGGAGGTCCCGATGAAGCAGTAGCGAAATCCTTCATGTGTGTCTGGATCACTGGACGTGGCGGAAGAGTTTTGTGAAGGCTCGCCCCCCCCCCCCCTATAGCTTTCTCCGCAGGGGACTCTTATAGGAATTCACTCTGCATGAGGAATGCATCCCCATGCTAATGGTAAGAGATCATGGAGAGCACTACAAGAGCCACTCTCTCGTTCTAGACCACCTCGAATCGAGGAAATTCCGCGCTAATTTCGCAGGGAAATCTCTCACGAGAAGAGCATGGGCGAAAATTAAACCGAACATCCTATGAGCGGCATCTCGAACTATTGGGGTGAAAGATAAGCCGAGCTCCGTTTCACATGTACTCATGAGAGCGTCAACAAGAAATAGCTTCGGCTTGTCTATCATGCGGTTGATGCTGGAACCAACCGGTGCTCACCGCACGGTGTGCCATGATGATGTAACGGAAAATAGAACACGCAGAATTCTCAAATCAAATTCTTCATTCCTCAAAACAATTTAAAATCGATCTTAAGTTTATCGTACAACCAAACGCCTGATTCGGCCAGCCTCAATTTATCCGAACGATTCTTTGAAAATGCGACTGATCGCACGGAATCGAACATTCCACAAAATCTCATCTCATTCATAATATTTCCTTCCTCGACTCTAAACCGGTATCGTCATTGATGTCTAGGGTCGCTTGCCTGTCTATGGTTCTGCATCAGATGTTCAACAAGGTTCGTGACATTCTCAAATCTCAATGAATTTCTCTTCGAACTTCTGCAGCTCGCCGGACTGACTAAGCTGGACATGGAACCCCTTGAAAGAGTTATTGGTCCAACTGAGATCCCATTCATCGGACACGCGGCGGACCTCCCATCTCTCATGAAGTGTTCTGTCTGGATATACCGCTCGACAGTAGTACGTGCCTTGATCACCTTCTCTCATTGAGGCTAGGAGCAGGAACGAGTAGAAGCTTCTCACCGGTCTGTCTTGACATTGATTGAGCGGTTGACCTTCTGGACAGAACTGCCAAGTGATCCTTGCGTTTTTGGGGCTCTCGTCGAACGGGCAGGGGATCAACACTGGGTGAATCGGTCCGCATTTGATCCTGTTGAAAATGTCACTCGCTCTGTAGTGCCCCACACCCACGAGAACGGTTGTCTTCGAGATGACGGTCGCACTATAGATCTGCAGGGGCCTACGTAGAATGAGTTGGTTGTAATAGCAGTGCACGGGGACGCCCGGTTGCAGATATGGTCGAGGCGCACTTGATACAAAGAGTGTTGGGATAAAAACAAGCAGGAACTGATAGATGCTCCAAACCCCCATGTTGAGCCGAGGCTGCGGATGGTCTGATTCCTCCGGTTCGAAATCGAATGCACTATCGAAGCCTGTACGTCTGCTGCGCCGGACGTGCATGTGGCATCGAATTGGAATGTCCCTCAGTGGCGATAATTACGCTGTTCTGATCACAAAGAGCACCCGGTGGGTTCCTCACTTCAGGGGCTCACAAAGGAGTTCTTCAAGAACGTCTGTCGTCGTGAAAATAGGACTGACTGAGATCCCAGGTATTACCCGAAATCGGACTCGCAATCCTGTCTTGATTCGTATCCGGGATTCTCCGAAGAGAGGGAGGAGGACGACCATCATAACTCGAGGTCAGCGCCGAGATGTATTATCGAGCACTCTATTTTTTAGGAATACTTGTGTGATCTCGGAGCTCATCTGACTGGGCATCAGGCCGTAGAGGATCACCCGCCATGAACAGAAGCGGTATTCCAATTCAACAAAAAGCAATCAGACATTTTCATCCACACTGCATCGTCACTTATCAGCAGAGACGGAATAGAGCGTCGCATAAACCAGCGATAATCTCCACTGTTATACTCGGCTCCGAGAGCGGTTGGCATCTCAGATACGTTGTAAACTATTTCAATGCCGGGTTGGACCGTTCCAAGCGCGAGTGAATACGCACAGCAACGGAGAGGCGAGCACGCTTTCTAAATCCAGTTGGAAGAGAAAGGATTCGCTCGCTTTCCCATGGTCTTAACAGTGTGTGCCTACGCCAGGCGGCTAATTAGTGGGTCAACCAGGGAAACTGTAAAGATTAGTGTCTTCCGAACGGTCACATCTGTGTGAGTGGCGCAGGTAAGCGATACCCAACGTCTCTGTATTCGCGGAACCGCAGTGAATGAGGATTCCGATTTAGATAAGGAAGGGCATACCACACGTTTCGAGCCCGATTGTTCTCAAAATGACTGAACAGTGGGTGTCATAGCTAGCAACCGCGATCGAGCAGTGTTTTTTTCTTGTTCGGCGGAGCTTATTTTAGATACCCGACCGCAGCGTTCGGAGCTAATCTCAAGCTCGGTGGCCCCAGCGCTCCATTCGGTTGTGTTCTTTTTGCAAGAGGCTTAGTCCTCTCCGCGACTGGTTGATTGAATTCAGAGTCCAGCCGAGAAAAAATAATCTAGAACGGTAATTCTCAAAGTATCGATCAACTTTTGAATGCGTCAGCTTTCACGCGCATTCGTTTCCGGTTGCTTTCTGCGGCTGCAAGTGTAACCGAAGTCTCTTTCAGCTGTCCTTGCGACTGACGGCCACCTACTACGAACGTACAAACTGAATTTTCTGTATCCGTTCAATTCGATTCACTCTTTTCTTCAAGAAGGGCGGAACAATTGGTGAACGTGAGAATCGTGTTTTCAAGTTCATTCGAGTGCGGTGAGAGCGCTACCTGGACTCCAACCAGGTCTGACATGTATCCGATTTCGGACAGAAAAATCGGAGGCAATGTGGGATTGATTCCGTTGTCAATCTGTCGAAGCTCAGTTCCGTCGCTCCGCGAAATCCGTTATCTTGGATTCTGATGGATTGTTATGTCTTCCAGGTTGTTTTGAAGATGATCGAGTTGATACTGTTCGTCGCGGTTCTCCTGAGCTTTTATATCTACAAACGTTTTTTCACGAATTTGCCGCCGGGTCCAATATGTTGGTATCCTTTCGTCGGATACCTACCGTTCTTGACAAAAGATCCTCCTCGACATCTGGATAAGCTTCGTCAAAAATACGGCGATGTTTTCGGGTGCGTCTCCAATGAGTCGAGCCTAGAGGTATTCCGGAAAGGTTACTACCCAATTTTTCTCTCCAGCGTTCCAATTTCAATCGCTCACGATGATATTATTTCCCCGATCAGCCTATACTTCGGCTCGCGTTACGTGGTCTGTTTAGCGGAATTCCAAACAATGAAAGAAATTTTCAATAAGGACACTGTTCTCGACCGGCCTCCCGAGGTACCATTCGCTATATATGAAGAGTCAATGGGTGAGTCACAACGGTACAGCTTTTGGCTGTGATTGGTTCTCAGCCCGGAATCTGCTTCATGGATCTTTATCTCATCCGGACGCCAGAAAAAACTCGTCCCTTCGTTCGAAATTTTGAATAAACGTACATTCTCAGGCCTGATGACGTTGAATGGTCCCTTCTGGCAAGAACAACGCAGATACGCTGTCCAACTTTTCAAGGAATTCGCCTTCACAGATAAAACGCTCGAACATCATATTCAGGTATGGTGCGGTAAGGAAATCCAAATCTAACCTGACCTACCTTCCAGTCATTTGACCGTGCTCTACTCAAGGTTCAAACATAGATGGACTTTGCAATGAGAAAATCAATGTCGATGATCGCATTGCATCCTTTCAATGTTCTGGCCGTTGCCGAAAATCAGTGATGTTCCTACTCGATCACTGATCACATTAGGGAGATGTCACTGGTTCTTTCTAACCTGGTTCTGATAATCTCGACACAGATGGAGGTGTCACATCTTCTCAAAGAAATTGATAAGACCGTGGGAAAACCCATTGAGCCTACGATCCTCCTGATACCTTCGATGTCCAACATAATTTCGTCTCTGGCGTTCGGTAAACGCTTCGAATACAGCGATCCTGACAGAATCATGCTGGACGAGCTCATCATGGTGAGTCAGAGCCCTCGATTTTATGCGAAAGACTCGAATCATCTTTCGAGCAAACCGAAAACATGCAATCTCTTCTTTTCAGGAAATTCCTCGTCGCGCTGGCCAAGTCGCTTACGTTCATTATATGCCCTGGGTGAAGAAGATCATGCTATGGCTGAAATGGGGATCTTGCAACAAACTCCGCGAGGCTCTGATCCGGAGAGAAGCCTTTTGCGAGTGAGTTCGAACCACGTTCAGCTCGAGAATCTTCAGTATTTCAGCGAGAGCGAGAGCAAACCTCGATATCGATTTTCGACAGGAAGCGCGTCAAGTTGCATGAGGAAACTTTCGAAGAAGGGACGTTCAGAGACTACATCGATTACTTCTTGCACGAGATGCAGAAGGAAGCCCGGAGACCATCGTTCCAACGTGAGAATCAAATCAGAGCTCTTCGAAGCCAACTTCGCACGTCTTTGATATACATATAAGCGAGCTCTCGTCGAGTGCTATGATGAAGCACCGATTTCCCAATGAGAACAGAGGCTATCACATCCATGCTCCGGGCACCCATAATGGCCTTGCTGCTGACCGCATTTCGCTTTCGGTCAACAAGAAACTCGTTACTGCGAGCCCATGTTACTCTTTCGTAGAGGGACTTAAGATAGCGCGGGTATTGCTGTTGCCTTGACCCAAGCTCAACTCGTAGCGTCAATGGATGGAATATTTACAGGTAACGTCCTAGTCGGCAATGTGTCTTCCTTCTTCGGGGCGGGATCGGAGACTGTGCGCACAACCATTGATTGGCTCTTGCTGGTCACCTCAGCTTTTCCGGCCGTTAGGACGAAGGTTCAGAGCGAAATTGATCGCATCATCGGTGACCGAACTCCTGTATGGGACGACAACAAAAACATGCCATATACCATGGCAGTGATCTGGGAGGTTTTCCGGTGGAAGCCAATCAACCCCATAAATATTCTCAGAAGGTACAGCCAGATATCTCGCGGCTCGAAGCCAAAAGAAATTCCCCCAACTGATGAAGATTTGGCTCAGTGTTTCGGCTTCAAGATGCAGATTTCGAATTCTAGGTGCTCACAGGAGATGCAAATCAAGGGTTACAGGATCCCCAAAGGGAGCATCGTAGTGTCTTGCATTTGGTCAATCCACAACGATCCTGCTGTCTTCGAAAACCCTGATGAGTTCAAACCCGAGAGATTTCTGAAAACCGGCGAAGACGGAGAGCTCAGAGTCTTCAAACCAGACAATTTGATTCCATTTTCTTTCGGTGAGTGACACTAAGCATCGAGATACAATTTGACGCCCCGAGGAGCCGAATTATTGCGATAACACTCATCTTTCGGATACTCGCACATCCCCAACCTCCAATCATTATCCTTTGGTTTTCAGGCAAGCGCGCATGCCCGGGTGAGGTCATTGCTAAGATGGAAGTGTTCATCTATTTCACATCAATACTGCAGAAATTCGACACGCTCCCTCAGCCGGGCAAGAAAATCTCGTTCGATGAAGAAGTTGGAGTCTCTCTGAGGCCTGTCTCCCAAGAGATCCTTTTCCGGCGCCGAGATATGTCGAGTCATTAGGAAGGCGGAAACAACCTTCAATAAGCTCAATGATGCCACCAATACTGCCCCCCGGTGCCGTATCATAATCTTCATGGTCATGTGATTCGCGGCGTTATCCTGAAAACGATGCACTGCCGTTCGACAGCAAAAGAACTCCTCTGAGGAAGATTGCAATCAATAAATACCGTTTATTCGCGGAGGTTCTTTCACACGAGGACTAGAAAAGTTCGAGCGTCATTCCAGATCAACCTTTGGTAAATGAGACGTAGCCTCACTGCATGCTCTCCTCAGCCATATGTGGGTCACTAGCCGATCCCGTAGTTTTCTAAATCCTAAGAGTACCAGAAACAATAAATCGATTTAGTCTCGCATCAAATGGTGCAACAGATTGCCTTAAAGTACAAACAATGAAGCTAAACAGACTATTGTACAGAAAACAGCGGCGTAGTGCAGCTAGATAACAGGTGTTCTGTAGGCCCGGACCGAGGGGGCTTGTCAGGAACTCCACCAGGCAGCACCGCTGCTATTTAGATCGACATCTGATAAATCTAAACTTTGGTAGCTGCGAGTCGCCGTCGAAGTTCTCGCTTGTTGAAGAACATTGACCATGAACACACGATGAGACCTAACTGAAAGAGGAAATTCTAGTTTTACCTCTCGGCTACCATGAGGATATCCAACCGATATCCTGGAATAGAGGACTGACGACCGAAGTTGGGTTTCGAGCTGCTTGTTTTCAAACGGCGCGGCGCCTAGAAGAGTCCGGTCAGTACCACGTGGACTCGCCGTCATACTGACCTGCAGCAGTAAAATCGAGACAGCTATGAGGCCCACGGCAAGACCGTTCGCGTTGAAATGCCGCATCAACATTTCTCCGCAACCAGCATCGTAAACATTCGCCTCCCCAAAGTAGCAACTTCCTGTAAATGACCAGAAACAAAATTTAGCTCGTGTATTAGCGATTGCCGATAGCGAAATGATGGGAGTTCATTTTCGCTTCGATTACTGCGCCTTCGGGAACTTCCAACTTACGCGGCAAATCCATCTCTTGTTGTGTATAATCCTCGTATGAGAACCCCCCACAGCATTCCAATTTCTCTTGAATGGAGTCCATGAAACGCACAGCCTGTTGTTTGTCGAGCTTCACTCGCCTGATGGTTTCTTGAAGCAGGCGTGATAAGATTTCATCCAGCTGGAAAATCGAGTTCTTGTCATCGATCGAGAAACATCGTGCAATCCCAAACACTCCATCGAGAAGTGAGATTCGACGAGAGATTCACTCCCCATGCAGGATTCCCGACTTACCTTGTTGCTTGAAGTGTATTTGAAAACCAGAACCATGACACTTATTTCGCCGATCACGAAAAGAAGACATATCACACTATACGCGATCAAACCTCCCGACGATCGGTGCCAGGTTACACACAGACCCAAAAGGCTAACAAGACAGACCCCGATGGCCACACAGATGGCGATGACGAGCCCCACTTTGTAATTGAAGAATAGTTGTAGATTCTCGCGAACTTCCACCAAATTCTTGTCGTAAACGATGAAAAGGCAGAAAATGATCATGGCAAGTCCGAAGAGCTGTAACGAGGACCAAGAATTTCATGGTATCAGGCCGATTGTCGATCAATAGCCTCATGTGCCGGCAATCCGACGAGCCGGAGCAGCAGGTACCGCGAGATAATTCAATGTTGAAATCGCGGATTCACGGAAACTTCATGTGTCGAGGGGTCCTGCTTCAAAGCAGATACTTTCCGCGCTCCCGCTCAACTGTCGCGCTCCTTCCTTCGTTGCTGGAGCTCGAAAGCATGAAGCTTCGAAAGAGAGAATCTGTGGACCTTTTGGCCAAGAACTCATAACTTACCCATGAGAGGACGTTGCAACAGATCAGGGCGAAGCGCGAATATTTTGCACAGCGACTTGGCGGGGGCATCCGTTCCCCCTGCCAAGTCATCTCGAGATTTCGGCGTTTGTTTCGTCCAACGGAGGATTCAATGAATCACGCTCACATTTGAACGTGTTCGCGCACTCACGGCTTTCACTTTGTGCTCGCTCCGCTAGTTGGTCTAGTTCGAAATCAGCCGTGACTCAAGTATGAGCCCGCCTGTTGGGAGTACAATAGTCAGCTTGATAATAGCGCTGGCTGGCTGGTTGGCAGGCAGAGAGGGTGTGACTCTCTGCCAGCGTTTTCTCGGCCGCGGGAACCGTCACGGACTCACAATTGAACCCTTGCTTACGCTGTTCGTAATCTCAATAGGTGCCTGCCTTAAGGCTAATTCAAGTATTGTCACAACTCGTCTGTCGGGTGCATTCCGCTGGTAGGCGTAACTGTTACCACATGAAGACGAACGTCGTTTCCGAGGGCAGCGCAGCACCGTGTAGGGTTGGGAAGGTTCTGCAATCGACCAAGCACACGACCACTCCGCTGAAATCGCATCTTCGCTGACTAGCGGACTTTCTCCGTAGCTGCCTCGCTGTTTACAATTCATAATTCACCATGAGATCAATGTTTATTTGCGGAGGCTCCCGATAATGGCATCGCCGTCAGCCGACAGAAGCTGGAAGGATGCCTCAAACGGACAGAGCCCAGTTATGGAACGAGCTAGTCATGTTCCCGGACTCCCATTGATTCGTTCACGAAAACTCTACAGTTCAGGCATAGCTCGTGCACTGGCATGGTGCAGTGTAAATGTAAAATTTCGCCGGTTCGTGGCTCCAGCCGATTCGGAGATGGGTTTGCAATGAGCGACCTCGCGAGCGCACATAGTAGATTAGGTGAGCGTCTTTCCTCAAAGTGCAGCCTAGGCACGAGCGAGAGTCATCCTAGATGTTCAGTGGTCACGTCTATCGGATGAGCTCCCCAATAAGGATCTAGTCGGAGGATGCCGCAGTTCGACCGACCAGCCAAGAGCCGAAGGGTAACCGCTACGCGCTCGTTCGGTGGTCTGACCCCTGTGATCACAGTCTCCACGAATCTCGCTCAAACCACAGATTATTAGTGATGAGACTGGCTATAGACTGACTCAGCTATGAAGCTGGTTTCTTGCTTTTATATGAAGTCCGCAAGTCCTGAAAGTCCGCTTTCAAATCGAGCAAGTGGAAGAAAAGTTTCTAGCAAAATAGAGGATTGGTGTGTCGGATCACTATGCACGGCTTCCATCACCTTCTGTGTATGAAAGGGCGCTGTTTCGTTGTAGATGAATTCACGTTTAGATACTGCGGCGAAATTGACATTCATAGATATCACAAACTGAAGTGCAGTTTTCTAAATCAAGAATCCTTAGCAACCATGTACCGAGACCTCGAAAGTCTAAACGAGGCATCATTTTCTGTCTTTCAATGACGAATAAACACCTATATATATGAAGTCTACCCGCTAAACTAGCGGGCTTACCAATACTACTACTTTCATTGATCCAAACACGAAAGGCCGAGTTTTGTCATGATGAGAGTGACCGCAAGAAACGTCATTATGACGAGTCATCGTGAGGCACGCTGGGTAGACCGCGTCAACCATCGAAGCAATGCCTGCATTCCGATCCGTGGTGTAGAACTCGATCGCAATGCGAACGGCATTGGAATCGACCTTCGATGCAGAACGCTTCCTGAAAGTTGCGACTTTCGCATCGAGAGGAAAAGAGACAAGTCGTGGGACGATGCTGTTTCGATGGTATCTTGCGAGGATCAGGCCTCATGCTGCGGATTTCCTCTCTTGAAGATCGAAATGGCGTCCTTTCACTGACATGAGGGCAATTTATTCACATAGTGTACTGAATGATTGTGAAAAGGAGGATGACTTCGTTCAGCAGCTGCCATTCGGGTTCTCCGTCGCAAAGGAGATTCAAGACACTCCGGACCAGGCTGAGGGTGCTGTCGGCGCTCCTGTTCGTGCATCTGAGCGTCCGATCGGGCTGGAATGAGGCAATGAAAAGAACAGATTCAGTTTCATTCCATGTCAGGAGCGGGTAAGAGACTTGGATGTGTAGGAAAACACGACATGGCCCGATCGTTTGTTACATGCCAGTTCTGCGAGCCATCTATTGACTCTCGTGGAGACAGCGCCGAGCTTCTCACATGTTGTGTAGTCGATTTGCCCTAACCGCGAGCGAGTTCGCAGGCCGATAAGAACCATTAGAGGGTTTTCTGGATACCGGGGTTTATCTTGGTAACGTCTGGTTCCCTGAACTCTTGCGAGGGACACTTTTGTTCCACCAGGTCACCAGGAGGTGGTTTACCGGGGTTGCTTCTATGGCCACGGCGGTTCTTGGTACGGTTTCACGTCCTTCGGTATCACGAAGTTGTAGGGTCTGGAGTGCGATGGAGGTCCCCTCCGGCTCGTTGATGAGACCTATGTACTCCCGTCAGGGTCCAGTTCGATGTCATATACGATCCTCAGGGCGGATATCGACTCTGCTGATGGTGCTCTCAGAAAATATCGAGTCTTTCTTGGATCGTGTGCGAACGGTGGTAAGGTCTTCTCTAGATGAACCTTATCCTTGTTATGAAGAGCAATTTACGGAGCGTCGGCCGGGATGGTCCGATACCTCATTATTCGGTGCGTCCGAGGTGGTTGGACTTTGTCGAAAAGTACTGTGGTCGTCGGGAGGAAGGGTACGACCTTCACTTCTGACGTTTCGCCTCCCTCAACTGACCTGCGATATACGATGCCAACGGCTCGGGTGGTACACCCAGGTGAGTTGTGCAATTCCACCCGCCCCTTTCCACAACACAGCCCTTCATTCTCATTCCTGAATCTAATCGCACGACAGATCCCACATTCTGTGTCCACGAAGACCACACTCGGATGACAACTATAATCTTAACTGAGATCACAGTGCAATGCAACGCATGATGTGAGTCTCCTAACCGTGTTCCGGAAGGATTATAAACTGCGGAAGGATTCTAAATTGCGCGGAAGAACAACCCTCGTTCCTCGGCCGTCCCTTGCCGAGGGGACGGCCGAAACCCATGTTCGTTGAGTGTGGAAGACATCCAAAAACCTCTTTTGCCACGCCCCCTACAATTCCACGAAGTTCTAAAATTACCGAATGAATACTTTCGGAGTCTATGGAGGACGACCAAGCAAGAACAGACGCACCTTCATTTTCATTTGTTTAGATATCATGAATTCTTTTTCCAATTTGCCGTGATAGGGAAATAAGTTAGACCAGTGATTCTCAACGGGGGGCGCGAGAGAATTCTGAAATTTCCGGGAACACTTGGTGCTGTTAGCGGCGGATTTCTCAGCAGGGTTTGCTGACATGGAAGAAATGGTTTCCTTCCCTTGGCCAACCCAACAGTTTGGAACTGATTTGTTCGACGTTGGAATCGAGTACCAAGACGAGATTGCCCAGTTGCAGCATAGTGAATTCGCGAAGCCTCTGCTCAAATCACGGGGTATCCTTTTGTGGCTCCATAATAAATAAATCCAAGAGGTTCCCAAGACGCGCACGCCATTTTGACTCATTCTGCGTCGACGTACTTGGTAGAGTCGGGATTCAGCGTGGTGACTGAACTACAGTCGAAGAAAAATAGTCGTCTGGAAATCACTCTCAGACGAGATCTGAGATTGACGCTGACTGAAGCGACAACAGGCTCAACCGTCCCATTGCTTAACTCGTAAACCGAATTGAAGCGATCAAGCTGTAGGTCCACCTTTGTCTTGATTTCAGAAGGCTCTTCTGCTTGAGAGAGGGAGGGGGGCACGAGCAATCCCTCTGAGCGTCAGGGGGGGGGGGGCGCGGTACGAAAAAGGTTGAGAAACACTGAGTTAGACGATGCCCCGGTCGGAACCGTAATACCCTGCAATCTCTGCGTGTAGGGAAGGTAAGGTTAGGTTTGAAACGCGCGAAGCTGAGTCAGTGAACCCCGTAGCAGATGAGAGCGCAGAGCGCCGCCGCCCGTGAACCTCCTCTCCCTCCAGAATCTCGGCCTCGATACTGCCACAACACTACCACGTGACCGCCACCCGATTTTGCCCCATGACAATGCTCCAGCCTCCTCGGCGACGGCGACTCGGGACGAGATCGAAGAGGAACTTCTACCCCACCCCGCATGCTCCCCGGATCTAGCTCCCTCCGGTTATCATCTCGTTGCTTCTCTCGGACATGCTCTAGAAAATCAGCAGTTCCGTTCTGAAAAGGGAGCCCGAAATTGCCCAGTTAAGTGGTTCGTCTCAAAAAATTCGGAAAGATGGGCGAGGTGTGTGGCTAACGAGGCGGGGTACTTCGAATAAGAATATCTCGCTGTTGTCGTTTGGAATTCTTCTGTTTTCATCGAAAAAAAGCAAAACGGTGCCATACCGAAGAACCTGGTAAAAAGTATCCTTTAGAGCTCAGTCCCCAACTCTCCTTCGATTTTCAAACCCAACGGTTCGAGCGTGCTCGAGGGCTGACAGTCGGGAAGACATTCGGATTTATAGGTTTAGATAAATGTATGTAGTCAGACGATGCCCCGATCGGCACCGTAACACCCTGCATTTTCTGCATATTCCCGCAACCGAATTTGGCTCTGCATCAGAGCATGTTCAAGCATTGCATCCAAGACAAGCTCGATTTCAAAATTCGAGAAAAAAAACTCAAGTTTCAGGACCTCGCGATGTCTTTTCGCAAGCTAGAATTATTTGATTGCGGAATATACAAGTTTTCGCATTACACCAAGAAGACTAGAACCTCGATTTTATGCCCCTCGGACGAGCGAGCGACGAGTGATGGTTTTATTATTATTCTCAGCAGACAATAGCCTCACGACCGTCACAAACATCACATAAATACGAATCAATGCTATAGAGCTCTCTGAGCCAACTCCTCTCTATGAATCATGAAGTTGAAACAACGCGATTCTGGAAACATCGCTTCGGCCGCATCAAACGGATGTGATGTCAATTTGCTGGACGGAAAGCTTCAGGTCAGCGTTTCCATGCTTTCACCAGCTATCTTGCAGGTGTCCTCCCGTTTCCCCGAATCCGTTTCCCCGAACGAGGCAGGGTATGGTGGAGCAGATGGCCGGGGATTCGGTGAGGTTCGGTTAGGTTTTGGGCGAGTGAGCGAGCATACTGGTCACACCAGCACCGCACTGGCAAGCAGCGCAATGACAGCCTGATTGCATTGGACTCGAATGTGAGAACATTTTGAATACTTGGGTTTGGGGAAACGGACTGTAACCATCTTGCAGAACACGGTAAAACATGATTGAGCATCGATCCAACACTTGATCTAATCGAGGCTCCTTCGATTTGATATCTTGAACATCTTAGCTAGGCGGAAAGTAATGGATATAAATTGGATACACAAAAAGTCGAACGCTTTAGAGCTTACTATCAGCATAAGAATGTCTCTGATAATGGACGCATCGATCGTGAGATCAATTGGGAGCTCATTCTCCTCAACACCTCCATCGAGGAGACGGAGGAAAGGTCCGATGGGATATTTACCGATGAAAACTTCGTTACCGACGCTACGAGGAGTCCTCGGCAGCAATAGGAATCGTTCGTAGAAATTCGCAACATGGCCGCAAACACACACGGCGACAGAGAAGTGAGGACGGATGCGGTCCATGGGAGCATGCCTTCCATAAAACGAAATAAAAGATGTGAACGCCAATCCTGTTAATATTCCTTGCAGGCTCTTCACGATAAATGCGAGAACAACGAATATCAAAGAACTTTTCTGGGGATATGAGACGAACACGAAAAAGAGCGCGAAAACCAAGTAAGGATACAAGATGAAACGCAGCCATAAAGCACGAGAGATAACGACCTCGAGAGGCGTCACGCCGGCGACGAAATAGGGCCTGAAATTTCCATCACGAAGATCATTGGGCAGGAAGGCTGCCGTGAGAGCTAGAGTGACGAGATAACAACTCAGAAGTTCATAGCCGGGAAGAACGGATCGATAGTCGTCGAGTCCCAGATCTCCGTGAACAGGATGTCTCACTCGCACGGGAAGCTTATCTGAAACACTGTTCGTGAAGTTTGTGGTGCGAAGCTTCCCGAAGAGATTCTGTAATGGAAGTCGTGCTCTTGAATTTCTTATTACAATTTCATGTCATGAGTGAGCACAGTCAGAAATGGGGTCTCAATGGTCAGGGAAGATACATTGGAAACCCACAATGTACTCACGGCAAATGAATCTTCTAGATTTTTTTTCAGGAAGTAGCCGATCTCTCGATCGATGTAGTCGATTTCGATGTCAATCGGAGATCCATCAGTGTCGCTGTTGTTGGAGAGTCGGGTCTGCAGCTCCGCGGAGAAGTTGTGTCCTATCCTTATGATCCCGACAACTTTTTTCTGTTTCATGTTGGCCAGCGCTTCATCCAAATCGCTGTGGGGTAACTTCACGATCGTGTATTTTGGGAGGGATTCAAGCAATGACTCTGATAAATGAGGATGCAAGTCAGAGTTCACAACTGCCACAAATAATCCGAAAGGACGCGCTGATGCCCTGATGGATCCACAGATGAATGGAATCAGGAACACTAACATATAGATAGGAACTTTCCAGTCAGCTTTGTCTCTTTCATATCGACCTACAAGCAGAGTGATTCGACGAGTTGAATTCGAGATTTTTCGAAGCCAACCCGATCGCTCACAAGGGTCGCGATGCACGACCTCATGGGCGACGAAGCGCCTCAATCCTGATGTTGCTTCTGAGTTATTCTCAGGTCCTCCTTCATAGTCCTTCTCGGGTTCTGCTCCAAAGTCCTTCTCGGAGCTCTGAATTTTCCGGAGACGGAATTCCATGGTGTCGTTGGCCTTGGCTTTCTGGGGCGAATTTTTCGTTCGCTCCTTCGAATCCGCGAGGCACAGCTTATGGAAGCTTTCCTCGAGTGTTTCGCATCGGGAATTCTCGAGGAGCCGCTGAGGCGAATTCTGGATCAGCATTCGACCTCCTCGCATGTAGCCGACTATGTCGGCCCTCTCCGCGGCACCTATGTCTTCTGTCATGACCAGGATACTGGTCCCTTCAGTGCGGTTGAGTTCGGACAAGAACACCCATATCCTGAAATGACAAAAGTAGATAGCAGTTTGGATCAGAGTCCACTTGGATCCGATTTACTGGTACAATGCTGTATAAACGGAACCAACGTTTCCTTCTCCAATGAGTCCAATTGGGAGGGCTCCTCGAGAATGAGAAGCGACGGCGAATGAATCACTGCGGCGGCAATGGATACTCGATATGAATCCTCGCAAAGGGGCTGAAGAGGTCCGTCAGTAAGGCCCAGTTTTTCAACAAGGATTCCGATACGCTCTGCGGTCGGAAACGATAAATGTGAGACCACGTTGGTGTCCATCGTCCCTGAACTTGTTCATCTCGGAAGTCAGAAGAAACGCAGACATGCGTCCGTGGAGCCTACCTTCAATGAGAGTCTCGGCCATCCCATGGAGCCTCCCGAAGAAACGGAGCGTTTCATCGATCGTCGAGCAATGATACCGAACGTCCTCACTCGAAGCTGCAAATTCTGTAATTCTGGAGAAAAGCTTCCAACCATCCATCAATACACAATGAGTTGGTGCTCGATGGCTGGAATTCTCAGCTGATTACCGTAGCCGACGCTGGGTGTTAGAACGCTCGGTCCTGTGGTTCCGACTATCTGACCGAAAACACGAACCTCTCCTCCATAGAATCGATCCAGGCCCAGGATACATTCAAGCAAAGCATTCTTCCCCTTCCAGGCAGGGCCGAGGAGCGCAAAGCTGGAATAAGAATAGTTGTATCGACCTGCTGCCAATCCCTCGCGGTGCGACACTCCAAAATGGCGCATCGTCTCGGAGGCTTTGGAGATCATTTCTAAATGATTGAAGGCTGGGAACACGCAACGTATGAGGCGAAGATATGTTTGGCCTTCCAAAAGAATGAATATAAATTCATCGATGTTGAATGGATAGCCCAAAGCTGACGGAGCGTGAACGGAACTCTTCGCGCAATGATGAAGCCTTGCCTACGAGAAACCTCGCAAAGGAAGTTTTCCCGTTTAAGAGAACCGATAGAGCCTCGCAAACGAACTGTCGGGAATCAGAAACTTCGCGCATACGGAGCGTTGAAGATGAGTTGCCGGGTTCACGGAAACGCCGCGTCCCTTATGAGCAGGACTTCCGGATAACGCAGAAACATTTGAGATCTCATCTCTGACGCCTCGAATGATCGATGGGGAACCCCTCTATCATACAGGTCGAGGGGAAAGCACTCACATTTTCCCTTTAGGTACGGTGAGATTAACCGGTTCTTGCATCTCAGGGCGTCGGTACGGTAGGAGGTCCTTCACATCCAGAGCTAGCTCTTGGGTCTCGCGCACGGAGCTTGGATCCATCAGGCTCTGAGAAAAAGTGAGTAGAATCGCTCTTCTAGTTCCTGTTGACTTCCATATCCATCAGGTGCACGTCATTCTCAGTTTCGTCTCGATCGTCGACATGATTTAGACTCGCGGTGGCCAAACGTGGGGCCATGGCCTCCTGGGGCGCTTTTGAGGGGACCGTGCAATCATGACTCCCGAATCGACCATCGCGGAACTTCCATCCTTCTAGGGATTGAGTTCAAGCCTTCCCCGCGATAACACGTCTTTCTTCCCGGAATAAGACGTTCAGACACGTTTCGCTTCTGATAGGGAGCGTCGAAGACGATACCCGGGATGCTTCAAACTACCCAGTTTCGGCTCGAGAACACTATGCATCTTCAGGCTCATGTCCGATTTCATCGTTCGATATGATCGTTCGAGGAATCCTGTAGAGCCAGAGTTAGAGGCCAATGCCTCACTCACCAAGCAGACCTGCAGTCTACAAATCCTTGAACCGAGTAACCCAACAATCGACGGAAATATCCGACGAATTTCTTCAGACGCACATGACACACCCTAACCTCGGTGACATCGTCGACGATCGCATTTTGCTCGTTATTGGCGTGCACGAGGAGCCAGCCGTTTCTTTTCATTGGCAACGACATCCTGGGTCGGAGCTCTGATTCACGAAAAGAGATCCTGCTAGCATCCGACGCTAGCACTAAACTCAGAGCGGGTCGAAAGCCCAGCTCTTTCGGAAGAGGTCGTCGGCCAGATGGCCTCTCTCGAGTCGCCAGCATGACTCTGGTGCATCCGTGGAGAACCCCGCCTTCCGGCGTTTTTCCCCTGTCGCTCGCTGCCAGAGCCCTCTAGATGTGGGGATTCTAGGTCACAGTTTTCGACAAACTCTTCGGCAGGAAGAACTCTCGCAAGTCACCGCTCGCAGTCGTTGAGCGATCGCTGCGGTTTTGCTAAAAAAAGAACTATTCTAGAACATGCGGTTTTTTGCGGATACTGACCGCGGTTTTACAATCGCGGTTTTCAAGTATCCGCAAACCGCGGTTTCCACAAATGCGGTTTTGCGGAAGCCCTAAGGGCACCCCAGGGCCTTGGCGAACGATTTTCAGTTGTATAAGATTGGTGGCAGCGAAAGTGATAAGGAGCCGCAATTTTGAGAACCGCGGTCCGCGGTTTTGAAAGAGTTCACGTAAGCTTCAGTCGCGGCTTCCCGTGGCCTCTGCTTTGCGCCCCTCACCTCTCGCAGACACGATTCTGCTTTTCGAGAAGAAATGAGTTTCTTCTGCAGCGGATATAGGCTTCAATTCACTTTTCGCGCACCCTGGACATTGCGTCCACGTGACCGTTGCGCCCCATCAGTTATGCACCCCGGGCAAGTACCCTCTTCTCCCCCCCCCAGATACGCCACTGCTCCTCGTACCAACATCACGAGTCATTTTCTAGGCGGGGAAGGGGTCTGATATGGAGAACAACGACTGATTCGTACTCAGTGAGCCTGAAAACCCTGAATACACACGTCGTTTCTGTATTTTCAGCCAATTTTCGATCATCACTATGATTACGTGTATGATGACGGATGATTATGATTATTGTATGATCCTGATACGAATATGATTATGATTATCGTACGATTCTGATACGGTAAGATCATGATTATGATCATGTATGATTCTGATACGGTAAGATCATGATTATGGTGATGATAACACGATGATTATGATTGAATTATTCGTCACCATAATCATAATCATCCCGTAATCAGAGCTCATAATCATAAAATTTGCCCGTAATCATAAGCACGATCACGAACGTGCCCCACACTGTTTCCACCAACTGCAGCACGATTTTTCCACTGCAATCGTTTTTGTCCGATCCCCGAAGATGATCACGATTGTGGGCGAGGTGGAATAACCACATCGGAGAAATAAACGGGAGATCGATTGAGGGCTATCCTCCACACCGTTCAATCGCCGGCTCCTGGAAGTTTCTTCCGAACTTCTTCTCCCTCAATCTCGGGCATCACCAGCAGGCCAGCATCGCTGGTCAACTGCTCGAACCTAACCGCGATACCGGCCCCCATCACGGTGCAGTACTGCGAACATAGTCTTCAGCGCTTCTCGGACGGCGGCGGCGGCGGCGGCTTGGAGATCTTTTGAAGACCCATAGGCAACCTGGTTGAGAGGTCAGGGTTGGTTTCGGGGAGGCGTATTACGTGTCAATACTGGCGTTTTATCTGACCAGGGAACAGATTTCGAATTCAGCTCGGAGAAGAGCTTTTCAATAACATATCGCACGCTTGAATGTCAGCAGATTATGTATTCCACCTAAAAATTGGGTCATGGTCGTTTTCAGTGTATTTGAGGAAGTCTCGGAGCTTTTCCTCGCCGAAAGCAAAACCCGGCAGTATGCCCGCACCAAAACAGCCGTGAACAGCGGATGGCATTTTTCCCTTTTCCGCAATGTTTTTATCTCCAATTTCCGATTTCCAGATTCTTGTATCTCGTGCGTCGGGTCGCAACGTACGAGATTTTACAAGAATCTGGAATTCGGTTTTTGGAGATGTTACGCTTTGGAATCGGGCTCTTCAATTAGAGCACACAATACGGAATAATTGAATCGCTTCCATCTCCAATTTTTGAATGCATCAACAACTACCGGAGATTGCGTTTAGGGTGATGATTTCGAAAAGCAGACGCGGATGCCTCGTGAATTCCGGTTAGCTACTATCGTAGGTTCGTGCGGGAAAACGTCGTGGTCGCATGGAGGTAGGGAAGGACCGTGCGTGTGGTAGACGCTCGTGTCGGACGATATTGTCGTCACATGGATGCTCCTGAAGAAGCGTTCTGCTGACGCTCTCGGAGGGCCCGAACTCTCCTCGTGGACGTTGGGGGTCTTCGATTCTGCGAGGAGCTCGCAACCTTCCGGCCGAATATGGGAAAAGCATGCGTGTGTCACTACTTCAACGTCCCTCTTGGGGAATCAAACAGTGACGCCTAGATTGTTCGCAGTGGAGATCACCGAAAACAGGGATTAGCTCGCGCTGGGTTTGCCACGCTTCGGAAAAATGTCCGTGTGTTTGAAGGTCTGCCCTTCCTAGATTTGTTCATTCACACATCGGTTCGCTGACACATTCTTTCATTCATTCATCAGGTTATGAGGCTTTGAAGTCAATCAACGAAGATTTGCTGCGAGCTGCGGGCCCCATGGCAGAAACCATGATAGCTCTCAAAGCGGCAAGAGAGCAGCGAACGTGCGCAAGCGCGTAATTTCCATCGGGGGAATTCGCCGGTGAGCAACACAAACAGATGCTCGTTCGAAACTCAAGCGGCGCTGAAGTGAGGGTTCCATGATCTGCTCGTAGGAAACGTTTCGTTCGTCTGATCGCATCTCCCAACGGAATCAACACCGAAAGCGTATCGGAATCTCTGTCCGCGCCGGAGTTTGCACTCTCTGTCTCTCGTTCTATTCTTCTACTCGCTACGTGGACATGCATGTCGAGCTTGGCACAATCAGATCCAGGTGTTCCCAGGAGGGTGCTTTAAGACTCGAGCTTCCTGTTGCTGTGATGTGGCCAAGACACGTGACGGCGCCCGAAATTGTCGCAAGATTGATTTGTTGAAGCATGTAGCGGCGCCGCGGCTTACCGAATTTGGTCTTGAGATGTGGGCAGTCTGGCTTCTTGGGGCTTGGGAATGAGTTGGTGAGCCTCAACGCGGGAAAGGACATGGAGGTTGCGCTTCATGTTCGGGTTGCGGCTTCAGTGGTGACTTCTTCTAGACGAGGGGGGGGGGCGGCATTTGGATTCTCCGGGCACTGCGGTATAGGGTTTTTACATGGGACGAAAAAATTACGAATAATTTGCCGGTCCCCTTGGCATGGGACTGTAACCGTGCTTCGGCGGGGCTGAGATTCGGGGTCGGGGAGCACAGATGGCTAATTCGGTTCGTTCCCTCTGGTTTCGGGTTGTGTCTGCAAGGACCTTCCCCTCACCTGGGCACCGTTGGTTGGAGCTGATTCAACCCGTGTGTCCGGAAAAGGGATCAAACGACCGATTGTCAGTGCATATCCTGTAACCAAAAAACTCAATGGCGGAGGTTCGAATCTCGACTGCTGCCGGGGTGCATCACATGTGACGTGCATTAGCACGTCCAAGGTGTGCATCGACTGACACCATTAGGCGTCAGTCGAGATTGGGTTCAACGGTGTCCACTCTCCCAAAAAACTGTGACCGGCGTCCGCAGAGCTTGCTCGCCCCTGAAGTGAAAGGGTCGTCTTCGGATGAGACGCACTAACAACCAAACAACCATAACCATAACGATCGCCCTCCCCCCTCGCGCACTCGTGTCACATTCGAGTTCCAAGCAATAGACCAGCCCTCGTCCGGGGCTTTTGAGCGTCGTGATCCCATACTCGTCGCCACTTTTAAGACCCTGAATGAGCGTTGCATGTTCAACCATTTCATTCAGGCAACGATTCTGACAGGGATCGGCAAGGGGGAAACCGTATCCATTCCGCGAATATTGCTCATTACGGTAGCGACCACCATTCAACTTCGGAGGCTGCAGTTACCCGTTCGACCGGCTTATTCCATAACTATTAACAAATCTCCAGGCCAATCCATTCGTGGAGGACATTTGTCAACACCATGCTCATCGTACGGACAGTTTCACGTTGCCCTCTCTCGGAATGGAGGTACTGGTTCGAACCAGTACCAGGATGGGATCTTGCTCCCGATTCGATCGATTGTATCCCGCAGAAATCACTTGATCCGCCCGGCAGGATGGGCAAGAGCGGCGGCGGACGCGAGAAGAAGAGCGAGAAGGTATCGTTTCGGAGCGGGCCAGCGGAGTTCCAGCCACTGAGGGGAAACACCACGCATCGTGTTCCTAGTGACTAGCAAGCAACGATTGATGGTTTTATTATTCATCGTGGCAGACAATAACTACGATAGTTACAAACATCATATAGATACGAATCAATGCTACAGAGCCCTATGAACAAACCCATTTCTCTTATTCATGAAGTTGAAACAACGCGATCTTTAAAACATCGCCACATCAAACGAAATCGAGGTATGCTTGTGGAGTATTCATCGTCCTTCGACAGGAGTTTGACATGAACGGGTTTTCAGGGTGGGAAAACTCATCAACCCGGTGTTGGGACAACCTTAGTTATGGGACTTTTCCTCGCGATCCCCGCCAGTCGTCATGTTGGACAGGTGACAGTGTACCACGTGGGTTGTGGGGGAGGACTGGAGCTTCCGTCAATGCGCCAGACGAAAAGCTTCGGATCAGCGTTTCCATGGTTTCACCGGTTATCTTGCAGAACACGGTGAAATATGATTGAGCATCGATCAAACACTTGATCTAATCAATGCTCCTTCGATATGATATCTAGTTCCAGCCACCTATAGAGAGCGAGTGCACAGCCTTCGAACGCTTTGGAGGTGAACATCAGCACACCAATGTCGTTCAAGGACGACGCAATTGTGAAATCAATCGGGAGTTCATTCTCCTCAACACCTCCATCGAAGCGACGGAGAAGGGGTCCTATGGGATATTTACCGATGAAAACTTCGTTACCGACGCTACGAGGAGTTCTCGGCAGCGATAGGAATCGTCGGTGGAAATTCGGAGCGTGGCCCCAAACACACACGGCGCCACACAATAAGGGAACGCAGCGGTCCATGGGAGCATGCCTTCCAACGAACAAAACCGCAGATGTGATCGCCAATCCCGTCAGTATTCCTCTCAGGCTCTCCACGAGGATGGCAAGGACCACGAAAATCAGAGAACTTTTCTGAGGATATGAAACGAAAACGAAAAAGAGCGCGAAAACCAAGTAAGGATACAAGATGACACGCAGCCACAAAACACGAGAGATCACGACCTCGAGAGGCGTCATGCCGGCGACGAACAAAGGCCTGAAATTTCCATCACGAAGATCATCGGTCAGGAAGACTGCCGTTAGAACTAGAAAGACAAGATAACAACTTAGAAGTTCATAGCCGGGAAGAACGGATCGATATTCGTCGAGTCCCAGATCTCCGTGGACAGGATGTCTCACTCGCACGGGAAGCTTATCTGAAAAACTGCTCGTGTAGTTCGTGGTGCTAAGCTTCCCGAAGAGGTTCTGCAATAGAAGTCGTGCTCTTGAATTCCTTGTTACACTTTTATGTCTCAATGTCCAAGGAAGATGTATTGGAAGCCCACAATGTACTCACGGCAAACGACTCTTCTAGATTTTTTTTCAGGAAGTAGCCGATCTCTCGATCGATGTAGTCGATTTCGATGTCAATTGTAGATCCATCAGTGTCGCTCTCGTTGGAGAGTCGTGCCTGCAGCTCCGCTGAGAAGTTGTGTCCTATCCTTATGATCCCGACAACTTTTTTCTGTTTCATGTTGGCCAGCGCTTCATCCAAATCGCTGTGGGGTAACTTAGCGATCGCGTATTTTGGGAGGGATTCAAGCAATGACTCTGATAAATCAGGATGCGTGTCAGAGTTCACAACTGCAACAACTAATCCGACAGGACGCGCGATTGCCCTGAAGGATCCACAAAAGAATGGAACCGTCAACAAGAAGAGGCAGATTAGAACTCTGCAGTCCTCGCGGTCTCTGTTATATCGACCCACAAGCAGAGTGATTCGACGAGTTGAATTCGAGATTTTTCGAAGCCAACCCGATCGCTCACAAGGGTCGCTATGCACGACCTCATGGGCCACGAAGCGCCTCAATCCTGATGTTGCTTCTGAGTCATTCTCAGGTCCTCCTTCATAGTCCTTCTCGGGTTCTGCTTCAAAGTCCTTCTCGGAGCTCTGAATTTTCGGGAGACGGAATTCCATGGTGTCGTTGGCCTTGGCTTTCTGGGGCGAATTTTTCGTTCGCTCCTTCGAATCCGCGAGGCACAGCTTATGGAAGCTTTCCTCGAGTGTTTCGCATCGGAAATTCTCGAGGAGCCGCTGAGGCGAATTCTGGATCAGCATTCGACCTCCTCGCATGTAGCCGACTATGTCGGCCCTCTCCGCGGTGCCTATGTCCTCTGTCATGACAAGGATACTGGTTCCTTCCATGCGGTTAAGTTCAGCCAGGAACACCCATATCCTGAAATGGCAAAAGTAGATAGCAGTTTGGATCAGAGTCCACTTGGATCCGATTTACTGGTACAATGCTGTATGAAGGGAACCAACGTTTCCTTCTCCAATGAGTCCAATTGGGAGGGCTCCTCAAGAATGAGAAGGGACGGCGAATGAATCACTGCGGCGGCAATTGATACTCGATATGCATCCTCGCAAAGGGGCTGAAGTGGTCCGTCAGATAAGTCCAGCTTTTCAACAAGGATTCCGATACGCTCTGCGGTCGGAAACGATAAATGTGAGACCACGTCGGTGTCCATCGTCCCTGAACTTGTTCATCTCGGAAGTCAGAAGACACGCAGACATGCGTCCGTGGAGCCTACCTTCAATGAGAGTCTCGGCCATTCCGTGGAGCCTCCCAAAGAAACGGAGCGTGTCATCGATCGTCGAGCGATGATACCCAACGTCCTCACTTGATGCTGCAAATTCTGTGAATTTGGAGGAAAGCTCCCAAACATCCATCAATACATAATGAGTTGGTACTTGATGGCTGAAATTCTCAGCTGATTACCGTAGCCGACGCTGGGTGTTAGAACGCTCGGTCCCGTTGTTCCGACTATCTGACCGAAAACACGAACCTCTCCTTCATGGGGTCGATCCAGGCCCAGGATACATTCAAGCAAAGCATTCTTCCCCTTCCAGGCAGGGCCGAGGAGCGCAAAGCTGGAATAAGAATAGTTGTATCGACCTGCTGCCAATCCCTCGCGGTGCGACACTCCAGAATGGCGCATCGTCTCGGGGGCTTTGGGGATCATTTCTAAATAATTGAAGGCTGGGACCACGCAACATATGAGGCGAAGATATGCTTCGCCTCCCAAAAGAATGAATATAAATTCATCGATGTTGAATGGATAGCTCAAAAACGAAGCGTGGACGGAACTCTTCGCGCAATGATGGAGCCTTGCGTACGAGTAGCCTCGCAAAGGAAGGGTGCCCGTATAAGAGAACCGATAGAGACCGCCTTGCAAACGAACTTTCGAAAATCAGAAGCTTCGTGCATACGGAACGTTGAAGATGAGTTGCCAGGTTCACGGAAACGCGTCCCTCATAAGTAGGACTTCTGGATAACGCAGAAACATTTGAGATCTCATCTCTGACGCCTCTAATTATCGATGGTGAACCCCCATATCATACAGGTCGAGGGGAAAGCACTCACATTTTCCCTTTAGGTACGGTGAGATTAAGCGGTTCTTGCATCTCAGGGCGTCGGTACGGTAGGAGGTCCTTCACGTCCAGAGCTAGCTCTTGGGTCTCGCGCACGGAGCTTGGATCCATCAGGCTCTGAGAAAAAGTGAATAGAATCGCTCTTCTAGTTTCTGTTGACTTCCATATCCATCAGGTGCACGTCATTCTCAGTTTCGTCTCGATCGTCGACATGATTTAGACTCGCGGTGGCCAAACGTGGGGCCATGGCCTCCTGGGGCGCTTTTGAGGGGGCCGTGCAATCATGACTCCCGAATCGACCACCGCGGAACTTCCATCCTTCTAGGGATTGAGTTCAAGCCTTCCCCGCGATAACACGTCTTTCTTCCCGGAATAACACGCTCAGACACGTTTCGCTTCTGATAGGGAGCGTCGAAGGCGATACCCGGGATGCCTCAAACTACCCAATTTCGGCTCGACAACACTATGCATCTTCAGGCTCATGTCCGATTTCATCGTTCGATATGATCGTTCAAGGAATCCTGTCGAGCCAGTGTTAGAGGCCAATGCCTCACTCACCAAGCAGACCTGCAGTCTACAAATCCTTGGACCGAGTAGCCCAACAATCGACGGAAATATACGACGAACTTCTACAGACGCACATGACACACCCTCACCTCGGTGACATCGTCGACGATCGCATTTTGCTCGTTATCGGCGTGCACGAGGAGCCAGCCGTTTCTTTTCGTTGGCAACGACATCCTGGGTCGGAGCTCTGATTCACGAAAAGAGATCCTGCTAGCATCCGACGCTAGCACTAAACTCAGAGCGGGTCGAAAGCCCAGCTCTTTCGGAAGAGGCCGTCGGCCTTATGGCCTCTCTCGAGTCGCCAGCATGACTCTGGTGCATCCGTGGAGAACCCCGCCTTCCGGCGTTTTTCCCCTGCCGCTCGCTGCCGGAGCCCTCCAGATGTGGGGATTCTAGCTCACAGTTTTCGACAAACTCTTCGGCAGAAAGACCTCTCGCAAGTCACCGTTCTTATGGGCGCGACGGTGGGGCAATGAATACTTACTTAAGTAAGTAAGGACCTTGCTCTCATTCAGTGAGGAAAGAAGAACGAGAATATGTAGGCTCTTGTGCGCTCAAAATGATCGCGAAATTCAGCAGAGCAACGCGTATCACGTTATCGCGGCGCACCGGGTGCCGTGAGGCTGGACGCTTTTTCTTGTCTGAAGCCAAACCCGGAAGTACACCCAATCCAAACAACTGTAAACACCGGCACACAGTTTTGCCCTTTTCCATAATGAAGCTCCATAATGGTCTCAGTTGGGAGGTTGGCGTGGACAGATGACGGAAGAATGAGCACGGGCGACTCACAGGAGAAGCGTCAACTCTGAATGGGCTCTACCCTTTTCACAGCTACAAGTGAGAAAGCAAGGACAAAATCCAAAAAGGAAGGCGGCTCAGCTGAGGACGCTCGAGATGTCATGCAGTTTTCCGATTTGGTCGAATCCCACTGAAAGAAGAAATGAACAGCGGGAGTCAACAGTTCTCATTTATTCTCCTGGAACCCGCTGGGCAGTTCGAACTTTCCGGGATCCAGAAATCTGGAAGTCTGAAAGAAAGCTTTCCGACTTCACAATGAAAAGGCGGATTCAATATTGTATGATTCGACAACGCTGAAAGTCATCTGCCTGCTCTAGCCAAAGCGATGGTGGTGAAGAAAACTTGCGGGAGAGCAGCCATTTCCAGAGGTGAGATCCTGCTCCCTAGTTCGAACGATCAACAACTGATGGAATCTTTGTTCCCTTGGCCCGGATTGTCGGGCTTGCTTTCAGGTTGAAACCCAGAACAGCGTTCTCTGGGATGCCGAAGTCCAGAAGCCTTGTAGCCTTCGTGCATTTGGAGACATGTGTAGGCAAGCATCATCCGAACAGACGGTCATTGAGTGGCCATTCCCAACAAATAGTATCCAGAACCTGATTTCTGCATCACAATGGGGCGTCACAAGCGACGGCTGCCTACCTGCGAATCAGGAAGAGATCATTCTGAGCTTCTCGGTCGGCAATCGGCAGCCATACTTCCAATAAGGCTGCCCTGACAATGCGTCTAGCTCCCTGTTGATTTTCACTATCAAGTCGTCATTCATGCGTCTCCTGATGACCTCCAAGACTGCCTCCGGCCTCCCCTGTGGAAAAAAAAGAGAGCGCAGCGTCTTCGGCCAGATCATCTGCGCCCAGCATGCGAATTGATGACGTAGGCGGCCCAGACTTCTGACTAATCATAAGCTTCAGCTAGTGTGAGCGCCGTGTTTCCTGCGTACAGTCGAACCCGCTTATAAGAGACCGCTCGGGAGAATGGAGATCATCTCTTATAAGCGGTTTCTCTTACGAGCGGAGAATTTTTCTCCTATGGGAATGGAAGCGGGAAATCCAAAACTGTCTCTTATATGCGAGTCTCTTGTGAGTGGGTTCGTCTGTACCTCCAATTGCTTTTTCGCGCATTCATATTCAATCCACGCACCGAGGAGGAGAGCGCAAGGCCACTGATTCTTTCTTTTTGATGTCTCAGCAGAGCAAGACGCGATGGGAGGAGAAACAGATCTCCAGGCAGTCTGGAAGGGTAGCAAAAAAATCAGAGACAGCAGATTCGGAATCTACGACCCCTGTTTACCCCTACCCATGTTCCACTTTTCTTGTAACGAAATCACTGTCGGCCAGTTCAATATATGCCAACTCATTCTCCACGAATTTCATGCGGATTCGACGAGAAGGCTCCAAGTTCAACGCTACCACAGAGACCGAGAACGGGTGCTGAAAGGATGCGGGCCCTCCGGGAACGTCGTCGCAGTAGTGGCACTTCTGAAGCAACTATGAATATTGTGTCGCCATTCATCAGTCCGAGTCTTCCGTTGAGAAACAATCATGATTCTCCATCGAGAGTAGTACTAGACTCCTTCGGGGGTGCCGTAGGAAGCAGGGGGGCTCAATATAGTCAGAGGTGGGAACGCGCGACGCGTTAGTTTGAACCAAACTCCTTCCCATAGACCCCCGTTACAGAGCTCATCATCACTGCTCTTTTGCCCCATGGAACGGTCTTTGAAGAAATGACAAGAGGAAGCATCTCGTTCAGGAATTCTGTGGACCGTCGCAAAATACGAACTTGCACATTTCATGGTTGAATTTACGGTGTTTATGGGAGAAGGACCACAGTGACCGTTGGAATGAGTGGTGCCATATCGAGCAACGTGCATCCGCTCCATATGCTTCGATGGAAGTTCCACTGCTGATCATCGCCAAAGGGGAGAAGAATTAAATGGAACAAATCCCAGATATTCATGTCCTCGAGAGCTTTATGTTCCCATTCATCCGTCGCAGACGTCTCTAGAAACCTCTTTCGGAACGTCTCTTGTGCCGACTTGGTGTTACCCTGCCACAGGCACTCTGAACTCGCCTGAAGCCCATGCAGAAAACACAGAGAAGCGTTTTTTGATATATCAGCGGCACTGGGTGACACCGTTGCATGCTTAGCGCGAACCTTGACCCACTGCGAAACTTCCAGTCAAGCGTGTGATCTGATTTCAGGTGTGCAACAGACTCAGAATGAATTTCCTAATTATAGGGTCTGCTTCAATTCGGATTTTTGGCTGTTTCCGGCGTTGTTCAGCTCGAAACGGCACGATAAGAGCCTCAAAGCGGGCCAGCTGCATTTATGGTGTCAAAATCGTGAAGATCTCGATGAGAGCTTTCCAAAAAAATTGTCATCCAGCGCTCTAGGCCTTCTCCTCGCCGGGCTACGAGCATCCCGGCGTAGGAGAATCTCCGATCATGTCGACGGATCAGTGATTTCATGTCCTCCGAAGAAGGGGACATGAAATCCCTGAGCTGAATCAGTGAATCACTGAGCTGAATCAGTGAATCACTGACCGTTGAGCCTCCGCAGCAGCGGTCGCGTCGCGTTCGAGATCCGAGCAATGGACCAGCGCTTTTGAGCTTCGGGATCCCATGCTCGTCCCCACTTTCACGACGACCATGAATCAGAGTTGCGAGATCAGCGAAAACAGGATCCACTACGGCCACGTTTGTCGACGGTTGTCGACGGTTATCGACGTTTGTCGAACAAGCGTGCAAGCGACATCGGAGCTTGCCCGGCTGCGAAACCCATACCGCCATTCATCCGAAAATGATTGACATGACGGATTTCTGTTACGATCGTGCGAGATCTGTGGCAGCGGGCAGTTTTGTCGGTGTTGTGTGGCAAGACCGGGATTTGGCCTTCGGAGTCTTTATCCTGTGTTCCCTGGTGAGCATGTGGCGCACCTTGAAACGGCTTGCAAAGAGGGCGCTTTCTCGATGATCTGCCCCGGGTGCCGTCGAGGCTAGATCCGCCACTGGGGGTAATTCAGAGTTCAATTACAAATTTCTAATTAATCACTTCCCAATCAGTAATTAGCAATTGCGTCAATGACTTAACTCCTCGCGGTAATTCGTAATGGGTAATTAATTACTTTCCGGGATAAATTGCCCGGAATCTGAATTACTTCTCAACTATTTTCCAATTACTTCTGAAATATCTGAGTTATTCCGTCGATAGCAATCTCGAGGTTGAGATTGCGAAGTCTCTCGCAGGAGGCCAATTCGACCTGAAGAGCCTCCACAAATATTGGAGAATTTCGGAAGTTTTCAAAGTTTTCAATGTCGTTCTGCCTTCCTCAGCGCCTGTGGAGCGCCTCATCAGCCGCGGTGGGCTGACGCTGAGAGCTTGAGAGGTCGCCTCTCATCCAGGGGCGGATCCAGGAATGCCTCGAGGGGGGGAGCGGTTACAAAATTTTTAGTGTCCCTGGAGTATTTTTCCCTCTTCAATGATGCGGTTGAACATTGAATTGTTTGTTGGACATTTTTACTCACAAACATTCATCTAATTCTTAAGAGATTGATGAAATTCGTCCTGCTAATTTGTATATTCCGCCACTGCTCTCATCTGGATATGTTAGTCTTTTCCCATTATAACAACTTTGAGTTCAGGTAGACAATGGCTCACTGCAGCTATTCTGGGGGAATTCAATGAACTATGAATCTGATGCGTATGAACTTGTGATGAACGAGCTGGTTGGCGGTTGGTTTTTCCAGAAGTAATTGGAATGTAATTGAAAAGTTCCCAGTTGAAAAGTATTCGCAATTACTGAATAATTAATCACTTCAGATGAAAGTAATTCGTAATTGTGGCAATTGGGGACAATATACCCGGTGGATGATTATCAATCGGTAATTTCAATTATTTTGCGAAGTAATTCCCCCATCCCTGGGTACGCACTGTACTGGAGGGAAAGAAAGACTCAGTTGTTCTGGGCGACTTTCTTCGCGCCCGGCGCCGTGGCCCGGCTCCCGTGTGCGTACTCTCTCGTATTTTGGGTTGGCATTTCGCCACACGCATCGAGAGAAAAGGAGGAAAATCGTCGAACGCTGGGTAGACCGTGACAACCATCGAAGCAATGTTCGCGTTCCGATTCGTAGTGTGGTACTCGATCGCAATGCGAACGGCATTCGAGTCTACCTTCACTGCAGAACGCCTTCTGAAAGTTGCGGCTTTCGCATCGGGAGGAAAAGAGACCAATCGTCGAAGGATGCTGCCTTGATGGTATCTTGCAAGGATCAGGCCTCATTCTGCCGATTTCCCAACTTGAGGATCGAAATAGCTTCCTTTTATTGACATTGGGGCAATTTATTTACATAGTGTATTGAACGTTTGTGAAAAGGAGGATGACTTCGTTAAGCAGCTGCTCTTCAGGTTCTCCGTCGCGGAGAAGATTCAAGACACTCTGGACCAGGCTGAGGGTGCTGTCGGCGCTCTTATTCGTGCATCTGAGCGTCCGATCGGGCTGGAATGAGACAATCAAGAGAACAGATTCAGATTCATTTCATGACAGGAGCGGATAAGAGAGTCGAGAGGTGAAGGAAAACCTGAATAGGCCCGATCGTTGGTTACATACCAGTTCTGCGAGCCATCTATTGACTCTCGTGGAGACAGCGCCGAGCTTCTCGCATGTTGTGTAGTCGATTTGCCCTAACAGCGAGCGAGTTCGCAGGCCGATGAGAACCATTAGAGGGCCCACCATAGCACGGCGTTCACTGATCTGACACATGATTTCTTGAGCCAGCTGATCATGTCCACCGGAGTAGAGTTGGAGCTAGATGGAAAGATCACGGAAGGTTGTCAGCACCCAGCCTCAGTAGTTATACGGCCTTAATGAATGCAGATTTCGAAATCCATCAAAATACAAATCTTCGGTGAAAAGACATGACGGGTGGACGAGTACGGAATTATGACAGAGACAGACGATTTCCACGGGTATTTGGGAGGCAGAGAAGTCTCATGGCTTTGGAGGGCAGGGATGGGCACAATTACTTTCAAAGTAATTGCAATTACCAATTACTAATTACCGCCCAAAGAAATTGAGCTCAATTACCATTACCAATTACTTTCACTCGAAGTAATTAATTACTGAGTAATTGAATTACTTTTTCAATTACTTTCAAATTACTTTTCAATTGCTTTCTTTATCCAGATTTCCTTCGCAGCGAAAGAAAAGCCGAACTAGTCGGCTCGGAGGAGACAGAATCCTCGAGCTACTTCAAGGTCTAAGAGAGTTTAAAGTTATTGTAATGGGAAAGCACCAACATTTCCAAAGTAGAATCGCTAAGACGACCCCGGAGATCGCGAAGCGTCAAACCCCCGAGGCTGAAAAGTCGCTCGACAGGAGCGGGAGACGACAGTCCAACTTCATAGGCTTTGGAATTTCTTAGAATGTTCCGATACTTGAACCGATTCGTGATTTCGAGATACTCCTCTGTAAGGTATTTCGAAATCTCAACCTCTAGTTTGCACTCTGAACACTCCTCGGCCGTGCTTCAATAAATAATTGAAAAGTAGTTGAAATGTAATTGAAAATCTAGGCCAATTACATTGGAAAGTAATTAATTACGAATTACAACTTACTTGTCTCAACAAAGTAATTGACTCAATTATCAATTAGTAATTGAAAAGTAATTAATTAGTAATTGGTAATTGAAATCGCAATTACTGCCCATCCCTGTTGGAGGGGATGGTCGACCGATTCACGAACAGAGGGTCCTGGGTGTACACTCACCACATACTCCTTATTGACGATATCAGGATCAATGTCCCAAGAGTGCGCCAAGTCCACCAGACGCGACATAGTCGTTTGGCATCGGTTCAACTCCGCTGGATCGAATGTTTCTGGCAAGACCTGTACGCAGGCCTCGATGGATCGTCGCAGGAATGTCGTTCGCAGATTTGACAGCGCCACATTAGCTGAGGTCGCTTGATTGTACCGGGTGTACACCTCACAGATATCCTCAGAAAGAGCACTTTGGGCCTACAAAGGAGCATCATTTGTTCACATGTTGTAGAGGATAGGTCCACAAACTAATTTACATTAGGGCGGTTCCGCCGAACCATTCGAGGTCCGTCATACTCACAGCGCTATCGAAAAGCGACAGCGGTTGAACATCGTCCAAGTTGAACTGAACGCAGTAAGTTAGGATGGTGACGAGACCGTAGTGCAAGTGGACTGTTTCCCGTAGAGCCTGTGGCAGTGATAGAGCACGCGAAATCAGCGAGGGATCCCCTTCGGAGAACCCGGGAGCGAGGCTTTCTTCTCTCGATAGCGGACATAATAGCTCAATATCTTCGCTGGGTAGCATACTCTGGAAAAGCAAACGTGATACGATGTTAAACCTCGACGGATTTGAAACTGACAGTGGGGCGGACCTCGAAGAATCGCAAGATCATCACGAGATAACTTCCTCACCTCAATTATCACATCAAGAATGGTTGAACAGAAGTTGAGGAAGTTCAGGAGGACGCACTTCCCGACCTGGACGTGACGAACCAGTTGGGCGTCGGAAAGGCTCCCTGTTTGTTCCATGATCCTTGCCATGGAAGTCACGCGGGATTGTAGGTGAGATTTCCAGATCATATGGCAAAGGCCCTCCTTGAGTTTGTAAGCTTTTATCGCGCGCAAGTAGTCTAAGCACCAGTTCAACGGTTCCGCCTCTTCATAACTCTTGTCCCAGAGGCAGAGATAACTCCAGCAACAGTTTGCTAACAGCGTCTCCAGTTGTAAAGACACCGGAAAAGTGATCCGAACATCACACATCAGCTGTAGGGCGACGTCCAAATCGATTTCGGGTGTTTCCAATGACTGTTCCAGGCACGGCGTCAGTGTCGGTTGATTGTTCAGGGCTTTACTCAGGTGCTCGTGAGTGAGACGTTGCTCGCATATCCACTGGGATACGATGTCGCTGATATGACCCTCAGATTTCCTCAGACTCTTCAGAGAAATCGGGAACATTTTTGCACAGGGATTATTCAACAACAAAGGATCTGACACGCGACACCGGAGCAGAGCTGCCAATGGGAGGATGCTTTGAAGCTGTTTGAAGAGACCGTTGAAGATTCTGCATTCGAGGGGGTCTTCAACTTCTTCGAGGAGGCTCTGTCTTTCAGCGCCAAGAGCGCACCTCATCATGTAGCTGGCTAGAATGGACGCTGGGACGTTCTCGCTCGCGGAGATTTCTTCATAAACCAAGTGCAAGAACGATTCTAGGTTTTCGTCGCGGGCCCTGAATTCGCTGACGATGTTGCGGAGCGCGGTGTATATCCGAGCGACCTTCTCCTTGTCGTTGGGCATGGTGCTGAATAGCGAATTCAGGAGGTTCTGCGTAACCGACCACAAGCAGACGTCTTGTTCGAAGAGGAGACCGAAAAGGGTCTCGTCCGACGCTGCGGCACAAATGCAGTTTGATACCAAATTCTGACCCTCCTCGTACTTTTCAGTGATGATCTTCGACTCCTTCGAGTCCGACAGGACTGAGAAACTGTTCAAGAAATCACAAAGCTTCACTTCTTTCAAAGAGAACACTGTATCATTGTCGCTGCTGCCAAAATACTGGAAGGCGTTCTGATAGCGATCGAGAGTGTCAAGATCAGAACAATGTGGGAGCTCGCATAGGTCACCGTAGGACGATCCGGTCGTTTCATGCAAGTGCTTGAAAATGGAAAGCATCCGCTCGATCTTGGACAGATTTTCTTGCAGCCTTTGCGTGGCCTTCCGCGCACCGCGGAAGCTCTTCCCCTTCAAAGTTGCAAGAACGCAATCAATCAGAGGCTCGTCGACGTTGTCGCAGTCACAAATCAGTTTCAGAATCTGCTGCAGCAGTGAAACTCTTTTGAAACGTTTAAGTAATTTCTCGAATCGCGCCAACTTGTCTGGGCTATACTGTGAGAGGATTTGCCGAATTTCGGCGAGATCATCCAGATGACCCTGCATTTCGGCCAAGTCTTCGAATTCTAGCGCTTCGGAGAACGAGATGCGAATGTCGTACAGCAGTCCGGTTTTGGTGACGAAATACGCCTGACGATCTTCGGGAGGAAAGTCGTCCTCGTTGCCGGACGCGATGCTTCCCGAATCGTAGACCTGCGAAGTCATGAATTGGAATAGCTTGGAATCGGAGGAGACTTCCTGATTGGGGCGCGGAAGTTACTCATGAGAATCCTGATGCAATTTATCATCGGCTTGTCCGCTACCGGGGGACAAACTCTCACCAGAAAACCTGCACCACCTGGCGCGCTGAACGCTGTCACTCTGGTAGCCTTCCGTGTGTTCCACAATTCGAGCTGCATCGATTTCGCAGAGTATATGACGAGGAGTTCGAGCGTGCGGCCGGAACCATCAAGGGAGCTTGAAGTTATCCAACCTAGTTGAGCTTTACGATAGCCTTTCATCACGTACAGAGGGGTTCCTGCAACAGTGCATGGGATCTAGTTTGATTCCAAGAGCTCATCGATCAATGATTGATTGAAGAAGTCACTCCTTGGAGACGGAGGGAGGGGTTTATTGTCGAGAGTTTCCGAATAAGGTGGATCCCGAGAATCCTACCTTTTCCCGCATCCATGAGTACTACTCTAGCCAAGCTGTCGACTAAAGCGATGAATCGTTTACTGGGTGAAACGCACATACTCGTGCCCAAACGATCGCGATCGAATATTCCGTGTTGATGGAGAACATTCAGATTGGAGATCTTCGGTTGGAGCTCGGCTTCGGTTGGACCACTGGACTTCGAGCCCCAGAAAGGAACGTTGCTGAAATTAAGCTCACGTTCAATATCACATCCTCATGAGTCATGACCGACGCGAACTGCTACCAGCTGACAGACAGTATTCCTACGAGTCTCAAGTGTAGAGCGAAAGCAGAAAGCACACTCACTCTGACAGCATCCTGGTGAATTTATTGGCGACGGCCACCGCGATGTCGGACACAAGATTCGTGTGACTGACTTCTCGGCTAACCGTCAGGTTGTAGAAAGGATCAGCGCCCACGCTGGAAACTTGGAGGTTGATAGCGTTCGATAGCTCCCCGCGGACGGAATGTCGATCGATTGTGCACCTGGAAGGGGAACAGAATTGTGGAAATCAGCTCCGAGCGTCTACATTTTGGTACGGTGCGCTCGAACGAAGTTGAGCTCACCTTTCAAGTAGATCAAAATAACACTCAGAATTCCCATGATGTGTCAAATTAATTTGTTGCGTGTTCTTCACTTGCTGCAAGCGGAGACTCTTCCAGTTCAACGGAGCGTTGGTAGTGGCTTTGCTCGAAGAAAGCAGTGCTGAATTCAAATGACTGTCAAGCTCTGCGACCATCTCTCCGTAGACAACGACATCGATCGTTGACCCTTTTTGGAACGGGAAGGAAGCTTGTTAGAACATGCGGAGAAAAAGTGAAATCGCGAACTGAGCAGAAAACAGTGATGATAGCAGACATTGGCTCCGCTCACCGGACGATGCGTATACGTAGCCTTGCAGGTTGGAGCCGATAGAAGCGCAGATGCTCGATACAGGTTGAGAAAAGAGCGGCTGGCATATCAATAGCAAGCCCTCCTCATTGTGGAACAGGACGTTCCCGTTTCTGGTCCCTACAACGACACTGCACCAGCTTCCTCCGATGATCGAGGACTTTTTCGAGGCGACCGTCAACAGATATACGCAGGTTGCCCTGGGAAGTGGAACAAGAATTTCTCTTACGAAAAAAGTTATGAAGATCATCATCATGATTCCAAAGGAATGTCACCAAGTCTTTTCGCAAGGTCCAGCGGACTTACTCGTCATCTGACAGAGTGATCTTTCCATAGGGCTTGAAAGACTGAAGATCATTTTCTGGGGTCGTATTTCTCCCGGTGAAAATCTCCACGGCTCCATCGGTTGTGACTGCGGCTAACAAATTCTGCGACGGCAAATAACTCAAACGCGACGCGCATTTCTCCGGCTCGTCAACTGTTGAAAAAGTTCGTACTTTGATTTCATTCCGGAACGAAACGGAACGAATACTCACTGACATAAGGGTCCCAAATCGCATACGCTACTTCACGTGGGCTTGATAACAACAGCTACGCCCCCGTTTCTGGAACCCGACTCTTCAGGTTTCCATTCTGATATTCGTATTCATAAACCAGTGGAGTTCCCCAAGGAATTTCAATTAACCTTTAACGAAGTATCGTGCGCCGTCAAAATTCGTCAGAGAAGCTTTCGGGTTCATGAAAGCCATCCTGTTTCCTGTTGAATCCCTGGTCTCGGCTCGGGGATTTTCGATTTGATTATGACTTTTTGCGACACATCAGGAAATCACATTCCGTGAGATTTTCAGAAACTTATTCTTCGTATTAGAACGCCTTTGACACAGCAAACAGCTGAAACTTGCCCGGATCATCAACACTCGCGATCATATGGTGAGTTCGAAACGACTCACCCAGTTCGAAGGGCGCGAAGTTCAAATTCTGAAGATGCTCAGCTTAACGGAGAGTAGTAATCTGGAATAGTAGTTCACCGCGTGGATAGGAGCCGAATCAGAACGGTACGCTACTGCCTTTGAGTTTGAGACGATGCACGAACAAAATGAACGCGGACCATCACCGATCGTTCTCAGCACTCGGCGGCAGTCAGCGCTCAGGGTTGGTAAACACCAATTCACTTGACGTGCGCCAGCAACTGACCGGAGTGTCGAGAATCATCCACCGGATTCTCTGCTGACGCAATCCCTAATCCAGGAAAATGGAGCGTGTATTGCCAGGTGATAACGTGCTCCTCGTGTGGAAGGGTCAACCGGAGCTGAAAGCTCTCGAGGAGTTCGTCGAGTCGGCGAAAAAAACCTCCGGTAAAGATGCAGCGGTCGAAAACATGGACATGTTTCAAGCTCGCGAAGAGTACTTTGAGGTCGTGTTCGTTGGAGCAGTTACCCCGCAGATGAGACTCTCGTTCGACGAGTGGAGCAAAGTTCTGAAATCGTTGAAACCGTCCGGTACGGTCGTGCTCTCCACAACCGATTCGGACGCCGCTGCAAAGCAGCTGAAGATGAGCGGTTTCATAAACGTTTCCGAAGCCAAACCAATCACCGACGGAGTTGAGATCATCGGCCAAAAGCCGGCTTTCCAGGTCGGAGCCACGGCTCAGTTGAAGCTCAAGAAGAAAGTTTGGACCGTCGACGATGATGACGACATAGTGAATGAAGACGATCTCCTGGATGAGAGTGACAAGCAAAAACCTGCGAAGGAGGACCTCAAATGCGCGACCACGGGTGAGTATCTTGACGTGGAGCTCAAACTTGTGAAAATCGACCCGTCACCGCGAGATTTGCCCACGGGGATTAGGAATTCGCTCAATAGTCGGTGATCTGGATTTTTAGGGAAGAAGAAGGCCTGTAAAAACTGCACCTGCGGACTCGCGGAAGAACTTGACAAGGAAGCTAGACTCAAACAAGCGGCTTCCGAGCAGCCGAAGAGTTCATGCGGAAGTTGCTATCTCGGTGACGCGTTCAGGTGAGTTATGCCTCAATTTCCCTCGCAAGAAAGCGGGCAGAGCAGTCGTGTTTGCCGGCGTTTCCGATGCTAAAGCTTCGGTATTCCCCAATAATCAGACTCGACGGCTACGGAAAACTTTTCGAATGAAAATTTATGTTTCTGCTCTTCATTCAAGGTGCGCTTCTTGTCCGTATAGAGGACTCCCAGCTTTCAAGCCCGGAGATAAAATCACACTTGACTCGGACATACTCAAGGCGGATGCATAAATCGCGAGTGGAGGACGACAATTGCCACAAACGTTGCTTCGAAACAAATCAACGTCGCAAACGTTGAACATGATCGCGGATGAATAGTGTACATGTAACGCCTGCAATTTTTCCAAGAATCATTCTCTAGATCGAGATGAAGGTCTCGAATAAAGATCACGTCTTATACGTGCTGCTTCAGGAGTACTCACGCTCTCATCAATAATGCCGAGATGACAGACGCACCCGCTGAGGCATCCAAGAGGATCTGATCACTCTCCTAGATAACATCGCTCATTTTGAATTCTCGGGCCTGCTGCGCGGTATACATTGCCGTCCTCGATGACTATGCGACGATGCATGTTCACCTGAAGGAAGTTCCTCGCACAGATCTGAACTAGTCTGGAGAAACTGAACGGAATGTATGTTGGATATTCGCCGCTCGTTTTCAAGCATCAAATTCAGAACCCATGTCAATCGTCGAAATGCTCCATGGTGGGGCGGAACGGTCCCGTTTCAGGACGATCCTGAGCTTGAAGGACTCGAGGCCGGCTGATCCGCTCGTATCCGATATCCGATTGCTAATTCTCACTCTAAGCTACTCTCAGAAAACTCGAGAAATACCTACAACTCAGCTCGCGATGAGCACCGGTCATAGGAAAGCGAGAGGTTTTCCGAAAATCCTCAGGAGGCAACGCTCGACAATAGATTCAAAGCCTAGTAGAGTCTGTTGGTTACGACTGCGATCGAGGAACGATAATAAAGAGGCTTGAGATGAACTGGAGCAATGATGTTACGACCGTTTCGATTTTCTTTGCACCTCCGTGTCTTGCGGTGTCTGAAGCGGTAAAGAATGTTTGGCCGGAGATGATTCCAGTCATATGGCTCACAGCCCTCCTCTTGCCACCGGGTTTTCAGTTTCTTGTAGCTGAAGATGGTGATTTCGAGAATGAGCCCGAGGATTCCAGCTCCGAAAGCCACTCCGAAACCCTCAAAACTTTCAAGGATACTCTCTCCCTTGGCCTGAGTTTGTTTCGGTGGGGGCGGAATGGCGTGAACATGCTCTCGCATCGATCGGTGTTTGAGGAATAGGCCATTCTCCATGAGCGTGCAGAATCTTAAATCGGAAAATAGAGAAAGTTCATACCGGTAACAGGGGTTCTGTTTTGAACTTGTCCCTGTTCGGGCTTCCATTACAAATCTGCGACTCTCACGCACAGTTGATCGAAGTAAGGGATAGACGCTGCCTGCTTCGAAGAAGCTCCAGCCAACAAAGTGACGCCAAAGTTTTCGATGGACGCTTGCATATGAGGATGCCCAAGGAAGTAGTCGGCAGCCGGGTGGATCCGGGCCCCCTCGAACAGCGTCACCAGATTCATTTCGGTTTTGAGCCTCTTCTCGCACGTCCCCAGATCTGATTTTGCTTCGGGATCCCGGACCAACGCGTAAAGCAGCAATTTGGCAACAGGGGAAGTCGACGTCTGCAACCAGTGACAATGTTCAAACTTCAAAAGGTCAATCTATCAGAGGCAACGAGGGTGGAGGCGGAGCGGCAGAGTCGGGCCCAGACCGCTTCTGAGTGAGGGGAAAAAGTAATTCAGTAGAGCGAGCGATTCCTCAAGCGTGAGGAATCCCTGCACCTTGCCTCTATGGTTTGTTGTTGGAAGCTGTCTTTTTGGAGGCAGATCCTCGGGGGATTTGGTCCTTCAAGGGCGAAGTGGAGATCACGCAATGTCGAAATTGTTGGAGCTCGCGGCGGAGAGGTCAGGAACGATTGCAGGGAAGCCATGTACCATTGAGCAAGGATGAAACTCAGAAGACTCCATAGGAGCAACGGAGCTCGGAAACAGTTGTGGATCTGGGTACCTAGAACAGGACGAGATCCGCTTTGAGTGATCCAGGATGTGGAGCACGGGGCGAGCTCAATTTTTAGTCTGCTTACCTCGCTGCAGGAACGTCGCCCATAGAATCATCATTGTCGAGCTCAGGGGGACCCGAACACCACTGATTCGCCCCTTGTACCTCATGCTCAGACCACAAAGGCACACGCTGAAAATCAGGAGGAGCCAAACCTAGAATTGGAAAAACGGAACCAGAATGAGATATCAGCGGGACGCATTATACTATTACATTACTAGGAATCCGAGATCCTGCTATGGTACTCGCCCCGAATTCGAAGGGTTTTATCAGCGCTGATGACGCGCTTTTGAATCCCTTCTTGCGTGTGGCGAACCTCACGCCTCCGATTATGAACGGGCGTGTGAATCCAAGGGCATCGAAACGTTCGTAGCTCATACCAATATACGTCAGAGAAATGTCGAACGCGCCCCTTTGGATCTGGCCTAGATAGCCATCGAAGTTGCCATCCGGGCCTTTCTTCCCAAACACTCCTCCCGTGACACCGACTTTCAGGATCCTGTGAAGAAGGAGTGATTCGTATACATGGTTTATTGAAATTACCGCGGTGGTATCATGTTGTAGTAACCGGCAGTGATCAACGAAATTGACGAACTCCGTTGTCCCTTGAGCCCAACATCACTAACATAACTCAAGTCCTCCTGCCCCACGAGAGCACGCAGCTCCTCAGGGACCTCGATGACGAGAACCACATAAGGATTTGGGTAATAACAAGTCACAATAACGGTAGAGAAGTTGTGCACCTTGAATTGTAGTGCTTCTCCAGGAGATCGAGGATGACGTATGGCTCGAGCTCGTTGCAATATTGCCTCGCCATCTGAGGATGAAGGAGGTTACCTGTCATCGTAGATAATCCATCCAAACCCAACAAAAATCACCGACCGATTAGCACGGCGAATCAGAACACTTATCAAGTTGGTTACTCACAAAACTGCACGCAGCGACAATTGTTTTGTTGCACAAAAAGTCTAATAATTGCAAACGCTCTCGGGACATGGTCTTTTCCATCCGTCGAGGATCAGGACTTCGATGTATCCATTTGCTCTTCTGAGTGGAATCTCTAGGCGCGTCATCCGGTCAAAATCACCATCTCTATGAGGCAGTCGAGCTCAGAGCCCGGAGGGAAACTTCAACTTCCAAACTGCCTCGCGGCTGCGGGCCATCGTGATCCAAGGTTCAGGAGGTTGACTGATATTGAGTCGAAACTCCTACTGACACCATTAATGACAAGCGAGTACAGGAAGGGCCTGTCGTGGACGCCATGGCGGAGGGGCATCACGTGGAGAGCACAGAAGTCTTTGTGGGCGTCTTCGTACATCAGAGTTCGGTCGATACCATATATATTTCTCTAGATACGCACCCTTCCTCGATTTGGGCTACTCCGTGAGTAGATAATTGAGAGCCGATCACACTTTGAGGATTCTGATGAATGGGAGAAAACGAGCGTGATGGCTAAGATCAAGATGGGAGATCAGATCTCCACTCTCAGCTGGAGCGAGCGTGAAATCATTGATTGCTGCTCATTACAATTGTTAATTCATTCAAATGGAAGTATATTTTGAGACAGTTTTCGTCAATAGAGGAGATCCTAATGCGGGCGATCGTATAGAGCCGGGATTTTCGAGAGAACATCTTCCGTCCTTGAAGTACATTCCTTGTTCGCTGAAATGGACCGACCATGGACGTCATACATAGATCACCGAGTGGACGCGAAACTCCATCGAGTTCCCGCAACGAGAGCCTACGGGCCTTGAGTTGACCTAGGCGATGTTCTCTAGTTGTGGTACCTATTGAGCTGAGGTTGCGAGTTTGTCGAATACAGTAAACCCCCGTTTTATGCGGTTCGTTTTCTGCGGTTTACTTTGAGCGGATTCGTTTGATGCGGTTAGGGTTACCCTCAAATAATGCGTTTTCCGTATGTTCTGGGGGACCGCATAACGCGAGCCGCATGAAACGAATCCGCGCAAAGTAAACCGCATGAAACGGACCGCATAAAACGGGGGTTCACTGTATATCGATTGAATACGAATTTCCAAATGATCTGAATTGGAAAATAGTCTCCAGAGGCTCTTCTTGGTATCTCTACTGTGGAGTACAGTCATCCCTCGTCTATCGCGGTTTGATGGTTCCAGACCCGACCGCGATAAACGAATTTCCGCGAAGTAGGATTGCCCATCTCCGAGCCGCGCTATTTCGCTGTTCTCGCTTCATGAGTCCGTTTGAAACTCTGTGAGAACGACATCGAGGTACATATGGGCTCCCTTTCCGCGGATCTACAGCTACCAAGAGTGTAGTGATTGCATCGATGATTGATTGGAGGAACTTCGCGGCTTAGCATAACTGAATGACATCGAGGAGAGACGACATTTCCTGACCAACGACGCGACGGAGTCGGAGATTCGTTCTCCGCGGTCCTCCTCTGACACTGCCGTCCTCTGGAGGCGGCTCGAGTAGCAGAGGATCGCGATGCTCGGGATGGGGAAACTCCGAAAAAAACGGAACTCGAAAAACCGCGATACAGCGAGGTCGCGATAGACGAGGGATGACTGTATTGGAATTCTCATTCATCAGCCAGCAGTGCAACGCTCGACATTCTACAGCCACCATCTTCCGGCACTCTTGCCTTGGTAAACAAGCGGTCGATCCTTTCGAGAAATCGGCTGCAGACAATTTTCCCCAAACAAGGGATATTCTCACTGAGCCTCTCTGCCAACTCCACCGCGAGCCGACGGACAGCGTCAGGAATCCATAAATAACTTCTTGTGGCTTGCTCGGATTACCGTGGTTTGTCAGGAAGCACGCCACCATTGTCCGCAGCCCCTGACAAAGTTTCAGCGGCATCGATCCCTTGTTTACATTGTCGTGAGAGACGCCGGCCCAGCCTTCGAAGGTCGAAATCTCCATCTGCGTCGATATCGCAGCCATCTTCGTCCTTTTTTTGGCAATCGATACTCCCCTCGAGTTCGCGACTGGTGACGAGAAGATCAATAGTTTCGCCCGTGAATCTCTTCCGGCCCGGGGCCGTCTCTTCCTCTCTTGAGGGATGATGAAAATATGCCTCAAAGTGCTCTCTGATCCCTAGTGTCCGGTATATTATTCATTGAGCATGCCAAGTCAAGGACTTCTCCACCCATCCGTTCCTTCCTAGCAATCGAGTTTCATCTACCTATTACCACTCATTACATGCTAAAGTCTATCTACAAACTCGACGATTTTCTGCTGACGAGATTCCACGCACCAAAATAGAGTTCATGACCGGATAGTTCCCGTCGGGAGACCCGAGTGAGGCGTCATCATATTCCAGTCGTCTGGGAGCGGAATTTTTCACGAAAATACTCGGAGAAGAGCGCTCCAAAATAGATATGGGGTTGGCTTGAATCCATCTGAGAAGCGCCATAATGAAGCCTGTTTCGCCGATTCGGCCTTCGATGGGGATGCCTGAGGGCTTTCACTCGCCATCGAAAATTCTGGCTCTCGAAGCTGAATAATAGAATTTCGAGTAGGAGCGGGAATATCCCAGCCGAGTAGGGTAATACGAAACCGCGTAGAAGCTCCAAGATGCTTTTTGTTCCCGGCCGACTCTGCGTCTTGGGAGACAAAGCTGCGCGGAGATACTCTCGCATCGATCTGTGCCTGAGAAAAATCCCGGCCTCTAGCAGCGTGCAGAATCTGGAAGCATCAGGTAAAATCAGTACATTCCTGTACGCAGGATGGAGCATCGCTTTCGACTGCGAGCCTTACTCATGTATTCTCACGCACAGTTGATCGAAGTATGGAAGCGACACAGCCTCCTTGGAGGACGCTGCAGCAATCAAGGTGGTGTCAAACTTATCGTTCGATGTTTGTATTTGAGGATTGGCAATAATTTCGTCAGCCGCGCGGTGCACACGCGCCCCCTCCAATAGGACCACAAGATGCGTTTCCGCTCGTAATCTCATGTCGCAAACATCGAGAGTCGATTTCGCCTCCGAGTCCTGCAGCAAAGCCAGCTGTAGCCGCTTCGCGAGGGGAGATGTTGACGCCTTAAACAGCACGGGAGGAGTATGAAGTTATGCCAGATTCGAGTTGGAATGGTTCCAGACCCCAGTGGATGAGTAGCTGTGCATACATTGGACTTCGCGGATCCTCCTTCTCGGGATGTCTTCACTTCTCACCTCAATGATGTATTGCGCTAAGGTCTTCTTTTGGAGACAGATTCTCACAGGTCCCCCACTGCTCAGGGCCAAGTTGAGCTCGTGCAGAGTTGAGATGACTGGCACTTGCCGCGGGGACGTCACTAGCGATTGCAGAGAAGCCATGTACCCTTGGGCGAGCATGAAGCTCAAGAGACTCCATGCGAGCAGCGGAAGCCGGAAACAACGATGGCTCCGTGAACCTGGAACAAGGACAGTTTCGGGCTGATCAATACGGAGATCGAGACCTCTCGCACCGGAGTTTACTCCACCTACCTCTTTGCAGGAAGGTTCCCCATAATAACAGGATGAGAGAGCTGAGAGAGGTTCTTATCCCGAGGAGGCGCGCCTCATATCGCATGCAGAGACCGCAAAGAACTACGGCGCAGAGGAGGACCAGCCAAACCTAGAATGGATTTGGGTTCCATCTGATCCAATCAAACCGTTCGGGGAATCCCCTCTTCTTCAATTAGTTTTTCTTCGGTCAACCAATTTTCATTCCGTTGAAGATTTCGAGGACACTTGAATTTACTCACTCCTAATTCGAATGGTCGTATCAGAGCTGATGAGATGTCCTCGTCGCCTCCTTTGCGCACTGCGAATTTCAAGCCCCCAACAACGTACGGTCGAGTGAATCCTATGAGACCGAAACGCTCAAAAGTGATGCCAACGTGAGCCAAGGCGAGGTCGTATGCACCGTTTTGCATCTGGCCCAGGAAGCCATCGAAGTTACCGTTTTGGTTTCTTGTCCCAAATGACCCTCCAGTGAAACCAACTTTCAAGATCCTGCCGAGCAAGAGATTGCAAGTTTTCAGTGTGATAACAGGCCGACCCTGCTCCGAGCTGTACAATGGGGACTCTATCGAGATAGAACCTTCCCAGGACTGGTACGGCCAGACCCCCCGCTGAGGGCTCTGGATTTGGCGCGAGGCATCATGTATCACAGGGAAGGCATGTTCTCTATGAAATCGGGAAATCGAGGAAAGGATGAGAAAGAGTGTTGCACCTTGACTTGTAGTGAGTTTGCAGAATGTCCACTATGACTCTCGGTTCGAAATCGTCACAGAATTGCGTGGTCATCTGCGGAGGAAAGATTCCCGCTTACGTGGATGAGCTCCCCTGGAGTATCATGACATGCGAACCCTGTTTGTCATAACTCGGCGGATCATTGGGAAGTGAGGGATTCCGTCAAATGCAACTTCCAGACCTCTATTTATACGACGATCTCTCGAAGAGTCATGCATAGCCTCAGAACAGGGTTCGCAGCAAAAAAGATACCTGGGCTTTTGGAAGACACTGATCACAAGCCGATTCTCATCATGAGATTCACCACTCACAAAGCTGCACGCAACCACAACCGTTTGGTTGTACCAATGGTCGAATAGATGCAATCGCTTCCGCGTCATGGCGTTCCTCGGCACGAAACGCTGGAATGAGGAACATCCATTCTCAATGCCAAGTCTGATTTCCCAGTGGGAAATCCGCTACCAACAATCCTTCCGAATATTTGCGCATCCAAAGCTCTTGAGAGCCCCTCGTGCCCAAGGTGAAAACGCCCCGCTTGGTCGGCCAGGACGAGCTCAAAGAATTTGTTCCGTGCCTCAAGAGGTTTAGAATGTCTCGGATCGAAACTCAAATCAATTGATCATCTTTCCAAGCTCCAGGCCACTTAAGACTTCTGAATACATCAACATTCATCACAGCCGGACGACGCGATGCATTCGTATGCATCTTTGATTCAACAATCAGTCCGATAAAGAGGAATCGTTAGAGTGCGTGTCTGTGTCCATGTTCAACAACCACGTTCGTTTGGTGTGCGTTCACACCGGGCCGTTTTGCTTCCAATCTCACGGAGCGGAATGAACTCGGCTTCTGAGCTGGAAGTTCCCTGAGCGCTCTTCGACCTTCGCCATGAAAGACTTCGATATGGTTATCTTTGTCGTCAGGATTCAATCAGAATCTCATTCATTTAATTCATAGCTTCGATCTCGTCCATGGGAGGTTTTTTTCAGCAGGACCAGATCATCCTGACGGATCCTTCATGCATTCAGGACATCTCAGGACATGATCTTGGTAGGGGCCTCGATTCGTAGAGTCCCTATGCCGATAAAGGCTTCAGTCTGAAACGAAGGAGAAGACTGGCGGCTGAGCAATCCACCTCACCGGATGACAAACTGACTCCTCATTCCGAGGGTACCGTGAGTACCTCCGGGACGGCACTCCAAGCACACCGTGGCCACTCGAAGGAGGGTTTCGAAGAGCCCACCTATGTACCTCACTATGCCAGAGACCTTGGCACGGACCGACCGAATTATCGGGGAGCCCACATCAGATTCTCGGTTCACGATACTTCCGAACGAGAACGCAAAAATCTATTTATGCCTGGTGATTGCTGACCTGTTTGGGTGAGTAATCATCACATGCTTTCCGAGCGGGAGCGATATTCTATGCGGGAATTTTGGCGTAACAGTATTCCATGATGAGTGCGGGAACGGGCGAAATACTTCTGTTGCGCTTGAAATTGCAAATATATAGCAGCATGAACCGATACACCGAGGGTGCCCTCGGTTCGTTCATTGCACTTCGTCAATGAACCGAGAGATCGAACAGTTTTCCGCCGAGCTCGAATTCCCTTGATGAGGTCAGCGCTTTCTTCCCTCCAGCGCGTTACGGATTTCCCAAGACTACAGGCGAGCATTTCGAGAATGAGTGTGAAGATTCCGGCTCCAAAAGCGAAAGTGAAGCCTAAGCAGTTCCTAAGGATGCTCTCTCCTCTTGGCTGGATTCGTTCTTCCGTAGGCGAAGTTGCTCGTTTATGCTCTCGCATCGATCTGTTCTTCAGGAAGATCCCAGTCTCCATGAGGGTGCCGATCCTGGAAGCAGCAAATATCATGAATACGAATCAAAGCTACATCCAACAGCGGCGTATCTGCCCTGAGTTTTCCATATTGATTCATTGAATTACACGCACAGCTGATCGAAGTATTTGAGTGATGGGGAATTCTTCGAGGAAGCCGCTGCTGTCAAGATAGTGTAGAATTTATCGATCGACGTCTGTACTTGAGGATGAGAGAGCATCTCGTCGGCCGTTGGTGAGAACCGTGCCCCTTCGATGAGAACCGCCAGATTCTTTTCTTTGCGTAATCTCATTTCGCAATCTTGCAAACTCGATATCGCCCCTGAGTCTTCTTTCAGAGCTCCTCGGAGAAGTTTCGAGAGGGGAGATGTTGATATCTACAACGAAGAAAGAGACCTCAGTTCTCATGGGAAGCATCGCAACAACATGACACAAAGATCTCGAAGGTTACCTCAACAATGTATTGCGCGAAACTATCTCTCTGAAGACAGATTCGGGCGTGATTCGTGCCACTCAGGGCTGTGCTCAGTTCATGTAGAGTTGAGATAACTGGCACTCGCGATGGGGAAGTCAGCAACGATTGCAACGAGGCCAGGTACCATTGAGCAAGCATGAAACTCAGGATACCCCAGAATAGCAAGGGTATCCGTAAGCACTGCTGGGTTCGGGAACCTACAGAACAACATAGGCAGCTATCAGAGAAAGAAGCAACGGCACCTGGGCAGAAGGAAAAATGTGAGCTCCGTCCCTCTCCCTCACGGTTTCCTCACTGCCATAGCTATCAACCATCGACCCGATTGTCACTCCGAGATGCTTCATTTGATAGTTGCTCAATCTCATGATAGCTCTCACAAGAAAAGTGCACGACCTCGAAGTGTAAATTTTTCACCAAACATGGCGAGACTCATGTGTTCGTGTCGTTCAAGCTGATAACGTTCCTCAGAGTTCGTGTACTCTCCCGTCAGTCACAAACACGTCATCGCAGACATGTATCACGGAGATCAGAGAACTCGTTATGATTTCGCGCCGCTTGAGGTACCCGACGGTTTTACCCTAGTGCCTGATTATCTTCTGGCGGTGAGTAGCCTAAACCTAGTGCTCAAAGTACTCTCGATCGTAAATTCAGACGACATACCTTTCTGCAAAAACGTTCCCCATAATATCATAATGGTGGAGCTTAAGGAAATCCGCACTCCGAACTTGCGCGCTCTGTATCTCATGCCCACACAACAGAGGCTGACGCTGAAGAAGAGGACGAGCCAAACCTGGAACGGAGATTTACGTCGCCAGGATCACAGACAACCACTCGGGAACAAGGGCTCGATTCTTCAGCAGGCAGCCTGTCGATTCTCAGGTATGGACGACAGCATATTTAATGAGGCGCCGTTACCCACCTCAAACTTGAAGGGTCGGATCAAAGCTGATGAAACATCTTCAAGACTGCCCTTGCTGACGGCGAACTTTATTCCTCCAATATCGTAAGGCCGAGTGAATCCGATGGTATCGAAGCGCTCATCCGAAATACCAATGTGAGCTAGAGCAATATCGTACGAACCCCTCTGAATCTCGCCCAAAAAACCGTCGAAGTCACCGTTTGGGCCTATCCTTCCAAACTCTTCTTCAGTGGAAACAACTGTGGAAACCCTGACGAAGGAAGGGCATTCTTGAAATCTCGAACAAGGCTGTTGGTGAACCTGGGCATTATCAACATTTGGGGCTCCGTCTGGAACAACTCGAACCACCAAGCATAAATTCATTCCAGAACATGAACCAATAACCTAAATTCCTCCCGAAAAACTTTCGGCTAGCAGGAGAACGTCTCACAATGCTCGGAATGCCTTCAAGTCTTCCGGAACCACAGCAGATGAAAGCTTTACCTTGATCTGTAATGCAATTGCAAGAGGTCGATGACGACTTTTGGTTCGAAGTCGTCGCAATATTGCGCAGTCATCTGTGGAACAGAGGGGTCTCTCCCCAATCAGACTATCAAATGGATCTCACTTATCCGAATTCCCTTCGAGGTAATAGTTGAACACACGGGTTCTTTCTGAACTCACAAAGCCGCACGCAGCAACGACCGTTCGGTTATACCAATATTCCAGCAACTGCAGCCGCTTTCTTGTCATGATTTCTCTACCTGAAGAGAGAGCGACACGGGGAGATAACAATCCTCATCTTCGGATCGGAAAATCGGCTCTCGACCGGTCTCCTGCTGGTACGAGCCTGTTCAAAGTTCTCGAGAACTGAGCGCATTCCAGCGAGAAAATCAGGAACTTCCGTGACAGGAGCATCGCACCCCTTCGTTGAGCGAGACAACTTTGGAGAATACATTGTCCCAAGGTGCGGCGAATGTTTCGAATCGATCCAAATCACCAATCGATTACCTTTCGGTGAGCGCCAGGCACTCAAAATCTCTGAGACACATAAGCTCGGATTGCGTCTGACAATGAGCAGGGCGTTGGGAGGCATCAGGAGGTGTCTCAGCGGTTTCGCGGACGGTGTGCCGAAGGAGCACCGCTGCTCATGATGACAGAGCTTAACATTATATTCATGGTCATGTCATGTTCTCGACGCTGAGAGTGTTGCGCCCGAAAATTGCGGTCCCTCGGCTCCCCTGCCGTGAGAGAACCGCATCTCATCAAAGTTGCTGAATTGAGAATGCTGGAAGTATTCTGATGTGAACAAAGCTGAGCGTTTGCGGCGGTATATATTCGAGTCTACAGCTGTTTTCCACTCTGGAATAACGCGACTCGAATAGATTTTCTGGCTTCGTTCGTTCGGAAAACTCAACGATGAATCTAGCCCATTCTGCCTCGGAGGCGGCAGTCTCCACTCCTCCGTATTTCACTAAAAATCAGCTTGCTGAGACTCATGCTGGTGTGAGTGGGTCTCACAAGCATCGGGTAATTTTGCGACAATCATCCGGAACCTTGTTCCGCCTCTGGGAGACCAATCCTAGGAACTTTGTCACAGGGAGGTGTCTGGAACAGCCTTGAGATACATTCCTTGGGTGATGTACTTTCAGCAGCTCTCGTGACGTATTTTGCAACACGAGATGTTGACAACTCGGGTACTCGTTACGGTCCAGAGCGCATTGTTGTTCCAGAATAGCCTCGACTGCATTCTCAGAGGGCGTTGAAGGTTGGAAGCTGCGCACCTCGCCCGGTCGGACGCTGCTCCAGGAGGGTCGATGACGATTTGCGGCTCGGAGCAATGCGATGTGAGTACATCGTAGGTGGATGCAGTAGAACTTTCACATACTTGAGGAGTCGGTATGCCTCAATCAGAATCTCCTACGGCCACAGCGAGGATTTCTTCGCTCAGGCTCGATTCGGAGATCTAACTGCGCGTAATCATGATCCGAGCGCTCCCAAACCGCGGTACGAGAGGGGAAGAAGTCCTAATTCACCCTCCATTTTGACCTCTCCTCAGAAATGTAGATCAACACTTTCATTTTCTAGACTTCGCTGCACTCCGAGCTTGCAAAACTCATTGAGAACTGATCTCCCCAGTACCTGGCATATTTCGAGCGGCCAACCTGCCCGAATCGGCAGCGAGCAGAACTTCAAAGAATCTTCCGGATCGATGCGCCTGCTCGGTATCGCGATTCAATACGAACAAACTTTGCCACATATGGATGGGTGGTCTCGCCATTCAACGATTCCGCATTGACAGTGCCCGTCATTGTAACTATCCTGTAGAGATGTATCGAGCGAACTTCCGCCCAAGCCACGAGAAACAATCGAAAGCTCAATCATTTTATTATATACAGTCTGGGTGATGTTTACAGCACTTTTTCGTCACTCTCCTTGGAGCGATTTCTCAGCCGGAGCATCCTCGGCATCCGCAATGAACGCACTCCACTATCTTCCCTTCCTCCAGCTTGTCCTTGGGAACCCTACATATACAATTGGTTCCGAAGTTCGTGTCGCGAGTCTGGATGCAGCGCAAACAACACAAGTTCTCGTAACCTTGCTTCTTCCACTTGGCCTGGAAGCAAAGCGGTCGACATCAGATCCATTCTGACATTCGCCGAGAAGTATGACAGCGGAGTACGATTCGATACCTGGTTGTTGTTATCGCTCGATGGCCTCCCATCTGAGAACTCTTCGAGCATCAAACTTACCATGAGATTCTTGTCTGCGATGTTTTCTTTCAGGCAGTAGTCAAGCAGTTCCTTCGATATTGCCTTCCTTTTGTAGAAAAGGTCGAAAATGTATCTGTAGAATGAGAAATGTTCACAACACTGTTTTCGGAGAACGATTTGCATCAGGGTCTGTTCGTCACTGTCTCCCGGGGTTCGAACATCGACAATGCGCTTACCGTGAGCGTTGATGGTGGATTTTGAAAATCGGCCAGAGTGATTCCACCTTCCGTTTACCCTCATGATCCTCTGTTTCAGCCTCTCTCATCTTCCCGTCGAGCTCTTCGAGGGTCGGTTCGATGAGCTCCCATCCATCTGGAGGCGGCTTACGAGTGCGGCGAACTTTCCCCATTTTATCGCGAACGAAATCGAGCGAATGAAGTTTTCGAGATGCGAATTGAATCAGCTCTCCGAACACAAGTTGTTGCTTTCAAGATGGCGTCGGCCGACAAAGTGAAGAGAGACACCGGAAAGTGGAGAGGTAGATTTGCGGCCGCCGGACGAATCGCGAAATTCCCAACAATCGGATTATAGGTACTGATTGGAATGGTTCGCAGGTACGTAACCCCTGAATGACAATCTAGGATCGGGCTCACGCCTGAATCCGCGCCCTTTTTGTTTTAACCGACCGCGGCTCAGCTGATCGCCGGTAATCTCCGATGCCCCCATGCGAGACACACACTGCTCCTAGAGTGGATATCTAGGGCTACCGTTGGAATTCAGCAGCACATGTTGTTGCGCGAAAGAAAATATTCGAATTCACTGAAGCTGAGTCCGAAACCCCATCCCAGAATTCTTTGTGACTTGTGCCTGATCCTGTGCGAATTGTTCCAGGGGGAATACTCCTGCTCAATTGAAGTCTGTTCAGAAAAATCGTTAGAGTTCGGAGGAGAATGACATAACCCCAGTCTCCAGTGTGCGGCCGACTGAGGAGAACTTCGATCTCAAGTTCTTTGTTTGACATCGAGAAGAATACATCGACTCTGGCGCTTAATGTTGCTCCGAAGGATACGTCAGCAGCTCGGCAATGTTCATTTGCGTCAGTGTTCCACACGTCCAGTCATTCACGAGCCAATCCCAAAACCGAAGCTCTTGACCGTCGCGACAGAGCGGTGGCAGAAGAAGCACTTCGGCGAGCTGAAGAAGCTCGTCCGTGCGGAACGGGTGAGTTCCTACCGATATCTATGGGTTCTAGTCATCAGACGGACCGATGATATGATCAGTGGAGATGGGACCCGTGTTCGAGTGCTGAGCGTCTTGTTCCGCGCACCAATCATGCGCGAATACTCAGATCGAACTTTCTCTCTTCAAGATTTCTTGAATGTCCAAGACTCCTTGGGTGGAAGCTCGGTCAAGACATCTGACGGTTATGATGTTCTCCATTTCAGGTTTCCGATGCTGCTACGTACTTCTATAGCGAGATAAGGACGCCGAATCTTAGCATTTTCAGTCTCCTGCTGGGAGCCGTTGGAAAGTCCGGACACACGCAGCTAGCGTTCAAATTGCTAAAGGTGAGTAGTTTCAGAGTCAATGTTCAACGACACAGTATCTTTATTAGTCGCGCCAAGTTCAACACGAAGAGAACTTGGGTCAAGCTTTAGTTTCTTGTAGAGTCACTTTGAGTTCCAGCATAGATCACTGTCATCATTGAAATATCGAATGCGACAGAATACTTCCTTCCGGTGATCTTTCCCGAAATCTTCCAAGCAAACTCTTCGGACGTTCTTTCTTCTGGAAATCTATCCGTTCCCTGGAAGCTAGAGCTTGCCCTTGTGATCGTGGTCGCCTCCAAGTGCCTCAAATTTTAGACTCGCCATCCGCTCGTCAAGTGTGCGCAGAGAAGTCGAGCATGGCCGCAGCGGGCTTCAGCTCGGCACTCAAAATCTCCGATTTGAATGATTTCATCACGCCATCTCAGGAATGCATCAAACCGATGACCGTCGAGAAACCGAAACAAGGTTTAGGATCCATAAAAATCGGCGACGACATAGATGATCTTGCTGTTCAGGCTCCCAAGATTCAGAAAGTTCAGATCACTTTGAATGACTGTCTCGCTTGCAGTGGCTGTATAACCTCTGCTGAGAGTGTCTTGATCACTCAACAGAGCACAGATGAACTGCTGAGGATACTTTCTGATTCGGCGGATCGTCAAATAGTTGTCTCGATTGCGCCCCAGGCCCGAGCCTCATTCGCGGCGAAATACAACGTGTCTTACAAAAGCGCCGGCTACAGACTACGATCGTTCTTGAAGAAACTTGGTGTGAGAGAAGTTTATGACACCACTTTCGCGAGAAACTTCACATTGCTTGAGACAAAGCGCGAGTTTCTGAAAAGATACAAAGAAGATAGATCCAGGCTGCCCATGCTCAGCTCTGCCTGTCCAGGTTTCGTATGCTACATTGAGAAAACACACGGAGATGCTATTTTGCCGTTCTTGAGTCATGTGCGCTCACCCCAGCAAATCATGGGAAGTTATGTCAAAACATTCCTATCAACACAACTGTCAATCACCCCGGATAAACTCTATCATGTGACCGTGATGCCGTGCTTCGACAAAAAACTCGAAGCATCGAGAGACGATTTCTTCAATGAAGTTACACAGAGCAAAGATGTCGACTGCGTCATCACACCTGTGGAACTAGAGGAGCTGATGTGTAAACAGGATGTACAGTTCACCAGTCTCGATGACACCGAGGAGGTCCCTAAGAGCCCTTTTGCTCTGGAACATTGTTATCAACATGGAGGAAGTGGGTCAGGAGGCTTCAGCGAATACGTTTTCGGCACCGCGGTCAAAGAGCTCTTTGGAGAGGAGAGTTCGCACTGTGAGTTCAAGACCCTCCGCAACAAGGACTTCATGGAAGCAATGTTCACCAGGGGCGACCAAGTTCTACTTCGGGTGGCTATCTGCAACGGTTTCAGGAATATCCAGAATATCGTTCAGAGAATCAAACGCGGAACCTGCCAGTACGACTTCATAGAAGTCATGGCTTGCCCTTCCGGTTGCCTCAACGGGGGGGCCCAGCTTCGACCTCAGGAAGAGAGTTCTAAAGAGCTTCTGGACCGAGTCAACGAAGTTTTTGCTGAGAGTCAACTGCAAGGAACTCGTCTGCCTGAGTCGGATCCTGCGGTCGATGCGCTGTACAACGAGTGGATCACACACGAGGCGGACCGGTTACTGTACACCAAGTACAGAGCAGTGCCGAAGTCAACGAGTGGTTTCACTGTCAAGTGGTAGAATAACTCGAGAAAATAAAACTCGTCCTCCCATTTTACGCGGCCTTTTCTCTTGGAATTGCTGGTCAGAATCACGGATCGCTCAGTGTTCCTTGTCGTCGGTTTGATTTTCATACATTGGTCTCGAACGGAGATGATTAGCTCCGGAGTTTTGCAGGAAATGCGAGTACGGAGCATCCGGCCTTCTGCAGCATGCCTCACTTCACTTTTCAATGCCTGTGCCAATAACAGAGAGGACCGAGGGCCGGCTATGGCTCATGCAAAGAGTCTCTACGAGCAGGTGGGACTTACAAGGAAAATGTGCTAAGCCAATTGGAATCGAACCGCGGAGTACCGTGCAACGATTGGGACTGATATCAAGTTGCCATTCTATCGAGCTTCCCATTCCAGATGGCTCTGAAAGGATGGAAGGGTAACCAAATCACGTATCACGCGATGATAAAGGCATTCGCCGTGCATGGAGAGACCGCCACCTGTTTCAAAGTGAGATCCACACGGAAGTCTGAACTCTAAACCGTTTCGGAGGAAATCTCCGACTCCTTACATCAATGTATCGATCAGTACTCAATCCTGATTCTCCATAGCTCCTCGACGAGATGCAAGCAAAAAATATCTCCGTGGACGTCGACACTTACGCCCACCTCATGATGGCGTGCGTGAGTGACAAGAAAATGGGCTTCGTCCTCGCTGTCCGGGTCATGCGAATCATCCTGTGGAACCGTATCAAACCTTCCACCACATGCTACAACCATTTCATCCGCGCTGCTTATGAGTGCGGCTGTGGCGAAAACATCGATTTGGTCAACAAGTACGGCATATCTGCGATATATGCGTCGGACTAATTCTCATGCAATGTAGAGACGCTTATCTAACACGAACCCAATCCACCTCAGGCTCCTCAATGATGCGAAAAGCATGCAATTGAGGGACGAGCGCGTTCGCCAAATAGCATCCGGGATGAATCTCCTGGATACTCGGCTGAGCGACAATCTGATCAGCATATCAGCGGTGCCGAAGAATGTCGAGGAAAGGATAGCTCTGATCGGTGGAGTCGAGGGGATTCTGAAACAGATGGATTACTTTGGCGTGAGTATCGTCCAGATCGTCGGATGATGGCGTCCTGCGCCCACTGTGGCCACCGACGTTCCTTGAAGCGACAACGTAAAACCTCCATTTTTCTAGGTGAAACCATCAGCGACTACTTACTCAATGCTGTTGCGCTGTATCAAGGAAGAGGAGGACCTCTTGACTCTGGTCAAATCGATCCCATTGAAAAAAATGGATATCGGTTTCTGGAATCAGCTCTTGAAAAAATGTGTGGTCGAGCAGTATCCTTGTGCGGACTACATCCAGAAGAAGCTCTACAGGAGGTGTGTCTCGGAGACTCATGTATGATAGCGAAATTTGGATGGTTTTGACGCGTGGTTATGGAACTAATTTCTCGCGCTGTTCAGCGGCCTGGAGTTCGACATCCTGACTTATGGGATCCTAGCAATGAGGATCAACTCCCCGGAAGAGCTCACCAACTACATGAAACGCATGGAGGATAAGGACATTATGCCTAACGAAATCATCATGTCAACGCTGATTAACAACATCAGCAGGAAATTCAGATTCAGTGAGTCGGTGTTTCCCACTTAGCGGTAGAACAGCGGATAAGAATGAGATGACGTCTCAACGCTTTTTGCGATTTCAGACACTCTTATGAATCTTTTGAAGTATTGCATTGACAACGACATCCCTCTCAACAAAGAAGCTGTGAGGAATCTCGCGACTATGCTGGTTAAGAATAGGCATTCAAAAGTAAATTCTTTGATACTCGGGATTCTGAAGGAAATCAGGGTAGCGGAGGTTGCGCCGCCTCGGACGCAGCAATTCAGTCCTGCCATTCTAAAGAGAAATAAGCGGAAATGGGATCCCGATGCGAATGATGAGGACATCGAGGAGATGGATCGAGCTCTGCGGGAGGAAGCTGCGCAAGCGGCAGCGAGGAAGGCGGCCGGGCTACGTCAACGGGAAAAAAGCCTCATCAATTCGTGACCGGAACAAGGATAGTTCATTCTGAGTATTCTGCCTTCTTCTGTTGTTCATAGTGTCAGGATGTGGATCTCACTCATGGTCAACACTGGAATAAACGCTGGGTCCGAGATCGACATCTAGTTCGAGTCATTCTCCTGTATCGGAATAGCATCCGTTGGTCATCAGGACAGAGCCTTATTTGAGTCGTCCGTTGAGAGTATTGAATGCATGTCGAGCAGAAGTCTTGACGGAGCTCACAGATGCCGAGATGAGGGGAGCAGGAGAATAAGAGAAGGAGATAGGAAACGTCTGTCTGAAGCTCCGTTCAGGCGAAGAATGTGTTTGAGGCTCTGGATTTGACACCGCGCTCCGGAGCCTCTTCGGGAAGGACTCACCGCAGCCTCGTGATGAAATGCCGTGATCCTTCTCATAACAGGCAACGTACTGATAGGAGAGAATCCCGAGAGCACAGGTCTCTGGGAGTCTGTAGGAAACGGGACCATCATAGAAATTCCTGGTTGCCCACGCTGAGTAAGAAACAGCCTCGCTATAACGGACACCGGGGGTCCCAGCTTTGTGATAGTGATCATAGAATACCGTATTTCTTCTAATTGAAGGACGTGCCCGTCAATTAGAACCCCTATGGGAAATAACATTGGGGTTCCAATTGACGGGCATGCCCTTCAATTAGAAGAAATACGGTATGCTTCCGATATCATAACGACAGGCTTATATTTAGGAGAGGCTTGTATTTAGGACAGATGCCCATGCCCTTCATTCAGTGGGAATGAGTTAATACATGGATGAAATTTCGATATTCCTCCTTCCCGCTTGACCCCGCTTGAGGGATCGTCGGTGTGGCAATGTGAACCCGCGCGGGTAACTCAGACTGCTTTAATCGCGCGGCTGTCCCGAAGTCGTCGGAGCATAAGACGTCCCAACTAATGCGCCGCGCTCGTTCAAGCGCCATCGGAGACGACTTGAAAGTTAGATGATTCCACATCGTCGATATCATGGAACTGATCATGGGGCCGGAGGTGGGGCGGACTGAGCGGGCTTCAGCCCCCAAACCCGTACCTGGTGAGCTCATGCTATCCAAATTGAGATCTCATGTTGACAAACCGATTTTCTGAAAATTCCACGGGGGCAGCTCCTTGACTGAAGAAGATGGCCTCCTCCCCAGAAAAAATCCTGTATACGCATCTGTTTCTACCATCTGTGGCATGAGACCCACCCCATGACATCATCTTCGGGAACACTCCACCCTGCTCCGTGGCGATACCAGACCTCCATCTTCCAGTCGAGCGGAACCTGAAACTCGCGGGGAGTTCCTGGAGGCAGCGAGCATGCATTTGGAAATCGTAACAGATCGGCGAAAAAAGAGTCACGAAGCATGAACGAATGAACAATGCCGGCTGAATTCGGCATCGTTCATATCGAATGTGTCATTTCGAAATGCGTGTAAGTCCGTCGAAACCGAAAGCGTCCCCATTTCTTAACGCTTCGAAAACTTTCTCATCGGAGGTCCGATTCAAGAGTTGAGGTTGAAGATGAAGCACATAAAACCACAACGAACTATTTGCTTTTTTGCATCTCGGGCTCAGGCTCGAATATCGCTTCCACTGTTTACGTCAATAATGGCTTCGTCAAATTTTCCAAATGGGGGTCTACAACGCGGCCGGAGTCCAAGCGATCCCAGTCGCGCAGAACTGGAACTCCGCTGGAATCGTTCGGGTGGCTTGGAAAAAGACTGCTCCCAGTGCCCTGTTTGCATCTTGTTCTCCAAGCTTTCAGCGATCCTTATATCGTAAGGAATTCACAAGGACAGCTCGAACAACTTGAGAAAGTCAATCCTGCGTTGCTCCCGTTGATTGGTCCGTCAGTGTGTCCGGTGCCGGCCAACCGCCCGCTTGGGTGCGGCGTCAATGACTATTCAAGAGTATTCGATGGCGGATGCTTGCGCGTTCAAGTATGTAACTTGCATCACCGACTAAAAAATGGAACGATCACCGTGATCCAGATCCTGTGGGCCCCTTCATTTCGGCTGGAACTCTTTGACTATGACAAAATCTAAGCAGGAGAAAACGCTCCAAATAGCATATTTTTGTGTTTTGCTTGTCGATGTTCAATTTGTGGAACTGAGAGTGAAAATCACAACCGTCAATGTAGCTTAATGCCGTTGTGACATGCGCAACAGGGGGACAGCGTTTCGGACGTGAAACCTTGAAATGGATTTCAGCTTTTTGAGGAAAAGGAACGCAGAATGGATGTCAAAATACGCTTTAAGTCGATGATCCATGAATCGAGCGGTAACGCCGAGCACTCAAGAAGCAAATCCTCAAGACAAACGGCCAAACGCTCTCAGGGCTGTGTCGAAAAGAGTTTTTGTGAATTTAAGCCGAGTAAACCGTTCAGACTCGGATGGACGTCAGCTGCGGTTGCGTCAGAAAATATCCACAAAAATGTGTCTTCAAATGCCAAGATGGTTTAGAGCAGCAGTAACGGGAGGTTTGAAAGCAGAACTGAAGTCGTATCACGCAATCGCGCTCCTCCGCTATGTTTGTGGCGAAAGAGTTTCGGGCTTTACTTGTACACCGCTTTTGCTAGACAACTCTGGGATGGATTTTTACATTCTATGCGTCGATCCCGTCTGCATCGATACAGGTGATCGTTTGCGTTCGCAACATCAGTGTTCCACCGAAGTTGCGTATCACATCAGCGTGAATATATGAATGATGTCCCGAGCTTGTGGAGAACCTCCTCCGGACCTTGCAGTACATCCACCACCGTCGAACAGCATCATCGGTGATGGCCCGAGCGGGTGTAGCGAGGGTACCTCACAAACGGCGCCATCCTTCAAGTCAACCCTGCGAGTGTTGGTCTAAACAGGCAAGCGCAGCTTTCGAAGCGCAAGCGAAGTCTGGGACAGTGGTTCCCAAACGTGTCCGGCTGATCGAATCCCCCCCCCCCCCCCCCGGGGTCGACTGTCAAACCTAGGGGGCCCACATCCGGCAATATGAAGATCGTCGCGGACAGACCTGCTTCAGAACCCCCTTGTCGTCCCTGGGCTAGAGCTCATCAATACTGCTCAGAGATCGTTTGTAAGATCATTGACCACCCGAGGATCGGCGAGCGACCTCCAGAGTTAGACATCGACCCGTTTCGAAGACCACTGGTCTAGGACATCCGAGTTTCAGGTTCTCCGGATCAAAAATAGGACATTGCGAGTACAGGAATTCTCTGCATATGTGGTCGGAACTTTCGATTTGCGATCGATTCGTTCCCATCCGCAGCGGATGCTTTCGTTCACTCCTCATCGGTCGCGGGCACCCTGGAGTTCGCTAGTGAGTTCAAATATCAGCCAAAGATGGATGAATTTCTTCTTTATTTCATTGGATTTTGACCAATGTGGCCGATACGTGCTCAAAACACGCTGAAATGAGAAAATTACAGAAGAAAAACAGATGGAGAGGCCTCGGCGAAGCGGCACGCGGGATTTCCATGAGAAAGGGCAGCAAACCCAACCGGGCTATTCTTGTGGGAGAATTTGGCTACCCGTCAAAAGACCACTGATAGCAGTCATTACACTTTGCTCCTCGTTGGAGCCATTCTGAGATTTCACCCACTTTCGCCGTCGCCCCAGAATTATAGCGGGGATCACGAAGGGAGTTCTCTGTTCATGGGAAGATTTTGGGAGCGTGCATCTAATTTTTATTCCCTAGTTTGATTCACATGCGATTTTTGCCGGATTTTTTGTCGGACCTCGTTGATCCCTCTCGGGTACAGAGCTCCAACGATTCGCGTAGGATATCACGCTCAAAAGTTGAGCTCTTCAGGGGAATACATCACTTCCAACTCGGCTAAGCTTTTGAGATGTCTGTGAAGCACTTCCTGAACTGGAAGGAACGAGAATAGCCGAATCTCCATATCAGAACTCGACACCCGAATTAATGCCGACTTCTGGACCGTGGAATTTCAAGTCCCTCAGAAGATGTTGGTCGCAAATTCGGAAAGGATATAGACTAAAACTTCTACCATTCTAGGTTACCGAATTCGCTACGATTCGCGGTTTTCACGGAGATTGCGGGAATTCCAAGCACCTCAAGTTACGAGCAATGAACTCGCTCATTGTAAACGAAGTTCACCTTTCCGTTGTTGCGAACGATACGACCGACTGAAAATCGGATCGGAGGCGGAAACTTTCACAACATGAAGCTTCCGCCGCGGCAAAACGCTCCGAGGATTCCACCTAATTCACGGCTTTTCCAGATCATTTCCATCGTTCATCATTCGTTTCGTTCATTGAATTCTAGAAAAAAACAATTGGATATGCCCATCAGACGATGCTTCTCCGAGTTCTCAACGAAGACGAGCCGAGGGAGGCTTCAGGGAGAGCTTCTCACCAGTAACTGAAGACTATTGAAAAAAGTTTCTCGGACTTGAGCATGAAAAGACAACTCAGCGCGATGATCCGAATCGGTTTGAAATCTGGTTTTCAGTTAGCCCTGAGCGAGTTCGATGGAGTCACGTTCAGTCACTTAGTTGCTGTGAGGCTCGACTCAGAAAAAAGTCAGAACAAAAATCACGAAAGCAGACAAGCAAATTGTCCAGGAGCGACGATATCTTTGTCTTCTGTCACCGCTCGGCTGAGAAGAAGCAACCGAAGATTTCAACGTTCAGAGAAGCCTGAAGAACAAGAGCGGGAAAGACTCGCGTCGTCGAACACGAACGCTGCTGCCAAAAAATGAAGAGGAAAAGAGGGAGAAAAAACGGGTCAGTAATTTTGCTAATACACTTTATTAGGCTGACGTGTATTTTTAATATATGTTTAGAATTGGCACATGATCACAACGGTTCGGCGACCGTTTCAACAATTGTTCGCGACGGTTTTGTTTCAAACCACTGTTTCAGGCATCATGACATCGCGTGTCCGTTTGCGCGGTCGGCGGACTGGCCGGCACGCGCCGTCATACGACTATAAAAATAGAATCGAAAGCTGTACAAAATAAATAGGTATCATCAACTATGTTCTCTTGTTGTGCCATCACGGTCGTCGTCGATGTCGGATTCCGATATGACTTTTCAGACCAAACTGCTAGCGGCCACCCTTCCATCTCTGTCGGTTGAGTTCTTACGGTGACGAAAGTGAATTTTCGGAGTTTTCGGGATTCGTACAATGTTGTGAACAATTGCTCGTACCCCGTGTCGTCGGAGTTTCCGTCGGAACCACGGCCTGAGAAGATTAGGCGATCGCAAAGCGTTTGATCGTAAGCTCATGACCATCGATGAGAAGAGCCGAACCGCCGAATTCCGTTCGTTCCGGCGCGGTCCGCTTGAGCGATGAAGATTTAAGCTCTGAATGAATTTGCTCAGATTCTCCCCAGCCGACGGCATCATCCCCCAGTCGGTTTCTCTTGCAGCGAGCCGTCGGTTTCGCACGATGCGCGTCACTACGACTTTCTTCGACTGAGGACTTGAAGACTTCGGCTCGTGTCCACTACGTCGCACGCTTCCACAACGTGGTAGCAACGACGGCAAGCTGAAACATATCTCCGGTCCATAATGCGAGCCGCTACTGACTCGCTGCTTGAACTTCGGCGTCGGGTTCAACTTCACCAACTTTAGGATCACCTCGATGAAAGGAACAACTGCCGATGAATCTTTTGAATGCAAACACGCGGGAGAATTTCGTTCAATGTGTGCACGGTCACAAAGTTGCGTAATCATACAACAACGGCAAAACGTCAACCAAGTTTACATCATCATTGCTCGCTCCGAAAATAGAGTGAAGAAAGCTCCGTAGTAAGTTCCACGGAGGGTGGCGATGACTATGGAAATGATAAAGGTAATTGTAAAAGGATTCGCCGTCGTGACCACCCTCAAGGATGCGGCTTTCGTTTGTGTCGCTTTCACCCCGATGGCGGTAACTTTCCAAATGTAAACTGCGATCCACGAATTTAAGTCCGTCGATCGATCGATAGCTCGCGAGAACGGTCGAACGGATGGGGAATGTTTGTATGCAGATGACGTTCCCCTGGATTTTCATGAAAATATGTTAAAGATGACCGTGAAGACAAGAACGGGCTATGGCGAATGGCTTGACAAAATGGGGATGTTTTCTTCACAACTTGAAATCATGATGATCAACGTTAGAACTCAGAGTTGAAAACGCAAAACAACACGGAGACAGTCGGGAGAGTCAACGACCAATGTGGATCAGAAACAGTGCGCAGAGTGAATTAAAATAAATTTCCATGGCGCTCGCCACTGCCGATAAAACAATGCGTCGTGAGAAAACGGTGCCCGAATTGTAACGGATTCTCTTCCGTCGGCATCTTCCTTTGTGTGCAACGCGGACTCTTAGCTTAGCCGATTCCCGGTGCAACGGTAACAGAATCCGCAGCGCCAGCAGCGAAAGCAGTTCAGGCTAGCGATGTCGATGCCGAAGTGAAGATGCGGGAGGAAAATGTTGGCGGGCCCGTCGGCAAGCGGGCCAGGTAGCTAGCGAGTCAGCAAGCAAACAAATAACCAGCAGAGCAGACAATTCACTACGAAGACTCCGGAGAAGCGGCATTGTGAGCCAAACAGACTGCTCGAACTTCTGTCTCAAAAACTATTCCGGCGATCTACCAACCGATCGAGCAGCGTCGTCATTATAGCTTCACAAGGTTCAAGCAGCGCGAAATCGAGAGCCCCAACTCCGAGACTTCAGCAGTGTTCGAAGAGAGCGAGGAGCACAGAGTTGGGGAAAATGGGAACGGAAGTGGCAGCTACAGCGAGAAAGCTGAATACCGACGGAGTTTTCAGCCGAAACGTGGTTAGACTCGAATATGAATTCCGGTCCAAATTCCTTCAGCAAACTCTATTTTAATCAGAGGAAGGTGATTTCGCGCCGTGGTATGTGCTACGGCTCCGAGTACTTATGGCGGTAGGCTCACCGAAGTAAGCCGCGGCGAATCATCGCCGCGCTGGGTGAGCTAGTGCCCCTCTTACAATCACTCAAGTCTGAGTTGTCCATTTTTCGCCGGCTTGATTTTCGTTTGAGTAATTTTGGCGCAAAAAAAGCCTCCACATCATCACCATCATTACGCGTCTAGTTCGTGGTCATCTTCGCCGGCCGGCGGTGGCCAAGTGCGCTATGTAAGATCGAATTGGAATAAACCAAGCGGCTCCCTTTCAAAAATTGTTTCCACTCAAAACTCAACAGGCAGCATGTTCAGCCCGGACGGAAAACGGTACAGAGTGAAAGATGGAAGATGAGCGCGAGGAAATTAGCCGTGAGCTGCTTGCAATGATCATCAAGGAACAAGAGGAAGGAGTTTGCAATGAAGGGGCAGAAAAAGTGATGGCCAGTCGAAACGGCCCAGAACTCGCTCATCGGAGATCTTGTTGTTGTTCGATTCCCGTTGCTCCGATAGCGCTTCTGGCCCTCAATGCCACTGTCGTTGTTCCCCCCAAGCCGTGGGACTCTGCTGGGACAGTTGTGAGGAGCATTGTTGTCGTAGTAGTAATGACAATAATCGTGAAGAATCTGTTTACGGCGAGGGGGGTCTCAAAAAACGAAGATCCGCAATGTGCCAAAGCAGAAGTAGTAACGCTTCACTGTTTGCCTGCCTGCCGCTGAGTCGCTCCGTCCAAATGTTGGTGGATCGCCTACCCGCCACCCGGTGCTGGGGGACGACGCCCTTCCAAGTAGGCAAAGAAACATCGTGGCATTCGTGAGTGTGTGTGGCTGTCTGTCTGTCCGGGTGTTCGTCATTTCCACTTTCACCGACTCAAACTGACTGCTCTAGGTGCTTTGCCGTGAAGCTGCCGGTGCTGCTGCAGGCAGTTGAACCGATTTTTGCGCTATTTTCGGTTTGTTGTCGTTTCCAAAAAAAAACATTGAAAAGAGTCGCGTCCGAACATGTGTCCGACTATGTCTTCGACTCTTCAGTAACATCGACAGACGATTGCGAAGCTCCGAGTTGCGCAATCGCAAATGAGCTTCTGCTCAACAATTGGTCGCGTCTTCGAAGCCTTTGATCAAATCGACCTCGGGCCTTGTGTGAAAGAAGCCTGAAGAACAAAAGTTGTCTCAGGAGGAGAATGCGGGCTGATCCAGGGGACATCTCTATTGGGAAACCATGAAGGAGCGAACAATGATACCAACACGCAATCGAGGTCGAAATCGTCGCACATTTCACATGTCGTACATGTTCGCACTCTGAGGGGCTCTGTGCACTTATCCCAGGTAGACTTTCTCTTTCTCCGTTCAGTCCACGACGCACTGCTGTACTTCTGAGTTTGATGACGTCTTCCTTCCTCCTTAGACGAGGCAATCCCTGTTGGTGGACAGGAACACAGCCGCCAATGCTGGATCCTCGTCCGCAGCTTCCTTTTGAGCTTTCTGAGCTTGGCGTTTGGCATCGGCTCGAGAATTCACGTGGACAAGACACGTACAGTGGATGGACTCTTCCCCCTCCGCGGGCGGCGGAGCGGGGTGATGGTGATTGGCGGCTCCCCCAGCACTGAGACTCGAAGCTGTCCCAAATGGTAACCGTCGAAAGTACAATGACTTCGCGTCACCGAACTTGGCATCGCCGAATGACCACATTTCACAAAGGCAACCTGGTTTCCCTTGATTGGTCTTCGTCCTTCCAGGAACTACAGGACATTTCTTCAACGTGTACCGATGAGGAAAACGATCCTGTTTCTTGCTACGCATTGTAGCCGCCACAACAATGAGCGAAAACACGCTCGCACCGCAACACGATCCGATCAGGATGTAGGCGACGTGTGCGGTTGTCAACTTGAACTTCTTGGTGGGTTCGTTGAGAGGACGTCGCTCGAAGAACGTTCGATTGTAGTTTGGTTTCAAGTCGTCTCTCTTGAACGTGATTATGTGAGTGTGTCGCGGCGCACTTCCGCTAGCTGATTGATCCCCGGAGGTTCCGACCGTGCTCGAACTTTCGGTTGTCGACGAAGTTGTCGAGCTGGTGGTTGACATTCGTAACCGATAATTACGCAGAGCGATTTTGAGCTTCTCGATGTTCGTATTAGATTTGAGAACTCGCGGTGGTATCGTCGATGTTTGCAGAGCTTCGGGTGCCTCTGTCTCGTCGGTTTCGTAGCTCTCGTCTGAAGCTGTCGGAGACGTCGTTGAGGCTTCCTCTTGCTTGTCGGAATCCTCGAACATGTTGATGTACTGCACTCTCTTTGGGCGATCAGTTGTGGTGGACGTTGGTCGCTTCGTATGAGTTCTTATGTTAACGGTGCCCACGGGTCTCGGTGGCAGGGTAACAGGTCTCCTGTTGTTCTCGAGGAAATGCCTCATGAGCACCATCTTGCATGGCACTGTTCGGCGGAACGGGCCCTGATTCTCGATGTAAACATTAGCGTTCTCACTCAAACTTCGACACAGTGCCGCTAGTGAATCTGTTTGGCGCCGCAGTTCCAATTCCAGATCAACGGGAACCATCTGGTGATTAGACGGCATATGATGCAGGGAAGGCACAAGTGGCCGATTGCTTTGGAAGTAGAACTCGTGCGAGTTACCACGCCGAAATTCCGCCGGGAGCAGCGGGTTGCTAGCCGTCACAGGCAACAACAAAATCACTAAAATCCACATGATCACTTATTCAACTCGCGCACATCGAATCCCGAAACACTCAGTCGTTGGGATCCATACCGAGTCTATAATCCACGAGAACGGCACTTTCACTTCTGACTTCGGCGCAAACCGTTGTTTGGGCTTCTCACCGGTTCTGCCCCTTCTGTCTCGAAGCGGTTAACTATCCCTCGGTCTGACGGACTGACCGACTGATTGATCGTGTGTCTCACTGCCAGTCCGTGTGTCTGTCAACGATGCCGCATTATGAACGTCAGCCGGCGGTCTGACGTGAATGCGTTTTGGGACTGAAATGTTGTTCACGCACCGGCGCTCAGGGGGAGGGCGTTTAGGCGAGAACTGGAACGGACCGGAGGCCGGAGATACCGAAGCTAAGTTGATTTGAAGCCACCGGCTCACTTGAGGAGGAAACAACGACTGACTTGAGTTGTCATCTGTGTTCAGTCTCCCCTAAAGGATTGAACAGCGTTTGCTCTGCTCGTCATGGTGGAACGATTCAAATCCGAACGAAAGCTGTGCGAGGACCATTGGTTTCTGCAAGAAGATCAGAACCGAGTCGCCTATCATCACATCAGATCTCTCCGGGAAGTCATTGAGAGCTATTGGAGGAGTTTTCCAGCTATGCCGGAGATCCGATTTTGCGGTGCTGCCATGGCAAAAAAAAATGATTCTCTGAAGAAATTTTCTGAAGGCGACGCCAAGGAAGCGCTGCTCAAGATCTTTCCAAAAAGACTGGAAGCGGAGGCGCTCGGAGACCTGAGAATGAAGCCCCGAAAAAACTGTTGGTTACAAGATCTTGAATGGAGGATTATTTCCGCCAGGAAATCGCCTATCATCAAGAGTAGAGCACTGTTTTACGTTTCCTTTGTAGTTCCATTTTCTTTTGTTTCAATATTCTTAAGATAGAGCCCGAATGGTTCACTGCAAAAATTCATGCGGGGTGTTAGCTCGGCGGGAGTGGTGCGTGTCCGTTTCGATCGAGGTTCCTGCAGAAGATCGAATACAAACAAAGACTCAAGGTGGAAATTAAAGAAACCACGCAGAAACATCGGCACGCAGTACCATTCGCCAAGGCTCGAAAGGATTTCCGAGCGCTGTGATCACGGCGAAAACCTGATGACGATTGAGCGATAGATCGCCGCCAAGGGGCATCGCCGAGCAGTGGTCAGTGGGTTTTGCCGAGGCTCATTACCTTGAGATTGTTTTTCTCCTGTTCAAAATTCAGGCTCCGAATCCGAGCGGCCACTCCTGAATCCCAAAGAATTCTGATTTCCAAAAACAAGTAGAGCAGCTCAGTTGTCTGACTAGCGTCGCGTGATGAACTAATGATGAGAATCTTCGGTTCTTCTGCTCGTTTGTCAATTCGTCGAACCAAAGGAAGCGCATCATCGATAACCACACATTTTTTCCCTTTTCAGTGTTCAATCAATGTTGGGATCACGGTATCTCGTGTCCACGAATCGATGCCGCGGTAGCCAAGGTTGGGCACTTGAAGAAAAGTGAGAGAACGGTGAATTTTCGCGAGCAGGCAGTCATGTGAGACTCAATCAGGAATTGATTTTCTTTGCCTAGTGAGCTTTCTCAGATCGAAAGAAAACATCCTGGAGGTTTCCAGAGTTTGGTTCTGGATATAGCTTCTGAGCCTCGTGAAGTCGAGAGTTGGACCAGGTGGAGAGGAGGTCTCAAAGTAAGGTACTCCGCTGGAAAAACAGACGATCCAAATGAGGAAGGAGCAGCTCCCGAAGTTGTCCCCAAGGGTCTCTGGCTCTGGACTTTGGGTCTGCTACAGTGATTCGCGTGGGAGTGCGAATAAAAACTAACTGAATGAGAACCTCATAGAATCTTCAGACAAACACGGAACCTCTCTAGTTCAAAACTGCGTTCCGGGCCATCACTAGCATCATATAGACTGGTTCAGACCATCTGAGCTCGTTTTCGGAAGTGCAGACCGACCCGAGTAGGATGCTTGAACTTAGAATTACGCAAATGGGAACTTCATGATTTCCGAAGATTGAATCACCCGTTGTATCCTCGCTGTTATCAACGGAACCAGGAATCGCGAAGAAGCTCATTGTAGAGCTTCGCATTTGAATCTTGAGTCCAGACCTCACTTCGTGCGGCGTCAACGTAAACTTTACAGAAACAAAAGTCATTAGTGATCCAGAACTCGAACACGGATGAAAGCCCGCGGAAAAACTCGGCAAAGAGGAAGTTCAAGCAATATATCGCTGCTTCTTGATCGATGACATCTTCTGATTCGACCGTTTTGACACGTGACAACGCATTCACGCACGCGCGCGCACGCACCTGATGTGACAGATAAGATTCGGGGAGGACACGGTAGCTGAACGGAACAAGTACAAACATGGAAGTGGAAAGCTTCCAACACGTGTGCCAATATTGACCTTGCGATATATTTTCCTATGTCGTTTCGGTTCATCTTGTTCTCATCCACCGTGAACCTCTTCCTGGTTCTCTTTTGTTGGCGATTCATTCTGTTTGAAAGCCATGGCAGACAGAACTGAGCCAGAACTTGTTTTCGCTCCGATAAACGGCCACTGTTTATTGAGCGTTTATGGAGTCGCTCCTCACTTTCGGCGAGGTCCGCGAGAACACCGCCGCCATGGAAAAAAAAAATTGTTTTTTCCACGACCGTCTAAATTGCAACACGAAAACACGGATTTAGAATAGTTGTGCTCTCATTCAAGGTGACGAGAAAGTAATTGTGAAAACCTTCAACTCGTGTCATTCCTGGCGGCTCAAACGATGTTTTCAACAAAACGCTCGACCGAACCGAGAGCAACTCTGATACGGCTTGAGCATCGTTGCCTCTCGGAGCGTTAACATCTTGGCAAAGCACCATCGTCGCATTGAGGTGTTTCAGCTGCAATTTAGGGTTTCAGGGATGATTCCGAGCATCGGACCCCAGTGTGGAGCCGCTCAAGCTTATCCAGCAGCGATAAGCAGCAAAATTACGAAGCAAAACTGCTTTGTATCTTACTCGCTGGCTGCTGGTCTGTTTGTCAACCCGGATATTCGTTCCTGTGCGCCACGGAATAGGGGCCAACCTGTGTCGAAACCGAACCAAATGAACAATAACAATCCACACTCGCTCCTAGCTACTATTAAGCCCATATTCAAGATCAGACCGCAACGACGTTCGACTGTCGCTCACGAAACATTGCGGCTTGTCAACCATTGCTCTGTTTCAGACCAATTATCTCTGACAGTGGGGCATCCCGCAGTTCATGATTGACAGGTCAATCCGAAGATGACCGAACTGTCCGCGAATTCCGAAGTCCATGGCCCCGGAAGTGCATCCGAAGCTGAGCATGGCCCTCGTGAGCGTGATCCTGCTCTTCCTCGCCACCTCTATCTACGGGGTGGGGTCCATTCTTTACCCTGCTGAGGAATGCTCGCATGAAGAAGCTATCGGAGTTTTGCTTTCACCAGAATTTTCGTTCTCTTTGCGATTCAAAGAAACGAAATCGAAAATCATGAAAATCCACTTCGCCGAGATCGCAGAACGAAATTGAGGCGGAAATCAACGATCTCAAACGAGCCACAATGGACAATCTCTTCTCGGGGCCGTGACAAACGAGACTAGACGAAAACCGCGCTGGAGAATGACCTGAATTCCCCAATCTGAATCGAACTCGAGGAGGATATCGTCGGAGATGTTCATTCTCGAACGAATATCTGATATTCGAATCTGGAAAGAGATGAAGTATCGTTCTCTAAGACGGAGGCTAGAAACTTGTGTCAAGCGTATCTGATACCCCGGCGATGGAGGACTACTGCGCATTCTAGCCCGAAATTAAGTCGAGCCACCCAACATTCGACGATCCTCGCCATGAGGATTGAATCCGATGGGCTGAGACAGTCTCACGATCCTATCAAGCTTTCGAGCTTGATGCATGTCGAGGAATGGAGCTGACCTCATAGTCTGCAGTTAGAGAGTCGCCAAATTGGTAGACCTATCTGATGCATAGCGAAGAAACATATTATTGAAAATTTCTAATCTTCGATCCTGAAATTGCGGGAAAATGTGGAGCTCCCAGACGGATTTGAAATATCGTCCTCATTCGAGATTTGCCAAGCATCCGTTTCCTTTCGCAACTATACATATATACCTCGAAAAAACTCGACGGGTTTCGGCTTTCATAAGCTTATACACAGGTGGTGCAGCAAGGGGGCTCTTTTGCGTGGGGGCGCCCGGATTCCAGTGTACTCTCGCTGCCTGAAGGTAAGTTAAGATTGGGGCAGACGGCTACAGAGTGCGCAGATCGTCGCTCAGGAGTCATGAGCAATCCCGTTTTTCCGCGTGCCGAGGTAGCGATTCGGGCCGTCCGGAGGGCCTGATATCATGCGTTTACTTCGAATCAGATGATTTCCTTGGCGCGTTCTCCAGTATCTACCCAGGAGGCCTCTAAGACTCCGACAAACAATAACGAGGGTTGGTCCGACCTAATCAGGGAAGGATCTACAGAGCCCCACTTCAGGCTAATGGGAGCTATTGCCATCATCGTAAGCTTGAAAACATCGGCGACACGTGCGGCGCTGATCAATCTGTCACTATCGTTGGAATGATTCCTGCGATCGATCATCTGGCCTCTTGGAATACCGAAAAGAGGCAAAAGCGCACTTCTGGGAACTATTCTCAAGCAGCAAACCTTCGTCAGCATCAACCGTTTTCGCGGCTTGTCTTCTCTTCGGCAGCTCGCAGGACGCGGCTTTGGCTTAGGTCGCGCGACAGTAACTCTTCGAAAACATACCGTGATTGTTCCGAGCCAAAGGCTCGAAAATTGGATCGAGGCTCTTCGGTGAAACACGGGAAGGAATCTAGAACTGAATGAAATTTGGAACGCGTTGTGTCACGCCGACGCTTCGCAATCTCATAGATTTGAATTAGCGTTTCAGTGATCATCGCGAAGACGTGCGCCTGGTATCATTTAAATCAATGATAATTTGATTGATCGAATAATCATTTGACTACCCTCGTTTGACACCCTATCCCAACAATCTGGTCGTGACATTGGGATTCCAATGGGAAAACGGGCAGTAACAGATCACGGACTCTCATTTATTTGAGGTTCTTCGACACAAGTTTGTATGACTTTCAAGAAGTGGTCTTCGAAGTTTTTCTCATTGAACCTGCTCATGGACTGTTTCCCCGCTTCCGACATGGCTTTGCGGTCGCACTCCTCCATTCTGTGGGAAAAGAAACCAGAACTCAGGTCGGAACCCAGATTGGGTATGAGTGAGCAAAACCTCGGAGAACTGAAATTGGCGCAACCTTACCGCATGATGTTCAAAAACGCATCTGCATACTCCTCCGGTGTAAGTGCGAGAAAGCCGCAACCCTCTCGAACAATGTCCATCCGGGGTCCTCCGGAATTGTGCGCAACAGTAATCAAGCCGGCCGCTATACACTCGACCACCGCGATTCCGAAATGCTCATTCCACATGGAATGAATAGCGGCGGAGGCTTTTTGTAGCTCCTTCTTTAGCGCGGCGTATGGAATGTCGACTCGGAACTCGACGTTTTCGGTGATACCGAGGCAATTGGCCTGTATTTTGAGATCTTCAATCCTGAAAAGCGTTCGGTATCAGTGAGCAAGTGAGGGTTTCAATATTCCTCGTGAATGTCCGCTGGGAGTGCAATGGAAGCGACTGGGCCCCGAATCTCACCGCTGCTGGTCGCTATCGTCGCGACACGAGCCTATCAAGACCAGTCTGACTTTCTTGAACTGAGCTTGTGACAGATGCTCTTGTAGAGCCTTAATCGCTCTCAGCTGCAGCATATGATCCTTCTCGGGTCGGAATTGTGCCAACGAGACGATTCTGAATTCCTTGTCCGGATCCGCTTTGGACTCAATGCGCTGGAAATCCTCCACCGAGCACGGAGGAAATACAAGGTGACATTCCGTGCCCCAAATCTCGCTGATGTGGCCTTAAAAACGAAGCAAGCATTGATCGATTGGATGACATCTGACCACTGACTAGACAGAAACAATCTCGATGAGCCTCCTTTCAAGCTTACCATGAGTCCAGCTCGAGTTCACCATCGTCACGTCACCGCAAACGTTGCCGATGAAGCCATAGATCACCGCAAAACACTTATAGTAAAGAAGCTTGGCTTGCGTTAGGAGAGAGCTGGTGGCTACGGCGGAACTGTTGTTCACCCCTGTTCTACGGGAACGGACGGAGCAGAGCATGTCCGTTGAGATCGTGGGATAGTGTACATAGGACACCGTCGTGCAGCCGCCTGGAAGAAAAATGGTTCCAGAAACTTATCCAATAATTAATCCACCGCAGAGCCTTGCTCCTTCCCCAGCGAGGGGACGACATCGTAGCTCCTAATGTTGCAATTTATCTCCGAGAACTCACCTAAGATCTTGAAAACGGGCAAGGTGAAAGCATAGCCCATGGTATCAACAAAAACGTGCGGGGTGTATCGACAGATGGCCTCCAATCCGACAATCATCGAAAAGACGCTTTGCAGAGCGAGAGTGAACACTTTGTAGTGCCTGAAAGACAGAGGTTGAGGAACGTGGTCTGCGAGGACCTCGGCGAACTAGAGCGAGTCCGCTCTTCGAACAATGCTCCGGAGTAGGTTTCACATCTTACTTGGCCTCTAGACATGGTCTGCTTCGTAGATACACGAATCGCACCGGCTGAGACAATTTCACATGGAAGCGCCGCTCGGCAGTCGCCAGGATCTCATCTGAGCTTGCTTCTAGATCCCCGGTGTAGATAACACACTTCACGTTGGGATACCTGTCGAATAGAAGATATTGTCATCGATCTGGACAAATCCTGGTAGTCGGCTAGAGCGGAGTGTGTCTTAGGATACAGATACGTAGGATCAAGCCAAGCCGTCATACGTGCCTTTGCTGCATACAACGAACAGCGGTCCAGAGAACTCTTTCACCACCTCCGCCCGCATTACAGTATGGATGAAAGAATCCATAGGTTCGTGGGATTCTGTCTTTTCTGCTTCGGAAGACCATAGCCAGGAGAGCTATGAAATTGACCACCAGTAGGGAGGCGGTCAAAATTGTGGCAATCATCTGGACGCTTCGAAGGCAACTTTCCGCCACACTCTGATATTTTCCTCTGCCACCTCGTCCTCGGCACTCGAGTCAGGCTCCCGTCTGATCATGAATCCTCCCACCACTCAGAAATATGCGTGTTGAGGAAGCTGATCGATGCTTTGACACGTCGACGCTCAGGCCACCAGAGAGGCCGTCTCCAGAGTTCTCCAAGATGGTTCTTCTGAATCTTTGACATCAACTGTGGGGGGATTTCTTGTGGATTTGCGACAATCGAATACTCAGGGGGAACATCTCAAGATGATTCGAACGTAACCGACAGCTGATCGAAATCAGAGGGGTTCCTTCGCCGCTTGTGGAGAGTGAGGGAGCCAGGATACGGTGATAGAAAACACAAGCCCTGTCTGGGTTTATATCCCTCACAATTGATCAACGGGCGCGCATCCAAGAGCCGTAAGGAAACCTTGCGTTTGTCGAACCTTCCATGAGGAAAGCTTCGCCTAGAAAGATCCTCGCATAGAGAACTATACTTTGATATTGGAAGTTCGTTAGACGCAAACTCCTCCTCACGGAGGGTACGACATACGCAAGGATTGTCTTACGCGAGGTTCTTCAATCGCATGGTTCGTCATAGGTGAGGTTCTTCATGCGGAAGGGTCCCTTCCGAAGCGTTCTTCGTACGCGCGAGTTTAAAGCAGTTCAATATCTCTCACGAGGATTGGAAGTGTTCCCGCTCTGTCTGATGAGCTGCGACCAGTGCGAAACCGCGATCTCTAATAAACACCAACTGTCACGTCATATTGGACGAACCAAGCTTTTCATTTCTACCAGCACGTTTCGACGGCTGTCGACATCATCACTGTGTCAAGCAAGGATACGTGTTTGCGTAGAAGTGCGAGAATCTCGTGGACATGAGATGGTCAAGTACTGCCTGGGCCGAATGTTTCAACTTTACCTCCCAGCTCACGCCAATTGATCCCGATGTCTGCAGCTCTCTTCGGATTGCACAGCCGCCCGACTCCAGACGGAGCGGAATTCTTATAGATGGTGTTAGAATGGAAGCTTGTAGACAAGCGCGGCGGGGATGTCACCGGTGTCGAGGTAGAATCCGATATCCAATCCGGAACTCCGGAGTTTGGAAATTGATCTCAGCATTCCGAGGTTCGCGGGTTCGTAAGTCCGGGAAATTACCTCGTATGAGACATGCGAGTCATTACATTTGACATTTTCTCCTACTGACATTGTCCGATTCATCAGCAGAAGCTGATCCTCTTTTGGAGATCGAGAATCGATTTCCGAAATTCGGAACAGGAGATCTAGTTTTAACACGATCGTGTCACGACAGTCCTGATCAGGCTCAGGATTTTCGCAGGGGATCCCGCTGGATTCTTCTGTTGTCTCTTTGTTGTTCACTCCTTGGGCGCTCTATACTCCTCTCCCCGGGTCCGATCCCGCTCTTCTTTCACGCGTAGCAATGCATGCTTCTGGCACGATCGTGTGTCCAAACAACGCGCTCGAGCGGCTGTTCTTGTGAAAATTCGTCCATGTCACGCAACATGGCTCAGACTCTGCATTAAAGTCGTGAGTGAGCCACAACTGATATACCCGTGAGGCAGTGAGGTCCCCACCGAGCCCGACCCTGGAAGTTTAGGAATCTCTGACTCGTGAGTTGCGCTTTTCGGAATGTTTCACCTTCAAACTCCCAAAGTTGACTCTGAACTGAGCTCCATAATGAGACCATATCTCACCGATCACCCATCTGACGGCATCCTCGGGGCCTTTTCGTATCGTGAGGGAGGGGGCGAGAGGAAAGCTTAAGGAGTGCTCGGCTGGGGCATGACATAATCAGGTAATCCGATATCTCCATCTTAGACCATCGGATGAAAAGCGTTTCGTAGAACTTTCGAGAATTCAGTGTGGGCAGCTCCGCAGACGAGCAGCTCCGAAACATGGAGTTAGAGTCAATTTCGACGTGCATCAAGACATGCCAAACACCGAAACCTCGGCTGCTCATAAAATATTCAGTGTCTCCGAGTTAGTCATTTATTCGAACACTCGCCATAGGCGCTCAGAAATCCACAATATCATCGCTGTCGCTATCCCAACCGGCGGAAGTTTCGAAGGTGTTGAAACTGACTTCGACGTCGTATTTGAAATTCGGATCGCCCGGCTTTATGGCATTTTTCTGGAAGCTTGAAGACATGAGCTCCTTCTTCACCTGAAAAAGTTCCAGAATGAAGTATGGATAATCAGTGATGGCATTCATGCAGGAGGTCGCAAGAACGCTCCAAATTGTGGAGCTCCATGAGAGAGACTCCGCTCACCTCGAGTGCCTTGTCGTCGAGTACATTGAGATCCTCGTCTGGATCCAATGTGTACTTTTTTGTCGCAAACGCTATTGCATCTTTCACTGAGCTCCCTTTGATTGTTTCCTGAATCGAAAATGATGGACCTTATAATCCCCGCGGGACGGATTCATATTTTTGCGTCAAGGCGGTGCTGTGGGCGTCTTTCTTCGGAGAAAAGCAAATCTTAGCAACGAATGTCGCCGTTGTTGCTCGAGCTCCTCGTTGCTCGATAAGCTCTGGAGCCCCGCTATCTTCTTGTGTAATGGTTGCGAAATTACCTGTACTATCGAGAGCAACTTTTCCACCTGTAGATCTTGCAGCTTGCCGAGGATCTCATGCTTCTTCTGCAGTTCTGTGGTGATGATCTAGAGAGTAAAAGTTTGGGCCCTGACACTCCTACTGGATAGTTTTCATTTCATTTTCACTCACGTTAATCGTTTGTTCATAGTATGGAATTCCGAGATGAAAACGATCACGTAGGAGCGACCAGATGAGTATACTCGATGCAGAGAAAATTGACGGCAACTTCTTTGAATTGTCATCCATGCTTCAGATGTGAACCCACCTTCAAATCACTGTTTCTGTAAATTCCTCTCACCGGCATGCATCGCCGGCGGAATCGTTCACCACACTTGTATACGACAATCTGCAACATTCAATCCGGAAAAAAAGAGTTTCGACACCCATCAAATCAAGGATTCACTCTCGTTCAATCAATCTTGTACGTGGAATGGTCTCTACGAGAAAGTCACATCAGCCCAGGACGTTCGATGTGTATCGAATATCGCTCACCAGTTTGGGAGTTCCTTTGAGGATGATGCCAATCTTTTTGATGTCGTTTTTTCCAACAACTCCGTCTGTGGCCATATAAAACGATGAACTGATAGATATTTTCGCGACTACTTGTTTGTGACAGGTTTCCTACTTGTTTGTGACAGGCGGCGCTGAGGGGGGCACCCTATCTGTTTTAAGGGTTTCCATGGTGATTTTTGACCACCCTCGGCGGGCTTGGGCCGCCACGCCAGGTAGCCGGGCCTCATTCCGAAGCACCAATCACAAGACGTGCTCCCTGGCTTCGCGAACATACGGATTATAAAAAAGCACTGACGGAGTGCCTCTCGAATACGACTGCCGTTTTCTTTGCGTGGAAACTTGAATTATGGTACTTGCCGAGTCTGATTCGACCCACTGAGATCAGATGGTGATCTTTAGGTGATTTCTGGGTAGTTTGGCCTGAAAGCAGAATACTCTGCCGTCGTTAAAGCTTCGAATTCGGCTTCTCTCAAGGGTCAGAGATGATTTTGCTATGGGAGGGGTCTCGATAGGAGCTACCACTTTTTCAATTCGCAACCGAAACTTCGCCTCCCAGCAAGCGTTTTGTGGGCGGGCTCGAGGGGATTATTTTCGTTTTCCATGTTTAAAAGTAGGCTGACAAATGACAATTCTCGACCAGTTCTCCAAGTGACCCATCAACAAGACGAGGGTTGACAAACTCCGGGAAACGAGAAACGGAAGAATGCACCTCTAAAAGAGGTAATGATTGAAAGAGATCACCCCGGAGACACCGAAAAAAAACGGAGGCCACCCGAATGTTGCAGCGCCAAGTAGCTGTTGTAGCGACTCGCTTTGTCGACATGACCAAATATGGTGAGAAGGGCAACCACTGGAATTTGTCAACTCAAGAAACTATCTCTCAATTAGGACTCGAGCGACCGGTGAATGCATTACGAAACAATTTGAGGAGATGTGTTGCAAAGCCTACGCAGCGATGCACGATGGAAGTGGGTATTCATGAATGTGTCCGTTCAAACGGCCCGAAAACTATTCCAGATAGAAGCTTCGTCCGCACTTTCCTCGGGATGCGACGGGCATGGCCGCATCTGGCAACGAAGAGTGTCCTAACATCCTAAGAACATTTCTGAATGTACTCGAGACGAATGTTCATTGGCAAAGGAAAATCACGGAGGAGATATCTGTAAATATCAGCCAAGATCGAATTGCCACTCGCTGAAACGATTGTGATCTCTCTGAGAACATGGAATAGCGCAGCGATGCTGAAATTAATCGAATTGGAAACCGAAGTTTCAGACGCCCCGGCTCCTAGAGCCCTACAAGGAAGAGGACGGTAGAGTAAACTCAGGTTCAACCGTCGCCACGTCTTCACTCGCTAACATGGGGTTATACTGAAATCGACCGAGTTGTACACCGAGACCGCTACATCGCAATATTGGAGGTGAAGATATTGAATGGGACCGAAGACACTTCATTCTCGCGTTATCCATCGATCTGGGAGAGTTTTAGGTGAGCCTCTCATAGAGAGAGTGCGAAACGTAGGTTCTTGAACGCTCGAACTCGGTGCCCAGAGGGTCTTCCAAGATTCTGATATTCTCGAGGGTGACGAAATGCCCGTTTCAAGGTTGTAGCGCAAAGGAATTGTAGTGCCGGTAATTATCTCTTATCCACCCATCTGGAGACACGAAAATCCTTCAATGGTGCCCTCGGAAGCACACTCGCGTATTCACCTCGACTGCTATTCAACATCCTCGTGGCGTTTTCGACGCTGTTGAGATAATGCAGGCTCTGTCCGGATGAATGCGGGCGGGAGTCGATTACGGATTCTTTGCGCGAGGATAAATTTCCGTTGTGTTTTCATTGATTGGGAGTCATATGCACCTGTCACTGTGGACTCCCGACCCTGAAACGTCGTTATGAGATTGTAGCTCTGCGTGTCCTTTCCCTCTCGCCCGTGATCTTGAACTGTTCGGCGACCCTACCTGATGAGGAATGAAAAACAAGATTCCTGTTCGCGTTCTCGTTAGTTTATTACAACCTGTCATCAAGGACAGTCATCCCACCCGAACACGGAGAAGCGGTTGTTTTAGAAAGCCGCTTGCAACTGACTCTTGTAACCAGTAAAAGAAGACTCCCGACTCCAAACTGTTGATAGCGTTCTCAGCATCAAAACATGTGCCGAACCGATAAGTTGCATTGAGAATTTCACTGAGGTGGGTGTGAGCTTCTTTTACCATGAGGGAGCAGGTTCGACTCAATGCGGTTTCTCGACGTCTTCTGAAATGGTTCTTTGCCGCAGAGAGTACTCGATCGATCTCGTTTTGGTCGTCGGAAAGTTCCGCGATCAGCTGAGTCAGAGTTCTTTCAACGAGCAGGCAGTTCCGGCTCACTTGGTCTTTATCACAGGCAAGTTCTACGGTAAACCCCGTAGTATCTCCAGCGCGAGATCTTGGCATGCAGTAAACGGTGCTATCACTGATGTGCATTCTAGAATTCAGAAAGTCGGATAGAACCTCTAAAAAGAAGGCGTTGTTCATCTCAAGGGACCCCCAATGATAGTAGAGCAACGCTATGCCCGTCCGACCGGACGACGTTCCTGGATGACTCTTGCTCTCGGGGTTCAACCCCTTTAGGGCTGGAGCCATCGAAGGTTGGAAACTGTGGCCACAACCCAGAGTGTCAATCAAGCGCACCGTTCGTAGAGCGAAATGTGAGGTGTAGCTCCCGTAAATGAAACATTCCCTGAATAGTTGCTTCTCCATGTCTCGAAAAACCTCGGCTACATCTTTGATGCGGCAAACTGCGGCGGCCTCAATTTTTTTGCTCAGATCTAACTGGCCGCTATGCCACTGCGCAAATATGTTCTCAGCCAGACCCGCATTGGTGGTTCGTAAATGATAACTTTCGATCAAATCAGTGAGACACTCCTGAAACAGATCGGGAGAAACCTCGGATCTCCGAATCTGCCGCACAACCTGTTCGACGAAAGAATCAAGTGAATCGTTAACCGCGACAATTGAGATCGTTATTCCAAAGTTTGTGACAGTGCATTGTATATCGATGCCGGCCTCGCTGGTTCTGCGAGTGAGTAAGCTTCGTTCCAGGATCGCTGATGCGAGTTCTGCGGATACGAACCAGGCCAGAGAGGCGGCTGGCAGTTTGGCAAAATTTATGAAACAATACACCTTCGGTGAGTTTGATTCCCGGAATTGATACCACAACCTATGTGATTCTGTCTTCGAAATGACATTCGGATAATTCTCGACGAAACGACTCTCGCGCGAGCGTGTGAGAACTCGAGGCATAAATTTGTTCGGTGAATAGCGGTAAAAATTCCAGTTTTCTGACTTTTCGTCAAAAACTGGCATTTTCATGATGAGTCCAATGCTCGGTTGCGCTTCGGCATTCGGGAACTCAGAGATGTCAAAGTCGCCCTCCAGAATCAGGTTGAAAGGCGACTCCAAAAGGCCCGCGATGGTTCTACTTATCAGCTGAGCGTCAAATTGCAACATCAAATGAGATCCATCGATGCAGTCTTCGGGTGCGTAGTCTAATATAGCTCTGCAGAGCGTTTCTCTATCCGCCAAACTCTGTGATGATCCGAACTCGTACTTGAGCCGACAGCTCATCGCGGCCTCTTGATAAATCCACTCGGCAAGGTCATTGTCCCGCACGTGTCTCAAGTAGGCGAATAGTGCGCCGACCATTTGCTCTTTCATCTCCACTCCTTTTGACGTGAGCATGAAAATCACCCGAAACACTGTCCAACGCCTGCTCGATTCGGGACCTTCTTCCGACAGAACCACCTGGAACATGGGAGGGATTTACGTTGTTGTTCCGTTCCAAAATATAATTGATGCTAGTCAGGATGTGCTCACTGAAATCGCCCGCAGAACAATTCTGCATGACATGGTGGAGCAAGAGACCAAATTTCCCCTCTGACGAACAGGATTTCCAAGTGAGTAATCATGATTCGTTTTTCTGATGGATCCAATGCCGCTCCGTACCTGAATATCGTTGGCGAGGTCCGATTCCCGTAGTCGTTGCAATAATCCGCCGCCGTGGTCTTGCTGGAGCAAATAGGCCAAATAGTTCAGAGGCTTGCAACGATAACAAATCGCATCTGGCTCTGTCAACAACCAAGTCACAACCAATCTGGGCATCGCGGTCGAGCAAATCACAACCATTTTATTGATGCTTCCGATATCAGATACGACCCCTCGATCTTCGTCCGGAGCGACGTTTTGCTCCCGATACTTGACCGCCACCGAGGCAAACTTCTGCGCTGTTCTGACCAGTTGGTCCACCTCTTGAGCACCTCTCACAATTAGAGCACACTTCCGAGTCCTTAGGAAAGCTTTCGTCCATTCAGTCAACCCATCCGAGCTCAACGGGATCGGCACGTTGAAGATGTTCATCAGCTTCGCGAACTGGTGCTCGCTGTTCAGCAGGGCTGCCAGAGCCTCATTTTCTGGCGTCAAGGCAAGACTGTTCTCGATCGTAATAGATCGGCCATCGACACGCGCCAGCTCCACTGCGTCGAGAATTTCTACGAACTTTGTCGCTGCGAGCGATAGCGCTGATATGTGAACTTCGAATCCGAAAATCGTGAAGTCCACGCAAAGCTTCGGAGGATGAACAGCGCCGTTGTTGAGTCTGATGAAGTCCTCGAAACGACGGAACTTCTCTGACGAAATCAGCGCTTGCTGGAACGACGCGATCTTGCCGGCTCCATCTGCCAGGCCCGAATCGATACACCAGGTCAATCGCGCCAGGAGCTGATCCGGTTCTGACGACACCAAACACTTGAGTTGCTCGGAAAAATCCACTCGCTGCACTCGACGCTCTTTGTCCCTCAAACTCCTCGTGACAACATCGTAAACTCGGGGGTGGGGAGATGAAGACGGCTCGAGTAAGCGGCCGTCTTCGTTCACGATTTCCATTGCGTGTGCGTGAACGGGGTTTGACGACCGTTGACGTCTCTCCGTTGTTGTTGTCAGCCAACCAGTCAGTCAGTCATCCATCCGTTCCGTCGTCCGTCCGTCTCGTCCGCTTGGTCCCTTTCCTCCAGCTTGAGTCGCTCACTCTTTCGATGTCGCCGCGGCTGTCGATGATGATAATGCTACTGCTGCCGGTGCGCTTCGATTCCATCTTCGCCCGCTGACTCCCCGGAATCGTCATCGAGACCAGAGCGTAGGGCGATCCGTTCCACCCTGATGAGCAATCTGCCCGAATACGGATGATTTTGATGTCACTTCAAAGGATGGTTTGCAAAATCTTCTCTCCGATTGCCAAAGTACCGTTTCTGAGAGCGAGTGCGTATTGTTTGAAAACGGTGATTCATCGCCGCCACAAACCGAATGCTTGGCGAAACGAATCTGCGCCCTCCTCGATAGAGAACGAATGCAGAACAGACCATTTCGCCAGATGTCTGTATGTTCGAGAAGCTTCAGAGACGAAACGAAAATGCAAAAATTGTGTTCCGAGTCGATCATTCGAAACCCGACTTAAAATAGCACACGAACTGTCGCAGTATTTCTGCAGAGACATACTCTCCTGGAAAATGTCATTGAAGTTCTCACGCGAGAGGAAGAATAGCGCTCTGAATTTCACGCATCCAAAGATTTTCAAGCTTCCACAGCTTGATGTTTAGAAGTCGCAAACGAGCCGAACAGAAGAAACGATTCAAGCGTCTGCGAGTTCTTCTTTCGTTCCGCTGAACTGCGGGAAATTCAATGGACATTTGAGCAGATCTCAGCGGACAAAAATCCCGACCGAACCATAAGGAATATCGTTTGTGCCCAGAAAAAGCGGAATGGGGACAGTCACCCTCACGACAACGGTGACTGTCTTTCGGTTTTCGCTCCTGCGGTTCGCCGGTCGAAAACACCGTCGGACGTTCACCACATTGGAACTCAACTCCACGGATTGAGCAGAGAACGCATATGGGTACTTATTGTGAACCACTACGAAATCCGTTATCGGTGTCGTTCAAGTGGCGCCGCAGAGTGGGCCGGCGATGGCAAAAAAAAATGCGTATGCTGTCGCCATTGAACTCTACGGCGAGTTTCGGCCGCCGCCGGCCGACTGTGCGCTGCACTTGTGAGCCGATCCACAATCATCAGGTTTGACAAATTCCATTTTGCCAGAGAACTTTGCCATTTTTAGCGTGAAACGGATATCCTTCCACGTGCGGCTTGAATCAGATGAGACGGTTGTTTTGCATGAACGGGTGAAGTAGTCCGAGCTATTGATAGCTCATCTCACCTGGCCACACAATCGGAAACGAAACTACATATCCAACATCCTCGGCTTTTTCCGCTCAGGCTGCGAGCGATTGATTCTACAGCTAACGTGAAGTTTCTCGCCTTTCTATCAATGATCTCATCAGAATTCTGGATTTTTAAGGAGTCGGAGGTTTCCAAAGTTAGGAGTCCCATTGAGGATATGAACACGACGGGGTAGGCATACGTTCCTCCGCGAAGCTCGTCATTGAAGTTGATGTTGGGCTGGCAAACGAAAGTCGCTATCGCATGGAAACTCCGTGATCCATATCACCGTGAAATGAGAGGATGAGTTGGAATAGACAGCCACGTTCCTCCTTGACCCGAGCTGCTGTTCGCTACGGAGGCCAAATTTGTTCGCCAAACAGGCTACCATAATAAACAATGGATCCCACGGAGATTCCCTCTTTCGCAGCATGGACTGAAGTGGACTCTTTCCGGAAGATCTAGAGCGAATCAGATGACTGTGGTCCACCTGTGGTGATAAAGGGCTCTGTCTCGAAATTTCTAAAAACCACTTTGCATGGGGTATGACAACGAACAAGAGTTGATTGTACCTAATCGTCATTCGTCCCACTTGCGGCCCATTTAACACTTCCACCGAGCCAGTGAGAGATTGGAGCCTTCCCGATGGGACTTCGAACAGGACCAGGGCAGGCTGATTTCGAACGTCAAGATTGCCCGCGACCCGCTTCCCCTCCTGAATGATCCGTAACTTCTGAACCTCTTTCGATCCAAAATCAGGGCTCGACTCCAAAATCGACTGCAAGCCATGTGAATTTCAGAACTTGGTGTGGACCCAGCTCGAAATCTATCCTGGTTCAGAGGCGCGTGTGCGGTACGCTCCATCTGAGGGAATTCAAGCCTGATAAGCTTGTGGAAAGCAACCACAATATGCCCAGAACCGTGATCACAACCAACACAGTTTTGAGGACTGTTTCCTAGGATGCAGTTCGGGTCAGTGACTTTCGATTTCTTCCCCAGGAATATGTTCCCACTGCTCCCTATCTGCGCCTTCGCGGTCCTCTTAAGCACTACGAATGCTCACCGTAAGTAGGAGCCTGATCGGGGCAAAAAGAAGCAGCTTTGCTAGCAAGTCCTGAATACATCATTCCAAGTACAGAATGAGCTTGATTAATGATTAATGATTTCCTATGCTGAGGAATGATGAACCCCATCTCGACAGGTATTTCCTGTTACTATCGCTACAACCACCGTAATTTGCTCTTGGATCAAAGAGCTCTTCAGACCGTCGGATGTACCCACATCATCATCAGCTTCGCCACCTTGACTCCAGATCTAAAACTCAACCTCTCAAAAGTTGGAGAGCGCGATGGTCTTAAAGCGTAAGCTTAAACGGAGTGACCTACGTAGCCGAGAACGAGGAGTCTCTACCGATGCACAAAAGCTTCCTCGAATCACCAAACAACAATGAAACAATTAACTATTCCAGACTCGTCGAAGAGATCAAATCCCCGAATCGGACAATTATGCTCTCCTTCGGTGGAGGCGGAAAGAACGATTATTTCGACGTGATGACCAGTTCGAATGCGAGCATTGTCGCGTGAGTTACTCTCAAGTTTCTCTTATACCAAGAATTTTCAAATTAGTCTCCCAGAACAACTTAGTGCGTGGATGATGAGATGATTCTTTCGATCCCTGAGAAGCTTTGTCACGGACTTGATGAAGCTAATACGTGAGACATCACTCGACGGCGTGGACTACGACTGGGAGTTTCCGTCGCTCACCCAAGTATTCAGCTTCAGTCGTTTACTTAACGAGACTCGAGAAGCATTTGACGAGTTCGCCGGAGAGGGGAGACCTCTCGATCTGAGCGTTGCCCTGCCCGGGCCATTAACGCTCAGTGCTGGCTACGAAATCGCCGTTCTCGAACGGTAAGATAGCCGAATGTTGCGAATACTGGGCTGATATGTATGATCATGTTGGCGCTTATGTTTTCTTAATGTCCCAACTTTGCAGAACTTGTACGTTTTTCAATGTCATGACGTATGACCTGGTACTGTACAGCAGCTGGAGACCTGTAGCCGCCTTCCACAACGCCCTCTACGGTCAGGGCAGTTTCTTTAATCCATTGCGGCTTTTCTCAGTTGAAGTCTCCATGAGTAGCTGGGTCAACCTTGGACTGCCCGCCGAAAAGCTTCTGCTCGGTGAGAAAAATTACAATCGGAATCAATGCAATGAATGCACAAAGGTCACTGTCACCCTCGGCGATCGACTTGAATCCAATCGGGAGATCTGAGCCAGGAGAGCACAATAAGACATCAGATTTTAACAGCCCACTCTCAAACAGGTATTCCCACGTACGGAGTCGCTTACAAACTAAAGGACCCACGCAAAAGTGCACCACTCTCCGCCGTCACTGGGTACTCACCCCTGGGTGCCAATCTCAACCATGACCATGTGAGTTGGCGATTCGACGCCGTTTCATTAGAGTGGGATTGATGCAGGCGCGATCCTTCTATGCACTTGTGATCATCACCATGGGAAATCATTGGGTTCCGTCCGTGATGTTTCTGAGAGGAGTTTCCAAGCTACAACTTCCCGATTGCAGATTTGCCATATCATCGATGCCTATCCACAAGGAAACGTATTCAACGAGCAATCGCGAGTACCTTATGCCACGGACAACAACGGGACCTGGATCTCTTACGATAATATTCGAAGTGTGGTTGAAAAGGTGTGTTACAAGCTCAACACTCATGAATCACAATATTGTGCCTTGAGATGATGAGAGTCAGCGGTTATTGTAAACATTCTCAGATATATTTCTCGTTCCCAGGTTCAGTTCTCGGTCAAGCAAGGCTACGGTGGAATTATGATCTTCAGTCTCAACGCAGACGATCCTTTCGGCAACTGTCAACCCGCTGATAACTCAAGCAACTTTCCTCTAACTCGAGTAGCCATAGCAACGCTCAGGGATGCGTTGAAAGAATCTCTACATCATGCCGACTAGCGTCCGAGACGAGATTGGCGGACAAAAGCCAATATTGCACTTTTCTCAGGTCGAGAAAATGGCACCTACAAGTTCACCGGCTTTGCTACGTAGCTTTCGAGGACCATCGCATCGTTCTAAGAACAGTAGGTCACGAAAGGATATTGACACGCAAGACTGCTCGGTTGAGAAAGAGAATGCGGCCTAAGGCACTCGAGCACTGCCTGTGTGTAGGAGCTTACAGTATTTGCGGATTGGGGCTAGATAAGAGACTCACAAATCTTCGCTCCTGAAGTCGAATGTTTCGCTCGTTCCGTTCCCCGATAAACGACATGCAGCCCTTCGTGGCTTTGTGAATCCCTCCCTCCTGAATTGATAGGAATATTAGTGAGAATACATGGTCATGGTCAGAGCAAATCCGACGGGCGGACTTCCTCCAGGAGTTTCAAGTCTCATTTCGAAGAAGACTTCAGAATATTCCAGCTCCTATCGTTCCTAGCCGACAGAACCGCTCTCCGGGTCCGACTGGGGTCGTCCTCGACAAGCACAGCGGCCTGGAGCCAAGATAATCGCCCAAGTTCATTTCTCCCCATCTCAGAGTTTCCAAACTTACAGAAAAGGAGCAGCGCACGCTAGCGAAGTCATGGAATCGGAGTGACATCTCCTCGAAGTTATAGAGTCGATGTGACCATGCAGGATAATCGCTAAGCCCCTCAAAATTTGTTCGCAGTCGGCGTTCTCGCAATTGGGATCAGATTTGGAATCCGTCTCGAAAAGTTACAATGTTTCATCACATTCCAAATTTTCGGGAGCCCTGGGAACTTCATCTGTATACTCGATGCGTGTGTTGCTCCCAATGGCCTAAGCTAATCCGCTGGATCTGCTTGGTGAACTGCAAATGAAGACAAAACTGATTGCTGAACGCAGAGAACTACGCACAATACGTATACGGATATTAATTTAGGAGCAAATATGAATACGCTCGTTTTCGACTAGGGATACGCTATCAAATCCGTATTCAAAGCTCTCCTTACGTATCAGTGCTCGTGTTCACGGAAACGAAGACGACTGACTCTGCTCCAGAGCGACGGACTTGAGATGAGTGCATCATTTTGCTGGGGTCCGGCTCCCTCGATTTCGTTCTCAAACTCTACAGCACAGTCGTCACGCTGGGTTAGAGAAGCGACAGCGGCGCAGACAGCGACTGTTTCAACAGCCGTCGATGGATTCGGGGCACGTCGCAAGGATCTTACAGACTTCAACAACTCCCAGCGATTCCCCAAGGTCCCTCCCATGTAGACACCGAGAAAAGACGCAACCGAATAGTACAGACTGCCGTAGGCTATGAACGTGGCTTAGAGCGGGGTCGACCACGTTTCGGAGTCCACGGACCAGCCTGAGGTCATACAAATCGAAACGGACCACTAAGAAGCGAGAAAGAATCAAATCGAATCTAGATAGGCAGGACTCAGAACGGCTAGGAATGTTGGCATAGCATCAAAAGACCGTGTTCGCTCTTCATGTATAGAACATCGAATCTTACGGTGAATGGACCACAACGCTTCCGGCAGCGTGGTCCCCCGCTACCTACGAATGTACTTGCCGTCCCCCGCCGGCAGAAAACAGCTTCGCGGTGAGACTCGTGTGAGTGCTTCTTCTGTGAATTCCATCATGCTCCTTCAACAATTCTTGGCCACAATCGCGGCCTCAGAGACTCGGAACCCCCTGGTCGCTCCGGTTGCCGCTGCATCGCGTCACGGTCGACGATGCCCACCGTCCAGCGGCGGACTCTACTACTTTCCGCACACTCAAAGGAAAAGGATTCATTCGACTTCGAGCCGTCCTCTGGCCACACACTTCTGCCGCATTGGTGATTCGTTCCGGATTTCGTCCACTTCTCGCCTGAACGGCATCGCGAGTAGTAGCAGTAGTAGTCCCACCTGCCCCGACAGGAGAGAACTGCGTAACTTGAATCCCCAGTCTCGAGGAGGACGTGGCAAATCTCGGCAAACGGGGAGCTGGGGAGGACTTCTCAAGAACCTCAGGATACCTCGCATACTCAAAATGATTCCGCTTGAGGCACCCTGAGACCGTTGAGAAGTCGTTAGATGGAAAACCCCGTCGCCGAGCACGAGGCTTCGAGCGGAAAGAGCTGACAATGGGATCTCTGAGAATTCCGAACACACATAGAATGCCGCGCACAAGTTCATTATTTCAACCTAAGCGATTCTTTGGGCTCCGAAACTTCGTTGCAGCCCCATGGAACGACTCAGTTTACATTTACTAAGAATTCATTAAAATATATATACCCCGAGTACCAAAATCCATGTTCAAGTTACATCTTGTCGTCGCGAACGTAAGCATCAAAATTTCCATATAAGTAGCTTTGTTTGCTTTGTTGCGCTTCTCGGCTGTCATCTCTGGGCGCGACGAGATGTCTGAATTGAGGCAGAATAGTCACCTTCATGACGTTCCGCGCCTTGCTATTGCGACTCAGCTGCGTCAATGATCTCACGACGTGACGCAAAAGACGCGAGTTGGCCTCGTTCGGCTGTACGGAACTCGCCAGATCGTTGAGGAGTGTTATCACTTTGCTCAGGTAGAATTCACACACGATGTTGAGCCCGGCTTCGTTCTGTAGAATTCGCTCGATGATATAGGCAGCCACTGTCTTCGAGAGGTGCGCTCCGATCTGACTGACAGTTGCACACGTCTGAATGATATTTCTTTGAAGCAGATAAACCACGACGCTTGACATAGGCAGTCGGCATTGACCCAATCTCGGGATGTCGCCTCTCAGCATGGAGGCGATAACGCCGAGTGCAGTGAGACGCATGTACTCCATCCCACGAAGACGGTTATTCATCGTTATGAAAGGCCACAAAAACTCAACCATATTGCTTTCTACCAGATCAGCTCTCGTCTGCGGGTGGCCGGCAACGCATTGCAGCAACGTGACGGCATTGCACACTCTCATCGCATTGGTGTTCGTGAAATTGGTGATGTTCCCGCGAATGTCGCTCAGCGTTGGATAAACAGTCATGATCTCTTGAAGGATGCTTGCCACAGTCCCGAACGAATGCCACACGAGCGGACCGAGTTCGGGGTAGTACGCACGTCGTTTACAGAGCTCATTCAGCGCGTTCTCCCGGGTACGGGGATTGCAGAGGTCGTACAGCCAGCGACTGATTTCCTGTTCGTTTTTGGACTCCATTAGGAACTGGAATGCTTAGTTCTTTTTCCGACGCACACCGGATGATGCCGCCTGTTGTTGCGACTGGGGATTCCGCCCACACTTCCGCGACTCGCTCGCACCCAGATTCAGATGGCTGAACTCTGGCGCCGCCACCTGAGAACAGACGCGTACAGGAGGTAGCTTCGTTGTTTTCAGTAAGTGAGTCCTTATGAGTTTCCCAAGAGGCACGGATTTATTTGGACGACGATTGAGTTCCCGTCGCGACAGCCTCAGCGCGGCCTGCGTATTCCCCGATCGTCCTTGAAGATGTATGATGTCGTTGCTTGGTCCTGACGTCGATGGATTTCGCATGTCGAAGTAGAATCGGAGGGAATCGTAAATATTCTGAGTTCTGATGATCTTTTGAACTCTTGTAGTAATCCACGTTACTCCCAACATTACGTGATCAGGCTTCGATAGATCTATCTCGACGCCCAGTTGCTCCACGTTCGCAAAATTTCACGACAGTAGAAGCCATATTCCCGCTTCGGTAAACATTCCCGTGGGATGTTGAGATCAGCTCACTACTGCACACCAACCGAATCGACTACCTCCCAAAAATAGCTCTTTTCCGATTTCATTGACATGTAACCTATACTATTCGAACGAACAGCCATCAGCGGCGAACATCCGGCAGTCTTGTCAGGGGCCGCAAAACGAAGCATTAGAGTGGCGACACCGGTTGAGGAGCAAGGATTCGGTTCCTCGGAATCCCGGGGAAACCCGAGGAGTCCTCCCGATGTTTTGCGGGACGCTCGATTCTCGCGTGTCGAGATCGTCGGGAGCCATATCACTCTCTTCCAATCTCGTCCGTGTTGATCAAAAGCGCTGGAAACGGGGAACGTGATCAGACTCGAGACGGATACTTCATGCATCGGTTCCTGAGCGAACCACATACCTCCCATCATATTTGTCTCAATTGCTAGCAAGACGACCGCTCGACTGCTTCGCCATCTTGCGCACAATGATTCACAGACGTTCTCTCCAAGGGATCAGCTCGACAAGGCCGTTTGGTCGTCTACTCGGGTTCCATTTTATGAGCCAAGCCTCAGAATTGCTAAATAGCGGCAATGGTCTCAGGGAAAACACGGGCGGCAAATCAGAGCCGGCTCTAGGAAAATACGTACGTCGTAAATTCCTCCTTTTCTCGAGGCGAGCTTTCCTAAAAGCTTTTAGTGCAGGGCGAGCCGGATTCAGTTCCGGCGGGGATCGCGTTTGCGACTCGGCGATTCCGAGTCAGAAACCGAAGGAACAAATTCGCGAATATCGCGGATGAAACCTCGGATTTTTGTTAGCTACTCGCGCAAGTTTTTTCAGAACAACGTCGATAATCCCCAGATTGCCTCTCCAGGTTGAATTCGGAACGTCGCACCGAATGTCCCGAAAGAAAATAACGCGAGCTTGGCACCGTGATGCTCGGGAAGCTTTGAAAAAAGACCGGAGCGGGATGAAATAATGATGAAGCTGAATCGAAGAACAACCTTGCGTCAACAGCGCGTGACTGTAAAAAATCATCGACCGCAGTAGATGCCTACGGCGAGTCCATGAACTCCAGTCTAGAATCTAGAACTGTTTTTACTCCAAATCAGCATTGCCGCTTGCAGTGATGCAGAGTACATTCACTCACGAGCTTGGGTCGATCTGTCAACTTTGGATATAAATAGCTAGAACGAGGCCAGCGCACTCGAAGTTTCCACGGGCGTGGAAGTCTCTCCGAGAGATTCCGGGTGTTTTAGCGTCATACAGAATGACGCGCGGGAATGACGTGGAAATTTGACACGATTCCCCCGGTTATCGCCTGTCCCACATGAGGATTTTCCTGCGCTCCACGCTGAGCTTGACCAATCCACGACCAGTTAGTCGTTCTCTATCATTGCTGGATGACGCTGGGTCTGGAATTGGAACGAATAGTCAGTTTTTCATCGACCTGGAAATAAACGGTTTCCGGATTCCTGGTACAACTCGCTGTATGATTCGGATAGGAGGAACAATGGTGTCACTCCCTGGGGCGCTTTTCGAGCGTGGGAATTCTTCGATTTGGAGAAACTCACGCGAAAGCAGCAAACAGCAGCGCGCAAGGCATCGCTACCTTGGTGTGGGGAGGTAGTTTTTGGAATCGTTTCTCTGCGTTTTGAAAACCGTTCATTCGATTCTCTTGGACGTTCCTGTGCATAGACTCGGTATCTGATGTGAATCTTTTGAAGCTCGAAGGGCCCGAGGCGAAGAAGAAACTCTCTGAAGCCATGGGGCTTCAAACGCTTTGAATCAGTTTCATCTTGCTGCCTAGGAAACTTCGGCAGATGGGTGTCTGGTTTCGATTAGTGCCAGGTGCGATCGAGGCTGCTTCGAGGGAGAAACACAGACCCAGCCGAGCTTGGTCATTGAGAGCGTGTCATGTGACGAATTGGAGTCACTGGAACAAAATATATATATATTTTTTTCTGGACCCTCAAGTCAGATCGAAATCCAAGATTCAAAAGCCACCATCTCCCGTTTGCTAGTGAGAACATCCTCTCAAGTTTCTTCGGTCGGTAGTAAGTTCTTATCACATGATTTATTTACAGTCAGAAATAAGTTAGGATAGAAAACTAAACACATTTATGATACAAGTCCGGCTCGATGTTCTTTCGAGAAGGCAGTCGGGATAAAAGCAGGAACCTGGTGGAACACTGTGGCAAGCAGATGCCGATCGATGCGTCAGAATGATCACGCACTTCATGACGGCTCGATATTTGCTGCGTTCTGTAGTTGCAAATCTCGGAAATGGGATCACTCGGCGTTCTCGATTGTTTTTTTTTTCTCGAATCTGGGGCGCTACCTCATTTCGCAATATCGGTAGCGTATATCGCATTGTCACATTCAAAGTCGATACACCAAGTCCTATTCTATGGGAGGAGGGGACTTCGGCAGTGGAGGTGGTGTGGCCTGAGTGTTGATATGTATCCGAGTCGAGGGTCCTTCGTTTGCCGCCTGATTTTCGGCCACTTCAACGATCCGTTCAACTTTAGCTTCCGACAAACCAGAGACAGCTTCTGTTGTCGATGACGTCACATTTGCTACGCTGGCATCGACTGACGTTCGAGGACGAACAGAAGCATCACCAGGCAGCAACGCCGTCGACGGTGGCTGTGGGGACGGGAACGATGTCGGCTCCGGTGGGAATATCGGATGAGATTTTATGGCGTCATCGTACGACGGCGGAAAATCGCCTCTGGACAAAGCGTAGATGTCGTCCTCTGGACCCCTCTACAAGGAAGAAAAATGTAAACCTCGAGTTTTTGCTCAATCTCGATTTCGGATCGCCGTATGACTCTATTTTACACTGCTTCATCTGTGTTTTGAGAATGGTATATTGCGAATTTTCCACGATATCGATTCCGAAGAATGGATGATTAGCAGTTCATGCTGCGCGGAAAAGCACTAGCCGCGTGGGCGGTCGACTACGAGATAGTCGTATCGCTACGAACCTGCTCACTGTCAAGTCCATCGTTGATTCGACCCCGCATTTCAGCCCGTCTCCGTTCGACTACGGCGTTCAGCTTCCGTAGATAACAGAATCTCCATATGATTACGATGAGCCAGAAGAGCAAATTCAGCACTAATATAATCACCAGGGCCCTGCAATAAACAAGTATTTGAAAGCCCACCTTCGCTCCGCTCGCAAACTATCTATGACTGACATCCCTCTGCAGGCGGTCAGCTCGCAGTTTCGTGGCTCGTGCTATCGAACGCGTGACTCGTTGAATTCGGTTTCCGGATTTTCGGGTTCTACCGAGTCCGATTATCGTAGAATTCCAATCGCCCGCGAAATGCCATGCGGGAGTTCCAGAGCGTTTCTATCTAGATGTCCATACCGAGCCATTGACGTCACCCATTTGCCCAAATTAAATTTTTTTATTAAAAAAAAAAAAATATAAAAAAAAAAATTTTTTTAAACCCCCCCATTTTTACAAAAATTTTGAGTGAACCTTAGTGAGTCTATTCGGAGCGGAACGATGAAAGCTCTCCCGAAAACTGGTCGTTCGATTTGCCGAGTACCTTTTGTCGTCATCGTCGAGAGCCGGCAGATTCAAAGGCATTTGGCTGAAGAGCACTCCCACACTCAGTGAATGCCACAGAGAAAAATCTAACTACGTTCTCGGCGCCGAACCGCATCGAAACAGTTACAGAACTGCGTTTGTTTGTTGTCGTTGCCGCTGAGACTACTGCTGCTTTGACGTCTTCTGTATCGAAAGCGAAATGTGCGTTTATTGTTTGATTGAATGTCGCAATTATCCCGTCCCCAAGCTCTGCTCAGAACATACGTGCGACTTGCTAGGTTTCAGAGCCTCTAAGTAGTAGCTTGAAACATTTTACCACGGATTTGCCAAATTCATGCCACAGTTGAGTGTATTTACAATTAGTCGTTTTTTCGGTCCAGCTCAGCTTGTAGCGGCTCGCCGTCCACCACTCGAACAGCTGTTCGCGCGTCGCTGTTCCGAGTATACGATGTTATCAAATTGGTTCGTTGTGGTTTGACAACAAGATTACGATTCTTATCTTGAGGAATGGTTCCGGGCGCCACGACGCGGTGAGCTGAGCGCACATAATGGAATGTCACGATTCTCCGGCGAGTTCAAATCGATCGAGGCTCGACGATCCACGGAGCTCATACTGTCGATCCAAGGCGGTTGATCGCCTCTAGTTTCTAATATGAATGCCTGACATCGTGGGCAATGCATTTTTCCCAAGGATTGGCTCGTCTGAACGGGGGAAATTTTCCGCAGAAGGTGATGAAAAATCGAACTTCGGTCAACATTCACCCGAAATCCGGCTGTATCCCAACGGAGGCACCGACACTAACGTGAAGTCATGTCACATACATCTGGTAGGAATTCATCTCATATCCAGGCTCGGGATAGTCGGACCGCGGCGCCATGTTTCTTTCGGCGGGCCGATTGAAGTCAGCTTTGGAAGACCGGCGAACTAGCGAGCCAGCCGAACAGGCCGGTTTGGCAACTCGTGACGCCCTCCGATAACGAACACTAACTCCTATTGTTCCCAACAACACTGTGGCGAGAGCGTGGTTTCGCAGTAGGAGTGCGTGCGGCTGCCGTTGTGTTGTGGATTCATGGTGAGCGAGTTCGTTTCAACTTCCCCAAGCCAAAGCTCCATCGAACGTCAAGCCTCTAGATTTGGTTTGTGTTTCCGATTTATCGCAAACGCGAAACTCGCTCGCACAATTCGTGCCGCCTGCGACGTCCCAACCCTCGCAAACTTCGAATCCTGGTTCCGGGCTAGAAGATCCCAACTAAGTCTATTTCTAGTTTTTGAGTGAGGAGGAAACGGGAGTTTGCGTTGTGAGTCAGGTGCATGCATCACCAAGAACACGATCTGACCGCAAATCTAAACAAGATCCGGGTTCCACAGGAACGGATCCTAGAACCAAGTCACAGCGAAATCGACATGAACCGGAAAATGGGCTAGGCTCCTTGTTGACCACTTTGGCTTGAGTTGATATTGACCCAATGTGTTTCAGCAACTATATAGTATTGGAGAGCGCGATACTCACTGTTCAGCGATTTTTCCCGATTCAAATTCCCAAGGACTCTCGAAAAAGTTCATCACGATTCCGAGGAGACGGATGGTTTTACACGAGCACCATCTTTCAGGGTAAGATCGGCACCCGATTCAAATCTTAACTCTATTCCACAGTAGGCTTTCACATTTGTTGCGAGCAGCATCCGCCTGTGGAGCGTCAGATGTTGCCCTGTTTCTCCGAGCGAGCCTGAGCTACGCTGCGAGTCCGCCACGACCGTCAGTCAGCCAAGTAGGCAGGTAGGCGGGCAGCTCGCCGTTCGGTCGGTCTGATCCGCTTGACCAATTGTTCATGGTCGCAAGGGCACTAGCTCAGATCCTCATCGGTTCACGCATCTGGACCCCGTGACGACAGCAGAGCAGAAGGATTCTCCAGAGCAGCCGCCGACGCTCTGATCCGTCTGGCCGCGGGCTGCCAGTCTGCCTAGTTGTTTAGCCGGAGAACTCGCTCTCCATCCGGCTGGTTGAGTGGCTGCTTGCTTGCTTGCCTACCTGCCTGACTGTTACCGCTGATGTCCTTCCTGACGTTTAGCGGGACGTCAACGTATTTTGACAGCGAATGCTCCTCTGCCGACGGTGAATCAGGCGGCCAAGTAGCGCGCAAACTGAGCCCGTGTGTGGAAACACGGAACGTCGACGTTCGCTAGTCTAGGATGGCCTTTGTGAAGGTTGAGAACGAGCGTTCTGATTCACATGGCGCGGCTGGTTTCTCCGATCTCGGTCAATAGTAGCGATCTTGGCAGAACTGCTATTGGACATTGCCGACAATCCAATGGTTCCCGGAAGCATCAAGCCAGGCTCCTTGCCTTGTGGTCTGCCAACCTGGTCAACTTCGTTTAAATTTTTGAAGTAGAAGATTGCTCTCATCGTGACGAACAACAGCTCTCCGGATCGTTGAGCAGAGCCTTAGAGAGTACCCCGTTCGTTCCTATCCAAGCTTCTTGAGTCGCGCATGAGCTCAGCGCGTGGATGTGGACAGTGACACTGGAGTGATGAACAGAGTCACAGAAACGTACGTCTGGAAGCGTATTATTTCTCATTTGAATATTTCCAAGGCCGTTGCAACTTGCGTCGCCCAAAAGTTTCGCTCCGACAGTCTTTCTTTCCTTTATATGCACGGGCGGCCATCCCTCGAGCAAATTAATGAAAATGAAGGTCTGCAACGAAGCACTCGCTTGCCGCACAGGACGACGACGACGACGGCTGCCGCTCGCGGATACATCTGGCTCGAGACAGCGGCATTACGTCATCGCCGCATCGCACGTGGGTACGAGTCCGGACCGGACTCCTGGTGCTCATCGAATCGTGACGATTACTTGCGGAGCCGGAGCTGAGATGTCCCGTAGAGAAATTCTTGTCCCTCGATCGAGCGACGTTTGCTTGCTCCGCAAGTGAATATATTTTGACGGGAAAACGTCTCTCCCGGCACCAAGGGGACAGGGTGATTGTACTTCGCTGTCCATGCAACGTTTTTGTTGTGGAAGTTGCCGCCAGAAAACACTTCAGAACTCAGTCTGTACTTGATCGATTGAGTCCGGGTCGAGTTTGGAGGACGGGAAATTCATGTCAGAAGCTTCCGTCCAAAATCAGTGACTGAGTGATGGCTGAGAGACGCACACGAAGCCGATTTCCGACCGCCATCATCAAAGCCGCAAATTACCATGAATAACTGTTTTTCTTTGTCATTAGCGATCGATTCGAGGCGGGGCCCTCGCAGAAAGATATTTCGTGGGTGTCTCGAGAGGAGAGATACCTGAATTTTCAGCGAAATGAGGTTGGAGGCGAAAACTCCCCGTTCAGCGGATTGATTCTCAGGCACAGACGTGAGAAAATTGCATCCGACATTCCGCGTTGTGCCTTCGTCGTGTGGTTTTATTGGATTGATGCTTTTCAAGGGATGGTTCAATGCGTGATAATTCGAAAGAAACAAAAGGAGATGGCGAGTTCATCATTTTGCGGATCAGTACTAGTTAACCGGATTTTTTTACTGAGACGCTCGGGCGGTGGTGGTGATCAGGGATGGGGGAAATCACATTTGAAAGTAATTGAAATTCCCAATTACTAATTCCCCCTGGAAAATTTGAGTTCAATTACAATTACCAATTCCTTTCATCAGCCGTAATTAATTACTTTTAATTACATTACTCTTTTTCAATTACTTCCCAATTACTTTTCAATTCCTGCAGGATACAAGTTGAAATCTTCAACTTTCAACTTCTGAGGCTTCCCGCTTGCGAGGAGAAGAAAATTCCAGATCAATCGCACCAAGAAAATGAGAAGTCAGGTCTGACCACGATTCCATGAGTCTTTCGGACCATCATCTCTCATCTTCAAAACCCTCGGACCAAAGGTTTTATAATCACAGAAAGAAAAAATTTGTCGCTGAATGAGCAATTTCACAGGGGAGGGAAAATATCGAGTATTGAACGTTGAGAAATCTTCCCGCGAGACGACTCCTCACTCGAAACGTGCCTGTGGCGACCGACAATGCTCCTTATGGACAATATTGTGAAGTAATTGAAAAGTAATTGGAAATCCGCCAAATTACTTGGGTAGGTAATTAATTACTGATTACAAATTACTCTCGAAATCAATGTAATTGATTCAATTACTAACTACAATTGAAAAGTATTTGGGAAGTAATTTGTAATTAAATCTTCAATTACCCCCCATCCCTGGTGGTGATAGCTGAGTTGGTCAACGATATCAACTCAGATTGACAGTTTTAACTACGGCCCTTGGCAGCAACAGGAAGCTCAACTGCCAAAGCATCCTCCGAGGAACGCCTGAATCTGATTGTCCCAAGCTCGACATGCATGCCCACGTAGCGAGTAGAAGAATAAAACGAGAGACGGGGAGTGGAAACTCCAGCGCGGACATAGATTCCGATACGCTTTCGGTGTTGATTCCGTTGGGAGATGCGATCAGACGAACGAAACGTTTGCTACGAGCAGATCATGGAACCCTCACTTCAGCGCCGCTTGAGTATCGAACGAGCATCTGTTTGTGTTGCTCACCGGTGAATTCCCCTGATGGAAATTACGCACTTGCGCACGTTCGCTGCTCTCTTGCCGCTTTGAGAGCTATTTTGGTATGGCATGGTTTCTGCCATGGGGCCCGCAGCTCGCAGCAAATCTTCGTTGATTGGCTTCGAAGCCTCATAACCTGATGAATGAATGAATGAATGAGTCAGCGAACCGATGTGTGAATGAACAAATCTAGGAAGGGCAGACCTTCAAACACACGGACATTTTTCCGAGGCGTGGCAAACCCAGCGCGAGCTAATCCCTGTTTTCGGTGATCTCCACTGCGAACAATCTAGGCGTCACTGCTTGATTCCCCAAGAGGGACGTTGAAGTAGTGACACAAGCTTTTTCCATATTCGGCCGGAAGGTTACGATCTCCTCGCAGAATCGAAGATCCCTGACGTCCACGGGGAGAGTTCGGGCCCTCCGAGAGCGTCAGGAGAACGCTCCTTCAGGAGCATCCATATGACGACAATATCGTCCGACACGAGCGTCTACCACACGCACGGTCCTTCCCTACCTCCATGCGACCACGACGTTTTCCCGCACGAACCTACGATAGTAGCTAACCGGAATTCACGAGGCATCTGCGTCTGCTTTTTGGAATCATCACCCTAAACGCAATCTCCGGTAGTTTGTGATGCATTCAAAAGTTGGAGATGGAAGCGATTCAATTATTCCGTATCGTGTTCTCTAATTGAAGAGCCCAATTCAAAACCGTAACATCTCCAAAAACCGAATTCCAGATTCTCGTAGAATCTCGTACGTTGCGACCCGACGCACGAGATACAAGGATCTGGAAATCGGAAATTGGAGATGTTACGTTTTGGAATTGGGTTCTTCAATTGGCGAGTTGTCGTTCCCTCATCGGGATTGTACTCTGACGGGAGTACTTAGGTCTTCTCAACGACCGAGGGACCTCCATCGCACTCCAGACCCTACAACTTCGTGATACCGAAGGACGTAGAACCGTACCAAGGACCGCCGTGGCCATAGAAGTAGACATGTGGCCCTTTTTACGGAGTACGGACTTAACGGCATTTACGGCCCGTAACGGGACCGTTAAGGACCGTTACGTGCCGTTACGGAGCATAAAGTAATGTATTGACGACCGGAGAAGGAAGTATCGGCTATCGCATCCCTGAAAGATCTCAGAGATGGATGGTTTGAATTCTTGGCGAGTTATTCTCAGTTTCTATCAAATTGAATAGTTATGAAGCAGATAGATCGTGAAATTTTCTCAAATAACTACCTCCGGCAACTACCTCCGGGGAGTCTGGTCGCGATGCCGATGAAGAGGAAGAGCCGCCTCCTCTGAGAAACGCCGGTCTTTGAAATGAACTGAAAAATCACTGTTTCCCACTGAAGTGGAAGGCGACACGGAGGATCCTCTTTTTGCAAGGGGAGCATAAACCTCTGGGAATCGAGAACGCTGCGACACCCCAAGATGGGGACTTAACGTTGCGGGAAGCACACCTTGCCAACAACCAAGGACATCGCGGGCATTGCCGGCACCACAAGCTTCACATACAAACGAAAGTGACGACTGGAGGAACACGAAGTTGCAACGTGAAAAACACAATGTGCCGACTCAAACCACAGAGAGGCGACTTGAGAACATAAAGTGGTAACTTCGAACCACGAAGTGGCGACTCAAACCGCGGAGTAGCGACTTGAGAACATAAAGTGGTAACTTTAAACCACGGAACGGCGACAGAAAAACATTAGGTGGCAACTTTAAAACACGGAGTAGAACTTGAATCGCGAAGTGGCGACTTGAAAACATCAAGTGAGAACCTGGAGCAACGAAGTGGCGACTTGAGAACAATAAGGGGCGACTTGAACCACGAAATGGAGATTTAAACCAAGGAGTGGGATCTGGAAAACATTAAGTGACAACTTGAAACCACGAAGTGGAGACTCAAACCGATACGTGGAGACTTAGAAGCATTAAATGGAGACTTAAACCACCAAGTGGCGACTTAAACCAAGAAGTGGCGTCTAGAATAGAAAACACAGAAATGTGACGCGAAAACGTTACACTCAGAAACTTGAAGATTTTCCCCCGGAGGTGAGCGCATAAACGGATCCTCCGTTAAAACGGGGCCTACGTCTGTGTTTTTCATTATGATAGAAGCTGAGAATAGCTCACCGAGAATTCAAATCGTTCATTTTTCAGATCTTTCAGGGATTCGACAGTCGGTACCTTCTTCTCAGGTCGTCAATACCTTTCTTAAAGTACCGTAACGGTGCCGTTACGGGCCGTTACGGACCGTTGCGGGCCGTAGATGCCGTTACGTTCGTACTCCGTAAAAAGGGTCACATGTCTACATAGAAGCAACCCCGGTAAACCACCTCCTGGTGACCTAATTTTTTCCCTGGCTGAACCTCCCAGCCAATTCTATTTAACGTCGCCCGGATCACCGTTTAGGTATTGCTTCAGTCGACGGACCCCTGGGAAAAGCAAATGCCTCGGGCGGGGATTGAACCTGAGACCTACATGTCTTGAGTAGGCTTTGCAAAAAACCGCGGTTGCGGTGCACCGCAAACCGCAAAGATGGAAACCGCGGTTAAAACCGCAAATGGCCGGAGCAGCGATTTTGAATGAGATTCGGCACAAAACTTCCAGGATGGATGCGTACAATCTTCTGTATTCACATGGCGCAATCATTTTTTTCCAAATACATCCGCGAAGGAAAGATTTTGATCGAATAACTGGCCCATCTACAGAAACCTCCATCCGCATGTTTGCGTTCAGCCATAGGTCGCCAGGGGATCAACCGGAAGAGAACCGAAACCACAGGCAGGAACGCTCGGGCCGACGACGAAGTTAAGCCATAGGAACTCTAGGAAGCGTTCCACTCGGGATTTGCTTATATCTTCACACCTCTCCATGTGCTCGGAGAAAAACGTTCGCTGCTCTCTTGTCACTTTGAGAGCTATTTCCGTAGGCCATGGTTTCTGCGATGGGGCACGCATCCCGCATCAAATCTTCGTTGATTGGCTCTGAAGCCTCATAACCTGATGAATTGATGAATGAAGGAAATAATGACCGAATGCGTGAATGAACAAATTTGAGAAAGGCAAACTTTCGATCACACGGACATTTTCCCGAGGCGTGGCATACTCACTGCGAGCTAATCCCTGCTTTGGTGATCTCCACTGCGAACAATCTACGCAAGTAGAGGAGCATTCACGAGGCTTCCGCGCCAGCTTTCCGAAATCACCTTCCTAAACGCAATCTTTGGTGGCTCTTGATGCATTCGAAAATCGGAAATGGAAGCGATTGAATGGGTTCGCAGCGTGTTTTCTAATTGGCGAGTTCTTGTCCCTCTATTGGGATTGTACGGAGTGATCCAATACGTTCTGTTCAGCGCTTCATTATGGAAAAGGAGAAAACTGCCGCCCGGTGTTCACGGTTGTCCTGGTCTGGGAATACTGCCGGGATTGGCTTTCGGCAAGAAAAAGCTTCGAGACGTCCTCAGCGACTACGAAAACGACCATGGATCAATTTTCAGGTGAAATACATATTCTGGCGATATTCGACCGTGCGATATGTTATTGAAAAGCTCTTCTCCGTTTCCAATTCGAAATCTGTTTCCTAGTCATATGTAACGGCAATATTGTCATGAAAGACAACTCCTCTGAAAGCGAACCGAAAGTCCGAAAAAAACCGAAATCCACAATGGAGCTAGGAACTGAAGCTTCGCATAACCCTTCATCCAGGTTACCTATGGGTCTTCAGGAGATTTACATGCTACAAGGGGCCGACGCCGTCCGAGCAGCGCTGAAGAGCCCAACGTTGACCGGGTGGCCCGTCGCGGCGCGGAGATCTCTGAGCGGAGACCCCATCAACTGGACGCGGGTCCAGGACGACATCAGAGCTCTCCTGAGTATGAATGACGACATTAGTTCGAACGGGTCAGATTACCTCCGCGGATTCTGAATAGCTCCGCCGAGGCCGAGGGGACATTGCATCCTTCTTTCCAACCCATTTTGATACACCTACAATTTGATCTGACGAACTGACCCGAGAGATATCTCGATTGATGTTCATGCAAGCAGCAGCAGTCGGAAACTCTATCGCCATGCGAACAGAGCCACCTGCTGCGGCCGGGCGTCCAATTACCAACGAGCAACGCAGATTCCGATTCCGCGTTGGAAGAGCTCTAGGCGAAACATGCACCGAAAGTTTTCCCGTAATCATGTTCTCCGGACCTCTTCTCTCTGCTCGCTAACAGAACGGACAAAAGGCAACTTTCTCGCGGATTCTTTCAGAGGAGGGGGATCCCTGTTCAAAGTTCCGCTTTGGCGAAGATGAACTCGACACAACTGCATCGTTTGACGGCGACGCAAAGTACCTCCGGAAAACAAATTCCACGATACTTCAGGTGGGTCGCGCACATTAGCAGACGTCCCGGGTGCGTGCTTCGATGAATTGAGTTTTATCGCGGAACTATGTTCGCAGTGCTGCACCTCGATGAAGGCCGGTATCGCGGATAGGTTCGAGCAGTTGACCCACGATATTGGCCAGCTGGTGATGCCCGAGAAGGATGAAGAGAAAGTCAGGAACAAAACTTCCAGGAGTCGGCGGTTCAACGGTAAGGAATATGACCCCCAATCGATCTTATGTTTATTCCTCCGAAGTGGGTCTTCTCGCTCGCAATCGTGATCATCTCCGAGAATTCGGGGAATAAGCGATGGTGGTTGAAAAATCGTGCTGCATTCGGTGGAAAAGAGCTGAAGGTCATCGGGGCCCCGGTTCTCCTGGCATGGAGAGAAGAGGACTTTCCGGCAGACAGAGCATCGAAATCGCCAAATTTGCATGCCTTTGGGCCGCCGCATGCTTTGATCTTCGAAGTCGAGGGAAATGCGGTCAAGTTAATAGAGAATTTCTCCTTCCATCGCGTCTCGCCCTGCAGAGGCATCAAAAAGAGAGAATCACTAGCTTTGCGCTCTCCTCCTCGCCGTAATTTGCGGCGGGATTGGGCAAAGTCTACGCCGTGGAGCCAGAGTTGTTTTGGCCCTAGTTCCGTTAAGTCCTTGAATCAGTCGGGAGAACTTTGAAACTGTCACCTTGCAGCATGTCCTATGATGTCTACATCAAGTACCAAAATGACTGGCCTCAAATTCTCTATCGACTCCTCGTTGATTAGTGGGGTTCGAAATACTATATTCTCACAGGCCTCGACAGAACGCTTGCCACGGTGCGTGGATTGAACATGAATGCGCGAAAAAGCAATTGAAGGCACGCAGGAAACACAGCGCTTACACTAGTTAAAGCTTATGATTATCCAGAACTCTGGACCGCTTACGTCATCAATTCGCATGCTAACCTGATTTGCTGGGCGCAGATGATCTGGCCGAAGACGCTGCGCTCTCTTTCTTTCCACAGGGGAGGCCGGAGGCAGTCTTGGAGGTCATCAGAAGACGCATGAATGACGACTTGATAGTGAACATCAACAGGGAGCTAGACGCATTGCCAGAGCAGCCTTATTGGAAGTATGGCTGCCGACTGCCGACATTGATCAGCCTCATGGCGGAAGCCTACCGAGAAGCTCACAAAGATCTCTTCCTGATTCGCAGGTAGGCAGCCGAGGCTTGTGACGCTCTATTGTAATGCAGAAATCAGGTTCTGGATGCTATTGGTTGGGAACGGCCACTCAATGACCGTCTAGTCGAATGATGCTTGCCTACACATGTCTCTAGATGTACGAAGGATACAAGGCTTCTCGACTTCGACATCCCCGAAGACGCTGTTCTTGTTTTCAACCTGAAAGCAATCTCTGACGATCCGGGTCGAGGAAACAAGGATTCTATCAGTTGTTGGCCGTTCGAACTGGGGAGCAGGATCTCACCTTTTGAAATGGCTGCTGTCCTGCAAGTTTTCTTCACCACCATCGCTTTGGCTAGAGCAGGCAGATGACTCTCAGCGTTCTCCACAAATCATACAATATCGGATTTGCGTTTTCATTGTGCAGTCGAACATCACTCTCCTGGACTTCCAGAAATCTGGATCCCGGAAAATTCCTACTGCCCGGCTGGATCCGGGAGAATAAATGAGAACGATTGACCTCCGCTATCCATTTCTCCTTTCAGTGGGACTCGACCAAATCGGAAGAATGCATGACATCTTGAGCGTCTCCAGCTGAGCCGCCTTCATTTTTCGATTTTGTCCTTGCTTTCTCACTTGTAGCTGTGAAGAGGGTAGAGCCCATTCAGAGTCGCCGGTTCTCCTGTGAGTCGCCCGTCTGCTCATTCTTCCGTCATCTGCCCACGCCAAGCTGCCAACTGAGACCATCTCATTAGATCGTGCGTTGAACGTTGATCTCTGGCAAGAGAAAAAAATCCGCTCGCTGAGCTCAGACTTATCGCCGACTTATCCCTCTTGCCCAAACTCTGGTCGTACCGTTTTCGCCGTTGACGTTGCTTGCGTAGGCATTCCGAACTTGCACGAATCATGATGGCGACTTCCTTGATGCGGGAATTTTGAGTTCCTGACATAGGTCTGTCGTACTCGTGATCGTTCCGGCGTCCCGCAAGAAGCCTCTGACGTCATCTCCCAAGATTTGCGATGGATATTCAAACAATTCAGCAGGTCTGTTTGCACCCTGGTAGCGCTTTTTTGAGCTCGTTCATCCAACGCGCTTGCTCCGTTGGGTCATGTAGCTGACTCCTTCGGCGAGGCGACTGATTCCGTCATCGGCCGCCAGCAGGAATATTTCTCCCGGGGGCTGCGTGGAAGCAAGAAAATCTTTGACACGGACTTGGACGAGAACTCGGGTCTGTGAGAGAAATCACAGGAGGAAGTCACAACCTTCAACGACGCTGCTCGCGAGTGCTGCGTGAGTGATTTCACGAGAATCAACGCCCCGAAATTTTATGGCGATGAAAGTGCCAGCTCATCGTGTTTGAGCCCCGAGGACATACTTGACTTGTTCTGTGTTCACGGAGTTCAAGTAATGAGATCGAGGTTTTTGAAAGGAAGCCTAGATTTGCATTTCTTTGTGCTGCTGTGCGCTTCGCTGATCAAAGACCGAGTGAGTTCCATCAAACAAGCAGGCAAAGCGACGGCGGAAGAGCTAGTCAGAGTGGAAGACTAACTTGTCGATCTAGTCAGCTCCGAGATTATGCCAGACTGCTGCAATATTCCCGTTCACCGATACAACGAGACTCCACTGACTGAGCGGCCTCCTCAAAGACGTGCGCTTCCAGTACCGTCGCCTGTCGTGCTCACTATACTGTCCGCAAAAGACCGTCCTTCGAGGGCCCGTGTCGAGCTTCCATAGTGCTTTCGGCCTTGCGACTTGATGTGTAACTCGCTTCCGAACCCGACTCGCTCCATGTGATCTTTTGGTCTCGTCGAAGAAACTTGGGACGCAGTGAATGATTATACACTATAGTCGAAGCATTCGCGAGGAGCGAATCAGCTCGCGGAGCTCACGCTCGCAGGGTGTTTTGCGGAACGAATAGGTCCATGAGATGCTTTCGAACCCCTGAGAAGGAAGCGGATCGCTTGAAAAACTTCACAGACACAGAATGGGAACGTAGCCCGGGAATTTGCATCAAATCTTCGTAGATCAAAGTTATCCATGTAGCGTTAAACGTTGCGACTTCCCCAACCTCAATCTTCACAATGGTCATCTGTCCGTAACGGCCATATCAATTCAATAACACCACCACGCCAGCAACCAGTATATGTACGTCCGGATGTTGGGCTTCTAGAGACTGGGGAATTTCTTGTCGACATTGCCTGCTGGCGGCATCATAGAACAAAAGCTATAGATGAGAACCTCTTTTCTCGAGAATACTGTGAAGAGAAAGGGAATGCAATCCAGCGTATAATAGTGGAGCTGTTTCAGTCCGTGACTAGCGCATGCGATGAGCAACAAGTGATCACGGGGAAAACGCGGCTATCTCCGGATCTCGGCGAGAGCGACATGCACTTGATATAAGTGTTTGTATGTCGTGAGCGACGGAATCGATCTTCCAGTCCGAAACATCGAAGAACGTCACGCAGACTGAAGTTGGAAATGGTTTTCCTTGTTTTATTCAGTGCCTGTTTGATCGGATTGTCAACACAGATTTCGCCTCCGGATTATCATTGGCATCCTCTGGAGCCGAACGATCCGGTACCAAGCAACGCGATAACAGGTGGGATAATATTAGAACCCGATAACCATGATCCTGGCTTGAACGTATTTGTGGCGCGCAAAAAGATCAATGGTCTATATCGCATCGGGAAATTCTACGATCCCAAAAAGACCGGCAAGTGGCTATCCTTCTTCCTGATTGATGGAGCTGAGCAACCGACTCCAAACGAGTCTCTTGAGGTAAGTCAATAAGTAGTATCCTTCTGTCCCGGAACTTTTTCGTATCTGTGCTTTCCCTCCGTCCTGAAATGACGGGGCAGCTTCTCGACTCTGCGGAATACCAGGGTTATCGGTGACTCCAGCTATCAATGAAACTCCATCGAGATGTTCAGTTTATTTCGTTCGCCTTTCTACATCGCGCATGTCGGATAAGGATTTGTTCCTGGGTTAGGTTCTCGTGTCAGCCGTACCTGATCTTATGCGTTGGATGCCCACCTCGGGCGGAGTCATCCCCCGAAAAGCCGTTTACTTCTCGAACGACGCCGGGACCAAACGTTATTTGTGTAGAGGAATCATGAAAGGGAACCTGGAAAAAGCCCTTGTCGTAGTGCCCGGGGAAGCCACAGTCGACTTGGGCTGGTGTCAGACCTTCTGGTACACTCGTGGCATCCACATGGAATATCAGGTAACTGTGATTTTGAGCGAATTTCTCGCAGACTCCAGACAGTCGAATGAACTTCTCATTCGCACTGAGCGAATGCTACGGTCGAATTACAGAATCGCTCTGTGTTAATCTAGGTTCTTCTCAAACTGGAAAATGACGACACCTGCTGAGGAGATACCCCAGCCGGATTGATGGAAAAAGCCATCCTGCGAGAAAATCGTTCCCAAGGAGGGGAGCGCGACCTCCACTTCAACCGATGCAAAGTCTCGATCACGAGAGGAAATCACTCGCATAAATCATCAAGCACAGATTCCAGAAAGTCAATTCAATGATTCATGGGAGGAATAAACCTTCTTTTGAACGAAAGTACTGGCCTTCCTTCCAGAAAGTGGTCCCCTTGAGTTGTGCTGTAAAACGACCGCCGACAGCTCTCGAGCTGTCTCTCGAGGGTCGATTCTAAATAGTCTGAGAGCTATTCAAGGATACCCAGGAGCTCGCCACCACTCCTAAACAATCCTCGGTGTTTTGCCCGCGGGAGCTGCCTTGCCACGTCGGAGTGCTCAACGGATTCATTGGGTGAAACACTGAGTCCATGAGGAGGACGAAGCTCCAGAAGCACGTTTCGGACGCCATCATCGTGGGAAGGCGCGGTCATCGTCATCGGGAATATGTCGACCATCTGTGATAAATGGCGACGAGTGTTTCTTAGACAGATATGAGATAATTGTTCGCGGTGAAACAGTTTCTCATCTTAAGATCGATCTCGCAACTCGGGATGTCCGGCGCGGATTTTTTCGACTGAGGCCGCTCATTGTGATTGGGAAACGATATTCTGTGATCCCTGGCCGTTCAGAGCTATGAAACGCGATCGGCGCATCCATTATCGAGTCCGGGCGGGAGAAAGCCCCGATCTCAAATCCTCCAACTTAGAGAGGAGCAGACAACGGAAGTATCAGGCCTTCAGCGCATCCTCGCCTTCATCCGGGTGTTGATGAAAGGTCACGAGTCACGGCGCGCAAGACCGGAAGACCTGTAGCGTCGATTTATCAGCAGTGGTGCACGCCACCATTCATCATGAGAGGCAAAACATATGCGTGACATATATGTATGTTGTCAAGACCTTCCGGTGAGCTGGTGAAACTACGGGAGGACTCCTTGTGCCGAGGCCTGCGATTCTGAAGGAGCCGTGAAATGCCTGGAAGGCACCGAAAATCGAACAGGCAAAAAAGGCTGTTGTGGGTCGATGGCAGATTTCGACGTTCGTTAGAGCTTCCTCCGCGTTTGATTTGTTCGTCGCTGCAGCTTGGTGAGCTTCGTGCTTTGGTTGATTTTTGATTCCCACTTAGCTGGCGCACGCTTTCGTCACGTTACAGCTCACGCACGCATCATGTTCGGTCGAAGTCCCTCAATAGCGAGTTGACAGGATTCCTATCCTTTAAGGCTTGATTTGTTATTCCACCGAATATGAGTCAAAACTCATTCGAGGGAGAGACTCCCTCCTCATCCGATCGGACGCTATCTGTAAAAATCACGGCATTTCCGAACCATCCTTCATAGACAAGGCATGACGACCGCGAACTGGCGTGAATTTTCGCGGAAAATGCCGTGAAAAACTTCAACACCCAATTGGGAGCATTATTCATGGCGCCTCCCGTTCTCAACCTTGAATTTCGAATTTCGCCCGTCAACCCCGAGTCCTCGAGCGATCTACGAAGTTCCGAGAGACTATCTCGTCAGGTCTCCGTCGTGAGAATCGGAAGGGAGAGATATTTTATTCACACACCTCGCAATTCCTCGGATAACGGATCGGGAACCGGATCGAAAACCACTTCTGAGATCCAATCCAATGCTCATGCCACGTGTCCTAAGATCCGCTATCTGAGCAGTATTAGTATATTTCGATATATCACCAGGGGGCTTGTTCCCAGGGCCACTCTCAACGGGGTGTGCTGATCTGTGAGGCCCAGAACTTCATAGAGGCGTGCCTCAGCTATCAAAACGTCCTTTTTGATCGACTCCAAGGCGCCGACCCCGTGCTGTCACTAACACCTCACTCGGCATCTCTCATTCGTCAAACTCGTCGGTATCTGACAGGCGGAGGAATTTCGCTTGCTATGAAGGTTCTTCTTCAATCTTGACGCCCGCATTCTCTGAAGGAGGCTCTACATTAGACAGAGGACGGTATTTCGCATATCAGACTATTATCTAGATGCCAAGAAAGGCCGTTGAAGTCGAGGGAGAACTCATGACGCTCCTTCTGCGAAACTTTTGACTCTCTTTGAACTGTGTTCCGGTGCGAGTTCCTCTTTCGTGGTCTTCGGCTCTGGTTGTGACTAGAAAGGGGGCCAAGTCGCGCCCACGGTGAAGTGATTCCCTCCTCGGCATTGATCGTAAGACAGAGATGAGAACCACGGACGCTATCTCCAAAAAACGATCAACGCCAGCAACAATGGTGTACACCGTTCTGGAGAGCGGTGATCGGTTACTGACGGTGGGATACGGGGCGGCTCCTTTTGTGAAATCCGCGACTTTCGCAGCTCAATGAGTTGTGCGACGATGCTCCAGGAGCTCATTCCTCGCATTTCGCAAGTAACGGAGGAAGGCAGCGTGGAAAAAACGAGGAATGAGTTAGGAAACAAAGTATCACGTTTATTACAGAAATATATTTACACTCCATGATTCTCGACTCGTTGTCATGCGATGCAGCAGGCTTGATGAATGTGCACCGTGTTGACAACGTGTTCATCCGAATCTCACTCAGGCAAGAAACGGAATTCGCACTGCCGTAGCGATGTTCCTAGCTAACGAAAACTATTCGCGAACGCGGTCTCACGATATGCGCATTGATCATATTTCCTTTGCTGCGTCCCAGGTCAGCTTTCATGAATAGCTCTTGTGTTAATATCTGCTCTTTCTTGGTTCGGATTTTCACGTCCTCTGACACGTATGGAATCGCTGATGAGACCAGGATCGCCAGTAGGAATATTATATGCTGAAAGGCACGCAATTAGGAAAGGTTGAAGGTACTGACAACGAGAGAATTTGTGTTGACAGACAGGAAAATTCAATCATTCCAAGAAAGTAAATAGTATCAAGGTTGGATTGGAAGTTTTTCTCGTGTCGTGTGGAGATGAAACGTCGCCGTCGAATCGCTTTTCGCCTCTCATTCGCCAGCAGACCATAGATGGCGCTCGAATCGCGTTTTGAATCGAAAGCTACGAGGGCAAACTCGAAAAAATGTCGGAGATTTCTGATTCCGTTCCTCCGCGAATTCGTCGACTCGAGCTGCCATAGAAGTATAGCAACAACATTCGGCGTCATGCTCCCCAATAACTCTCTCGGATGACGTGTTCCTCGCGAGAACCGATCTCACCTCAAACACCACGACGAATGCGAGTCTCCCAACGGACACTCTCCAATATTCTTTCGAATATCCGTATTTGTCCACGCCGGCGGACGGGGGGTCCCTGTAGTCAACGTACCTGCGAAACGAATTCGGATTGGACATCTTGACGAGAAAGTCCTAGAGAACCTAGCAGAACTAATCCTCTGAAGCCATATCGGTTGTGGGCAGTGCTTTCGATTCAAAAGCTGTTCCAAGACGCTCATATCAATTTCATGGCGGCTTTAATTCCTTGAACTCTCGAGTTATACGACCGTCTTCGCTGTTTTTGCTGCGGGGAAGACAGAAGAGACTCGAATGGTCGGGCATTTGGAGTGGCCTTATGGCTCTCGAGCATAGCCTTGAGGCATACCCTCAACCAAGGGCCTCCTCCATATTGAGATTTCCGCGAGAATCTGGCGCCGATTGCCGGCTCACAGTCACGAGATATTGACGTTCGCGAGCAAGCAAGTGTCATCGACATTGCTCCTCGGACATTGCGACATAGCAGGCAGAACGAGATCCCCTGGTAGTTGATACCCGCGAACAACTCGCGATCCGATTTAGGAACGATGTATCCGATCGGCTTAGCATCAATTCCAGGACTTCAGCGCAGAAAAAAACGAGTTCTGATGTTTGGCCACCCGACACGCGAATCTTGTTGTCTATCCTGGGATCCGAGGAATCGGATCACGGCTTACCAACAAGTGTTCACTGTCGTATTGATGAGGAAAATGTCAGGTTTCTGCGAATAATCCGCGACGTCGAACTGTGAGAGCGTTGAGTTGACGTATCCGTCGAGAGACCCGTGATCCAAGCGAAACATCGCTCTAGGAATGAATTCCGTCGTGAATGCGATCAAGAACGCCTGGAAGAACAATCGTTCACGTTGCTCAAAGGATCCGATGAGACTCGACGAGTTTTCGTGTTCTGCATCGGGAACGCAAAAGGTTTCTCTGACATGTCACTCGATGTCGGGGAGCGACACCCTCCAATCAGAGAACGCGACGGCGAGTTAGATTTCAATCGGCGAATTCCTACGTTAAACACGACGGCACAGATGGAAATTCCTTCGATGATTCGGTGCCAGACGCCGATGTTACGCGCGCTCTGGGGCCGGGGTCTTCTCTGTTGGACGACGTATTTGTAGGCATCGATCCGGATTTCTATGATATTGTTGAGCAAGGCGAACAGAGGCGCCAGAGGGAACGCGGCGACGAACAGCGTACAGAATCCGAACTGAAGAGCCATCTCGAGATATTCTTCAAACAAAGAAAGCATTGTCCATTCCTTGAGTTCGTAATCCATCTCCCACCGAGTCAGGACTCGAGCCTTATTCGCAGCTGTGCGTCGATATTTCCACCATCTGAAGAACACTCTGCAAAGAACGATGTCGAATGAATGAGAAAAGATGGAAATGGAAGTCAGCAGTTGCACAACTGTATCATATCATAACTCACAACCGATGCGACAGATATTTGTGTGCCTCGTTATGAAAGAGGAGGGAAAAGAGGTTCGGAAACAAAAAGAGAATGTTGGAACTTCGATATGATGAGGTCCCGATTCGTGATGGCGTCAGTTTCGAGAACGGAGAACTTTCTCTACAGATGTGTCGCATTAGGCGAGAATGTTTCGCATTCTCGTCAGAAAATTCTAATTTTCGGAATGACTCGCACAACGTTGCTAAACGACGTCCGGATGAATTGGAACAGAACAGACTAATGAGCAGGGATTCATAAAATACTAACGGCGTCAGAAATTCCTGGATGTTATTCACGATCTGCTTCCCGACCATTATGATGAACAATTGGAGGAAAACCTCGTATAGACAGCCGCCGTCGCAAGTCTCCATATCCGCGTCGAGAATTGACGCGGTTTGTCCGGGATGTCCTTGGAATCTGAAAACTCAGAGAATGAATAACCTCCGCTCCGATCCATTTGTTGTGTCGCTGCTGTCAGCGGGATGACATGTTCAACACACGGCGACGAAGCTGCATTTCATTCAGGGTTTTTGCCTCAATTTTTTTTTTGCCGTTCCGACGAGCGGAATCGAAAGAGTTGACAAATAGTGCTCTGCATGCGGTTTGAGAACGAACCTGCCCTTCAAAAACGCAATGTAGAATAAACCTATGTAATGATTTACAGATTGAAACAAGAACATTTTCACAGTGTAGCTGTTCTCGAAATCTGATATGGTCCGTTGACGTTCTGAAAATAATGGAAGTTTCTCCCTCAGCCACAAATTAATCGCCAGAGAACAAAACGTTCGTTTCGTAGCCGTGGGCATCGCGGGATCTCGTGCATAGTACCGAGCGCCGGAAGCCTCCGAGCGAGTCTGATCGAGAATTGAATGGAAATCGAACGGAACCTCGACAATAAAACCGAAACAGCCCCGACTTCGAGACGTGTTTGTAGAATATAAACCGACGACGTACCCATATGCGTGAGACGTCGAGCTATTTTCTCGTAGACCTGAAAGAGTTTTCGTCCCAAATATCTACCATACTTTATCAGAGTATTTAATCAAGTTTTGAGGTCATCAGGGTCATTAGTTTAAATGAGAGATACGAATCTTGGAGAAACGACACGTTCGACTCACGAAGCTCAGCAGCCAAATGCAGATGAGGTTCACGAGCGACGCTGTTGCTGAGGCAACTGCTTTCGATGAGAGCAGAGGGTTCTGCAGAGGCGAATTGGGATCCTCTCTGAGAGCTTTCGAGTGTCTGTTTAACATGTGTTCCATGACGGATCGATAAACTATGATGCCGAAAACCGCGACGGAAGCGAGAAATATCTGCAATTCAATTTTGAAGACATCGGGAACTGAGAAACGTTCTGACTCCCGCTGCGAAGCGGGGATTTCATGCTGGCGGCGAAATCTCCGGACCCACCGTTGTACAAATACATACCATGAAGATGACGACGGACGCAGCGCTGAGAGTTCTCGCGACTCTCTCCCAGAAAGGAATGTACGGCTCGTAATCCATGGTAACAGGATTCAGTCTGTAAGTGGCCGCTGTCGCTTCCAGATCAGGGTTTATTTCCTCCTGTGCGACAGTCAAAGAGACGGATAATTGAGTAGAGAGTCGAAAATAGAGCGAATGAACAAGTTCCCACATATATCTATGAAGCCGAATAAGGGAGCCAATGCCGAGTATGAGTCGTTGACTACCTGTCCCATTTCATCTTCGGGCACTGCCCATTCGAAAACGAGCGTAGCTTCTCGCTTATTCCAAAGCTTGATGAAAATCCTCGCTGAAAAGTACAGAGCCCTCTTGTTTCATGACCGAAATTGAACGGAAGTGCCACCGATCCGGATTCCGCGAAAGCTGATGGCGACTTCGAGTCGACAGTCGAGGACATCAGACCCATCTAGCGGATTGGAATCAGTCGAAATGGGAAAAAGATTGCGACGGTGACCTCAGATGAGTACCTACCCCAGACACTCATGAAAATCGAGAAGATCACAGCGCCAGTGTTGTCGAAGAAAGCGTTGATTTTGATCGACGAACACAATTCCTCACGTAGGGTAGGTAGTTTACAACTCATGCAGTTGGGGCACATCATAACGCTCTTCGAAAACTCATCTTCGCACGTATCGTGTCTGAAACCACGAAACGAGTCCGGCAAAAAAGTCATCCTATCAATCAGAGCCGCGTAGCATTACTACGTACGGTGGCATCGCCTCGGTCGGACTTACATAGGGACCGAGGTGTAGAGTTCCACGAGTCCGTGCAAACAGACGAAGATACCTAACACCGCTGGGGGAAGGAGGGCGGATGTATAGAACCCCAGCCAGGCGAAGTAAAATCCGGTTTTTTCACCTGAAACGACAAGTTCGAGCTGAGCTTAGGCTGTCAATCGAGAGTCGCGAAATGCCAGCGACTCGACTCTTACCAAAATATTTCCTGATAAGATTAAGAGGTTGATTCCGGTACCACGCGGACGGATGAGCCCAAGTCCGATGAAGAATCTGTTCGAACAGAACATGTAGGGCGTTAAGATCAGAGCAGAAAAACAAGCAACATTCCTTGGAGTCGATCCTTGCGTCCCGATCGTTGCAAGAGACACCTGGATTCCCGACTTGAGGGCGGCACTTATCGAGAATCCCATCGGGGACAATCGACTCAATTTGTATATTTGATTGAATCGGCGCATCGAGCCGATTGCTCGAGTGATTACAATGAAGAAGGCCCTGAAACTCACCCGGCGTTCACTCCATTCCTCTTGTCCAGCTCTAGCACGCGGATCCAACGAGCCCTGGAAGTTAGCTCCATCTGAGCTCGCTGTCTGAAGGCAGCGGTGGGAATTCAGTCGCGAGAATTGATGTTGCGAGATCGTGACTTACGTCGTGTAGAGGGTAGGCCGCAGTGAACGTTCCGTCAGCCAGGAGTCCAGAGATTCCTCTCATGTTGGGTGAGCTTCCAAAGTAAGTCCTGATCATGACCTCCCAAATGATCCGACTGCGCTGTGCGGGACTGAAGAACGTCTCACGATCCTCGACGATGAACCTGTGGATCAGCAACAGTATCTTGATGGGGGAAAAAGGTCTACGTTTCCTTCGCGAACTGCTGCCAAAACCAAGTCTGTACGCAAGGAAATCGGCGGTAACATGTATGTTTCAGAGCGTCTCTGCGTGCCATACAAAACAGTGCTTACAGAGCAAGCTTGTCCCGAGAAATTTTCGCGCGGTAGAATTTCTTCTCTCTCGGGACTGCTTTTTTGTCGTAATCGAAAAACCCGCGCCCAAAGCGTGTTGGGCCTTCCGAGATGTCATCATCGGTGTCCTCCAGCTGCATTACGAACAGAACATATCTCAGCTCCAGGGACACAGCTCTTCCACGGGGCCTCTCTTTGGAGTGCGGTATGGGATACCATGTTTCCTCCAATAGAGGGGCTGCTAGCTTACTTTCTCGGGAGCTGCGAACCTGCCTGTCTATTAGAGATTGCTTGCCTCATGCAGGTTCGGTCATGGTTTTGCAGACGGGCTGTGCCCCATCTTGATTGTTACAGAACTGCCTGTCATCCAGGTAGTTCTTGCCCCTCTATTAGAGGAAATACGGCATTCCGTTCAGAAACGACATGATGTCACAAATCAAGAGCGTACAGTTTGCTGAACAGATATGGTGAACAAATCCCCACAACTCACCCATGGAGAGTCGTTCTCGATGAGTTTCGTTCCCAGGACAGTGCTGGCAGCAGTCTGGAGTCCCAGGAAAACGGGACTCGGTTCCACTGCAAGCGACGGCTTCACAAACAAGTCTTCAATTAGTATTTTACTATTCTCAGCACGTCTCGCATTCGGCGCCAGGAAACGCATTCGAAAATGTTTCCTCATCTCTCAACGTTCGTAGCCTTACCTTGGGATCCGGACTCGGGAGATTTTTCTTCTCGCCGGGTCCGAAATGGATCATTGGCAGTTTCCCGAGACGTTCACGCTTCTGCAATGCAAACAAACGCATTTCTTGATTTTTGTCCACAAACATTGCGTCGCTATTTTTATTCGACCCATTGGATGATCTATTGATAACTGACACGCGAAGTCATTGGGAAGCATGTTGATGGAGAGACGGAGTTTCAACTTCATCTATATCGTAGCAATCGGCAGAATAGGTGACATTGGAGCTGCAATGAGTCAGCTGGATTTACCTTGACGGGCATCCTGAAACCGAGAAGCTCGGCGTAACACAGCAACACTTCCCAGCTTGCATGGACTTTAACAAACGCTGTGTTCGAGGTCATGAGACTTTCCGTAGATCCCTGCGATATGAAAGCACTTGAGAAAGCTTCACGGGTCAAGTTTCCCGATCCTCTCCGAAAACGCTTCGCTCAGCCATCGACACCGAGCTCGGGAAATCGTTTGCGACGAGTCACCTTCGGCAGTTCCGTTTCGATGTTGACACCTTCGCTCTCAAGATTCTTGAGGAACTTTTTCCTTTTCATTGCCGCTTCTTCTCTCCCTCCATCCGCGTATGCCAGGATGAAATCTGAAGATCGAGCTCAGTCATCAGAAATGTCAAAGAACTGAAACCCGGGTTTTTGCGAGTCCGTTTTCTCTTTTTGTCCGACGGAATCGCTGCCATGCTTGATGGGGCTTACCGATGCGGCGGATTCCATCCCTGAAATAAAGCTCTTGCCGCTCGGAGTATTTCGGCTCGGGCTTGGGATCGCTCGTGACCGCGTCTAGAGGGGCGTGGAGCTGGAAAAGAATCCGCAGTTTCGTGGAATAATCGGGGATAATCAAAAGGATTTTGTGGACTAATCTGCTTTTTTAACTTCAGGCTCATATCCACGTTTGAGTCTCAGGCTGTTCGAAACCGAAGTAACGAAATAAATACGAATACTCGACGGTGTTCTGCGTATGCGATGCCTCGCAGAGAAATAGCGAAGAGAGCCCTTTGTGTCGGAGATCCGATCTGTCGCCTTGTCCTCCATTCTGTTGAGCGGCAAATGGCCTCTCGAGCCGAGCTAGATGATGGGCTCCTGTTTTTGACACCTGCTAACGTACGGGAAGGTCAACGTGTAGGTACTCACCGGCGATCCACGAAGCTCGTTCTGCCTCGCAGCCGAGCCAAGTTCGGGAGACGATGTCGAGGCTGGCGAAACACTGGCATTCAAAGCCGAATCAGCGCTCGAAGCGATGCTAACCTGAAAAGGTTTCACCATTCAATATTGCCAACTGTCAGAGGCGAACCATCGGAGCCATCACGAACATTCGAGTCAACTTTATGGCTTGGTCGTCTACTTATTCTCGATGAACTATCACTAAAAAGATTCTTGAACCCATCATTCTGATTGGGTTGCACCGACTTGTAATGTTCTGGACAGATTCTTGGATCACTGTCGACCGAGCGGAAACTCAAAGACCCCAACAACCCTTCTCCCGCAAAACGCGTGTCTAAATCAAGATGTCCGATCTACAGAGACTCTGCCGGGCTTCAGAATACCTCATCCAATGGGGTATACCCCCAGGCTGAAAATGAGACGCACCGTATCAACGTATTCGTTACCGTCCTCGTCCTTGGTAATGACAAAGGGTCTCGCGCAAAGCGAAGCCAAGGAGCCACTTCGCTCGACGTTCCTCACGAAAGTTCCTCCGGTCTCGTTACCCGGAATTTCAGAAGGCACAGCTTGGGAAGCAGAAAACATCCTCATCATTCTCAGACGTCACTGGTGTTGATGAAGCTCCGAAGTTTCCCACGAGAACAAGTTGTTGCAAGTTCCTTCGTATTATCACTGATCGTTAGCACTCTCATTGTGAGTTCTCCAGCTTCGGCTTGTGTCACATTTTCCAGCGAACCAGCTGCTCGTCGGTATGCACAGATTCTGATTCAAGGTCTATGTTGTCTCCAACAAGCAGACTTCACAGGTTAATCCACGATCGTCGAGATTTCGAAATCAGCGCTTAATTGTTGGGCGCTTCTTCGTTTTCTCGAGATATTCCCTGTCGATTAGGACGGCAACTGTGTTGTAGAACGGCCAAGCGGACTAGGAGACGTCACCTCGTTTCGGTACAGTGCGCGACGCACGTATCGATCGCTTTTACGGGAAAGGAAATTCTCGCTTCGAGTGAGAGTACCTGTAGCTCGCCGAGCACACAACGCGAACATCTAACTCTATCCAGTCGAGTTTGTTTTGTCGTTGTATGAGCTGACCACGCCGACGCAAATCAAGCAAACAAACTCCTGCACCGAAGTCATAACAGACTCGCTACCGTCACTACGGCGCGACGCAGAAGACGCGAGCAACGAATCATCTCTACCGCAGCGATTCCCCAGAGAGAATCGAGCGCAAGTTCGGCGTTCTTGACGAAAGGATGAAGGAATTGACCGCTTTGTGTGGAGAACACAACAACACAAAGAGCCGCAACAGAATCACTCCAACTCCCAATCCATCAGACACAAAGTTCGCTTTCCACTTTCGCTGTACGGGCTCGCGACATGTCGCGTAGCCTTCGGAACCGGCGGGATCGGCGATGAAGGACGAAGCACTTACTTAATGTTACAAAAAGTGCCTCTCCACCACAAGCTGTTGATGCATCCTTCCAGGGATGGGAGGAATAATGGGACGAGAATCCATCAGAGGCGCGGATCGCTGATTTCGTCCTCGGGGAGCTGGAAACCCTACACAAAAAATAGCTTGTTTCCTCTGGCATCGTATATCGAGGCCCCGTGCCGCGAGAGAACACGTCTAGTGGATATCATCTGACCGACGGATGCTCCATTCACTGGAAATTCAAGTCAATAATAGCATCAACACGAGCCAGCCGCCAACCGCCAGCTGGTAAGCGACACTGACCAGCGCACATTCGCCTTCATTCGATCCGGAGTGAAGATCAGCGTCCTTGCACGCTCCTCATGGCCGCTACCGCGTCCACGCGGTTGAAATCCTCCAGTGCGACCTTCAGCCAAAGCTCTACCGAGTTAGATAGCGAGCCCAGCGCGCGGATCTCGGAAAATAGACTTTATGATCGAAGGCCGAGAAGGTCAACTGGCGTCGGAAAAAAACTTTCAATTCAGAATATGGAAATACCGAGTCGGAGAAAATGTCAAAGCACTGAATGTGATTGGTGAGCGCTTCTCGTGAACACGAAGTTGCATGGAACTCTCGTCCGCTGATTTTTTTCTCTCGCGTCGGCTATTTCTCGTGTCTCCTCATAGAGATTCATTCGATCGAGAATCTCGCTGGATCGATCGATGCGAGAGTTGGCCATTAGTTCCCTCGGACGGAGCTCGTGGTCAGTTCACCCTTATTGCTGCTGCTGCTGCTGCCGTCGCACATTGCGCAACGTTGTCTCGGAAACCGCGGGCGGTGAGCCGGTGGGTCTTTTCTTGAGACGGAGATAAAATGCTAATTCATAATCCTGGCTCCTGCGTGCATACTTGCTCAAATCTATGCATTGCGGACCCACGTTCCAGAGGAATATGCGAATATTTTGAGCCCGCGTGTGGATAGCCTCCGGCGTTATCATGAATCCAGCGTTCTGGATGAAAAGTTCTCCTTTCAGATCATGGACTTGGGTATCATTCATGCGATAACCGTATACGACCATCACGGCTTGGCCGACGGCGCGGCGAGAGGAAAACAGTCACAAGATTTAGCGATTCAGATTTTGTTACCTGGCTTTGATTTCGCAAGAGTCCGTCGGCAGGTCACGCGCTTCGTTTCCAATTTCCGCAAAGAGCTCCGTGTGCCCCAGGCAGAAGTAAATATGATTAATTAGACTTCTCAGTGAGTGTTCTCGTGGAGCTTCAATATGGATTATCTCTAATTGATCCGATACGAGCGTGCCCGGTGGAGAATATCTATACGAACATCTATATCCCTCTTTGGTCGAAGAATGAATTGCATGGTGGAGGGGAGCTTACTAGCCGCTTGCGTCTGTTGGCTCGCAGATCGACGATTCGTTCAAGGTTGCGTATGCTTTGGAAAACTGTCCGTCTCCTGCTTCCCGTTGCGGCCGCACTGCTTTACTATCGTCGCTGATCAACTCGTATAAGAGAACAGCCCAATAAAATTCAGGAGCACGGAACCCACCCATCGGCTCGACAAGCTCTGTCGGAACCAAATCCTCATTCGTATTCGATTTACGTTTCGTTTTGTTCCTTTTCGCGACGACACTTTTCAATCGGAAAGGACCGAGATCGGCTAATTTGATCACCCATCTCCGCTCGAGAGCTTTGGTTCGGAATCATGCACTTCGTGTTTCAAATCTTCCCACTCCTGATCCATGTAGATTGAATGAACAATTGAGGGTCGACATCGACCTTTGAGCATCGACGGCACCGTGAACTATTTTATGTATACACCATCGGAACCCAATCGTCGGGAAAGGCGAATAAAACACTGAATCCTTCCTGGTATTCACCATTTATATTTCATCTGGCTCAATTACATTGCGCTTGATCGGCATGATCGATGAGTAACTTTGCTAGGGTCGGAGGGTGAACTTTTTTTAATCGGGGCTCCAGCCGACAGCTAAGTCATTTCTTCAGGGCGCCGTACCTAAGACCTGCAATTCAATAGGAGATCGAGATGGCTTTAGCCACGGCTATGCAAGCGTGCACGCAAATGCACGCCGCTTAGACCGCTCGGCCATCACGTCGGTACCTCAGGTTATTTGGATCGGGGACCGAACGACACATTGAGTTTCACGATGACCTTCTCTGGGTGGAATGGCTGGTTTTTTGTGTTTCCTGTTTTGATCGACTTGATGAGCTTCCACGCGATTGTTCAGACCAACATGCCTTCTTCTGGAACTATGGGGTAGCCTTCCACGAAGGTCACAGGCCACATAAATGGGACGAAGTACGTCATGTGATTTTTTTTTGCGAGGTTTTTGCGCGTGTGCATCACGAAGAATCCCTTCTCTTCGTCGGTGCGATTAGGTTAATTATGAGCGAGATTCACCGATAGCATGATTTGGCCTCAGCAGAACCTTTGAATGTCGGCAGATGCATACCGCTTGCAGGAGCACTTTGCACGCGAAGGTATTGCATCTGCCTTCCAAACCGCTTCGCGTGGAGTCTGCTGGTGAGGCGCTCAGTTCAGGTCTCTTCCTGAAATCGGAAATACAGTAGGAGCTCGTTACAACGAACACCGTTATAACGAATTTTCAATATAACGAACGAAAAAAAAAAATTGTTTGGCCGGTCTGCCATAAGGTCCAATGTTGAGAGACTTTCGATATAACGAATCTTCGTTACAGCGAACTGATTTCGCCAGTCCCGCGGGGTTCATTGTAACGAGCTTTTACTGTAAAACCTACCCGAACATCTGAATTTATAACTGTTGATAAACGAACACGCGCGGGTATACATACTTGACGACTTCCACCCAATCGCAAGGGGAAGTCGGCGATTATTGAAGGGAGATACGGATTCATCGAAGGCCCCAATCAGGGTCATACATTGAAGCAGGACATTTCAATTTTCTCTCGGGCCGCGATTCACGGAGATTCTTCCGGGCCCAAAAACAATGTGATCTAGAAGTAGCCGGGATTTTCAAAGATTGACGATCATGCCGATGCCCCATGCTCGAAAGGAGCTTGCTTCTCCAGGTCTTTTATGTAGTCGTGGACCGCAGAAAATCAGTAGAGAGCTGACTTTCCCGAAGAGAACTCTGCATAAATACTAGTTCGAGAATCAGAGCCATGAGAAAGTTGCGCAATTAGCGTGGACCCAGCAGTCTCGGCTGCTCTGATTGAGCTTCCTGGAGAAGAGGGCGGGAAAATGTGAGACGCTTCTTCACACGTTCAAGTTTCACAGCCCTGTGTTGAACGATTATTCACCTCCGAGTTTTCAAAGGAGAGTGAAATTTGTTTTTGTGCACTCACAAGCACCGTGTGGTTTATGTAGCCGGCTCAAGAGTGTAGTCAGGAGTACATTCAGTAACTCCATGATTCACCGCCTCGGGTTTCTCACAGAAGGACACAGCCTCTTGCAATAAATCGTCGGCACCGGCGGAAACTCGCGCACCTTTTTCTTCCGTTATTTATCGCAAGCTTGGCTTCGGAGATTCTAAAACTTTCATCCTGAACTCCAAGCGATGACATCCGACAACGAGTGCGCACAAATCCCAGGCAAATCTGAATGTGTTATTCGGTCTCTCTGAAGCGCTTGAAAGAGAAATCTTAGGGAAACAAGGTCTCTGGAGATTTCTCGCAGGAAAAACCACACTCACGTCGGGCCGATCCATGAACTCAGGACAGTTGAAAATTTTCGAAATGAGTTCAGCTATTGAGCCTTCGTCAGCGGTGGATTGTGGACGAGGCTCGTAATTCCGGTGAGGAATAAAGGATCACTTGTTTGCGCCCTCCTCCTTCAGGGAGGAGATGACGAGAATCCCTTTGTCTTTCCGGCCGCCAATTTTTTTCTTTCCCAACAACGCGGTGGGAGGAATGCGACCACTTCACCCGCAGAGGAGCCCTATGAGATGACGAGGAAATCTCGACACCATTAATCATAATCGCTGCCTTCCACCTTCTCCTCCAACTCCTCCTCTAAAAGAGCCTCATCGCGCTCTCTTTGCCTCTTCAACGACAGAGAGGAACGCCTGGATCTCATCAACTTTATGCCGGCCAAACGAGGAAAATATTCACTATGCTCACGAGCGAGGTCCTCTCTTGGATGAGAACCGTTTTGACGGGAATGCTAATTCTCCTTGATACCGAGGAAACAGGGACTGAATTTCGCCGAGTTCTCTCGTTTTCTGAGACCTTCCCATCTTTTTCCTGATCGAAAAATAAAGACTCCCAGATGAGAGTCGGCACCGCTACCGAATGAACGCTGAATTCGGAATTCTGCAGGAGTCCTCTGGCCCACTGGAGGCACGAGCGCCATTCCTGATATCTATTTCGCTCTGTTCGTTTGCGATACATCTGTATGCGACTGTCCATTCCGATGGTGGACTACATAGTCCGAGGCCTCATTTCGGAAGCTGCAAATCGAAGACAAACAACTATAGATACCTCCGAGTCCGACTTCGTATGTACATACTACACGCACCGAGCCGCTTGTCTGCAAACATCAGACGGACGAAAATGCGTAGCAGCGATATCGGACGATACGACCTGAAGAGGGTCGTTTCTAGCGAGCCGATATGAATTCCGTTCGCCTCCGTCTTCCGGCTCCCATGCTCCCTCTCGAGAAGCAGGCTCCGCTGATGAATAATTCAGACTTTCACCAAATTCCTTCTTATCCTGCGTAAAAAGGAATTTTTCTTGATTCTCCTGTTGAAAGACCTACACTCGCCTTGGGGGGAGAGCGTCCCCGTTCATTCCCCGTTGCGAACAGCCATTCTGAAAACAACCACGACGATCACGGGTTTGAGGTTGCGGCGCCGGCGTCTCGAGCAAAACAGAACTATGTACGTCGCGACGGGCGAAGGAGATTCACAAGGGTGTGTCACTGGGTGACGGGAAACGCGAGCGACCGTCTCCGTATGCGTCCATGCTTGCTCGTGACTCGAAGCGAGAAAGCATCTCGTTAACTCTTTGAAAATTTACGGCGATGGATGCAGCTGGTGTTTACTCAGGAGAGGGATGTTTTCCAGCCGGAGGCAACGACGCCAACGCGAAACGACACCATCTTGTCAGCAAACCAACCATTCATCTGACCCAGTCAGCGAGCCTGCCAGGCTGACTGACTCCATGGCTGGCGGATCGTCAAGAGTTCTCGCAAGAAACGTCAGTTCCGCGTGCTGCAATGAAGCTCTTCAGCTTGATCTTAAGGATTTGCTCTTCAGCCTAGAACTTATTCTTTAACTTCTGTCGAACGATTCGTTAGGTCATTGGCAGCATTCGATGGCATCATTCAAAGACCACTTCGTTCACTGTCATGCACCACCAGTAACGACTATGCGATACAGAGGCCTTGTGCGAGTAGTTTCTTCGAATTACTTCATTTCGTTCCAATGTCTCTTGCGCCCCTGAAGACGCTACCGAACGCAAGTGCGCTGCGTCCATACCTTCTACCCTTGTGCGCGCACCTGGTTGTTGTCTGCTTGAGCGTTTTCTACACCCGGATGCTCGTGTATGACTCGATAGCGGTTCTAGGCTTCGAAGGCGCCCTCCTGGCGGCTGCACTTTTCACGATAGTATTCGTCATGTACGGCTTCTCGTTTCTGCTGACTTTGCTCCTCCAGTCGCCGGCCGTTCCCGTTTTGTTTTCTCTAACACCGAACGAAGTCAAACAGCTAGACGAGATCGGACCCGCGCTCGAGACTCGTGGTCCAAAAAGACCAGACGGCGACGTCCATGCTGAGAAAGCTGAGGAGAAACTGCGAAACATCATCGAAACCGCTGCGAAGCGGTGTCCCGTCAACATGCGAGACTCGAAAGGTTTAGCGGCCCATTGCTTGAAGTGCAAACTGATTCGACCTGATCGATGTCGCCACTGCCGAAGATGTGAGCGCTGCATACTGAGACACGACCACCACTGTAAATTCTTCAGGAACTGTATTCACTTGAGAAACTATAAAGCGTTCTTGTGTACCGTCTTCTACGGTTCTTTCCTATGCGCTCACATCGTTATTCTCACTTCGATCGTCGAGCCTGGGAAACGGAAATCGGATTTGCTGAGCTATGTCCTGGTGTGGTTATGCGGCCTCGGTGGAATTTGCCTGATTTTGTTCCTCAGCTATCACTGTTACATCACCTCCCAAGCGAGAACCCACTTTGAGGTGCAGCGAGGAAACGGAACATCCCATGAGGACTTCTTCGACACGGGAAGCAGATGGGAAAACCTACAGCTCACTTTGGGACCATGGTACTGGTGGTGGTGGCCTCGTCCTCCAGTGAATTTGAGCGGTACGGTTTTCCCCGTGAACCCTAATTACAGGGCGAAAAAGTCCCAAAGCTTGAAAGCGGTGAAGGAACATTTGGATACTTCGAAGGTTCATGAACTGACGGAAGCCAAGTCGTCGATCAGTGAAGACCGTGGGAACATCTTCGCTGCGTGTATGCCATCGATTGTGCCGTCTTTTTATCCGGAAGAAAAAACGTCGGTGTTCGGAACTCAGAAATTCGGAGAAGCCGTTCCTTAGAGAAGCGTAAACGTGACCAATGGAAACTCGATTTTGTGTGGAAGTAGAAACGGGAGTTATGCGTGTCGCGCAGCTCTTCTCATCCTTCATTCTCCGGTTCTCTTTCTTTCACTCATTCCTGAGCCAACTACAGACGTATTCATAGAACAAATGCTGACGGGTGAATAAATTTCGGGCACAAGTTTGTCGACTTATTGAGTTGGAGGCTCGGCTAACCGAGCTTTACGTTCAACTCCAGGGGAAAACTCCACAGAGCAATATAAAACTGGAATCCATTCAAACTAAGAAAACTGGCTACAGAACGTGATCCGTTGGGATGGAAAATCTATCAGCATTCTGATTCATGGTGGATTTGGGTTCTGCATCGTCGGCATTACAACATGCAACATGCCTTCTCATGCCATGGGATCGCGAAAATGGACCCATTGTGGTTTGACTCTCAACGCTTCATATAGAGAAAATAGAGGATGAAAGGAAAGAGGGCAATTGATCGGTAGTCTGGGGTTTCCGTCGTTGCAAATCATGGAGTGGCATTTCCACTGAGAGATATTTTTTTTTCCCGTTTTGTCCGCCGTGTTGATAGTCATGATTCATGATTTTTCCAGTTACAGTGAACTCTCGTTGTATTCGGTTTCTGAAACCGCATGAAGCGGGGATCGACCAGGAAAAGCGAGCGCCCGTTTCACGAGATTCTGCGAACTAATCATTTTCAAAGCTGCAGAAGCTTTTCGGAGCTTCAAAGAGCGATTCCGAGTGGTACGCCGATCTCTCCATTTTCCTGGACATTCGGACGCAAGTCCTCTCCGAAGTCGATAAGTTCGACCCGACTGCGAATGTCAAGAGTCATCTCTGACTCAGATCAGCATCCTACAAGGCTGAATGTATCGCAAGGGAACGTTTGCATACGATCCGGAAACGTATCCTCGGACTTTTGATAGGCCCCACTTTTATGCCTCCCGAGAACCGCATGAACCGGGGGTTTACTGCAATCACAATCATACTCAAGAAAATGGCCAACCATGACCTGCATGAAAGAGTTTGGCTTAATGTTCGTAAGTGCATAGTTCATCGCGGTTTGAATAAAGTTGAGCAGAGATCGTGGAACGCTTGATTGGCGACAAGTTTTCATGGTCAGCGCCGTTCAATCATTATGCCTAAACTACTTAAGCCTACTTTGGAAACTATAAGCCTCTCCTTTTCGTGTAGGAGAAATCCGTGGTTTGCCAGGATCTTTGGTTCTATTTTCGTTCGGTCTCCGCTATCCCTAGGCGTAGCAGGCTTTTACTCGCGCACCCAGAGCTCCCGAGTTCATAATATCTAACTTGAGCCTTTCGGTCGACCGGCCGATTTTGAGCCGATCTTAGGGTTTCACAAGGGCCCGCCCTTGAGCGAGAAAGGAGAGAGATCCAAGAGATCCAGTGTGCGGTGGTAGGTATTCAGCTGTCCTCGCCGTTGGAGCTCCTGCCCGAATGCACAGTGATGCGAGACATTCATCATTTCTCGCCGTAGCGTGTCTGGTCAGTGAGGTGATTTCTACTTGTTGCTCCCTCATAACATTTCTCCGCGATTCCGTTGAGCGGCCGACAGAGTTCCTCCTTGATTTTCTGGATGGTTGACGTCAATGATTCACTGCCGCTATAGATTGAATCCACTGGAACAGTGCTACTATGGGGTGTTATTGAGCTAGACACGTGCATGATTCACCATGGAACCTTACGATGAACCGTGCTTCGAGTCAACATCGTTCCGATGCCGGAGTAGCCTCCCTTCCGCAGCTTCTCCATCATTGCTTTCCTGTCGGTCCTTTAGCGGACAGCGGACACCACACCACGACGACTGTTTGTCAACGCAATTCGACAAGAGTCACAGCAGACATACGGGGAGAACTGAATCGGCAAATTGGAGATTGCTTCTTTGGTTCGACGACGACGACGTCGAGAAGGATGATGGCTGAGGGAAAGTGGCATCGAGGAGAGGAAGAGGCATCAGCGCGAAAAAAAAGAACATTGGACGAACGAAGAAGCAAAAGGAAAGACGAAACCACGCTGCGGCTGCGATCTCGACGTCGTTCCACTCAGGGAAAGTAAGCAGCTGGCATCGGAATCCATCTCTCCCTGTTTCTCTCAGAGTTTTGCTGCCAAGCATTCTGCCCGTTTGCCTTCTTGCTCGTGACTGCCAACCCAGCTCTAAGTTGAGATGCGTGCAGGACCGCAGGACTACCAGCACGCAGAACTCAACCCGAGAGACGCCGTTTCCGTTCGCATCCAAGAAAATAATCAAATCGTCCCGGAACAAGTCAGAGCTGACTGCGACCAAATTTTGAAAGCTTGCAGTCACTTCCAGGCGAAGTTGGTAGACGGGCTCATGACAACAACGTAGACATTTGTTCCATCGTCTGGATGCAGACGATACAGCATCCGATACCACATCGTGTTTTCCATACTCTCTGCAATAAATCAACACAATTACGAACCTAACGACCCCGCAGCATTCCAGAGCACGCGACGTTGTTTGGTTCTGACGAACTCTTCCCGCATGGCATGCTGAGCAACACAACGAGGAACAACCAGCATTTACACAGTCCAACAGTTCCGCAGCCGAACGAGCCGCCATGGCTCCGAACGAGTCCGTGCTCATAGTTCGACCGTGGAGCTCAACATTCTGATGTAGGACCGCATCGAGGACCTTGAAGGGGCTACAACGCGAGCCCGTGGAACTGGAGCACCCAACGAAGTCGGAGGATTCACCAGCTCTTCCCGGAAACAGCGAAGGTGCGGGAGTTATCGTTGATTCTAGAATCAATACCTCGAGGAAGCTAGAACGTAGGATTTCCGTGGGTCAGACACTCCCAGTGGAAGAGTTCGGTTTCTCCGGGAAACGAGTCGGCAGGTGGCGCACAGGGAGCTCCAACTCTGTAAAACACGTTTCGCGCTCTCCGCCGCTTTTCTTGTACCAACGCGAGGCCAGAAGCCGAACTCATCGCAACACCACGCGCAATAGCTCCCGCCAGCTGGTGATCGAAGATCAGCATCCATAGCAGTTGTGGATCTGATCACCGAGTATCAGGAAACTTTTCACCTCACTCAACATACGCACACACCTATTACCTGGCTCCTTAAACCCAATCTAACTCGCCTCCCCACGCTTGGAGTCGAAAATGATCCAAGCACGTCATAGGAGATGCCCTGAGCAAGAAATCTTCCGCCCGTTTAGTTCGAGAGAAATAGAGGGCTTTCCGAAGCGCAGCTCTTCCGGAGCATGTTCAACTATTGCATTGGGATCGTCGTTACGAGAGACTTCGGGCTCTGATTGAGCATTGTGCGCTCATAAGAAGGTCATTGGAATTGAAGGAGCAAGCTCGTCGGTTTAATCTCATGCCGTGGGTCGCATGGCTTAGGGCGGAATTCCATTGGATGCACCGGAGTTGAATGGGTCGAATTGAATTGGGAGACATTCTTGTGACGAATCATTATATCTTGGAATCTCTAGGACTCTCCGCTCGTCATCTTGTTCGAAATAGATTCCTCCATCTTTGGAATCGGTAGAGCGATAACTCATGAAAGTCGTGTGCCATGGACGGCTGCACTCATGAAACTGTCCGAGTTGCTGATGAGGACCGAGAACCTCGAGTGAAGGCTTTGAAAATTCCCTCGATTTGAGAGCACCTATGGAGGTGGAACGTGTCTTCCAGCTCCAACGTGATCTTAGCGCCATACAAGTCGGCACGTCGTCTTGGAGTCATTGGAATGGAAGATAAATACGAGATGGCTCTCAAAGCTCCCTGTTGGAGCCATGATGCTCTGAATGAGATGTTCTGCCGAGTACTCACTCTGTGGCGCTGGAGTCATGACTCCACATGTCGTATCTTCGAACTGGGAGTCGGAGGATCTGTGTAGTGACATGCAAACCTGAACGCTGCTGAACTTCAAGGATCGAGAAATTACTGCTGTTCTTCATCGAGAAGGATGGAGTCCTCAGGAGTTCCCCATCCCTTGTTAGCTCTCAATGACGAGAAGAGGGGACACGGGTGAGGCCTGTAGCGAGTCGAGGATTGATATGGGCCTCGATCGGATAGAGGAAGCGGGACAAACTAGGAGTAGCCGTCAACTCACGATCAGAGGTGGCCGGTATCGTTTCTGCTCCACTGAGCGCATTGAACAGGCCGGCGATTGCTACTCTCGGCGAGCTTATCGTACCTTCTCAATAATGAGCCGTCGCCGTACCTCATCGTAGTCCATGAGGTGCTCTTCACGCCTCCATCGGACCGCTATTCGAATTCTTCTCCCAAATCGGGTCGAATTCCAGAAATTATTGACACCCTCAACGCTTCCCCGCTCCCAGGCCAAGTTGCGAAAGTAATATCGCTCATTCAATCGAAGGAGGCTCGACTGCGTTCCTTGATTCCAGGGGAATGCTCATTCCTGCCCACGTACACTGCACACAGTTTGCTTGGCCGTGTTTGCTGTCCGGCAGACGTCTTGCCCGCGAAAACGGAACGCCTGCCAGGCTCCGGACGATGTGGGCACAGACGACGCAAAACCTAGCTTGACAAAAGCAGCCAAGCTCAGGCTTCACGTAGCGAGCTCAGCATGCAGTTGTGATTTGTTTCTGTAATTTCTTTTGACGGCCATGTTCTCGTTTGTTCTCGCATCTCAGAGACTCCTGAGCAAACAAACACGCATACACATCCAGAAGCAATTTGTGTAGCGGTGATTGTCGACGAAGCCAAGGCAGCATCACCCGCTTGTTATTGGAACGAATCCAGCCGACGACGACGACGACAACGGTTGGATCAACAACAAGACATCAAGGTCTAAAAAGAGAACTATGCTGAGTGGTGAGTGTCTCGAAAAAGGGTGCGTCGGAGACGAATTAGGTGGAGGGCGGAATATATTTCAGATAGAATCCGTACACAGGACATCACGGAACCAGAATAGAAAAGGAGTGTACGTACTCTATTTTCGTCGTGGCGGTGATCAAGCTGGACGCCGTTGTCCGTCCTTGACTTGATCTATCTAAGCACTCCGCAGAACGTCTCGCCGCGTTAACGAGGTCCTGATGAGTTCCCTCTCCGAGTTAATACTGTTACG